>CM035806.1:107146395-107793431 GCA_020466095.1 Chlorops oryzae
GTGTACACAGGTTTCTCCGTTTGACTCAAAAAGTGAACATTAAAACCGAAAGAAGCGTGCCGAAATAGAGTAGAGTGGAAAATACGAAAACAACGCGCCAAAAAATGTCGTGCATTCTTTTTAACTATTCATACTCAACCATACATACGTTCTTATGTCTATACGAAGGCAAACTCCAAAAAAGCACTGACGTGTACATATGTATGTATTAGCGCTGCCAGATGACTTGCTCTACAAAGTGGGATTATTTTTGAATATACCTAAAAAAATGCGGGATTTCATAAAAAATTGCATGGCAAATATATACATTTTCGCGAGACAACAATTACAGACTTTTTTAAAAGCTCCATTCCTGCTTTCGAAAAATATTCATAGCCCTTCTCTCATTTTATGGCGTTTTTACTCGCTTTCGAGATTTTTATCACTTCCTTTTTAATATTATTAGCTTATTTGTACTTTTTCAACATTTGACAGTATCCAAGACTTCCTTTTTATCCTTAATATATCATGACATGAATAATCTAAGTTGAACTGCACAAGCAATGAAGTCATTTATTCCATCTAGCATTAATTCTTCACGTCTGTCCATTTCATTTTCATTTGCGAAAACTCGCAATGGGAGATTTTACAGGGGGAAAATTTAGGCTGACATTATTGATATAATTAAATTATTTGTTAGTTTGCAATATTGATGAGCATAAAAGGGAGAAATCATTTTCTAAATATCTGAAGAAAAAAATGTGTATTTTTTTTGTCCCGGGGGGGCATTATAATTTTAGGCAAAAAAAACGGGACGTCCTGCGTAGTACGGGACATCTGGCAACGTTGGTATGTACATATTAATATACGTATGACAGGAACGAAAAGAGATGAGAAGCATCCAAAGAACATTAGAAATCAAAACGCTTTGGTGAGAATTGCAAGATACATCCCTCTAGGAAGCGTGGAATAAATTGTCTTTGCACAAACAGTTCTTTCACCAGGGACCCAATAACTAGTGAAAATTTCAAATATGCAAATTAATTTTCTAGAAAATATTTATTGGCAGCGAATAATTTTGAACTAGTTCCGATTGAATTTTCAGTACCTATATAATCAAACGGGGTTATACTTTTGGCATTTCCTGAAGGGATACAATTTTCTGTGCCTGTGTAGTGATTTTTGTTTTGTTTTTTTTTTTTTCTTGAAAACTTTCCATAAAGTAACGGGATCACGAAAAAGAGAAACCAAATAAAAGTTGTCATTTCTTACAACATTCAACTAGTGATTGCTGTGCCTCGAGACAAATATTTTTTTTTTTCAAAATAATCAATTCAACATCGTTGTAAAGAAAATTCAAATGGATCGTTTTGTAATAAAAAAAAAGATACATTATGATTCGTGTTCGCAGAATTCTAAAAAAGATTCCACCACTTCGAACTTTTTAAAAGGTTATTTAAAAATTTTTGTGATATACGTATGTATGTACATATGATATTTTTATAAAACAATATTTTTAGAAGTCTCGAACGTTAAGAGATTGGAAGTGCCTTTAGTTTACAATAAATGGTGCATCGAAAATCCCTGGCTCAGTTTAAATGCTGAAAATGGAGCTGTTTGTTCGATATGTACCAAAGCTGTCGATGAGAATCTGATCGTTAATTTAAATGCAAATGATAAAAAGGCTAAAGAAACATGGGTTGTTAATGGGTTCTTCAACTGGAAGCATGGAGCAGAGCGAATCAGAGCACATTCAAGAACTTCATTGCACATTTCAAGCGCAGAGGCATTGAAAAATATAAATTCGTCCAGTGTTGTTCAGCACATATCAATTAACATTAAAAATCAGATGATATTGAATCGAAAATGCTTAGAAAAAATATTCAGCACTTTAAGATTATTAACGCGACAAGGACTTCCTCTCCGTGGATCGAATAATGACGAACATTCAAACTTTCTGGCTGTTCTAAAAATGCGTGCAGAAGACGTTAAAGAGTTGCAGTCATGGCTTTGCAAAGCAGGACACAAATGGTTACACCACGACATTCAAAACGAAATAATTGGAATTATGGCTGACCAAATTTTATCCATCAACTTTAAGCAAATCCGAAGTGCAGATTTTTTTGGGATTCTTTTGGATGGGACGTCCGATATTTCAAGGACACAACAGATATCTGTATTCATTCGAACGGTATCCAAAGATTTGGATATCTCAGAACATTTTATTGGATTTTATTCTACGGCAAATGAAAAATCAGAAACATTAGTAAATCTGTTAAAGGATGTATTTCAACGTTTTAATTTGCCTTTTAATAAATTAAGAGGTCAATGCTATGATGGTGCCTCCAACATGTCAGGGGGTATATCTGGATTACAAGCAAGAATACGAAAATTTGAGCCTCGTGCACTATTTGTGCATTGCAGTGCACACAACTTAAACCTTGTAGTGCAGGATGGAATCCAGAAAGTTACTGCGGCTAAGAATTTTATTGGGATGTTGAAGGACCTCATAAATTTTGTTCGAGACTCGCCTAAAAGGGTCACCAGATTTCGAGAAATACAATGTAACGCTGACATGGAAAGTGGTGATACTATGCCATCTTTAGCTGCTTATTGTCCGACAAGGTAAAAATGTTCTTTTTTTTTTAACAAAAATTAATCTGGCTGTTTTCGCGTTTGTTTAGATGGACCGTTAGAATAAAATCCCTGAAAACTGTGCTCTCAAACTATTCTTCGCTTTTGGAATTTTTCAACGAAGTTTCAACGGATTCAAATACCGATCCCGTTGTTGCATCGAAGGCTTCTGGATTCTTAGAACGCATGTTAGCATTTGAATTCATTTTTTTTTTAATACGCATATTGAAATTTTCGAAAGAATCGAAATTCTAAATGCAGACCTTCAAAAATCTAAAAATTGTATAGTAGATTCATATATGAAAATTGATACAGTTTCTGAATTTCTTAACTCATCTCGTGACTCAAAATTTAAAATATCTTGGGAAAAAAGTCTTAAACTTGCGAACAGTTTAGATATCGAAAAACCGAAGCTACCGCGGTCGCGAAAAATTTCTCTGTTTATTGAAAAGGGTTCAACAAAACCCCATACTTTTAATACGCCAGAAGAGTATTACAGAAAAATATTTTTCGAAGTGTATGATCAAGTTATTGTTTCACTAAAAGACCGCTTTGAAAATAGTTCAGCTCAATTTTACAAAAACTTAGAAAAATTTGCAACTGGTGACTCAAATGATGCAAGAGAAATTCTATCATTTTACAAAGTCGATTTTAGTGGAGAAAATTTAATTGCCGACAAAGAGTTATTTTTGTCTTTAATGAAAAAATCGAAAACAAAAATATCAAATATAAGCGAAGTAGTATCTTTCTTAAAAGAAAATAATTGGGTTATCGGGACCGTTCCAGAGTATGTAAAATTTGTGCGCTTAATACTCACCATTCCCGGTTCTTCATGTTCAAACGAACGAAGCTTTTCAGTTTTAAGCAGAGTTAAAAATTACATGCGCTCAACCATGCTTCAAAAGCGACTGAACCACTGTGCTATAATGCACATTTATTCCGATGAAGCTGAAATTTTGGACCTCAACTTATTGATGAATGAATTCATAAGTAAAAATGTCAAACGAGCATCCGTTTTTTCGCTATAGAAATATGAGTGAAAATTTCTCGAGTGGGCCACATTTTTTTCGATAGTAGGATTTTCGACTTTTTTTAAGTCACAATAACCAGTAATAAATACAATTTGAACAGTTTTGCGAAATTCGAATTTTAACGATAGTTATTGTCAATATCATTTTTTCGGCATGAAATCGGTTTATTTTTTATGCATCTGTTGCATGTATCTTGCCAATTTTTGGTTTGAAGACACTCTTCTGAGTGAATTTTTTTTTTTAATTAACGGGTTTTTGTTAAAAATATAAACAATTTAAGTAAGCAAATTGAAATAGCTATAACGAGTGTCTTATTGACAATCTTCAAACCAAAAATTGGCAAGATACATGCAACAGATGCATAAAAAATAAACCGATTTCATGCCGAAAAAATGATATTGACAATAACTATCGTTAAAATTCGAATTTCGCAAAACTGTTCAAATTGTATTTATTACTGGTTATTGTGACTTAAAAAAAGTCGAATATCCTACTATCGAAAAAAAATGTGGCCCACTCGAGAAGTTTTTACTCATATTATATTAGAAATTGAGTTAAATCAGTTTCACTGTACCACTGTAAGGATTTTTATTTGTTTCTTTTTTATAAGCTATGGAGAAATTTTGTTTTGTTATTTATTTAATAAATTTTATTGTTATAATACTATAAATGAAGAAAAAAAAATTTTTTGCTCTTTGGCATGGTGCCTTGACTACTACCCACTCCGATTTTTGGTATTCCGCCGCGCCTGGTTATATGTACCTTTTGAGCAAAAGATATGCAAAAACCGATTTTAGCGAAGTTATTTATTGACAATCAGAAAACAAAAATAAAAAATAAAAAATAAAAAAGGTATATATTCTCTGAAAAAGTAAGATATTAAGAGCACAGTTTTCTCTCCTTATGCGAAATAAAATGAAAGTGCCTCGTCGATTTGACGAAGAGTAGGTAGCCATCCAGGGTTAAGGCGAAGAAAGTCTTTTTTATTAATTTTAACTGCTTCAAATGCTAAAAGTTTCAACCATTTTATATACAACATATATTTAAACAAGGTAACAATAATGATAAGCAAATGGCGTGCAAAGTAACGCGACGGAGCCTTCTTAATCAAAAGAATGAAATTAAAAAGGAAATGGCCGAAATTAAAGGCAAGACATCATATTGTTTAAAAATTTAAATGTCCAGCTAATATTGTGTTCTCCTTTATCAGAAATTAGAAAAATTAAACATTTTCCTTGCGGTCGTTTTGGAGCAGAAGGAGCTCACAACTCGTTGCGGACGCTCGTTGGTGGACAAAAACAAACGCTTAAGATTTCCCATTAAAACTGAAGAAGACTTGAAGGATGTAAATAATGAAATGAGGAGTTCTAGTGTCGCTTAAGAGGTATATGTAGGTCATATTATTATACAATTGTTATATAAATTTAGCTCACTATTATTTTATTTTTAGATGAATTCAATGATAACTATTCCTAATCCGGGCGGAGAGCTTAACAATTTTAAATATGTCCTCTCCAACAAAATCGTTTCAATTTATAATGTTGATAGGGTCCTTGGTAAAAAGTCGCTCAAAACTGAATGCCATTTTTATACGGCTCTTCTTGGTACGTAAAAATTTAACTTGAATCACTGAAAAGTATTAAAAAAAATTACTCTTTCCAGATGCAATTGCTGCCACTGAAACTGGTGTTCCCATACTGCACTTGAGGAAAGCAATGCAACTTCAAAAGAAACGGTACAACAGAACTAAATAAAACAAATTTCGGCGGAAAAAACCATTCCATATTTATTAATTTTTTTTTACATGCACATGCAGTGATTTTGATTTGATTAGTTGTAAGACGAAATTTACTTTTTTTTTTCAATTTTATTTTAAATTAAGAAAGTGGTACCAAGTACGAAAAAAAAAAATAACTGAAAAGCAAACAATCTGAGATTAATATGTATACGTATATAATTTCTATTTTTATGTTTAACTATACTTTAAGTACAAAGAAATGACAATGAATTTAAAAGCCAGTCATACGGAGTTCATATAAAATGTTTTATTTTTTATAGCTGTGAATTAAAACAACTATTAATGTATATATATATATATTATTATAAATTATATAATATATATATATATATATATATATATATATAAATATAAGAGAAAAAAAAAAAACGAAAAAAAAAATAAAATGGTAAAACCACAAAAAATTTTTATTTCATATATTTGGGTGCACCGAAAAAAAAATGTATACGAAATCGTCATAATATTGATATTTTTCACTTACAAATCTGAGCCGATACGCAATATTATTAAAATTATACTACCTGTCGTATCAATTCTATACTTTTTTATTTGAAACGAAAAATGTATATTTTATATTAAAATAGTATCTTTTTGATACTACGTAGTATTAAACGGATACGGAAAATATACGAAATTAGTATCAAATACATACGATAACATATCAGTTTGATATGAGTCCAATGTAGAAAATATACGAAATTAGTATCAAATACATACGATAACATATCAATTTGATATGAGTCCAATGTAGAAAGTATACGAAATTAGTATCAAATACATACGATAACATATCAATTTGATATGAGTTCAATGTAGAAAATATACGAAATTAGTATCAAATAATTTGTTTTTATAATAAATTATGTCTTTATTTAACTGAATATATTATTTTATAGTACATTTAGTCAGGTACATTCTCTATCCGTATTATAGTTAACGATATATAGAAATAATTTAAGTTTTAAAAAGTTTTATTTCTTATTAGACGAGTTCCATTAGGTGCATAATACAAGTGGATTGGAGGCCCTGTGAATTCGTCTATTTTTAAAATATTAAGAAAATTACATTCAGTTCCAACTCTATATGATTGATAATGTTCTGAGAAATCTATTATTTCATACTCCTTGACAATAAAATAGATAGTTTGATCAACACTTAAAATTATCTTACAGATTTCGAAAAGTTGTATATGATTATTAAATGCTTTTGTTAAAAAGTATCCTGGCTTATAACTACAATTTTTGTAATCAATAATATTCACAGATTCATTATTTGTAAATAAATTTTTGACTTCATCATAATTGACAATTAAATGAGTATTTTCGTATGTTTCTATGTTAAAACAATAGGATTTGTTGTATTGAATGTGCTTTGGAAGTCCATTTTGATGTTCGTGCAAGAAAGAAGTAAATTTCAATGATGCTTTCATACTTAAAGTGTAGGCAATGTCCTTTCTTGACGTTATACTTCTAGCATAAATTTTGGCCTCTCTATGTTTTGCTTCATACCGCAGACTCCACAAATATTTCAGAGGACCAGACTGTTTAATAATATGAATGTAGTGTAAAAGAAAATGAAATTTAGGTTTCAGAGGCTCTTCAAAAAGTTTTATATATGCCTGATTATGATTCTCAATTAAAATCTTAAGTTCTTCAAGTGAATTTATATCGAAATAACTGAATTGCACTCGATCAATAATTTTCAAAAGAATAATAAAAAATTTCCCAAACTTCATTATTTTCTGGAATTTGATCGCCTATCATTATTGGCAAGAAGTGCACAAACGTAAGCATTTCACGAGCTGACATTTTAATTTTTCCGTTTTTTAAATGATTTAAATTTAAAGGAGGTGACAGATTCCCAATTTCGGTTTCACCATAATTGAACATCTGTTTCCTATAGTTTAATGTTTCAATTGAAAAAAACGATTCAGAAATGAAGTTTTTAAGTATAGAGCAAAGGTCATATTTACATACACCCTCCAATAGGTCGTGAGCAATATCGGCAATATAATTGTCAGTAACATGAAATGTGCTCAAATTATTCAATAGACAGTTATTTTTTACTCCATTCAGTTTGAAGTCACCTACTTTTAAAGCGTCATTATAATTTACTACACTTCTTAGACTATCTGCATATTCTACACAATCATATTTCGTCTCTTCCTTATTTCTAGTACAAAAACGGCAAAAGTAATTTGATTTAAATGATGTTGTGAAGCCAAGTATATCGTTTAAACCAAGGTTGTCACCAAGAACGTTAGACATTATAAAATGTATTTCATATTTTCCAGTCTGTGCATTTATTGTGAGTCCAATTTCTTCCATTTTTTTGAATTTCGCAACTAAAGGCTGCAGAAATGGTTCATTTCCATAGATCTTTTGATCTTTAGTTTTGAAGTAAGCTGCTATGAATATATAATTTAAATTCGACAATAAAAATTGCGGTAAAATAGGGAATGTGTAATAAACACCGCAAATTGAGTCAACATTTGCGTGGCTTCCTAGAGGGTTGTTCACTTCAAAACTATCCAAATACAAGAGAAATGGGATTACAATTTTGCCAGCCAATTTTTCTAGTTTTTTTTTTAAAGAATTGGCGTTAATTAAATGTGATATATGGGTCACATTTGAAAGGCATTTCATGTTTTCTAAAGTGGTTTCTAAAACAGAGGGAAGTTCGAAAAATTTTTTGAATTGAAATTCGATAGGCATTACACAACCTTGAACAAGGCCGGCATCTAAAGTCGGTCTACCGTTCACTATTACTTCTGTAACTTCGTTATTGACGTTAAAGAATTCTGGTTGTAAAAATTGGTCTGCATCTTCTAGAGTTTTTAACAATTTATGTTCAGTTTTTAATGTGTTCAAATGGTAAAGCACAAAGTTTTAACAAATCATTTAGGTTTTTCTTTTTTTCTTCAGGAATGAATTCCATGACCTCACTCTTAATACTATTAACAATAGTTGAGGTGATAATTGAAACATCACTTTGAATAGAATAAACATCTTTTCTAGAAAGGTTGCTTTTTGAATGCAATCGTGTGCTAAATTGTTGACATGTATTAGCAATTTCGGCAATTTTGGCTATCTTTCTAATTTCGCAAAAACAAACATTGTTCCTCTTTACCTAAGCTATCACCTGGTTAAGTCTGACCAAAAATTCTGGGGACACCCTATGTATAAAAGTCTACTCAACTTACCCAGCTGAAAAATGCAGAATCACTTTTTGGAGAGTTTTGGAAGCTGCTGTTAGAGCTAACGCAATTGTTTGCATATGAATTTATGAATGTTGTCGGCGGTTTGTCAGGAAACTTAAAAAACATAGTTAGCATATTAACAAAAGCTTATAAGACATATATTTTTATAAGCATATATATAAAAGCTGTACAGCAAACTCACATTCTCGGTTTTCCACTTAAAAATTTTTTCCCGCAATTCAGCAACTAATCCACAAGATTTCCTTTCAGGAAATATTTTATTGAGGTCGTCTTCGTTTATGTATTGCAGCCTTTCAAAGCTGAAACCACAATCTAAAAAACCATGTTATATAATATATTAATTTATCCGTAAATTTTTTTGGATTTAACTAAGGTTCATACCAATAAGAGGTTGGTATGCTTCTAACAAATGGAATTGTTGCAGTAAATTCTGCAACTTACTGTCAACAATAGGAATTTCCGAAATTCCAATGTTTGCGCTTACAGCAACATCATTGAGGTCTAGGATTACAATATCGGAATCCATAATAATGCATACAAAACTATGAAAGTGTGAAAAAAGAATATTTAATTCGAATCCAAATTGAAAGGAAATTATATTAAATTTATACGAAAAAATATCAAATTTTATACGAAATAATATCAAATTTATACGAAATAATATCAAATTTATACGAAATAATATCAAATTTATACGAAATAATATCAAATTTATACGAAAAAATATCAAATTTATACGAAACAAGTAAAGAAGTTTACATCGGCAAAGCCGATTGCACACATACCTTTTCCTCAGCCGAAAATATGTTAAAACATTACCTTAACGAAAATTCCTACCGTTTTCGTTGTTCTAGCTTGGATATCTATTTATACCTTATCTGTACTTCGATTTAGGTTCTAAAACTCGAGATTATTATTAAGCAAAAAAATTTCGCGAATGGTGGTCATGGTCAAATTTTAACCGTTAGAGGACAATATGTCTAGCTGCGAAATACTCAATTCAAAATAGTGAAAATCAAATTTTCGCGAATTTCGCGGATGGTGGTCTTGATCACATTTTAACCCTTAGAGGAAATTTAGTTTAGCTGCGAAATACTCACTTCAAAATAGTGAAAATCAAATTTTCGCGAATTTCGCGGATGGTGGTCTTGATCAAATTTTAACCCTTAGAGGACATTTTTTTTAGCTGTGAAATACTCAATTCAAAATAGTGAAAATCAGGTTTTCGCGAATTTCGCGGATGGTGGTGTTGATCAAATTTTAACCCTTAGAGGACATTTTGTTTAACTGCGAAATACTCAATTCAAAATAGTGAAAATCAAATTTTCGCGAATTTCGCGGATGGTGGTCTTGATCAAATTTTAACCCTTAGAGGAAATTTAGTTTAGCTGCGAAATACTCACTTCAAAATAGTGAAAATCAAATTTTTGCGAATTTCGCGGATGGTGGTCTTGATCAAATTTTAACCCTTAGAGGACATTTTGTTTAGCTGCGAAATACTCAATTAAAAATAGTGAAAATCAGGTTTTCGCGAATTTCGCGGATGGTGGTCTTGATCAAATTTTAACCCTTAGAGGACATTTTGTTTAACTGCGAAATACTCAATTCAAACTAGTGAAAATCAAATTTTTGCGAATTTCGCGGATGGTGGTCTTGATCAAATTTTAACCCTTAGAGGAAATTTAGTTTAGCTGCGAAATACTCACTTCAAAATAGTGAAAATCAAATTTTCGCGAATTTCGCGGATGGTGGTCTTGATCAAATTTTAACCCTTAGAGGACATTTTGTTTAGCTGCGAAATACTCAATTCAAAATAGTGAAAATCAATTTTTGCGAATTTCGCGAAATGTGGTCATGGTCAAAATTTATCCATAATGGACGACTTTATTTGGCGGCAAAATACACAATCAGAAGAAGCAAAAAAATAATTTTTGTATTCAGATATGAGAATAAGAGAAAGAGTGTTTTTTTCTATTGTGTAGAATGATGACCATAGTTATAGCGATGTCGCAATTTTTTTTTAAGCAAAGCTTAAGTCTACATAGTAGCTATACACACACCAAATTTCAATAAGCTGGGATGTATAGTAAAAAAGTTATCCAGGAAAAACGTTAAAAGTCGTGATTTTTGAAACTTCTGAACCACTTCCCACGACCCAAGAAGGGACTACGAAAAAAATTTGTATGCAGTTTTTCGGACATTTACCTGGTTGAAGTCCATGCCAAATTTCAATATGATATCTTTCATGGCTTAGGAGTAAATTACGAAAAACTAAAGTGTGACCGACAGACAGACAGATAGACAGACAGACAGACAGACAGACAGACAGACAGACAGACAGACAGACAGACAGACAGACATGGCTAGATCGATTCCTCTTGTCACCCTGATCAAGAATATATATATATGTCTATATCTACCGCGACTCCTTTGGTATGTTACATACACCGTGCCAAACTTAATATACCCTTTCCTTCGGAAAAGGTATAATAATATCAAATTTATACGAAGCAATATCAAACGTATACGAAAAAATATCAAATTTATACGAAAAAATATCAAATTTATACGAAATAGTATCAAATTTATACGAAGCAATATCAAACGTATACGAAAAAATATCAAATTTGTACGAAAAAATATCAAATTTATACGAAATAATATCAAATTTATACGAAGCAATATCAAACGTATACCACGTGCGTGTATAACGCACGCTTCAATTTGAATGTGCAAGAACTTCCTACATTCATATGCATTTTAACATATAATATAATATTTTATATATATTCAATAGGACGAGTTGTTACTCTAACACTTTCTGATATAAAGAAATGGAGTCAAGATTTTACATACTTACATACGATGACACAATTGATTATTGTTGAGATTTTAGCACTTTAAACTTCACTTCACAGTTGTAAGTAAATTCACACGCGTCCACGTCAAGAGACAAAATCACAATGTCGCTCTCAAATTGAGGACGCTTGCAAATACGTTGCGTGAAATATAGTAACGGTATATCATCGCTTACCTTCTCGCACTTATGTCAATGGAAATTTTTAGCCAAATTCATACTAAAGCGTATCACTTCTACATTATTTCGTATCAATTAAATGTAACATCGTATAACTTGTGTAAAATAAATATCAATTTTACTCGAAAGAAGTATAAAATGAATGTAAAAAGGATAAATTCTATTGAAAAATATTAAAATGATAATGTAAAAAGGTAAACGTCAAGCTTGATACGAAAAAAAGTAAATTTGACATGAATGGTGTAATATTAATGCATGACAATATTTGAAATGAAAAAATTTCAAATTGATACTAAAAAGGACAATTTGATAAGATTTGTGAGATATTGATACGCAAAATATAGTTTTGATACTGATCTAATATGGAAAAGATATTAAAAATGTAATTTAACACCAGAATTGCACGGATATTGAAAATGTAAGATTAATACGAAAAATTGATACGCAAGTGTAAAACATTTCCGTATCAATTTGATGATTTTCGTATCAGAGGAATATTAAAAAATATTAACTTGATATTATAAATATCAGTCTGATATTTTTTAATGCAAAATTGATATTTTTCAATTTATACGAGGATTGATACGGGTTTATCAATCTTCGGATCAGGCGGATTTTTTTCGATGTGTGTAATCAATTTATCCGTCCCTCTTCTATAGCCCAAACACTAGTGCTACTCCACCGATGAAATGATGAGTCCACCTTCCCTAGGTAAATAGCTACCCCTTCCACACTAAACAAAACGCATGTCCTTATTCGCTAGCGAAAAGGCTCGTCAAGGAAGACGTATAAACGGACGACCCGCCCATTAGGGTGTCCCAAAAAAATTTTTGTTGGAACGTGATTTTTTCGAAACCCTATGGGTCAAAGTATTTTTGAGAATTTTTTCAGATTTTCCGTAAAAGGTTTAGAGGTTGCGCTCAGCGGATTTTCCTCATAAGCCCCACATTTCCAAATTTTTGGAGATAGCTTCTTCATAAGCAATGCTTTTCAGAATTTTTAGGTATTAGTCGGTGGAAAAGTATATAATCTCAGTTCTCACTTACATAAACTGCAAAATATACCAACTTTATAGGCTATTTAGGCATCTTTAGTAGACATTTTTATGAACAAAATCGGGCGTCAAAAAAAGAAGGCCCCAAAATTTTTTTTTTTATATGAAAATGGTTGAAAGTAATGATTCAATTTCAAAGAGTACGAATTCCTTTGCAATTTGTTAAAGGAAATTAGGTTTTTACCAGGGTTCGAAAAGCCTGGCTTTTTTTCATTCAAAAGGCTGAAGCTGAGCTGCGGCTGTAAAATTTAATCAGCCGCAGCCACAGCCGTAGCTTCAAAACCAAATCAACTGGCTGAAGCTGAGCTGCGGCTGTGTAAATTTCAAGAGATTTTAGAAAAAGGGAAACATGAAAAACTCGTCATTTTGAGTATATTTAATATTGATTGGCTATCATATAGGCAATGAAATGTAAGCCTGGAAGTATGCAACGTGTTTCTGTTATAATGTTTTGGAAAAAATAACGGGACATAGCTTTGGAACTATAAGTGTTGTGGTTATTAGGGGGATGTATCAGTCTGGCTCCTCCAGACTAATACACAAACCTAAATATCCTTTATAAATAAAAACCAGGACACAGGGAATTCAATTCAGTCCTTTTATTATATTACTTATTATTTCAATTACATTATTTGATCCTACTCTATCTCCTATTTGACTTATAAGAAGAAAGTGCTTAGGCTGCACTCTCTCGCCAAGTGCAGAACATTTCCGCAATGATGAATCGACTATTGCCCAATATCACTGTTCGCTATAACTGTTTATTTCAGCTGGTGTTGACATAGGTCGTCGTTCTCATAATTGTTGACCTACTTCTGCACTCAAGTTCCAATTTCTGTTTTGGTGACGATATTGCACCATCGTCTTCGGTCGTTGCATTTCTTCTATTCGCTTTTGCCCGTTATTCGCTGGTCTTGCGAAAACGGTTGACTCTTTCTGTTGATGAGTTCACGCTAGGTAACACAGTGAGTACTCGTATGTTGTAACTCACAACATCCCTCCCCCTTTTGAAGAAGTCGCGTTTATCGTGACAGAATAAACCCTCAGAGCATTGAGGTGTTATTCGTGCTCTCAAGATGATATTTCTTAATTATGCCTTGGTGTTGTTTTTGAGTACTTCTCTCGACTGCATACGCGATTATGGGTCATTGACTTCAATTTCGAGTTATTGTTTTTGTTGAGTTGAGGGAAGTGAATATAAGCAGGTACCTGAATTTGCTGCTGCTGCTGTGGAAGCTTCGTCTTTTTTTGCTTTGGGTTGTCGGTTGCGCGACGCTATTAAAAAGTTTCAAAGGTTAATACCGTAAATAACGCAAATTAAATCTTGCCTTCTTGGCGATTTCTATATATATAATAAACTTAGCGCACTATGATGAGTCGATGCTCTTTATTTAATTCACTTTTTCCTTCTCATCTTGCCTTCTTGGCGATTTCTATATATATAATACACTTAGCGCACCATGATGAGTCGATGCTCTTTATTTAATTCACTTTTTCCTTTTTTGTTTCGGTTCACTTAAATTTATATTTTCTTTGTTTTGTTAGTTCAGTTCACGAATTAGATTTTTTTTGATTTGGATTTTGTTTGTTTTTTTTTCTTCTTTTAATTTTCGTTTATAATTTGAATTTTTTAAATTACGCGAGTTTGCGGAGCGGCGAAGCGCGCGTTAACGTAGGCGACCAAAGAAGAGTGAATCGCCGTCGCTGGAGTTCGAGCTGTTGAACCATAGAGAGAGCAAAGTTTCGTTAAGTAGTGGGCTCGTCTCTTTAGCGGCGACGGCGAAAAACGGACATACTGCCCGCCTGGCGCTACGCAATAGATAGTTCCTGCTTACCTTTGCCAGCTCAGCAGAAATTCTCGAACTTCCTGCACCACCTCCCGGATGAGGGCCCGGTCAGCAGCTGTGGGGACCTGCCGATCCCAGTCGGATGGTGGAGACAGGGGCGAAGTGGGGATAGCGGATGGGCCCGGTGACAAATTTCACTCTGCGTCGCCGGCGAGCGCCTGATCTGGTGCCTCCGCTGCTATAGGTTCCTCGGACGGCTGACGTTGACGCTCTATAGTGGTGGTTCAGTGGCGGCGATGGCGACCGGGCGCGAGGCATTTGAGGTCGGGAAGCCGAGGTGGCTCGATATCGCTCGATGCTGGAGCAGCGGCGACGACGTCCCATCCTTGGGGTTTCTAATGGCGAGCCAGAGTGACGCCGTGTTGGACTAAACTCCTCTTGGTGGCGGCGTGCCGAATAGGAGCGGTAGCGGCGTCGGTATGATCGGCGCCGGCGATTCGGAACCGCTGGACGATCTTCATCCCGGGCCCTCCGGGGCTGCCACGGCCCGGAATCTATTGGCGACGGCGATCGAGGCGCCTGGTGGAGGAGCATGTGGTGCTGCTCGCCACAAACCTTGCAACTTCTCTCCGAAACGCAGTCCCTCCAGAGATGGGATGGTAACAGGCAGCGTAAGCAGCATTTGGATTGCTGGATCATCAGCAATCGTTTCTCAACGACCCAGCGGCGGAAGCGGCGACAGCGACTCAGACAGTGGGTCCTAGCGCACACCACAAATGGCTGTCGTCTTTCCATAGCACTCTGAAACAAATAGGAGGCACTGATGAGCAAATGCGCAATGATAAACAAAGAGAGGGGGAGGGGGGAGTGTTGCGAATGTATGAGGACGACTAGTCATAAAGTTTCTGGCAATTCGACTGGCAACAGGCAGAGCTTTGAAATTGGCCTTGTGACGAGACCAAATTGTGTTTTGATGTCGACAATGTGCACAAGACCATCATCTCCGGGGTGCACCTGAACGATTCTTCCTTCCTTCCTTCCTTCCTTCCTTCCTCCACTCAAATGGGGGCAGCTGTGTATCCATGATGACGACGAAGTCTTCAACCTTCAAATTCGGTTGTGTCACCCTCCATTTATCTCTTTTATGTAAGCCCAAGAGATACTCCATTTTCCAACGTTGAGCGAAGCGGTGATGCAGAATCTTCACTTTCTCTCATCGCGTAGTGAGCGGCAATTCGGCTTGTGATTCTTCTGGCCATGCTGTGAGGGGGGCTCCTCGAAGAAAATGTCCAGGCGTCAGTGCCAGCAGGTCTGCGGGATCGTCTGACATCGGAGTGCGCTGGCGCGAATTCAAGACTCCTTCAATTCGAGCTAGCAACGTGGCGAATTCTTCAAACGAGAACTTGTGAGGCCCAGCCACTATGACAAAATGAGTCTTGAAGCTTTTAACCGCCGCCTCCCAGAGTCCGCCCATGTGATGTGCGTGGGGCGGGATCAGATGCGATTCGAACCCTTGCAGGGCGTATCTTCGTTGGAGGTCATCAGCGGCGTTTGAAAGCAAGCTGGTGAATTCCGTATCTAAAAGGTTTTTGGCGCCTATGAAATTTCGACCGTTGTCGGAGAATATTCCCCTGGGCAGGCCGCGCCGTCCTACGAAACGATCCAATGCCGCTCGGAAGGATGCCGTAGATAACTCGGAGCACAGCTCCAAATGAACGGCCTTGGTGGCGAAACACACAAAAACGCTGACATAGCCCTTCAGATATGGTGCAGTTCGAAGAGTGGACGCCTTGATGGCGAATGGTCCGGCAAAATCGACGCCTGTATGGGTGAATGGTAGTTATAACGTCGATCTTTCCGCTGGCAGCGCGGCCATCATTTGCGTCTTCACTCGTTGCTTATAGACGGTGCACGTATGACAGCGAGTGATGCAGCTCTTGACTTTCCGTTTCAATCGCGCGATGTAGAAATTCTGTCGCACCATGCGAAACATAAGTTGAGCGCCGCCATGCAAGAGCGCTTTGTGTACGAATTCCAAATAAAAGCAGCAAAACGTAGAGGCGGCAGGTATAATGATCGGATACCTTTCGTCTACCGTAAGATCTGCATGAATCAGTCGTCCATTGACACACAAAAGACCGTCTTCATCAAGCATGGATATAATAAAGCACTTTTTCTCCCGAGGGGCTTTCCTTCGCTTAAATCCTGATATTCGAGTGGATAGAGCAAGGTCTGCGAAAACAAAATTAAACGATTTCTGGCTAACGTCTCTTCATCTTGTGACAGAGTGTGTGTGGTGGGACTTGGTGCCATCTTTTTCCGCGCTTGTCTGTAGAAACGCATTACATAGCCGATGACTCGAAGCGCTCGATCATATGATGAAAATCTACCGAGCACGTCTTCCGATTCGGTAATGACGGTGAATGCGGCCGCCTTCCGCTCTTCAATGGTTGTAGATGATGGGGGTTCAAACTGAGGCCATTGCTCTGGCGATTCTACGAGCCATGACGGTCCTTGCCACCAAAGCGAATTTGCACAGAGATCCTGAGCTTGCATCCCACGGGTACCCATATCAGCTGGATTGTCTCGCGATCGCACATGGCGCCATGCAGTGTTGCCAACGTTGGTCAGAATTTGGGAAATTCAATTGGCGACGTAAGTTTTCCATGCATTCGGAGGACGTTTAAGCCATGCCAGCACGATCGAGGCGTCTGACCATACAACCGTTTGATGTTCGTGAATATGAAGCTGAGCATTGATCGATTTAATTAGTCTGGTCAGAAGAACGGCGGCGCAGAGCTCGAGGTGCGGTAGGCTGACAGTTTGCAACGGAGCCACCTTAGATTTCGCCGTAAGCAAGTGAGCATTAACTTGGTTGGGGCTCTCGATGCGGAGGTAGAGTGCTGCACAATATGCTCGCTCCGATGCATCGCAGAATCCGTGGAGCTGAACTGTGACAGTAGGATCGTAGTGCACCCATCTCGGAATTTGAATTTGCTCGACGAGTTTGCTAAAGGCTCATTCGACACCCGCTGATCCCATTCAGTGCCTTCGAGCCACAGTTGTTGCATAAGAACCTTGGCTCGAATGATGATCGGCGTAAGCCATCCGGCTGGGTCGAATAGTTTCGCGATATGAGACAAAATCTGTCGCTTGGTCGTCAACGATGCGGCAGAATGAGCGCTCAACTTGGATGAAAAACGATCAGCAATGGCGTTCCAGCGGATCCCCAGCATTTTGGCGTCGCTGGCAGATTTAAATTTCAAAAATTCGGCATCCAGCAGGTGTGAAGATGCGGCATCCTTTAATAGTTCGGCATGATTCGCAGTCATCTTCTTCATCGGAAATCCCGCAGAGCCGAGCGTGTGAATGAGTTCCGTTTTTGATGTACAGGCCGCTTCGAGTGTATGTTCGCCTGATAGGACGTCGGCGACGTTTGTTTCATTCTTCAAAATGAATACTGCTTGGGGAGCGTCGTGCGTTCGAATGGCCAAATATGGAGCACATTTGACTCCAAACGTCACGGTTTTCAATTCATAATCCTTGACCGGTCCAGTCTCTTCCTCGCGAAATAGGATGCGTTGAAATGCTCGATCATCTTCGTGCATGAGGATCTGTCGATACATTTTTTCGATGTCCCCATTGAATTCGAAACGGTATAGGCACCAGTTGAAAAGAAGGATGACCAGATCCGTTTGTAGCACCGGTCCGACATGAAGCACATCGTTCATCGATAAGGATGGGGAGATTTTCTGTGACGCATTGAAAACGACGCGTACTTTGGTGGAGGTACTCTCTGGCTTCATCACTGCATTATGGGGAGGATAAAAAGAAAGGAAATTATTTTCGTGTATAATCTCAGAGTTGGGGCACAGATCCATGTGATCATATTTTAGCTATTCTGCTAACACTCAATTATAAGTGTCGCGCATAAGAGGCTACTTCGCAAGCCTTCTCTCTAGGCTCTGGTATTGCGTCAGCGCTCCGAATCGCGATGCACCTAAGCGTAGGGCGGATTTAGAAAATTCGACCTTAAATGGTAGACGTACGACATATCTTCCTTCGGAATTTCTAACGGTGGTTTGAGCATAAAGTTCTTCAAAATAAACGTCCTCTGAAAGAGGCGGAGGGAAGTTTGGAACTTCTTCTTGTTCCCAAAATGACTTAAGTAGCTCGGAGAGTGACGCATGGGTGTCTCCGGAGGAGACCTGCGTCGTAAACGCTTCGGTGGATTCGCTGGCGATGCGCCCACTCAAATACCACCCGAACACTGAGTGTGCTACTAGACTCCCTCCGACGTTCATTTTGACTCCAGGTCGTAGTTATTTTGGCATAATATCGGAGCCGATGACCATATCGATGCGGCCTGTATTCATGAAATGGTGATCGGCGAGCTCAAGCGATGAAAGCTCTTGGGGATCCATGTTGGAGACCCGTTTGGCTGGAAGCCAATTTGTCAACTTTGGTAACACCACGGCGTCGATCTGAACCTCGAACGTAGAACGAGGCGAAGCGAGCACGATGAAGCATTCCTTTTTCGCAACTTGAGTGCATTGGCCACCCATGTCGGATACGTTGCATGCTTTCGGTGTGGTTGGAAGATTCAGTTGGAGCTGCATCCGTTCCGTAATAAATGTCCTTTGAGATCCTTGGTCGAAAAGGGCTCGCACTAAAAAGCGCTCTCCTTGATGCAATATGTGTGTGAGCGCAGTCGGCAAAAGTACTTGCGTCTGGCTAATCGATACGTGCGCATGTGCTTGCGAAGTAGAGGATCCGTCGGCGGTTACAAAATTCGAAGTCTTCGGTGGCGCGGAAGCCTGCGGCGGTTGGCTCGTCGTTGACGGGCCGTCAGCCTGAAGAGGCGTCGGTGTGGTTGAAGATCCTTGACCTTTTTGTGTAGCCGTTGGATTCGGAAAATGAAGAAGCGTATGATGCGATTTTTTGCACTTTGCGCAACGGAAGGCACTGTTGCACTTTGCCTTTTGATGACCGGCCGAGAGGCAGTTGAGACATCGATGGTGCTGCGAAACAGCTTAGACACGTTCACCGACCGACATCTTGAGAAATACATCACATTGACGATGGAAAGACGTTCAACAACTTCATAGCGCTTAGTCAAAAAGGCATTCATTTGTGGGCACGTTGGCACCTCTCGATCTGACGCCAGTGACTGTTCCCAATGTGCGATCGTTTGCGCCGGAAGACGCCTGGAACAGAAATGAACGAGCAGGGCGTCAAAAATATCCATGACTTTTCAGCATCTTGAGGCAATCGTTGACGGTTGCTTGTACGCGCAGGATTCCTTCTGGCGTTTCATCTTTGATAGCAGGCAGGTCGAATAAATTTTTTAATTGATGATCCAATCATACATCAGTTGTTCGATTTTAATCTCTAACAGTTGCACGCTTTGATTCATCGGATAGCTGTTCATGGCTGCATCACACATGTTCTTGAGTTCAGCTTCCGCGGTGCTAAAATGCCGTAAGGGACCCATATTGTTTACGGATATTGATCACGAAAGCCGAGTCGGACGATATAAACTTTTCGAAAAAATTCAACGCAAGCTCGATAAGTTCACCGTTCAAAGGAGAGCAAACTTAAATTACCGCCGGCTTTTGATGTGAGCTGGATGCCTTGATATGGAAAAGAGATAAAAAACCTCGGCAGAAAAGGAATGATCACTTCAGTAGTACAATACAAGTTATAGAAATGGCAACCGCAATGCGTATATGCGACCAATGCCGACCGTAGCGTATCTCAAATTTGTCTACCTTCGCAACACTCCACAAATTTCCTGCAACCCCAAATTCAATTAAAGAGAAACAAATCGATTCAATAAATTCAAAAATATTCAAATTCGAATTATTTATTTGTTCGGAAAAACAAAGCTTTTCATAAAAAATTCAAACTCCCTGCATGACCGACTTCTGTACGCATTGATAGCAGCGCACCAACATCGACGCAAATACCTTTGTGCTGTTGTATGCACGGATACGTTACCGACCGTCAAACAGCGGCGCTAACATACAACATTCTTGGAAACTCTATTGTTCCTGCTTCGAGCGTACACACTTGATAGATATATGTCCGATGTTCGCTCGCTACTGCCCAAGAGATTGGTCGCTACTTTCGACACACTGTGGCGAAGCTGACGTACGCAATAAATATGACAGTGTGATTTTCACGATGCATATATATATATATATATATATATATAGGTACCTTTGTGTATCAGCTCGCATGCACGGGCGCTTGCTATGGACAATTGCGCGGTGTTCTTTGTTCGAAATCACAACGAAACTCTCACGCAGAAAGAGCGAGTAAAGCAATAAAACGTTTTCGTAAAGCCCTTCTGAGAGCCGAAAAAAAGGAAAAAAAAAAATTCGCTCGCCGGCCGACTCTCTCTCTTCGTTCTCAACTACAGAGAACGAGAAAACGACAACTAGACCGCAAGTCGCCTGGCTACTATGTTGCTGTTGTAGTCACACTATTGTGCCTTGCACAAAAAAACCACCGTTTACACTGACACGCAAAGGGTATGCTACCACTGTGAAGTACCGAAGCTGCGGGGAAATGGATTGTCCACGCTAATATTTCGTGCTACCCTGCACGTGCTGTGACCGCTAGTCGGTGCCCTTGAAACTGCACCAGGGCGACTGAAGGTCAGAGGCGTGATGCACGTGGCGCACTTTCTCACTTCCTACCAAGATTGGTCTGTAGTGTATCCTTCGCGTAGAAGAATTAATATTTTATTTTATAGTTTTTATTTCTTTATATCCTAAAGGTTTTTATTTTGTTATGCCCCGCTATTGCTGAGCGGCAGGACTCGCAAATCTATTTGGCGGCTAGCGCCCAATATCTCTATATTTATACGGCGGAGATACGCCAATTATTGAGAATGGAAAAGCAAAAGGTTTCGCATGTAAATCCAATCTGAAGTTCCAACTGAACTTCAAGCTTTATTTATATCAAAAATATGTTAAGTAAGCATAAATGAATTACAATTGAAAAATATAGAATCTTATGAATTAGCTTGTGAGGTATGCTGACAAAACACTTTCCCACGATTCGACGACGCTGCCTGCAAAATATGTTGCTCGTGCAATGAGTGCAGCTTGCAAAGAATTTGGTCATATGAAACCATTTATGTCGTGAATGAAGTGGAAAAATGAGTTTGTGCGTTCGTGTGTATATATACTACACCCTCACCCTCTAGAGAAAAAAAAATGGTTTTTTTTTTTTTTTGTAAATACATACGAAGTAGAAAATTATATGTGTTAAGCATCTTAGAATATAGTATTGCCTTAAAATCTAATTCGCCTTAAAAGTTTAATTATCGTGTAAAAATTTACTTATCGCATGCTTCTAACTAATGCTTAATATATAGTATCTATATTTTGTGTATTTTCTTACTCACATAGTTTTAAATTGTTGTTATGCACTAGTTTTCTTTTATTCTTATACAATATTACTGAATTAACACCTTGTTCTAAAATCTTAAAAGGACCTTCATAAGGACTGTCTAATTTCTTACCTGCATAATTTCTTAAGAAAACTAGGCTACCTATCTTAAATTCAATAGGATTTGAAATCTTGTCATAACATTCTTTATTTTTAATTTTTGAGTTAATCAAATACTTTCTTGCATTCTCATGTGCGTTTTGTAATCTCACTTTGAGCTCATTTTGAAAACGATCAAAATTGTAAATAGGTTCGTTACTGTAAATTTTTGTTGGCAAGCTTGGTAATCTTCCAAATATAAATTCAAAGGGGGTGTATTTTGTGCTTGTATGTGGAGTGGTATTATAAGAGAACGTATAGTAAGGTATATTCTTATCCCATTCTGCGTCTTCAGTGCAACATAAAAGATATTCGTTGAAAACTCTATGATTTCTTTCTATTCCACCTAAAGATTCGTGGTGATAGGGTGTTGAGGTTTTTTGTTCAATGTTTAATAAACTACAAATTTCTGAAATAGTTTGATTTACAAATTCTTTTCCCATATCTGTTTTCATTGTTTTTAAATGACCATATTTTAAAATGAATTTTTCTACTATCGTTTTTGCTACTTGTAATGATTCTTTAGATATCATAGGGAAAGCTTCGACGTATTTGGTTAAGTCGCATTGTAGAGTTAAAATATATCTGAAATTATTTGATGGGGGTAAGGGTCCTATTGTGTCAATTGATACTACTTCAAAAGGACTAGAAGGGGTTTCAGTGATTATCATCTTCTCTTTAGTATGTACGGTAATTTTATTTTTCTTGCAAATTGTTGTTTCAACTTAGCTATTGTCCTGTTTACACCGGTGTGACCTCCGAGTAAAGACAAGTGATTTTCTTTAATGAGACGTAACTGATCAGGTTCGTATTTAATTGGTACGGGGGGTTCGAACAAAATAATATTTATTGGAGTGCACAATCCCTTATTTATTTGTTTCTGCAGTGTTTCTTCATATAATGATTTTAATTCTTGTTGACTTATAGTTTCAAATACTAGGTCTTTCTTAGAAAGAGCTAGCTTACTTATGCCATTGCAGTGTAATATTGAAATCAGCTTCTCCAAAACTGGTTTTGTGCAGTATGCTTTGTCGCTTGATTCAATAAGAACATCGTTGTTAATGATGGCAAAAGTCTGCAGATTTTTACGCTTTGTACATTTATTCTCCCCTTGTGTTTGCACAAATTTAAGAATTGGCAAATTTCGTACATCCGAAATAGATATGCGGATAGCTAATCCTCTTTGTGGGGGTAGGTGTTCTATTTGGACGGGTCACATTTTTAGTTGTACTTCTAGTTATTGCTGCAATGCATGGTATCAAAGTTTTTAATTCATTAGAATTTACTGGAATTCTAGAAAGTGCATCAGCATTATTGTTTAATTTTGCTTGTTTATAAATAATTTCAAAATCATATTCCATGAGATCCATTCGAATTCTGGTGAGTTTTGAAGAGGGGTTTTTGTGTTTAAACAATGAAACTAATGGTCTATGATCTGTTACTATTTTGAAAGTTTTTCCATAGAGGTAAGGTCTGAAATGATTTATCGCCCAATGAATAGCTAAAAGTTCTTTTTCTATTATTGGTTTATTTAGTTCGTGTGTATTTCAAGATCTACTTGCATATGCAATTGGAAGATCAGATCCTATTGTACCTTGTGGTTGGAAGATTCAGTTGGAGCTGCATCCGTTCCGTAATAAATGTCCTTTGAGATCCTTGGTCGAAAAGGGCTCGCACTAAAAAGCGCTCTCCTTGATGCAATATGTGTGTGAGCGCAGTCGGCAAAAGTACTTGCGTCTGGCTAATCGATACGTGCGCATGTGCTTGCGAAGTAGAGGATCCGTCGGCGGTTACAAAATTCGAAGTCTTCGGTGGCGCGGAAGCCTGCGGCGGTTGGCTCGTCGTTGACGGGCCGTCAGCCTGAAGAGGCGTCGGTGTGGTTGAAGATCCTTGACCTTTTTGTGTAGCCGTTGGATTCGGAAAATGAAGAAGCGTATGATGCGATTTTTTGCACTTTGCGCAACGGAAGGCACTGTTGCACTTTGCCTTTTGATGACCGGCCGAGAGGCAGTTGAGACATCGATGGTGCTGCGAAACAGCTTAGACACGTTCACCGACCGACATCTTGAGAAATACATCACATTGACGATGGAAAGACGTTCAACAACTTCATAGCGCTTAGTCAAAAAGGCATTCATTTGTGGGCACGTTGGCACCTCTCGATCTGACGCCAGTGACTGTTCCCAATGTGCGATCGTTTGCGCCGGAAGACGCCTGGAACAGAAATGAACGAGCAGGGCGTCAAAAATATCCATGACTTTTCAGCATCTTGAGGCAATCGTTGACGGTTGCTTGTACGCGCAGGATTCCTTCTGGCGTTTCATCTTTGATAGCAGGCAGGTCGAATAAATTTTTTAACTGATGATCCAATCATACATCAGTTGTTCGATTTTAATCTCTAACAGTTGCACGCTTTGATTCATCGGATAGCTGTTCATGGCTGCATCACACATGTTCTTGAGTTCAGCTTCCGCGGTGCTAAAATGCCGTAAGGGACCCATATTGTTTACGGATATTGATCACGAAAGCCGAGTCGGACGATATAAACTTTTCGAAAAAATTCAACGCAAGCTCGATAAGTTCACCGTTCAAAGGAGAGCAAACTTAAATTACCGCCGGCTTTTGATGTGAGCTGGATGCCTTGATATGGAAAAGAGATAAAAAACCTCGGCAGAAAAGGAATGATCACTTCAGTAGTACAATACAAGTTATAGAAATGGCAACCGCAATGCGTATATGCGACCAATGCCGACCGTAGCGTATCTCAAATTTGTCTACCTTCGCAACACTCCACAAATTTCCTGCAACCCCAAATTCAATTAAAGAGAAACAAATCGATTCAATAAATTCAAAAATATTCAAATTCGAATTATTTATTTGTTCGGAAAAACAAAGCTTTTCATAAAAAATTCAAACTCCCTGCATGACCGACTTCTGTACGCATTGATAGCAGCGCACCAACATCGACGCAAATACCTTTGTGCTGTTGTATGCACGGATACGTTACCGACCGTCAAACAGCGGCGCTAACATACAACATTCTTGGAAACTCTATTGTTCCTGCTTCGAGCGTACACACCAAGTATTACAGTATGAGAAACGAGCTAATAGGCAATTCAACAAAGCTAATAGGCAATTCACCAAAGGCTACAACAACCACACGGCGTAACAGGCAATCCACCACGATGCCTCTTTGAGCATTGTTGTCGTCTCTAGAAATTCGGCAAATACAAGGAGTTAGTTTTTTTTAGGGATTTTTTTTCATTTATAAACAGAAAATCAGATATTATATAGGTTTTTTAAGAAAGATTATACCATTTTAAACTGTAGAATTTCTTTTAACATGTATTTTTTCTTTTTAGTATTAGAAAAATTTACGTACTACAAAAAACTGATTTCCGAGTTTTTGGTCTTGTTTAATTTAGACGTTAGTGTGGCATCCATGGACAACAGATGGTGCCAAATGGAACGAGTCAATAGTGCAAATCGATGGTGAAAATAGTAACCGACTACAATTTGAACGTTTAGCTTTTAGAAATGAGACTTTCTGTCTGTCTGATTTTCAAAGGTATCCCTTCGTTCTAGGGTTTGTTATAAAATTCATAAATGCTGCTCCGAAACCCAAATTTTTTTATATACTTAGTGGAATTATTTATTTGGACTTAGTTAAGGGCATAAAATGTAGATTCCAAATATAGAAAAGTGGCCGCGCCAAAAGGCGTTATTCGAAAATTGAATTTTACACCCAAAATTCAGATGGCGCTTGAAACAAAGACGACATAAATATTTCTTTTTTAATCGTTGACATCCTCTACAAAAATTTACTTAAGTGGACGAATTTTAAGGGTACCTCCAGCACTAAGGTCAGCCTCAAATATCGTCTGAACTGCTGTTAAGTCATAATCTTTCGAGATATTTGCATGAAATAAGGAATTTGAGCTTATATTTAGCCTCCGATTAAAAAATTAATAGCTGTTTATATGAGTGAGGTATTCTATGGCCAGGTTCTCTTTACTTTAACACCCTTACTTTTTTCATTTTGAAACATGAAATTTAAAAATGTATAAATTCCTTTTATGTCGAATTATCTTGCTTTTTATTTGGTTTTATTATGTTTTAAGAACTCTTTTGAGTACTCGGTTCAGTATCGATAAAAGCTTTGCGCTTAGAGTATTTGTGCATCGCTGACGAAGTCGTTCAATTTAAATGCAATATTGAATACTGAATTGCGGGGGTCGCAGATACTCAAATGTACTGTAAAATGAAGGAGCATCTCTCCTTTGTTGTTTGCAACTTCAATTTTACTTAAAAAGGGTCAAAATATAAAGTTACGGCATGTTTAAAAATCGCAAATTCTTCGACTTATTTTTGACAGTCAGCTGATTTTTACTCAACTTCACCACACCATTTGGAGCCATATAGCATTTTGACAGGCTTTCCCATACTGTAATACTTGGTACACACTTGATAGATATATGTCCGATGTTCGCTCGCTACTGCCCAAGAGATTGGTCGCTACTTTCGACACACTGTGGCGAAGCTGACGTACGCAATAAATATGACAGTGTGATTTTCACGATGCATATATATATATATATATATATATATATAGGTACCTTTGTGTATCAGCTCGCATGCACGGGCGCTTGCTATGGACAATTGCGCGGTGTTCTTTGTTCGAAATCACAACGAAACTCTCACGCAGAAAGAGCGAGTAAAGCAATAAAACGTTTTCGTAAAGCCCTTCTGAGAGCCGAAAAAAAGGAAAAAAACCAATTCGCTCGCCGGCCGACTCTCTCTCTTCGTTCTCAACTACAGGGAACGAGAAAACGACAACTAGACCGCAAGTCGCCTGGCTACTATGTTGCTGTTGTAGTCACACTATTGTGCCTTGCACAAAAAAACCACCGTTTACACTGACACGCAAACGGGTATGCTACCACTGTGAAGTACCGAAGCTGCGGGGAAATGGATTGTCCACGCTAATATTTCGTGCTACCCTGCACGTGCTGTGACCGCTAGTCGGTGCCCTTGAAACTGCACCAGGGCGACTGAAGGTCAGAGGCGTGATGCACGTGGCGCACTTTCTCACTTCCTACCAAGATTGGTCTGTAGTGTATCCTTCGCGTAGAAGAATTAATATTTTTATTTTATAGTTTTTATTTCTTTATATCCTAAAGGATTTTATTTTGTTATGCCCCGCTATTGCTGAGCGGCAGGACTCGCAAATCTATTTGGCGGCTAGCGCCCAATATCTCTATATTTATACGGCGGAGATACGCCAATTATTGAGAATGGAAAAGCAAAAGGTTTCGCATGTAAATCCAATCTGAAGTTCCAACTGAACTTCAAGCTTTATTTATATCAAAAATATGTTAAGTAAGCATAAATGAATTACAATTGAAAAATATAGAATCTTATGAATTAGCTTGTGAGGTATGCTGACAAAACACTTTCCCACGATTCGACGACGCTGCCTGCAAAATATGTTGCTCGTGCAATGAGTGCAGCTTGCAAAGAATTTGGTCATATGAAACCATTTATGTCGTGAATGAAGTGGAAAAATGAGTTTGTGCGTTCGTGTGTATATATACTACACCCTCACCCTCTAGAGAAAAAAAAAATGGTTTTTTTTTTTTTTTTGTAAATACATACGAAGTAGAAAATTATATGTGTTAAGCATCTTAGAATATAGTATTGCCTTAAAATCTAATTCGCCTTAAAAGTTTAATTATCGTGTAAAAATTTACTTATCGCATGCTTCTAACTAATGCTTAATATATAGTATCTATATTTTGTGTATTTTCTTACTCACATAGTTTTAAATTGTTGTTATGCACTAGTTTTCTTTTATTCTTATACAATATTACTGAATTAACACCTTGTTCTAATATCTTAAAAGGACCTTCATAAGGACTGTCTAATTTCTTACCTGCATAATTTCTTAAGAAAACTAGGCTACCTATCTTAAATTCAATAGGATTTGAAATCTTGTCATAACATTCTTTATTTTTAATTTTTGAGTTAATCAAATACTTTCTTGCATTCTCATGTGCGTTTTGTAATCTCACTTTGAGCTCATTTTGAAAACGATCAAAATTGTAAATAGGTTCGTTACTGTAAATTTTTGTTGGCAAGCTTGGTAATCTTCCAAATATAAATTCAAAGGGGGTGTATTTTGTGCTTGTATGTGGAGTGGTATTATAAGAGAACGTATAGTAAGGTATATTCTTATCCCATTCTGCGTCTTCAGTGCAACATAAAAGATATTCGTTGAAAACTCTATGATTTCTTTCTATTCCACCTAAAGATTCGTGGTGATAGGGTGTTGAGGTTTTTTGTTCAATGTTTAATAAACTACAAATTTCTGAAATAGTTTGATTTACAAATTCTTTTCCCATATCTGTTTTCATTGTTTTTAAATGACCATATTTTAAAATGAATTTTTCTACTATCGTTTTTGCTACTTGTAATGATTCTTTAGATGTCATAGGGAAAGCTTCGACGTATTTGGTTAAGTCGCATTGTAGAGTTAAAATATATCTGAAATTATTTGATGGGGGTAAGGGTCCTATTGTGTCAATTGATACTACTTCAAAAGGACTAGAAGGGGTTTCAGTGATTATCATCTTCTCTTTAGTATGTACGGTAATTTTATTTTTCTTGCAAATTGTTGTTTCAACTTAGCTATTGTCCTGTTTACACCGGTGTGACCTCCGAGTAAAGACAAGTGATTTTCTTTAATGAGACGTAACTGATCAGGTTCGTATTTAATTGGTACGGGGGGTTCGAACAAAATAATATTTATTGGAGTGCACAATCCCTTATTTATTTGTTTCTGCAGTGTTTCTTCATATAATGATTTTAATTCTTGTTGACTTATAGTTTCAAATACTAGGTCTTTCTTAGAAAGAGCTAGCTTACTTATGCCATTGCAGTGTAATATTGAAATCAGCTTCTTCAAAACTGGTTTTGTGCAATATGCTTTGTCGCTTGATTCAATAAGAACATCGTTGTTAATGATGGCAAAAGTCTGCAGATTTTTACGCTTTGTACATTTATTCTCCCCTTGTGTTTGCACAAATTTAAGAATTGGCAAATTTCGTACATCCGAAATAGATATGCATTCCCACATGTGCGGATAGCTAATCCTCTTTGTGGGGGTAGGTGTTCTATTTGGACGGGTCACATTTTTAGTTGTACTTCTAGTTATTGCTGCAATGCATGGTATCAAAGTTTTTAATTCATTAGAATTTACTGGAATTCTAGAAAGTGCATCAGCATTATTATTTAATTTTGCTTGTTTATAAATAATTTCAAAATCATATTCCATGAGATCCATTCGAATTCTGGTGAGTTTTGAAGAGGGGTTTTTGTGTTTAAACAATGAAACTAATGGTCTATGATCTGTTACTATTTTGAAAGTTTTTCCATAGAGGTAAGGTCTGAAATGATTTATCGCCCAATGAATAGCTAAAAGTTCTTTTTCTATTATTGGTTTATTTAGTTCGTGTGTATTTCAAGATCTACTTGCATATGCAATTGGAAGATCAGATCCTATTGTACCTTGAGAAAGTACTGCACCAAGTGCATAATTTGAGGCGTCTGTTGTTAAAATGAATTCTTTTTGGATATTTGGATATTGTAAGATAGGTGGATTAATTAGTGAGGTTTTTAATATTTGAAATGATTTTTCGCATTCAGGGCTCCAATTAAAAACTACGTTCTTTTTGAGTAAATTATTCAGGGGGTTTGCCATTTCTGCAAAGTTTTTTTTTACGAATTTTCTATAATAACACAGGTATACAAGGTTTTGGACCAGAGAAACTGGATAGCGACCCTATAGGAATTTTTCGTGCTGATTCCGAATCTGCTTCCCGTTTTTCTCTATCACGTCAAGTTTTTGAGAAATCGTTTAATAACTGTTTTTGACATTTTTACCTATAGTCTATGTCAATAATGAGGTCGTAGACCCTATATTCCTTAACCGATTTCAAAGTTTTTGGTACTCATATGAAAGAGGAATGACAACGCAACATATCCTTTATACACAAATTTGGAATTGATTCAGTAACTTGGAAGCTATAGGGCAAAAAACGCGATGCTGATTTCCAATTTTTAGCGATTTTGTTTAAAAACTTGAAATTCAAATGGTTATAATTTCCGAACCAAGGCTGGCATTCCAGGTCTTAATACTTTGAATGAAAGAACAATCAATTGAAAAAGTTTTGAGCCTAAAACAAAAAAAATCCGTTGCGTCGTTCTAATTTTATGAGGATTTTCGCTGAAAATGACAAAAACGAATTTTTATTTTTGGTATATTCTTCGCTCGTTCATATGTATATTTCAGTTCGAATTGTGTATGTTGGTAAAACTGGCTTAAAAAACATAAAACTTAAATTCTATTTTAAACCTATCTTTAAAGTTAAAACCAATTTAAACTTTAAAAATGAACAGAATTTGAACTGAGCCTTTTGTATTGTTTACTATCTGTTTCGCGTATAAGGGACCAGCAATAGTCACTCAACATTCCTTCATCCCAAAAGCCCTTATAATTTTTTTCAATCCTCTGTAGGTCCTGGTGAATGCGCTCTCCTTGTTCGTCGCTAGTTTTGCCCAAGTTTTCGGGGAAGAAATCCAAATGTGAGTGGAGAAGATGTATTTTTAGTGACATCCGAACTCCCATTTTTCGATAATTTTTCAAGAGTCCTCCAACTATTTTTATGTAGTTGTCGCTTTTTTTATTTCCCAAAAAATTTCCCACAACGTCTTTAAATGATGACCAAGCAGCTGCTTCTATAGGTGACAGATGTTTCGAAAAGTGTTCATCACGCATGATTTGGTTTTGGCATGATAAATTGGTTTTAGCTTTAAAGATAGGTTTAAAATAGAATTTAAGTTTTATGTTTTTTAAGCCAGTTTTACCAACATACACAATTCGAACTGAAATATACATATGAACGAGCGAAGAATATACCAAAAATAAAAATTCGTTTTTGTCATTTTCAGCGAAAATCCTCATAAAATTAGAACGACGCAACGGATTTTTTTTGTTTTAGGCTCAAAACTTTTTCAATTGATTGTTCTTTCATTCAAAGTATTAAGACCTGGAATGCCAGCCTTGGTTCGGAAATTATAACCATTTGAATTTCAAGTTTTTAAACAAAATCGCTAAAAATTGGAAATCAGCATCGCGTTTTTTGCCCTATAGCTTCCAAGTTACTGAATCAATTCCAAATTTGTGTATAAAGGATATGTTGCGTTGTCATTCCTCTTTCATATGAGTACCAAAAACTTTGAAATCGGTTAAGGCATATAGGGTCTACGACCTCATTATTGACATAGACTATAGGTAAAAATGTCAAAAACAGTTATTAAACGATTTCTCAAAAACTTGACGTGATAGAGAAAAACGGGAAGCAGATTCGGAATCAGCACGAAAAATTCCTATAGGGTCGCTATCCAGTTTTTCTGGTCCAAAAGTTGGCCTTTATTTGTAAACTTGTGTAATTGCAAAATGCAACGAATCTTCTTACTTCATTTGAATTTGTAGGTCTTGGAAAGTCTTTCACTACCTTGAATTTTTCTGAGTCAGTTGTTACGCCAAGGTCTGTTATTTTATGACCTAAAAATATTACTTCGTTTTTAAAAAAGTTACATTTTGATGCATTTAACTGTAAATTGTATTTTTGTAATCTTTGAAATACTTGTTGAAGATTTGAATTATGCTCTGATATTGTTTTGCCAAAAACTATAATGTCGTCTATATATATAAAGCATATATTGTGAAACCTGAGAGTGCTATTGTCAACATTCTTTGAAAACTGTTTGAAGCTAATTTTAATCCAAATGGAACGGTTTTAAAATGATAATTTCCGTTGTTTGTTGAAAAAGCTGTTAAAGGTCTTGATTGTTTACTGAGCTTAATTTGATGGAATGAATTTGTCATGTCTAATGTGGAGAAATATTTAGCACCTTCTAATTTATCGAGTACATCCTCCAATATTGAAATGGGAAATTTGTCATCGACTAGTTTTTTATTTAGCTGGCGAAAATCAACTACTAATCGCCATTTTTTTCTTGTCCTGAGTCTTTTTTTGGTACTATTAGTAAAGGTGAATTGTAGGGGCTAGTAGAATGTTCAATAATGCCTTTGTTTAGCAGTTCTTGAACCTGTTTATTGATTTCATTTAGTTGGCTATGGGGAAGGCGATAATTTTTAATATAAAAAGGACTGTAGTCTGTTAGTACTAGCTTTTGTTCATAAAAGTTATTAACTGATAATTCTTCATTGTTTAAATAAAATAGATTTTGAAATTTATTGCAAAGAGCCGTTATTGATTTGCTAGTGGAATAGTCTAAATTTTGTAAATTCAAAAGCGTTTTCAACTTTAACCATCGCGAGTTTAAATCGTTGGTGGACAAATATTTTTGTTTCCTTATATTAGTGAGAAGAACTTCTTTGGGAATTAAATCAAAAATGTGGTCGATGCCTCTATGTGTAAAAGAAAAAGTAAAATTTTCATAGTTAATCTTTGCTCTGAACTTTGCAAAAAAATCTCTTCCTAAAATTCCACTTGACCTTATAGGAAATGAATCATCTACAACACCGAATTTGTGTCTTAAAACACTATCCTCTATATTTATAGGCAAAATACATGTCCCTAAAGTCACAATGTCTTTCTTTGAGATTCCTGAAATTGCACATGAGTCGCTACTGTCAATGCATATATTACACAAATGTTCATATTTAATTAATGATATATCTGCCCCTGTATCTATTAAAAATGAAAGAATGTTATTATTACATTTAATATAAGCATAATTACTGTGATCAAAATTTACAGTGAAATGAAAAATTTTCATATAATTCCCCGAGTGACCTAATCTGCTACCTGTTCGGTATCGGGGGTACTCAAGTTTCCCTGTTGCTCTGTGCCATTTACAAAAAATGCATTATGCCTTACATTATTTTGGCTTTGAAAGTTATTCGAATTTGAATTCGCACGAGCATTGTTGTTGTTGTGCCTTTGATTTTGGAAATTGTTGTTGTTGTTGTATTGTGCACTTTGCTGATATGCGAGACGATCGCTCGTGCCTTGTCGGTTACCGTTGTTGTTGTTGTTGTTGTTGTTGTAGCGATTGTTGAAGCGGTTGTTGTAATTGTTGTTGTTGTTTCCTCTGCGATCGTATTGCTGCTGTCTGTTGTATGTTTTGTTGTTTTGATGACTTGAGTTTTGCGAATGATGTTGTTGTGTCTGTCTGTTGTTATCATGTCTTCTATTACAATTTTGCCTCTGCTGATTACCTTTATGCTGGTTTTTTCCGTTGCGCTGTCTATACATCATGATACGAGCTTCTTCCGTATGATCTGATTCTTGCGCTATTTGGAGAGCCTCATTAAAAGTAGTGACTCTACTTGCTGCAATTGTTTGTGCTATGTTAGCATTTGTTATGCCTCGTTTTAGCACATTAAGGGCTATCACATCATTTGATTTGATTATAGCTGCCTTTTCTGCTGGTGTTTGCAGCGTTGAAATTTGTATTGAATTTAATTCCGAAATTAAACTTTCGATGGTTTCAGCGGATTTAGATATTGGTTTTCGGCCTTGTGTTGCTCTGGATAATTCATCTAATACAGTGTTTGCAGTTTTTCTTGGCTTGAATATTGCCTTTAAATTTTGTATTAGATTTTCTATGCCAGTTGTGCCAAGTAATTCGAGTTTTGTTTTTACTTTATCTGGTATTTTGGTGTTGAAGACTAATGCAAAATAAGTGGGTTTTTTACTATCTGGAATTTCTGCGTTAAATAATTTGATTAAGTTGATAAATTTTTGAGCATCTTCTAATCTGCCTGAAAATTCTGGTATGGCCTTATTGTACTGTATCACGTTGAAGTTTGATTCTGTCATTCTTGTTTCTTTTTTATTTTTCTGCTATAATGATAAAAAGGACGAAACACACGTTGCAATGACTTTAAATGTTATTCATTTTCTATGGTCTTCCAATTTGCTGTTCAAAATCGTGAGGATAGCAAAATATAATTCTCTTGCTGTTTTTGTGGCTGCTGTTTGAAAATTTTCCTCCGCGTCTTTAATAGCGTCGATCAGCCCGTTGTACAATTTTTCATTTTCTTCCTTTTTACTTATGAGAGTTTTCTTTGTGTATTTTCTCGTCGGGGTCTTTTTGAGATTGGACAAGTTATGTTTTAGACGCGTAAGTATTTCTTGCGTCAATGCTTCCATATATGATTAGTTGGATCTGACGTCAGTAAGGCATGCCACAGATCTAGCTGCTTTAAGAGCTTCTTGCCTTTTATTCTTTTTGTTTATTCTATAAATTTTAAGGGTTAAATTCAATATGCAAATGATTAGAATTGCCCATAAAATGACTTCGTGTTGATCCAGGACTTCTGAATGATAATTTTGATTGTTGATTATCTGAACCTGCGGGTCTCCCGATTGTGTTGTTGGCTTAGAGTTTGTGGTTCCCATGGTTTTTGGAAATGAAATGTATTTGTAGTTCTCAAATGTGGATTTTTGTCTTCTAAGTATTTTCCATGAAGCATATATTTCGGTGAGCGTCTTCAGTCGTCTATGACACAGAGCAATTACATTATATTGGGAAAAATATATAGATATATAGTCTTTTTTTGAAACTTTAATGAAAATTTGTGTATGTGATTCTCATCTCAATTTGTCTGAGCGTATAAAAAAAATTCCATGGATTTGTTCAAAGCTTTAAAATTGAGTGGAGATAAACAACATTAATTTATGGCAAGGCTCCTAGTGCTATGGTTAAAATAAAAATCTTTTTTTTTTTTTTTTTTTTTTTTTTTGGAAATTTCTGCTTAGGCAAAGGAATTGTCAATTTTTTATTTTTATTTTTTATACCCAGCGTAAGCGGGGTATATTAGTTTTGTGCAAATCTTGTAACAGGGAGAATTAAGCTCCGGAGATATAGAAAAATATATATAGAAATGATCAGGATCAAAAACTGAATCGATTTAGACATGTCCGTCTGTCCGTCCGTCCGTGGTCGGATCTCCTCCGAAACGGCTGAACCAATGAAGTCGAAATTTGGCACACATGTATATCGGGATCCGAGTATGATCCTAAGTAAAAATGGGAGACATCCGCCCACTGCCACGCCCACAAATGAATATAATGTGTTTTCAGTAAAATGCTTGTAACTTGCGAACCACTCAACACATTCCATTGATATTTGGTGTACTGGTAAACTACGAAAAGAGACATATCTTGGCAAAAAATGGACGCCTCCCTCCTCGAGCCACGCCCACAAATAAGCCCAAAAATAAGGGCTTATCGTAACTTGTGAAGTAAAAGGCGTAGAAGCTTCAAATTCGCAGCATAGGTTGACCAAGGCAAATGAAAGGTGTAGGAACAAAAATTTATGTATCCCGCCCACTGCCACGCCCACAAATAAAGATTTTTCGTAACTTCCGAAGTAAAAGGCGTAGAAGCTTCAAATTCGCAACATAGGTTCACCAAGGCGAATGAAAGGTGTAGGAAAATTTTTTTAATGGCCCGCCCACTGCCACGCCCACAAATAAAGATATTTCGTAACTTCCGAAGTAAAAGGCGTAGAAGCTTCAAATTCGCAACATAGGTTCACCAAGGCGAATGAAAGGTGTAGGAAAAAATTTTATGCGGCCCGCCCACTGCCACGCCCACAAATGAAGATTGTTCGTAACTTCCGAAGAAAAAGGCGTAGAAGCTTCGAATTCGCAACATAGGTTCACCAAGGCGAATAAAAGGTGTAGGAAAAAATTTTTTTTTCCCGCCCACTGCCACGCCCACAAATAAAGATTTTTCGTAACTTCCGAAGTAAAAGGCGTAGAAGCTTCAAATTCGCAACATAGGTTCACCAAGGCGAATGAAAGGTGTAGGAAAAAAAATTTTTTTGTGGCCCGCCCACTGCCACGCCCACAAATAAAGATATTTCGTAACTTCCGAAGTAAAAGGCGTAGAAGCTTCAAATTCGCAACATAGGTTCACCAAGGCGAATGAAAGGTGTAGGAAAAAATTTTATGCGGCCCGCCCACTGCCACGCCCACAAATGAAGATTGTTCGTAACTTCCGAAGAAAAAGGCGTAGAAGCTTCGAATTCGCAACATAGGTTCACCAAGGCGAATAAAAGGTGTAGGAAAAAATTTTTTTTCCCGCCCACTGCCACGCCCACAAATAAAGATTTTTCGTAACTTCCGAAGTAAAGGGCGTAGAAGCTTCAAATTCGCAACATAGGTTCACCAAGGCGAATGAAAGGTGTAGGGAAATAATTTTTGTTACCCTCCCACTGCCACGCCCACAAATAGAGAAGCAAAACATAGTGCGCTCATAATGTCGGGACGCTGGGTATTGCAAAGTCGGGCGTGACCGACTTTAGCTTTCTTACTTGTTTTTTTTTTTTTTTTTTTTTAAGGAAAGGATCAGAAGGATCCAAATTTGGTCGGCAGGATCGCTATGTAGTGTATCCTTCGCAAAGAAGAATTAATATTTTTATTTTATAGTTTTTATTTCTTTATATCCTAAAGGTTTTTATTTTGTTATGCCCCGCTATTGCTGAGCGGCAGGACTCGCAAATCTATTTGGCGGCTAGCGCCCAATATCTCTATATTTATACGGCGGAGATACGCCAATTATTGAGAATGGAAAAGCAAAAGGTTTCGCATGTAAATCCAATCTGAAGTTCCAACTGAACTTCAAGCTTTATTTATATCAAAAATATGTTAAGTAAGCATAAATGAATTACAATTGAAAAATATAGAATCTTATGAATTAGCTTGTGAGGTATGCTGACAAAACACTTTCCCATGATTCGACGACGCTGTCTGCAAAATATGTTGCTCGTGCAATGAGTGCAGCTTGCAAAGAATTTGGTCATATGAAACCATTTATGTCGTGAATGAAGTGGAAAAATGAGTTTGTGCGTTCGTGTGTATACATTAGGGCTGCTCTTAACTCTATGGAGAAATTTTGTAGCGAGTTTCTGATCGGTCTCAGGGTCCAGAAGTGTTCCATTAGACATGGAGGAGAAACGTGAGAAATTTGGAGGCAATCGGATAACGGGAACCCGTGGCAGTTTTCAATTGAAGTTTGGGGAATTGGCAAAAATAGAGAGGAAACGGCCCTTAACTCCCCACAAGGCGCCCCTACGGATATATAACGTATGGCCAACCCCCATTATTTTTTTACTCCGAACATTTTTTCTGAACAAACCTACCCCCTATCTCCCCTCCTTAAGGGGGCTCCCATACAAAAATAATTTTTTAAAAACTTTTCCCCCATCTTCCTAACTAGCCCCAGAGTGCTCCTAGAGGAGTCAAATGTATGACCGACCCCCATTAACTTTGTCCCCCTAACATTTTCTCCGAACATACTTAACCTCTATCTCCCCCCCTTAAGGGGGCTCCCATATAAAACTACCTTAATTTGAGCAAAAATTCATACAAAATGGCCGTCACTACAGTCAAACCCCTCCTAGGGGGCTGATATATATGACCGACCCCCATTATTTTTTTACCCAATACAAAATTAGGCTTAAATTAAAGAAAAATGCCTCACGAACTTCAATCTATAATATAGATGCCGTAGGAACAAGAAAGAGCATGTTCAGCATGCATATTCGAAATATTTACAAAATTACCTTTTAAACGAGCCTAATATGAAGAATATTGGATTAGTTTTTGGTGTGTTTTAATAATATGATATATTTTATTACCTTTTTTTTTAAACTGAATTTTGGGTTCCATCCCCTAACTGGCCAAATAATGACCCTAGTAGAAAAAAAAATATATTTTCGAGTCAAATGCCGCAAACCTCAATCTATGACGACTTTTTTGAGACTATAACCATTAAAATCGGTTAGTAGTTTCTATTCATAAAATTAATTCAAAACAAATATTTTTTGAAACGCATTATTCACTGTTTTTACGGGGGTAGGTTTGTTCAGAAAAAATGTTCGGAGTAAAAAAATAATGGGAGTTGGCCATACGTTATATATCCGTAGGGGCGCCTTGTGGGGAGTTAAGGGCCGTTTTCTCTCTATTTTTGCCAATTTCCCAAACTTCAATTGAAAACTGCCACGGGTTCCCGTTATCCGATTGCTTCCAAATTTCTCACGTTTCTCCTCCATGTCCAATGGAACACTTCTGGACCCTGAGACCGATTGAAATTCCATTTCGGGAATTAAGAGCAGCCCTAGTATACATACTACAGGTCCACCGGAGCCGATTCCAGGCTCCTGGCACGGGATCGCCAAATGTTGAGTTGAGAAAGATGAATAAGGGTTGACGTACCTGTTGGCGCTGTGGCGGCTTGCGGAAGCTTCTTATTGTTTTTTTTTGGCTTTGGGTTAACTGTCGATTGCGCGACGCGATTTAAAATTTTGAAAGGTTTATTTTAAGTTGATAGAAGTATGGTCCTCTTGGCGTTTGACGGATAAAAATAACGCAAATTAAATCTTGCCTTCTTGGCGATTTTATATATATATATATATATATATATATAACAAACTTAGCGCACTATGATGAGTCGTTGCTCTTTATTTAATTCCCTTTTCCTTTTTTTTTATGTTTCGGTTCACTTAAATTTATATTTTCTTTGTTTTTGTTAGTTAGTTCAGATCACGAATTATATAATTTTTTTTTTCTTTTAATTTTCTGTTATGCTTAGAATTTTGATTTACTCGAAGTTACGGAGGGGCGATGCGCGCGTTAGTTCAGACGACCAAAGAAAAGTGAGTCGCCGTCGCTGGAGTTCGAGCTGTTGAACCAGAGAGAGAAAGCAAAGTTTCGTTAAGTAGTTTTGACTAAGGGCTCGTCTCCATAGCGGCTTCGGCGAAAAACGGACAGCCTCTATAGAAGTCATTGACCTCAGGCGTACCGTTCTAGTACTTACCCTCAAGATCTCAGTGCCTACCATTCTAATGTGCCACCCTCATATAAAAAAAAATAAAACCCTTAAAATATCATCAAACTAAGACATCTGGGCTAAGACTCATTGGTCATGTCTATAAGTAGGCATGGCTGATGAGCCAGAGGGAGTTGTCAACGCCCTAAGACCGACCATACGTGGCGAAGAGTCACACCCTGCTAGAGGTGCCCCTGCGGATTCTACGTCTTCCCCTTGAAGGCGCCTCCTGTCTCCAGCAGCGGGTACCTTCTCGTGGAAGACGTGAAGCAATGCTAAATATGGCGGATCTAGAGAGGACAACTCGATAAAACCCGGAATCCTATAGGTGTCAATCGAACCGTGCTTTCAGGATGAATGTCGCAACGTTACTGCTTCATTAACGGTGTACTCCAGAACATGGCGACCTCTGGTTTAATAAAAGTTCGCCTTCCCGGGGCAAGAGGCTCTACTCCGGGTGACCTTCTGTAATTCCTCATTACTCGTGGGACCTTGTATGGAAACCTTTAAATTTTTAAACAAAAATGCACTCGTGCAACCAACTGCAGCAGATTCCGAAGGGCAGTCCTTGCCCACTGGAGTCGATGCACCAATGGAGATCGCAGCCGACCACATGGAGACCACTCCAACCGGTCAGGAGCGACCCCCAACGGGAGCTCAACCTACCCAAATGGATCTCGATCCAACCGGGCAGGATGAGCAAATTCCCACAGATGAGGAGGATGCACTGTTATCCTCCCCATCTAAAAATGCTAGAACGGAGGACAAAAGAGCTGGGCCTGAGAGACTATCTGGGGCGAAGCGCTGACGTCTCAAGTTCTACATGTCCAAGGGACTATGCCAGGACGACGCCAAAAGGCTAGCTGAGCTGCCAATGGCTGATGGCAAAAAAGAAATGGCCAACATCTTGCAAGCGGCGAAGAAAAGAGACCGCCCTGAAGGCTCAATGTCTACGCCACCGCAAAACACCCCCAAAAGGCTAATGGGACCACCGGATGCAAGATCCGCAGCCAGGAAGCAGCAAATCGGGAAGAAAGCTGCACCGGCCAAGGGACCAACTGCCGCCAGAGACACGGGGAAAGAGCACTCGACGGGTATAAGGCTGGGAATCGTCCCACCAGATTACCCTGAGAGCACTTGGTCGTCCTCTCAGCTGTGCTCTTTGCAGAACGCCATCCTTGACAGGGTGCGGCAGTTGAAAACTGGGTCTGTGAAGCCCTCTTTCAACGGCTGTACCTTTAGACCGGGATGGCTTTCTGTAAACTGCGCAGACGAGGACACGGCTAAATGGCTTAAAGACAATGTCTCAGCCCTTGTGCCGTGGAAGGACGCAAAGTTACGCCTTGTCGATGAGAAGGAGGTGCCTCGTCCGCAAATTTTCGTAGGATATTTTCCGGAGAAGCCAACAACTTCGAACGAGAATATCCTAAGCCTAGTGCAAGGCCAGAACACCGGCCTCAGGGTGAGCGACTGGCGAGTGCTCAACAGGGCGCAGAGAGGCGCCGCAATTGAGCTAACGCTGGCACTTGACCCGTTATCAGCACGGACCCTGTCTGAAAGAGAATGCAGGGTCAACTACGGCTTTGGAAAAGCGAAAATTCATCCCAAATCCAAAGCCAACCCAAAGGATGAAGGTACCGTAACGGATGCGGCCACAGAGCAACCATGCTGCTCAAAGGACGCAAAGAGCTCGGGAACAAATAAAGCTCCGGTAACTAAGAATGAATCGGGCAGGGCCAGGGTTCCGCAGACATCGACCCCATCCTTATTGGCTCCTCCCTCCAGATTACCTCTTCGCCCACCAGTGAACCCATTCCCAGGGCGAAGAAGTGGAGGTAGGACCGCAGAGGAGCGAGTCATGGCTAGCGGAAGGAGCAAAAAGGTCGCCAAGCGCGCCTTTAAAGGTCAAAAATGACCAAGCTCCGTCCCAAGCTAAAGGCCCTTCAAGTGAACCTCCATCATGCTAAGGCTGCCTCGGACGTAGTATGCAGGAGGTTCACAAACGAAGTCCTGGATATAGTCTTTATCCAGGAGCCATGGGTTCACTCTGGGACAATCAAGGGTCTCAGCGCAAGCGATGGCAAGGTAATATATGCCAAAAATCACTGCAGACCTAGGGCTGCAATCTTATTAAGGAACAATAACATTAAATATCTCCTCATTTCAGAGCTTTGTTCACAGGATCTAGTAGCTGTAAGAGCAAGGATCCCAACGCTCAGAGGGGAACAAGAGGTAGTACTTGCGTCAGCCTACCTTCCAGGAGATAGCATTGAAATGCCCACAAGGGAACTTACGGCCCTACAGGAGTACTGGTGCGAAAGGAACTTAAAATGGCTAGTCGGATGTGATGCGAACGCTCACCATACGGCATGGGGAAGTACTGACACTAATTCGAGGGGTGAGTCTCTTTTGGAATATATTATAAACAAAAATATAACTATTCTAAACCGGGGTAACGAACCTACATTCATTAACGCAATAAGGGGGGAAGGCCTAGACTTAACTCTCTGCAGCTTGAATTTATAGTCCGTTATCTCAAACTGGCACGTCTCAAAAGAGGCCTCCATGTCGGGTCATAGGCATATAAGATTCGACATTGACGTCCCTACAGAGGAATTCGCAGTTTACCGCAACCCAAAGAAAACCAACTGGGACAGCTTTCGGTTCTACTTAGAACAGAAAGCTAGCTGCTCATCGTCCGAAATTAATTCGACAGATGAGCTTGAGACTGAGGCTATACTTCTTCAAGAGAGTCTCAAACACTCATTCGAAAAGAGCTGCCCGCTGAAAGCCAAGAAGGCGCATAGGGATGTTCCCTGGTGGAACAAAACACTGGGAAAACTCAGGTGTCTCACCAGGAAGCTCTTTAACAGGGCAAAGCGATCGGGCGACTGGATCGCCTACAAAGCTGCCCTCACAAGTTACAACAAAGAATTGAGGAAATCAAAAAGAGCCACATGGAGAGAACACTGTAGCAGGGTCTCAAACCTGCCTGACATGTTTCGTCTCCAAAAGGCTATAGCGATAGATCACTCAAACGGCCTCAGTACCCTTAGGAGGCCAGATGGTAGTTATACCTCATCGATATGCGAGACAGGAAGTCTCTTGTTGGAAACACACTTCCCTGGCTGCGTACCACTGGTTTTACGTTCATGCCAAACGCCTGTAATTCCAAATACAGCAAATGGCAGAGCCAGAAGTCTCGCGGGGAAAATAATTAACCATCGTACGGTACAGTGGGCTATATCCACTTTCAGCCCATATAAATCCCCGGGCCCGGACGGAATACGTCCTTGTCTGCTTCAGCAGGGGTCCGATATAATATTAACACAATTGGTAAGGATACTAAGAGCCAGTCTTCTGATGGCCTATATTCCATCAAACTGGAACGAAGCGAAGGTAGTGTTCATCCCGAAGCCAGGGAAAGCAAATGAACACTCGCCAAAGGCATTTAGGCCTATAAGCCTCAGTTCCTTTTTCATCAAAACGATGGAAAAACTCATTGATCAGTACATAAGAAGTAATAGTCTCAAAGACTACCCACTGAACAAAACACAATTTGCCTACCAACCGGGCAAGTCAACGGTGACTGCCCTTCATAGCCTGACAACTGTCATAGAAAAGGCTCTACAGGCAAAAACCATAGCCCTCTGTGCATTCATAGACATCTCGGGGGCCTTCGACAACACATCCTACAGTGCCATCGAAACCGCTATGAACCAAAAAGCTATACCACCCCTGCTAGCTAACTGGATTCTACACATGTTGAAAAACAGGGAAATAAGTAGTGATTTAGGTGGGGTGAAGCAGTCGATCAACGCCTCTAAAGGCTGTCCTCAAGGTGGAGTACTTTCTCCCCTACTATGGATAATCGTGATCGATGACCTCCTAAACCTACTTAACGAACATGGCGTTATAGCGCAAGGATACGCAGATGACTTGGTCATATGCGTGGCCGGCTGGGACGATAGTACAATATCGTCTCGAATGCAATCGGCCCTAAAGCTCGTCATAAACTGGTGTACTGGTAAGGGCCTTACCATACACCCAAACAAGACAAATCTTGTGCCTTTCACGAAAAGGACTAAGATTAATCTTAAAAGTCCCATCATCGCAGGCAAGCAAATAGAGTTCAGTGACGAAGCTACGTATCTGGGAGTAGTCCTAGACAAAAGGCTAAGCTGGAACCCCCATATTGACTATATTGTCAATAAAGCCTCAAAAGCATTATTCATATGCCAAAGGCTTTATGGGAAAACTTGGGGTATCTCCCCGCGCATGACATATTGGTCCTACTCAAGCGTTGTAAGACCAATAATAACCTATGCTGCTTTAATCTGGTGGCCAAAGGTCAGACAAAGGACCACTGAGAACAAACTAGGGAAGCTCCATAGGCTGGTATGCGGAGGCATCACAGGGGCAATGAGAACATGCCCCACAGATGCACTGGGTGTCATAACGGGCATCCCACCAATTACCATCCAAATCCAAAAAGAGGCAATGGCGAGTGCACTTCGATTGCACAACACCATAAGCCTAAAAAGTGGAGATCTCCAAGGGCACCTCTCGATACTCTTAAACGTATTCGACGACCCAATTATGAAGATACCAGACAACATACAGAGAAAACTGTATCTAACTCGCAGGTTCGAAGTTAACATCACTGAACGCGGGGAATTCAATAACGTCCTGCTCCAATTCGACAAGGATTCGCAAATCTGGTACACAGATGGATCCAAACTTGAAGATGGAAGCACGGGCGCGGCCATCATGGGACCTAGGTTCCAAAAAGCCCTCCCAATGGGAAACTACCCAACCATCTTTCAGGCAGAACTATATGCGATAGAAATCTGTGTCCGAGAATGTCTCAAAAGGAAGACTAAAGGGACCACTATCCATATACTGTCTGACAGCCAAGCTGTACTAAAGGCCCTGAAGGCCGCATACGTTAAGTCTGCAATGGTAGACAGCTGCTATAAAATCCTGAATCAACTCAGCTGTCACAACAAAGTGGCACTGTGGTGGGTTCCAGGACATGCAGGGCACGAAGGAAACGAAAGAGCTGATTGCCTCGCAAAACGAGGAGCTCAAAGGTGCTTCATAGGCCCTGAGCCTTTCTGCACTCTTCAGAAATCGTACAATGCAGAACTTATTCGGATTTGGGAGCAAAGATGCCTTAAAGCATCCTGGATGAACTCAAAAGGTCAAAGGCAGGCTAAAAGATTCATCGCTCCCAACGAAAACGTCTCAAAGAGATTACTCTGCCTTGGCAGAGAGGATCTTAAAATCCTAACCGGATACCTGACGGGGCACTGCAAATTGAGATATCATCTCAAAAAGATAGGCCTCTCTAATGAATCAACATGCCGATTCTGTGAAATGGACGAAGAAACGCCAGAACACATTCTCTGCGACTGCCCTTCACTGAGCAGCCGCAGGCTGTTCCACTTTGGGGACGCAATGATCGCCCCCTATAAATTTTGGAACGTCTTTAAACCGTCCACAGTGCTCAACTTCATAAAGAGCCTAAGGATGGAGAATTAAAGAACCACTGGGGTTAGCACAATAGATCCTCTGTGGTCGCGGTGCGCATTATTCCCCAACTTTAATAATAATAATAATCATCAAACTTCTCCTCAGGAAGTACATATATCGATATTTCCAACATAACTATTTTTAACTAAAATTTGAAAATTTTTTAAAGTTCTTTTGTCCACTCTTTGGTCCCTATCTACGTATGAGTTGAAGTTTGATGTTCCAAATTAACATCAAAATGTGCTTTGAGATATGCCAATTAATTATTTTGAAAACACTGTTGTGCTAAAATGACGCATTAGGGAACTATAACCGTTTAATAATCCAAAAAAGCAATTATAGGTCTCATGTCATGTTCTAGTCATTAATTGTTTCACCATGATTTGTCCTATTGGGTAAGTATATAGGTATGGACGCATGTATATACGTTCGTGGGCATAAAGCCGTTTCAAAGGAAACAAACGAAAAATATGTAAGTATGTCAAGAATAAACGGTAACGGGATTTGGAAAAATGACCTCTTTTGATCGAATTGTTTTGATTTAAAAGTGCAAGTGGAGTTAAGCCGGCAATATTAATATTAACAAGTAAGAAAGCTAAAGTCGGTCAAGCCCGACTTTGAAATACCCAGCGTCCCGACATTATGAGCGCACTATGTTTTGCTTCTCTATTTGTGGGCGTGGCAGTGGGAGGGCAACATAAATTATTTCCCTACACCTTTCATTCGCCTTGGTGAACCTATGTTGCGAATTTGAAGCTTCTACGCCTTTTACTTCGGAAGTTACGAAAAATCTTTATTTGTGGGCGTGGCAGTGGGCGGGCCGCATAAAATTTTTTCCTAGACCTTTCATTCGCCTTGGTGAACCTATGTTGCGAATTTGAAGCTTCTACGCCTTTTACTTCGGAAGTTACGAAAAATCTTCATTTGTGGGCGTGGCAGTGGGCGGGCCGCATAAAATTTTTTCCTACACCTTTCATTCGCCTTGGTGAACCTATGTTGCGAATTTGAAGCTTCTACGCCTTTTACTTCGGAAGTTACGAAAAATCTTTATTTGTGGGCGTGGCAGTGGGCGGGCTGCATAAAATTTTTTCCTACACCTTTCATTCGCCTTGGTGAACCTATGTCGCGAATTTGAAGCTTCTACGCCTTTTACGTCGAAAGTTACGAAAAATCTTCATTTGTGGGCGTGGCAGTGGGCGGGCCATTAAAAAAATTTTCCTACACCTTTCATTCGCCTTGGTGAACCTATGTTGCGAATTTGAAGCTTCTACGCCTTTTACTTCGGAAGTTACGAAAAATCTTTATTTGTGGGCGTGGCAGTGGGCGGGCTGCATAAAATTTTTTCCTACACCTTTCATTCGCCTTGGTGAACCTATGTCGCGAATTTGAAGCTTCTACGCCTTTTACGTCGAAAGTTACGAAAAATCTTCATTTGTGGGCGTGGCAGTGGGCGGGCCATTAAAAAAATTTTCCTACACCTTTCATTCGCCTTGGTGAACCTATGTTGCGAATTTGAAGCTTCTACGCCTTTTACTTCACAAGTTACGATAAGCCCTTATTTTTGGGCTTATTTGTGGGCGTGGCTCGAGGAGGGAGGCGTCCATTTTTTGCCAAGATATGTCTCTTTTCGTAGTTTACCAGTACACCAAATATCAATGGAATGTGTTGAGTGGTTCGCAAGTTACAAGCATTTTACTGAAAACACATTATATTCATTTGTGGGCGTGGCAGTGGGCGGATGTCTCCCATTTTTACTTAGGATCATACTCGGATCCCGATATACCTGTGTGCCACTTTCGACTTGATTGGTCCAGCCGTTTCGGAGGAGATCCGACCACGGACGGACGGACAGACGGACGGACGGACGGACGGACGGACGGACGGACGGACGGACAGACGGACAGACGGACATGTCTAAATCGATTCAGTTTTTGATCCTGATCATTTCTATATACATTTTTCTATATCTCCGGAGCTTAATTCTCCCTGTTACAAGATTTGCACAAAACTAATATAGCCCGCTTACGCTGGGTATAAAAAGCGCCGTAAAAAGTTCGAAAGTGTGTTCCTAATATTTTCAAGTTTTTGTTTTACAGTGTTGTGCAAAATAAAAGCAATTAAAATCTCTCTTGTGAAATGTCTTCCAAAACTCATACAGATTGATGTGCTACTTGAATTCAACTATCGCGGCCTCAAAGATAAAAAGTGCTTTAAGGATCTAACAAACTTGAATGATGCTATATTTAGTAAGAACACTAATTTCGATTATATAAAAACACTAAAAGACTTTTATAAATATTTTTTCAGGTTGCTTAATGAAAGAGGGATATACTAAAGATGAGTACCAAAAGGATATTTAATACGCTTTCCACCGAATAAAAAATAATCACTGTAAACCAGACCTGCACAGCTTTTACCCGCGGGTAAAAGCTCTTACACGTATAGCGTGTGTGAATGAAAGCTTTCGTTTGGCAGCGACGCGTGTGGCGATTTCAGTCTTTCGGAATTCTGAATGTTCACCAATACATACACAAAAATAACAAAGCTTTTTGTTTGGTTGTATGTGTAGCTCTGCCAACTGTGTGCAGGTCTGCTGTAAACATACAGCAGTAAAAAAAAAACACCAAACCAGTTCATTTTATTTATTTTTTATAAACTCAATCGAAATAAAACCAAAATGAATATGTACAATTAAAATATTTTTGAACGTATTTTTATATTCCTTAAAAATTCGTATTATTTATCAACTTGAGAAGTTCAGCAGCCACAGCTGAATAGCGGCTTCTGCGTGCTTGGCGCGTGGGTCGCGCTGGGTTCTACACCTCCATTGAGTCGTTAGTTTTGGAGATCCCATCCTGTTTAAGATGTCATTTTATAGAAAAAAAATTCAGCTTTCGTTTAAAATTATTTTAAAAAATATTAAAAATGTCGCATTCGGCGAAAAATTGCTTATAAAAATAAAAACCGTTTTTTTGTGCATCAATAATAATTTCTGGGAATTGTAATATTTTTTTTCGGAAAGAGCAGACAAAAATCTATAAAAATCTTTTATCACATTTTGTTCATTTGCTAATTTGCGAGACGTAGAATTTTTTGAATACAAAAAGGACCGAAAGTTTAACACCCTGTATCTAGGCACCCGGTCAATATATCCCCTCCTCCTTTTGCACAATTCATGTAATTTCATAGAGCAACATTTCCACCAAGTTTCATCAAAATCCAAGTTATGAAGTTTTTTGAGCGGGTACACTTGACGTGAAATGCCCCATATGCTAATGATTTTATTCAACAGAAAGCGACAGCTGGTACCCAGCCGGAAATTTTCTCATAAAGGACAAATTCATTAATATTTTCATCAAGGATATCATGGGGAAAATTTGAGTACTCCTCAATTCCAATGGCATTGTCATCTAATGAATGTGTTATTCGTCATAATTCTAATGGCAATGTCATCGAAAGAAGATGGTATTCATCGTAATTTCAATGGTATTGTCAACGATAGAGGATGCTATAACTTTTTCCCTATCCTTGCGTTTGTTCTTGCTTATTTATCTGTAATAAAATAATCGATAACTTTCGATAGAATATAATAAATTAAAATAAATTGCCCCTGCTGTAAGTATTTAATGAGGGTATTATACATACCATTTATATGTGAAGTAACTTAAGTGCGTTTGTATCATTGCTTATAAATTAAATTTTTGCTACGGACTAATTGGAGACATGTGGCATACATAGGCATTGTTAAAATCGGTTTAGTTATAACTTATAAGTAAACAAAAGTTTTAAGATCCTTAGCAAAAAATTTTTAAAGTGTTTTCTTATTAAAACTTAAATTTGAATTCCATATTTAAAAATAACGTCAATAAAAAAACCAAAATGAACCAAGCCAAAATGACTAAGAAGAATGATAAAGTTGTTAATTGTAAAGTATTTAGTATTTTTTTTATTAGAATTTTAGTTATTAGAAAAGGGAAACTTTCGAAATCAATTTTTTTGTTAAAAGAAAAGTTCATATAGAAATTGTGCTGATGATCTCCAATCCAATCTTTTTACTTTTGTATGAAAATCGATGTTTTGGCTTAAAACCATCAAAAAATCGATGGTCGCGAACATGTATATTTTGCTCTATCATAAACATCTCCACATCTTGCAATTGAAATGTTAAAAAGATTATGTCCTTTTCCGTTTCCGGGTATTCACCGAAAATAAAACGACATGCTGCGATCCACTCCAGTGCTGCCAATATGTTTATTAATTTTTTGGTAAGTTTCGGGAATTCACTAGCAAGTTAAAAAGCGCCGGCGCCCCTTTCTATCTAGCGCCCCGATTGGTCGCCATACTCCGACCACCCGAAAGGCCGCTACTGCTTACACGGCACGTCAGCTGTCAATACCAAAGCATAGATAAGTGGTGCTCATGTAGGAGTGTAGGTCTAACTGTCGACGTGGAAAAGGCTCTGCCGCTAATAAGAAATTCATCAGTAGGCAGGTACAGGAAATTCAACTCTTTCGAAAAATTCACCAAAAATCTACCAACAAAAACCTTAAGCAAGGATAGGAAATTCAACTCTTTCCAGAAATTCACCAGAAAGCTACCAAAAGCAATACGGGTAGACACAAAGCGGCACTATGATGCCACTTGCAAGAAAATTATGAAAGAAACACGGCGTCGGCTCGGTTTTTTATAGTGCTTAAAAAGTTCATAATTGAAACTTTAATAAATGTATTACGATATGTTTTTGCTTAATGTGCACGAATCTTTTCATTTTGTAATAAATTGACATACATTTTTGACTACGGCTACGAATTTGATTGTACATAGAAATCAGTATTTTTACTGAAACAGTGTGATCAAAAAGCTTTGTGGAGAGGGTAGGACTAAAAAAACAATTTCTATTTCTCCTTGATATTGAGTTTCCTTCATTAGTTTTGAGTTTTTCAAGCTTTTCATATCATTTTATGAGTTTGGTAGATATTTTATATGTAATGTAATCGAAAATCTCCCAAAATTAATAATAAAAGTGGCAATGCGTTTCACCAAAGCAGAGCTAATGATTTCGCTGCCATAGCATGCTTCTCTTTTCCTCATACTATATGCCTCTGTTGAGGCAGCGTAGCTCTAACACATTGCAAGGATTACATAACATTGTGATGACCCACATTTTCTTTAGTATTAGGATAGTTTATTTTGTTCAATTTTGTAGATCATAAGTCAGACTGAACTAAATTCCTTCTAGCTGTAAGTCGTAAAGAAATTTAATATTTTTATTTTGTTTTCCTAGAGCATAAGTAAAAATCGAATTAAACTTTTTTTTTCCTAGCTGTAAGTCTTAAATGAAATGATAGTATTTCGTTTTCTTAGATCATAAGGCGACCCGAATAATTTATATTTTTTTAGTGTTCTATAAATTTCAATTAGGAAGCCCTGTTTGCATAGTAGGAATCCCGACAATACACCGTGCGTGGGCCCCATAAGCTCATGTGACAGAAACAATCGATCTATATATCGATTTACTACGCACAACACCATACCAACGTCAGCCGGTGAAACGAGATAAAAAGCGTGGAGAGTGCTTGCCGAGAGTCAGTTATATTTTTCTCGCGACTAAAGCACATCGTACGACTAGCCAAGCGCAGCAACGACAAAGCCGAAGACGGAAAACTGTTAACTTCATCACCGCAACGACACACACAAGCAACCGACGCCGACGCAAAGCATAGTGCGCAGAGGGGTATACTCGCGTGCTTGGTAAGCTACACGTGTTTTTCCGTAGTTTTTTTCCCTCGCCATTCATTTGTGTTTATCGTCGATACTTTCATTGACAGTACTCGTGAAATGCTCGGTCTATATCCTCATTGCACGTGTATACCTCATTCATAGACATTTTTGTATCGACATTCGACGTTTTCATTGACAGTACTCGTGCAGTGCTCGGTTTATATCCTCTTTGCACGTGTACACCTCAATCATAGACATTTTTGCATCGAAATTCGACATTTTCACTGACAGTACTCGTGCAGTGCTCGGACTATATCCTCCTTGCACGTGTACAACTCGTTCATTGACCTTCGTAGACATTTCGCAGAGACACTTGACCCCCTCATCGACAATAATCGTACAACGTATCCTCTTTACACGTGTACATCGCATTGGTAGAACTTGGCCCTGACCTTCGACAATTTCCATCGTCGGTATTCGTGCAATGTTCGGTCTATATCCTCTTTGCATGGGTACACAGCAGTTTTGCTCAGGTAGTTTTTTTGGTTCACGGGCGGCTCAAAGTTAGTTTTAGTTTCGCTGTTTGTCCACCCAAGCTAGGAGGTACCGTTCCCGGCAAACGTCACACACGGCAAACTTCGCACCCGGCAAACGTCACTCACGGCAAACTTCGCACCCGGCAAACGTCACGCACGGTGAACATTTCGTAGTTTCTTTCCTTTCAAATTAAGCCCCAGGTACATAGCAAATAGATCTAGCTGTATTTAGAGTATTTTAGAATAGGAGTTAAGATAAGGGAACAAAGTAAATTAGATCCTCTTGTAACCTTGCCAACTTGGTGCCTTAAAGAAGCACCTCCTCTCTTTTATAAATAAACATCTACTTGTAACGTCTACGTCGTGAGCTCTTCTATTATGTTATAAATAATTGTAAGAACTGGATTCTGGTCACTCGGCTGAGTAAGTACCCCGGCATATACGAAAAGAGTCCATTACAATGGCACCCGAGCAGGGACTCACAACAGACAAAAATCAAGAGAATGGCAAGGGACAACAAGGTGATAGTACAGGACAGACTTCAACCTCTGAGGTCCAGGATATTTCTAGTGGTACAAGCAAAGATACCCTCGAAGTCCCAAAACAAAAAACAAAGTTACACATTGGGTGGATATATAAAGTACGAAAGGAAGACTTGATCTTATATTGCGAGGAATTTGGGTTAGATTCATCTGGGACCCTAGACAGGCTTCGTCAACGTTTTTCCACTTTCATTAGTGACTCAGAGCACGACGCAGAGGCAATCAGCCGGTTACGGGCGTTGCAAATTCGTTATTCCCGCTGCAACTTCCCCACCCCTCCTGCCACGTTGCCTTCTGCCACCGTCACTTACCCGAGCAAAGAGCGTTGGATACCACCCACAGTAGTACCCTCTGTAAACCCGCCTTCTGCCAGGATGTCAAATCAGGCCACTATCATAGATCAGGTTAGAAAATGGGCTGTTAAATTTGATGGCTGCGAGGAACCTTTAGATTTTCTTGAGCGTGTGGAGGAGCTTGCCGAGGCATATGATATCCCCGATGATGCTCTAGTAAGGGCCCTCCCCGAACTACTGACCGGAAAAGCTTTGCTGTGGTTCCGAAGCTGCGATCGGTTCACAAGCTGGGAAGCGTTCAAAGGGGACTTACTGGCTAATTTTCTGCCACGAGGTTTTTTTTAAATCGCTCGAAGATAAAATCAAGAGCCGGAAGCAAGCGATCGCTGAGAAATTCACAGATTATGCCATCTCACTGTGTCATCTAATGAAATTTACTACATGGTCCGAAGACGAGAAGTTAGATAGGATATATGATAACAGTTTAGCTAGCTTACGGTTGTATGTAAAACGACCGGAAATTGACTCCATATCGCAGTTTATTCAGCTCGCAGGAGACTGGAAAAGAGTACAAGAAGACGTGGCAGCAACCGTTTCCGTTGCACAGCTATCGCCGACACCCACTCGGAAGCACGTAACTTTCCAGCTAGTGGAGGCGAAAAACACATCGAAAGTGGACGTGAAGACCGCCTGCTGGCGATGTGGGCAAGGGGGGCATCCCCGTAGAGACTGCAAAAATCCGGCGTATCTGTTTTGTTGGCTATGCGGCACACGAGGCATCCGTACCATTGACTGTTGTAAGGCGGGAAACGAAGGCGGTCGCCCGCAAGAGCGAGGCCAGCGAAGCGACCCAGAACTGACCTCCCCCTCGACCAGGAATTAAGCCTCTTGGCGTCGGATGGTCGTCATATCCAAGCTACCATATATATTGACGGCCACCCCGCGAAGGCGACGATCGATACCGGTGCAACGCGAAGTTTCATCAAGACCCAAATAGCCGACCGATTACGCACATCAGAGAACTCAGTGCCTGCCAATGTCACCGTACGCCTCGCCGATAAATCCCCAGCTAGGGTAGCAGAAGCATTGAGTGTTCAGATTACTTTAGGGGACCAGACCACCCAGATTAAAGTCTTAGTCATACCAGAAGCTATGGACGAAATTATCCTTGGAATGGACTTCCTCACAGCAAAGCGCGCAGAGCTAGTGATCGGAACACATCGTTTGAGTTTAGAACCCGCCCGTAGGCCCGCAGACGAACGACTAGGCGCAGTGGAACAGGATAACCGCAGACCCGAAGAAGACCTTGTAGAAAAGTTCCTACAACACGAGTTGGATCAGTTTACTCAGTTGCCGAGCGTTTCATCTATAGCCACGCATAAGATAATAATGAAGGATGACCAGCCACTAAAACAAAGGTATTACACGTACAGTAGACTGTCCCGAAAAATATTTTTTTTTAGCTACAGATTCGCCTCCGGTGTCAAAACTTGCGTAATTTTTCACAGATAACGAAACAGGTACAAAAAGTTCATTTAAATGTCATCTTGAGGGCTCTACCTCTCTTTGAAGTTTTCAATTTTTTCGTTTTTTTCCGTATTTTTTTGATATCTCCCCAGAAGTCACCCCTACAGACATATAATGTATGACCAACTCCCATTATTTTTATAACCCAAACATTTTTTTTGAACAAACTTGCCCCATATCCCCGCTCCTTGAGGGGGTTCCCATACAAAAATATTTTTTTTATGAATTTTTCCCCCACCGTCCTAACTATCCCCAGGGTCCCCCTAAAGGGGTCAAATATATGACCGACCCCCATTAACTTTGTGCCCCTAACATTTTGTCCGACCATACTGACCCTCTATCTCCCCTCCTTAGGGGGGCACCCATACAAAACTACACTAATTTTATCACAATTTCACACAAAATGGCCGTCACTGCAGTCAAACCCCTCCCAGGGGGTGATATATATGACCGACCCCCATTATTTTTTTACCCCAAACATTTTCTTCAAACATACCTACCCTCTATCTCCCCTCCTTAGGGGGGTCCCCATACAAAATTACCTTAATTTTATAACAATTTCATACAAAAGGGCCATCACTACAGTCAAACCCTTCCTAAGAGGATGATTTATATGACCAACCTCCATTATTTTTTTACCCCAAACATTTTCTTCAAACATACCTACCTTCTATCTCCCCTCCTTGGGGGGTCCCCACACAAAATTAGGCTTTAATTAAAGATAATTACCTCACGTACTTAAATCTATAATATAGATGCCGTAGGAACAAGAACGAGCATGTTCGGTATGCATATTCAAAAAATGTACAAATTTACCTTTTAAACGAGCCTGATATGAAGAATATTGGTTTAGTTTTTGGTATGTTTTAATATAACTTTATAATTATTACCTTTTTTTAGAACGAAGTTCTTTATGAAACGATAGCGACAGGGGACCTAGTCGAGAAAAAGTTAAAAACCGCTATAAAATCCGTGTTACCTAAATTGAAGTTCGCAAAAAAGGGTATAATAACCTTTGCAAAAAGAAAGAAATATACATATATTTACGTAAAATGACTTCCTGATGCGGCCGAGATATTATACTTTTTTAGGCGACACTTATTTCCGACGATATCCCGAAAAAACAATTAATTATTAAATTCAGAAACTACACAGACACATACAAGCATAAATGCATTCAAACAAAACAAAACAATATGTGGTGCTGCCAGACTGAACGTTTTCAGAATAACTCCGATTAGTAGGTTTTTGCAAATATATAAGGGTAGCTTATAATTTTTTTGCGCTATCAAAGTATACGTCAATTCGTACATAATTAAAACATATTTAAAATCATCGTCTGTACTCCGGGAGCTGCGGATGGAAAAGCCTTTACACGTATGCTTTTTCAGTTCCAGTATATTCTGCTTATCTAACTTAGCACTTTGAGGGCTCAACGCTGTTAAAGTAAATTGAAAGGAAGTAACGAGCTCACTACTTTGAAGAAAGGAAATCAGAGTTGAAATTTCGATGACAGGTCGACAGAAATATAGGAAATGTGTGACTTAAATGCAACCCTGTGAGTCCGATTACTTGTAATAAGCGTATGCGTTCAAGTAGCGAAAGTAAGTCAAAGTACTTATTTGTTTTTATACCCAGCGTAAGCAGGGTATATTAGGGTATCTTGTAACAGCCAGAATTACGCTCCGTAGATATAGACATATATATATATATTCTTGATCAGGATCAAAAATTGAATCGATTTAGACATGTCCGTCTGTCCGTCCGTCCGTGTCCGGATCTCCTCCGAAACGGATGGACCAATCAAGTCGAAATGTGGCACACAGGTATATCGGGGTCCGAGTATGATCTTAACTAAAAATGGAAGACATCCACTCACTGCCACGCCCACAAATGAATTTAATGTGTTTTCAGTAAAATGCTTGTAACTTGCGAACCACTCAACACATTTCATTGATATTTGGTGCACTGGTAAACTACGAAAAGGGACATATCCTGGGGGAAAATGGACGCCGTCCTCCTCGAGCCACGCCCACAAATAAGGGTTTATCGTAACTTATGAAGTAAAAAGCGTAGAAACTTCAAATTCCCAACATAGGTTGACCAAAGCGAATGAAAGGTGTAAGAAAAAAGTTATGTGGTCCGCCCACTGCCACGCCCACAAATGAAGATTTTTGGTAACTTCCGAAGTAAAAGGCGTAGAAGCTTCAAATTCGCAACATAGGTTGACCAAGGTGAACCATAGTGCGCCAATAATGTCGGGACGCTGGATATTTCAAAGTCGCGCTTGGCCGACTTTAGCTTTCTTACTTGGTTCCACATGTGTTTTTTTTTATTGGAAATTTACTTGCAGCTTTAGAGCGTAGAGCCCTTTAGCGCCCATTTAAGTTACATACCAGCACAAAAATATTCTACGGCAGCATTTTTGTCTGTATTTGTATGAAAATGTCTCTTTTAGCTGCATTCAACTTAGGTGCACATTCGCTTTAACAGTATCCTGTTTTTAGTTTTTGAAATAAAATTTCATGGTAAAATGTTCCTTTAACAGCCCTGTTGAAAATTTATCTTTTGAATTTCAAACGCTTTCCTATCGACCTAAAATGCCCTTGCTTTGTTAGAATTTTTCAAAAATGTTGATACAAAATTAATAAACCTGGTTTAAGCTCTCATAGCGACTCCCATTTGAAAGTTTAAACCATAAAAAAGTGTAAGCTAGGTTGAAGACGATAAACCTAAATTTTTTTTTTCATTTCATTTTACTGCATTTTTTTATTTCTAGTCAGTTATGAAAGAATTTTCCTTTTATTACAAAAGTTAAATATGTTTTTATACCCCGTAAGCGGGGTATATTAGATTTGTGCAAATCTTGTAACAGGAAGAATTAAGCTCCGGAGATATGGAAAATATATATAGAAATGATCAGGATCAAAAACTGAATCGATTTAGACCTGTCCGTCTGTCCGTCCGTCCGTGGTCGGATCTCCTCCGAAACGGCTGAACCAATGAAGTCGAAACTTGGCGCACATGCATATGGGGATCCGAGTATGATCCTAAGTAAAAATGGGAGACATCCGCACACTGCCACGCCCACAAATGAATATATTGTGTTTTCAGTAAAATGCTTGTCACTTGCGAACCATCCAACACATTCCATTGATATTTGGTGTACTGGTAAACTAGGAAAAGGGACATATCCTGGAAAAAAAATGGAAGTCGTCCTCCTCGAGCCACGCCCACAAATAAGGGCTTATCGTTACTTCCGAAATAAAAGGCGTAGAAGCTTCAAATTCGCAACATAGGTTCACCAAGGCGAATGAAAGGTGTAGGAAAAAATTTTATGTGCCCCGCCCACTGACACGCCCACAAATGAAGATTTATCGTAACTTTCGAAGTAAAAGGCGTAGAAGCTTCAAATGCGCAACATAGGTTCACCAAGGCGAATGTAAGGTGTAGGGAAATAATTTATGTTGCCATCACACTGCCACGCCCACAAATAGAGAAGCAAAACATAGAGCGCTCATAATGTCGGGACGCTGGGTATTTCAAAGTCGGGTTTGACCGACTTTAGCTTTCTTACTTGTTTGTTAATAAAATTAATATTTGGACGGCGTTCTTTTAAGAATTTAAGTGTTGTTAAAGACATTCTGATATGTTACTCAAAAATACAGCAAAAAATTTCGGTTAGGTGCGTTTTTCACGTAAGTGCATAAAATTGTCTAGAAAATAATTGAATGCAGCTAAGCAGAATATACTGTATCGCATTTTCGCTTGTGAAAAACTGTTGAAAACAACAAACAGCTGTCTTGTATACATACATATATTTTTCGATTAATAAAAACAATTGAGTTTTGCAAAAAACCTTGCTGCGAATTATATTTACTAACATTTATAAATATTATACCATAATGAACTTCGTTCTTATCTGGTGTCTTATGACACAACTCAACTTGTTTAACTGAATTTAAGGTTCCTTGTCCTAACTGGCCAAATAATGACCCTAGTATAAAAAAATGTAGTTTTCGACTCAAGTGCCGCAATCCTCAATCTATGACGATTTTTTGTTTTGATTGTTACAATGGCAGGCCTGTAAAAAGTTGCGTAATTTTACACAGATAACGAAACAGGTAAAAAAAAGTATAAATGAACTGTAATCTTGAGGGCTCTAACTCTCTTCGAAGTTTTTATTCTTTACATTTTTAGAGAGTGGGAACAAGGATGAGGCAACTACAAGGAAATACAATACAATACAATAAAAATATAACTATAAATGGTTTTTATGTCTGAAATAAAAGTAAAATAGCTTAGGTAGGTAGGTAGGTTGAAGTGGCTGCCACTTAGGCCGTTAATCGGCCCATTGTGATACCAAGGAGGTTTTCTTGTGTTTGTGTGAGTGTATATATATGTCTTATTATGTAGTGTGCCCCTAACATGCGATTTTTGAAAAACCAGTGCTAGCCTTGGAACATTACACTCCGTTTCGCCTGTGCCGGGAATCGAACCTCGGACCCTGGGATCAAGAGCATAGCACGCATCCCCTACGCTATCCCAGAGCCACTTAAAATAGCTTAACAAACAAAATAATATTTTAGAATATGACAATATCTTAGAATTTAAATTTACTTTTGTGTCCAAAATTAGGCATTTCCACTTGAGAATGCAACCTGTTTCTAATAAAGCCGTCTCTAGATGTGTGATTAGTTACAGTTTGCGAGGCCTCCGTTACCAGTTTGATACATCTTTCCACAGATTGTGTGTGACAAGGAAAGTCATCAATTTCTAAGCTGCTATATTTTACCATGATATGAAGATCATCATTAGAAATATGACGAAGAACCGGTGGTGCGGTGACTTGACACTCCTGCCACGCAATCAAATCGCTGTAGTCTTCAGCGGCGAAATTAATTTTTGGTGGCTTAAATATCCTGCGTTTAGTGCAATTTTCAGCTTTTCTAGCTGCAATTATTCTCTGCAAAGCCAGCTGGCGGATGTGTTTCCTATCATCAAATAACATGGTAACAAGTAGGTTTTCTGGATGCGCAAAAAAAGCAATCCTTTCGATAACAGGATCCACAACACATTTCAGATTTTTGGGTAAAAATCGAGAGTACACAATCAATTTGAAAATATGTTTTGAGCCGTCATTGAGGCCTGCCATTGTAAAAATCAAAACAAAAAATGGTCATAGATTGAGGTTTGCGGCACTTGAGTCGAAAACTACATTTTTTTATACTAGGGTCATTATTTGGCCAGTTAGGACAAGGAACCTTAAAACATACCAAAAACTAAACCAATATTCTTCATATTAGGCTCGTTTAAAAGGTAATTTTGTACATTTTTTGAATATGCATACCGAACATGTTCGTTCTTGTTCCTACGGCATCTATATTATAGATTTAAGTACGTGAGGTAATTATCTTTAATTAAAGCCTAATTTTGTGTGGGGACCCCCAAGGAGGGGAGATAGAAGGTAGGTATGTTTGAAGAAAATGTTTGGGGTAAAAAAATAATGGGGGTTGGTCATATAAGTCATCCTCTTAGGAAGGGTTTGACTGTAGTGATGGCCATTTTGTATGAAATTGTTATAAAATTAAGGTAGTCTTGTATGGGGACCCCCCTAAGGAGGAGAGATAGAGGGTAGGTATGTTTGGAGAAAATGTTTGGGGTAAAAAAAATATGGGGGTCGGTCATATATATCACCCCCTGGGAGGGGTTTGACTGCAGTGACGGCCATTTTGTGTGAAATTGTGATAAAATTAGTGTAGTTTTGTATGGGTGCCCCCCTAAGGAGGGGAGATAGAGGGTCAGTATGGTCGGACAAAATATTAGGGGCACAAAGTTAATGGGGGTCGGTCATATATTTGATCCCTCTAGGGGGACCCTGGGGATAGTTAGGACGGTGGGGGGAAAATTCATAAAAAAAAAATTTTGTAGGGGAACCCCCTCAAGGAGCGGGGATATAGGGCAAGTTTGTTCAAAAAAAATGTTTGGGTTATAAAAATAATGGGAGTTGGTCATACATTATATGTCTGTAGGGGTGACTTCTGGGGAGTTATCAAAAAAATACGGAAAAAAACGAAAAAATTGAAAACTTCAAAGAGAGGTAGAGCCCTCAAGATGAAATTTAAATGAACTTTTTGTACCTGTTTCGTTATCTGTGAAAAATTACGCAAGTTTTGACACCGGAGGCGAATCTGTAGCTCAAAAAAAATATTTTTCGGGACAGCCTAACGTACAGCTTATTTAAGTTACCGATAACATTTGGGATTTTTAAACAAAAGTAATGCAGTTTGGATGGGTTGTTATGTACTTTATTCGTTATGAGAAGAAATTTTAGTGGGCTCTTCTAGTTGACAAATAATTCAATTAGTATGATGTAATAGCCAACTTAAATTCAAGTCAGCGAAATATGGTGAAAATCTTTCTTCTGAGAATTTCAAATAGTGTCATGTTGTGGACAATCAAGTGGGCTTAAGCATTATTCATGTTTATATGACATAAAATATTAATCCTAATTTTGGTGAGTTTTTTAAAATTGCCCAAATGCACAGGAAACCCAATATGCAAAATCTGAATCATGCGCTGCTCTGATTGGCTAATGGATCAGCCGCGACCACGGCTGCCACTTTTGGTACTTTTGTACCAAAATTTGTACTTTTTTTTTGTATTTGGTACATTGGTACCTAACTCGTAGATTTGGTACATTTTTCAGGTGGTTGCGAATGAATTGTAAGACAATGGCTTAAATGTTTATAGAGCTACAGCCGTGGTTATGATAACAGTTTTCAGATTTTGCAACAGTGACTTAAATGACAGTTTGAGTCAAAATGTCTCTAAGCATATATATTAACATATATATGGTTTTGGTACCCTTTTTTTATGGGCTTGGTACAAACAAACTTGAGGTGAGTGGCAGCCATGGCCACGATGGCGGCAGATCGGCTGGTTAAAGTTTTCGGCTAAGAAGGGTTGCAATAAAATGTTGCAAGAAATTTTAGTACAGGGTTGCATTTATAGTTCATAAAAGCTTTTATACTTGAAAGCTTTTTGTAAAAAACACATGGTTACATGTGGACTGAACTATTTGTTTAAAAACGGCGCCGAACATGCGGTATTTGCCAATTTCCAAGCATCATGTATTCGTCCGATTATTCGTTTATGTTCCATTCCCTATGCAAATCACACGTAGAATCATTGTTTCGGAAAACAAATTTTTGATATAAAAAACAATGCGAAGCAAAGAGACAGTTTTTTTCTTGAATGTTACGGCAACATTTCAGACTTCCTTTCTTTCCCATATAATCAATTTAGTTTTGAGCAAATGTTTCCGAAAAATTGTTTCTACGTGTGACCGAGTACATTCGAAACTCGCTGGTCACACATTCATGAAACATGTTCTAAAACATTTGATTCGTTGGTAAGGGAGGTAAGCGGCAAAGAGAGGGGTCTTGACCGGCGACTTGCTTAAACAGCTTTCACATTTTTATGTTTTCCAAGCTTTTCATGGCATTTTATGAGTTTGGTAGATATTTTATATGTAATGTACTCGAAAATCTCCCAAAATTAAAATTAAAAGTGGCAATGCATTTCACCACAGCAGAGCTAAAGACTTCGCTGCCATAGCGTGCTTCTCTTTTCCTCATGCTATATGCATATGTTGAAGCAGCGTAGCTCTAACACATTGCAGGGAATAGGAAGAAGAAGAGTTAGACCTACAGTCATACATGCTTCAAAAGTAACTTATCAAGAAATAAACGTTAGCATTAGCAGTGATGCCAACTCATAAATTTTTTTCCCCCCAAATCAAAATTAAAAACCCCCAAAATCCTGCAATTTCAAACTAAAATCTCCTAAAAAATTTTAGTCATTTTTTACACGTTTAGCGTTAGTAGAGATGTGAGAAAAGCATGGATACAAGTCAGCTTTTTCATGTACCGAATATCGTCCGAAAGAATTCGGTACATGTGAAAGCTGTTTAAGCAAGTCGCCGGTCAAGACCCCTCTCTTTGCCGCTTACCTCCCTTACCAATGAATCAAATGTTTTAGAACATGTTTCATGAATGTGTGACCAGCGAGTTTCGAATGTACTCGGTCACACGTAGAAACAATTTTTCGGAAACATTTGCTCAAAACTAAATTGATTATATGGGAAAGAAAGGAAGTCTGAAATGTTGCCGTAACATTCAAGAAAAAAACTGTCTCTTTGCTTCGCATTGTTTTTTATATCAAAAATTTGTTTTCCGAAACAATGATTCTACGTGTGATTTGCATAGGGAATGGAACATAAACGAATAATCGGACGAATACATGATGCTTGGAAATTGGCAAATACCGCATGTTCGGCGCCGTTTTTAAACAAATAGTTCAGTCCACATGTAACCATGTGTTTTTTACAAAAAGCTTTCAAGTATAAAAGCTTTTATGAACTATAAATGCAACCCTGTACTAAAATTTCTTGCAACATTTTATTGCAACCCTTCTTAGCCGAAAACTTTAACCAGCCGATCTGCCGCCATCGTGGCCATGGCTGCCACTCACCTCAAGTTTTTTTGTACCAAGCCCATAAAAAAAAGGGTACCAAAACCATATATTATATATGTTAATATATATGCTTAGAGACATTTTGACTCAAACTGTCATTTAAGTCACTGTTGCAAAATCTGAAAACTGTTATCATAACCACGGCTGTAGCTCTATAAACATTTAAGCCATTGTCTTACAATTCATTCGCAACCACCTGAAAAATGTACCAAATCTACGAGTTAGGTACCAATGTACCAAATACAAAAAAAAGTACAAATTTTGGTACAAAAGTACCAAAAGTGGCAGCCGTGGTCGCGGCTGATCCATTAGCCAATCAGAGCAGCGCATGATTCAGATTTTGCATATTGGGTTTCCTGTGCATTTGGGCAATTTTAAAAAATTCACCAAAATTAGGATTAATATTTTATGTCATATAAACATGAATAATGCTTAAGCCCACTTGATTGTCCACAACATGACACTATTTGAAATTCCCAGAAGAAAGATTTTCACCATATTTCGCTGACTTGAATTTAAGTTGGCTATTACATCATACTAATTAATTTATTTGTCAACTAGAAGAGCCCACTAAAATTTCTTCTCATAACGAATAAAGTACATAACAACCCATCCAAACTGCATTACTTTTGTTTAAAAATCCCAAATGTTATCGGTAACTTAAATAAGCTCTAACGTACAGTCCGGCCAAACAAAAGATACTTAACGAAGAGATCGACGAACTGCTGTCCAAAGGCTGCATTGAGCCGTCCGACAGTCCCTACAGCTCACCAGTCGTTCTGGTGAAGAAGAAAACCGGTGCTTGGTGACTTTGCATCGATTTTCGGAAAATCAACGCGCATTCGGTCCCTGACGCATATCCGCTTCCTAGAATACAACACATTCTCGATCGACTCCGAAACGCGAAATATATTTCGACTCTAGACCTCAAGAACGGATACTGGCAAATTCCTATGTCTCCTGAGAGCAAGAAGTATACAGCGTTCACCGTGCCGGGCCGTGGTCTTTTCTAGTGGCGGGTTATGCCGTTCGGGTTGCACTCAGCCCCCGCGACTTTTCAAAGAGCATTAGACACTGTCATAGGGCCAAAACTGGATTCCTTTGCATTCGCTTACCTGGACGATATAGTCGTCATAGTGACCTCCCTTGAAGAGCATATGCGCAACCTCAAAGAGGTGTTTCGACGCCTACGCGAAGCCAACCTCCGTCTGAACGTAGAAAAATGTGCATTCTTCAAGACAGAGTTGAAGTACTTAGGACACGTAATCAGCGAAAAGGGTATCCATACCGACCCTGAGAAGGTTGAAGCTATTCGAGCACTCCAGCCGCCGAAGAACGTCCGTGAGGTTCGGCAGTACTTAGAAATAGCCTCGTGGTACCGACGTTTCGTTTCGTTTCGTTTCGTTTCGACGTACCAAATTTTTCGACGGTAGTGCAACCGTTAACCACGTTGTTAAAGAAAGGGCAAAGGTGGAAATGGGACGCGGAGCAGCAACAGGCTTTTGAGACCCTGAAGAAAAACCTCACCGAGGCTCCGGTCTTGACATGCCCAAATTTCGAAGAAAGGTTCTACTTACAGACAGATGCTAGTGATTACGGCTTGGGTGCAGTACTGACGCAGTTCCCTGAAGGGCAAGAGAGGGTAATAGCACACGCCAACCGCAGCCTAAACCCAGCAGAGAAAAATTATTCCTCTACAGAAAAGGAGTGTCTAGCGATAGTGTGGGCGATCAGGAAGATGAGGCCCTATTTAGAGGGGTATAAATTCGTTGTCATCACCGACCACCTTGCGCTAAAGTGGTTGAATTCCATAGAAAGCCCAACAGGTAGGATTGCAAGGTGGGCCTTGGAACTACAGCAGTAACAGGTTGGCTGATAAGTCCCCGGTCTGACACATATATGGCGTCGCTAGTATTAAATGCAATATTTTTATATAGTGGCAACCTTCAAATGATTCGTGTCAAAATTTGACGTCTGTAAGTCAATTAGTTTGTGAGATAGAGCGTCTTTTGTGAAGCAACTTTTGTTATTGTGAAAAAATGAAAAAAAAGGAATTTCGTGTTTTGATAAAATACTGTTTTCTGAAGGGAAAAAATACAGTGGAAGCAAAAACGTTGGCTTGATAATGAGTTTCCGGACTCTGCCCCAGGAAAATCAACAATAATTGATTGGTATGCAAAATTCAAGCGTGGTGAAATGACACGGAGGACGGTAACGCAGTGGACGCCCGAAAGAGGTGGTTACCGACGAAAACATCAAAAAAATTCACAAAATGATTTTGAATGACCGTAAAATGAAGTTGATCGAGATAGCAGAGGCCTTAAAGATATCAAAGGAACGTGTTGGTCATATCATTCACAATATTTGGATATGAAAAAGCTCTGTGCAAAATGGTGCCGCGCGAGCTCACATTTGACCAAAAACAACAACGTGTTGATGATTCTGAGCGCTGTTTGCAGCTGTTAACTCGCAATACACCCGAGTTTTGCGTCGATATGTGACAATGGATGAAACATGACTCTATCACTACACTCCTGAGTCCAATCAACAGTCGGCTGAGTGGACAGCGATCGGTGAACCGTCTCCGAAGCGTGGAAAGACTCAAAAGTCCGCTGGCAAAGTAATGGCCTCTGTTTTTTGGGATGGCATGGAAAAATTTTTATCGATTATCTTGAGAAGGAAAAACCATCAACCGTGACTATTATATGCGTTATGGCTTTGACAGGTCGAAATCGCGGCAAAACGGCCCCATATGAAGAAAAAAAAAGTGTTGTTCCACCAAGATAACGCACCGTGCCACAAGTCATTGAGAACGATGGCAAAAATTCATGAATTAGGCTTCGAATTGCCTCCCCACCCACCGTATTCTCAGATCTGGCCCCCAGCGACTTTTGCTTGGTCTCAGACCTCAAAAGGATGCTCGCAGGGAAAAAATTTGGCTGCAATGAAGAGGTGATCGCCGAAACTGAGGCCTATTTTGAGGCAAAACCGAAGGAGTACTACCAAAATGGTATCAAAAAACTGGAAGGTCGTTATAATCGTTGTATCGCTCTTGAAGGGAACTATGTTGAATAATAAAAACGAACTTTGACAAAAAAAATGTGTTTTTCTTTGTTAGACCGGGGACTTATCAGCCAACCTGTTATCAGTTCGAGGTACAGTATAGGAAAGGTAGGCTTAATGTCGTGGCTGACGCACTTTCGCGCCAACCACTTGTATTTCTAGGAACCACGACCACAGAGGAATCAGAGGACTGCCCCTGGACACAGCGACAAAAGGAAAAGGTCAGGAAACATCCAGAAAGATATCCGGAGTATACCATTGTGGAAGGAAATCTATATCGGCGCGTACCAACGCCCGGACGCGACGATACGACACCCCAGTGGAAACTCTGCGTTCCGAAACCCCAAAGGACGCGCGTACTAAGAGAGAACCATGATGACGCAACGGCTGGCCATTTGGGTACACGAAAAACCATTGCGAGGATCTGCAGGAACTATTACTGGCCCGAAATGTACCGGGATATTCGACGTCATATTCGAAGTTGTCAGCGGTATAAAAGTAGTCAACAGGCTCCGGCAGGAAAAATGTATACCATGCAACCAGAAGGCCCCTGGGATATCGTGAGTACGGACTTCATTGGCCCCTTACCCCGCTCACGCAAAGGTCACAGTATGCTGCTGGTTTTCTGCGACAAGTTTACAAAATGGACGGAACTGGTGCCACTGAGAAGAGCCACCTCCGATGCGCTCATCCAAGCAATACGAGATCGGATTCTGTCCCGTTTTGGAACTCCCCGGGTTCTCATCAGCGATAATGGGAAGCCATTCGTGAGCAAGGTTTTTAAGGATGTTTTACAGGCATGGGGTATTGAACACCGACTGACGGCGCCGTACACCCCACAAGAAAATCCCACCGAGAGAACCAATCGCGTCGTAAAGACAATGATTTCCCAGCTTGCGGACAACGATCAACAACAATGGGACGCCTACTTACCCGAGATAATGCTCGCCCTAAACAGCAGCGTGTCGAGTTCAACTGGCTACAGCCCCGCCTACTTATGCCAAGCTCGGGAATTGAGATTGCCAAGAACTCTTTTCGACGAGAAAGGGGTGCTTATCAACGACACCGCCATGACTCCAGACGAACGTACTAGCCGGCTTGCTGAGGTATTCGCCGAAGTCAAAGACAACCTCATAGCAGCTCAGCAAGCGCAATCGAAACACTATGATCTACGAAGGCGGGCCTGGAAACCCCGCATAGGCGACCTAGTTTTGGCCAAGGCACACCAGCTCTCGAACGCAGCTTTGGTGGAGCCAGTTAGACTCATTTATGAAGCGAGCCATGTCTTTTATTCGAACAGATATTAGCTCGGTGAGGGAGGAGAAGAAGAAGGAGTCGAGCAGCCTGGATTTTCTCCTGGCCAGACTCGGGCAGTGACACATGAGGTGGCTTGCTGGTTCTTCTTCCTCCTCCGACCTGCAACTTCTACAGTGTAAAAGACCTCAATTATTGATTGACTGTTTAAACATAAGTCAATCTTGCTCTTCGATTCTTTGGCAATTCCCCTTTGTAGTTGCGTTGAACGGCAACTGTTATTTTTCGACTTTTACCCCATTCGCGAAGGAATATTTTTAAAAATAGTAGTGGGACTCATGCAGGGTCGCAAATTTTGCGAAATGGGAAACTTTGCGAAATGGGAAATGAACTGTCAAAATTTGTATGAAAGAAATTTTACGAAGCGTGACAAACTTTCCCATTGGTTTTCGCTTCGCAAAACGTCGTTAGTTATTTCGCATAATAATCTGGGCGGGCATACACGGCCCATCGCGTTTGACAAGCCTAGGACATAATGTAAAAAAAGGTTTAAGCCTTCATTTGTCGAAGAAGGAACCAGTTTGAACATAAATAAACTTTAATTTATCGAAAAAAAATCAAATTTATCAAATTAAGAATAGTTTTTCATTATATCATAATTCAATTGCCAATAATTCAACCTTGCCGTCAGGCATGTTTTACGATGTGAGAGAGCCTTATCTCAACAAACAGCTGATTTAAACAAGATTTTGCGAAGCGCTTTCGAAGGGTCGCTCATGAAGCGTCGGAAAATTTGCGATCGCAAAATTTACGAAGGCTATTTGCGACCCTGCATGAGCCCCACTACTGTTACTCTGTTAGTTTATAAACTTCACAAAACAAAAAATAGGCATTTGGAAAAAATGAAAAATAAATCGATTTAATCGATTTATTGCTTCAATTAATCATCCAACATCGATTTATAACTATGCAGGTCTTCGATTAATCGAAAATCGATTTTTTCTTAAATTTTACAACTCTACGCTGTATTGTCCCAAGAGATAGACGGAAAAGATAGACCGATTGCTTACATATCCCGAAGCTTAAGTCGCACAGAAAAAAATTATGCGACCAACGAGAAGGGGATGCTCGCAATCGTGTGGGCATTAGATAACCTACGCAAAAAAGATAAAGATCACCAACCCTTGACCTTTGCATTGAGTAATAGGAACTACAATGCTAAGCTCAAGCGTTGGAAGGCTAGAATAGAGGAGTACAATCATGAGTTGATTTACAAACCAGGTAAATCAAACTTAGTTGCTGATGCTCTCTCCCGGCTGCCAACAGAAATGAATGCGCTTGATGCTGTAAGCGTAGCGGGCAATGCCAGTGAAAATGGGTCTGTTAGCATCTTGACTGCACATTAGGCTGTCCCGAAAAATATTTTTTTTGAGCTACAGATTCGCCTCCGGTGTCAAAACTTGCGTAATTTTTCACAGATAACGAAACAGGTACAAAAAGTTCATTTAAATGTCATCTTGAGGGCTCTACCTCTCTTTGAAGTTTTCAATTTTTTCGTTTTTTTCCGTATTTTTTTGATAACTCCCCAGAAGTCACCCCTACAGACATATAATGTATGACCAACTCCCATTATTTTTATAACCCAAACATTTTTTTTGAACAAACTTGCCCCATATCCCCGCTCCTTGAGGGGGTTCCCATACAAAAATATTTTTTTTATGAATTTTCCCCCCACCGTCCTAACTATCCCCAGGGTCCCCCTAAAGGGGTCAAATATATGACCGACCCCCATTAACTTTGTGCCCCTAACATTTTGTCCGACCATACTGACCCTCTATCTTCCCTCCTTAGGGGGGCACCCATACAAAACTACACTAATTTTATCACAATTTCACACAAAATGGCCGTAACTGCAGTCAAACCCCTCCCAGGGGGTGATATATATGACCGACCCTCATTATTTTTTTACCCCAAACATTTTCTTCAAACATACCTACCCTCTATCTCCCCTCCTTAGGGGGGTCCCCATACAAAATTACCTTAATTTTATAACAATTTCATACAAAATGGCCATCACTACAGTCAAACCCTTCCTAAGAGGATGATTTATATGACCAACCTCCATTATTTTTTTACCCCAAACATTTTCTTCAAACATACCTACCTTCTATCATAGAATAAGTAATAATATAGAAGGAGCGTCTCATACAAAGCGAAAATTGTATGGCGGGTTCCTCGCGTGGAGCCCGCTCTCATTGTTTCCACTATTAATGCCCACAGCAGAACCCGCTCATATTTGCATGGTATGAGCGAAAATAATCTATATTTTGACTTTAAAGTCCTATAACTTTTGATACACTGCTCCGATTTTCATAAAATAAAAACTATAAGAAAATTTGAAAAATTTGGAAAATCTTATACGCTTACTCTATATAGCTATCTACAAAAGGAAAAAAGTTCGTAACTGACAGAAAATTTCAAGTCTTCATAAACCTACAATTTCTATAAATTCTCTTCACATTCATAGCTGTAAGCAGAGTATGTGTGTACTCGGTGACACCCCAGCCGGAAATGTCCCGGTGAAACAATCAATGATTTCAGCAGGACATAGAGCCGCGACTCCTCCCGATTACACACCAACTTTCTAATGAAATTAACCCACAAGCGGCATTGGCAGTCATAAGAGCATATATCACGAGTTGGTCATCGAAAGTGGAATAGATCTACTGCGTCGTATCGATACCTCTATCGATGACAGTGCCATTGGATTTGCGATGGCAATGCCATTGAAATTGAGAAGTACTCAAATTTTCCCCTTCATATCCTTGGTGGAAAAAATAATTAATTGGTCATTTATGAGAAAAATTCCGCCTGGGTGCTTACAGCTATGAATGTGAAGAGAATTAATAGAAATTGTAGGTTTATGAAGACTTGAAATTTTCTGTCAGTTACGAACTTTTTTCCTTTTGTAGATAGGTATATAGAGTAAGCGTATAAGATTTTCCAAATTTTTCAAATTTTCTTATAGTTTTTATTTTATGAAAATCGGAGCAGTGTATCAAAAGTTATAGGACTTTAAAGTCAAAATATAGATTATTTTCGCTCATACCATGCAAATATGTTATGAGCGGGTTCTGCTGTGAGCATCAATAGGATTAAGAATGAGAGAGAATTTAGTTTCTTCCACCTCTTCCTTACCGCCCGCGCCTATTATGCGCAACGAAGCAATCGTTCAGACGCTCCTTCTATATTATTACTTATTCTATGCTTCTATCTCCCCTCCTTGGGGGGTCCCCACACAAAATTAGGCTTTAATTAAAGATAATTACCTCACGTACTTAAATCTATAATATAGATGCCGTAGGAACAAGAACGAGCATGTTCGGTATGCATATTCAAAAAATGTACAAATTTACCTTTTAAACGAGCCTGATATGAAGAATATTGGTTTAGTTTTTGGTATGTTTTAATATAACTTTATAATTATTACCTTTTTTTAGAACGAAGTTCTTTATGAAACGATAGCGACAGGGGACCTAGTCGAGAAAAAGTTAAAAACCGCTATAAAATCCGTGTTACCTAAATTGAAGTTCGCAAAAAAGGGTATAATAACCTTTGCAAAAAGAAAGAAATATACATATATTTACGTAAAATGACTTCCTGATGCGGCCGAGATATTATACTTTTTTAGGCGACACTTATTTCCGACGATATCCCGAAAAAACAATTAATTATTAAATTCAGAAACTACACAGACACATACAAGCATAAATGCATTCAAACAAAACAAAACAATATGTGGTGCTGCCAGACTGAACGTTTTCAGAATAACTCCGATTAGTAGGTTTTTGCAAATATATAAGGGTAGCTTATAATTTTTTTGCGCTCTCAAAGTATACGTCAATTCGTACATAATTAAAACATATTTAAAATCATCGTCTGTACTCCGGGGGCTGCGGATGGAAAACCCTTTACACGTATGCTTTTTCAGTTCCAGTATATTCTGCTTATCTAACTTAGCACTTTGAGGGCTCAACGCTGTTAAAGTAAATTGAAAGGAAGTAACGAGCTCACTACTTTGAAGAAAGGAAATCAGAGTTGAAATTTCGATGACAGGTCGACAGAAATATAGGAAATGTGTGACTTAAATGCAACCCTGTGAGTCCGATTACTTGTAATAAGCGTATGCGTTCAAGTAGCGAAAGTAAGTCAAAGTACTTATTTGTTTTTATACCCAGCGTAAGCAGGGTATATTAGGGTATCTTGTAACAGCCAGAATTACGCTCCGTAGATATAGACATATATATATATATTCTTGATCAGGATCAAAAATTGAATCGATTTAGACATGTCCGTCTGTCCGTCCGTCCGAGTCCGGATCTCCTCCGAAACGGATGGACCAATCAAGTCGAAATGTGGCACACAGGTATATCGGGGTCCGAGTATGATCTTAACTAAAAATGGAAGACATCCACTCACTGCCACGCCCACAAATGAATTTAATGTGTTTTCAGTAAAATGCTTGTAACTTGCGAACCACTCAACACATTTCATTGATATTTGGTGCACTGGTAAACTACGAAAAGGGACATATCCTGGGGGAAAATGGACGCCGTCCTCCTCGAGCCACGCCCACAAATAAGGGTTTATCGTAACTTATGAAGTAAAAAGCGTAGAAGCTTCAAATGCGCAACATAGGTTCACCAAGGCGAATGTAAGGTGTAGGGAAATAATTTATGTTGCCCTCCCACTGCCACGCCCACAAATAGAAAAGCAAAACATAGATCGCTCATAATGTCGGGACGCTGGGTATTTCAAAGTCGGGTTTGACCGACTTTAGCTTTCTTACTTGTTTGTTAATAATATTAATATTTGGACGGCGTTCTTTTAAGAATTTAAGTGTTGTTAAAGACATTCTGATATGTTACTCAAAAATACAGCAAAAAATTTCGGTTAGGTGCGTTTTTCACGTAAGTGCATAAAATTGTCTAGAAAATAATTGAATGCAGCTAAGCAGAATATACTGTATCGCATTTTCGCTTGTGAAAAACTGTTGAAAACAACAAACAGCCGTCTTGTATACATATATTTTTCGATTAATAAAAACAATTGAGTTTTGCAAAAAACCTTGCTGCGAATTATATTTACTAACATTTATAAATACCATAATGAACTTCGTTCTTATCTGGTGTCTTATGACACAACTCAACTTGTTTAACTGAATTTAAGGTTCCTTGTCCTAACTGGCCAAATAATGACCCTAGTATAAAAAAATGTAGTTTTCGACTCAAGTGCCGCAAACCTCAATCTATGACGATTTTTTGTTTAGGGGGACCCTGGGGATAGTTAGGACGGTGGGGGGAAAATTCATAAAAAAAATATTTTTGTATGGAGCGGGGATATGGGGCAAGTTTGTTCAAAATAAATGTTTGGTGTAAAAAAATAATGGGAGTTGGTCATACATTATATAATATGTCTGTAGGGGTGACTTCTGGGGAGTTATCAAAAAAATACGGAAAAAAACGAAAAATTTGAAAACTTCAAAGAGAGGTAGAGCCCTCAAGATGACATTTAAATGAACTTTTTGTACCTGTTTCGTTATCTGTGAAAAATTACGCAAGTTTTGACACCGGAGGCGAATCTGTAGCTCAAAAAAAATATTTTTCGGGACAGCCTACTGCACATAGCGCAGAACAGGATAGCAGTGATTTAATACCCCATGTGGAAGCCCCTATTAACGTTTTTAGGAATCAAATCATATTTCGTCATGCTAGAGACTTGAGAAGCGTTGAGGAGCCCCGTCCAAATTTTAAACGCCACTACGTAAATATGGAGGAGATAAATAGCGAAACTCTGACTTCATTACTGAAGGAAATATTAAGGCCATCTGTCGTGAACGGTATAAAAATTCTCGAGCCTTTTCTAACAGCTTTGCAAGGTGCTTATTTGGAAAATTTCTCACATTTCAAATTTAGAATAACCCAAAGAGTCGTTCAGGACGTTTCAAACGAAGAACGCGTTTTTGAAATCATCCAAGCTGAACATAACAGGGCCCATAGGAATTGTAGAGAAAACACCCTTCAAATTTTAAAAAAATGTTATTTTCCTCGCATGACGAGCCTTACTAGAGCATATGCCAGGGGATGCAAAACATGTCGTTTGAATAAATATGACAGGCACCCTACGCGTCCGCAGCTTCAGCCTACTCCCGTACCCGAATTCCCTTGCGAAATATTGCATCTAGATATACTCGAAATCCAAGGAGAAAAATTTATTTCAGTGTTGGACAAATTTTCAAAATTCGCGAAGCTATTTCATATTAGAAACAAATCTGCTCCACTCTGCGTCAAAAATTTGCAAAAATTATGCATTTCTTCACAGTACCAAAAATGGAAGTAATGGACAACGAGCGTGGTTTTCTAACCCCTATTAACATAAATTTCCTAAGATCTTTAAACATTGAAATCTATAGAACCCCCACTTCGAAAAGCGAGGTCAATGGTCAAGTCGAAAGGTTCCATTCAACAGTTATAGAGATTTTTAGGTGCATAAAGAACGACTTCCAAAATCTAAGAATTAAAGAAATCTTGCAAATAGCAGTTGATAGGTACAATGACAGTATTCACTCCGTCACACGCCATAAGCCTAATGACATATTTTTCAATCGCAGTGTAACGTTATTCTTCCTTCTTTCTTTTTTTGTTTGAAAGGAAGGGGTGTCGTTATTATTATTTTTTTTTTTCTATAGTTTTTCTTGTTTTCCTTTTCTTTTCAATGAAATCGCACCAAAATTAATGTTACTTTTCTTTTTATTTATTTTCTTCTTTTATTTTTATTTTTCCTTTGTCCTTTGATGAGGACAGACTTTCAACACAATTTGACAATTTTTAATTTTTATTGGCTTATTTCCTTTTCTTTCCTTAAATTTCGAGCACACTCGATTACAACTTTAACACAAAGTCAGTCCTTTAATGAGGACTGACTTTCAACACCAACTGCACAATCTTCCTTTGTTAATCAAAAGTAACACCAGTGAACCGACAGTCCCTCGCGGCTTCACGAACGAAAATCCACTCTTGCATTAGGAATTTTATTTTCCTTTACAATTTCCTAACGCGACTGAGCCGTCGACGGTTTGCTGGCCGCGACGGCGCACATAAGTTGGGCCAACGTGACTTGGAAAAGCGATCAGCCTTTGTGCTGATCGTGGGAATGCAACGTCGGCAGAATTTTCCTTGTCGTTCCATGCGTCCGAATTTTACGGTTGTTTGAAATCAAAACCTTATAAAGTCTTGCAGATAACGTTTGCAATCTTTTTAGACAATTTGTTTTTGTTTGCTACATTTTGATTTTTAATGAAATGTTATATGTTCAGAATGCACAAGTGCATTTCAGCTTTAGATTTATGGGAATGCAAATTCGGCAAAAACTCGTTGGAAGTGGAAATAAAATATTTTTTGAATTCTCACGCTTTGGTAAAAATGTTAGAAGAATCTAGTTACAGCCAGATTGCTGGAATGTAATGGAATTACTTTCAGGCGCTCCCAGCGTGGTGGTCTGTGGCCACCACCGCCAGGGGTTCTCAACCTACTTAGCCAAAGTCGACACCTAACAGCAGTGAAAGGGTTAATTTTCAAAATATTTCAAACTTTCACGAAAAATTTAACAACGACATTCGCGGTCAACTAATCGAAAATGAAAAGATAAGAAACTTGCGTTTGAACGTAAAGAAATCCGAACCCAAAACCTTTGAGCCTGGGAGCGCCATATACGTTGCCAATAAACAAATAAAAGGCAAGCAGAAGCCTCTTTATAAAAAAACAAACTGTCGCAGCAGATAATACAGTCACTATAACAACAGAAACCGGGAAAAAAATTCATAAATCCCATATCAAGAATTGAATGAAAATATATTTGTGAATATATTTTCATTAAACTTTTTATTGTCTCTAAATAATAAAGGGCAACCAACCTTATCAAACTTCTTACAAAAAAAAGAACGAAAAAGAAGCATACGAAGAGCACATTTCATGAACAAAAGCATTTTTTTTTCTTTTCCATTTCTTGTTAGTCTGTTCATTCTCTTACCGAAAAAAATTTGTTTTTTTTTCTCTCAGTTCAAATACACGAAAAATTCGGTGCCTTATTTGATTTCATAACAAACAATTAACACAAAATTCTTTTTTTAAACAAATAAAAATAAAAAAAAGTAATTAAAAATAGGAAAGAAAATGCTTTTAATCATTTTCACTTCGCATCTTATAATCAACATTTCCATTTATTTCGTTCATCTTTTTAATTCTATGTTCGGTGGCCCTACAAATTAAATAGCTAATAACAAATACGAGGGCAATGATAAGGTGGAATTTCGACAAGTCGTCATGGCAATAACTAACACATCCCTAACCGGAGATTGCAAAGTCGATCCTGGGAGTGCTGCCGTGCCGTAGTAGGCGCTACCGCCAAACAGGATTATCCGGCCCTCCCATATTGCAAACCAGCGGACACCTTATCATTATAAGAAAAAAGAGGGGAGCTTTAGTTAAATATTTGCACAAAAAAAACAGGAAATTCCTGTTCACAATGATATAAAGGATTCAAAGAAATCTCAAGACCATACAACAATAACACCCAAAAATGGGATATACAAATTGCATAAGTAAAATGCTAGAATAGAAATTAGGAAAGCCCAAAACTGGGATATGCAAAGTAAATACTAAAGTAGAAGTTAAGGAACCCCGAATTCGGGTGATATAAAATAAGGGAAAATCCAAAAATTTTTTGTAAATACACTAAAATAATATCTTAATTTTATCTTTTCATACTAAGCCTACGTTGGCTGGTAGCCACCACTTTTGGACTTTACGTCTACCACTATAAAGTTCCTATCGTAATGATCAGCTCAGGAAATGGCTGGTTTCTCAATGGTTACTTCAAGCTTGTCCACGTGATACCTTTGCAGCAGTACCGTGATGCACTTGAACTCCTCTCTGATCTCATTTATGGCTCAGTAAAACACGAAGAAACAAAAGCTTTCCTGGAGTTTCACATAAAACAGATACATCTACGCCTGGACGAACTCAGCGCTAAGCACGCCAGAGCAACACGCTCTATAAATTGGATTGGTTCGGCATGGAAATGGGTAGCGGGCAACCCTGACGCTACTGATTGGGACATAATCATGAAAAGCCAGCAGGATGTGATCGAAAACAACAACCACCATTATAAAATAAACGATGACCTTTTCACCAGGATGCAAGCAGTGATCACTAAAGTTAATGAAATGGCGACTCAATTCAACAGCATAAACAACGAAAGCCAAGAATACCACTTTGAACAAAATATTCTCGATAAAACGCTCATATTAAAGGAAGCAGTAAACGAAGTCGTACGGGGGTGTCAGATGGCGAAGAAGGGCATGGTCAACACGAACCTCCTAAGCAGCGAAGAGGTCAACCAAATCGTATCAGAGGTCGAAACACTGCCATATCAAAACGAGGTCGAAGCAATCGAATATGGTGAGCCATCAATATTCACCAATGGCTCAACCTTATTGCACGTTCTGGCACTACCAAAAGTGAAAATGCAGCTATATCACCATCTAATCGTTAGGAGTACCATTAGGAATGGTATGCAAGTAGTAATTCCATATAAAACGGTGCTCATGAGCCAACATGAGACGTACGGAATAACGGGCAGCTGTCTTTCCATTGCGAATTCCACGATCTGCAGCACAGACTCACTTCAGAAGATTCCGGAGAACCAGTGCCTGCCGCGAATATTAAAGGGAGGTCACGCAGAATGTCAACTGCGCAACAGCGCTGAAGAAGTCGTAGAGCTTATCAACAAAAATACAATATTCATCACGAACTTCATGGGAAACTTAACATCAAAAAATACCACGACCCCCTTGAAAGGCACTTATATCATTCAACTACAGAACGAACAAATATCTCTCAACAACAACTCATACTCCAGTGTCTCGACCACTAGCCTCCAAGCGTTACCACCCATCCTGACGAACGTAACAGCGAAGAGTATTCTAAGGGACCTAGGATACCTCAACGAGTTGACAACAAGGAACATTAAGTATATATCTAACCTAACGCAAAAAATCGACTTTTTTCTATTGATAGGCAGCATTGGTCTTCTACTCGTCGCACTTGCGGCTGGGGCTCTATGGCAAAGATTGAATAGGAAAGTAAACATCCCTAGGGTCCAAAGCATCGAACCCATTGAGACGGTCATATGCCATCGAATGAGCTGCGATCATCCGAGATTCCAACCCGCCGCCTACGAATCCCGCATAGATCCACGGGACGCGGATCTTTAAAGGGGGAGGAGTTAAGCACTTGGCTATGGTGTTACGCAACCATTCTCGCCAACTTCTTTTTGATATTCTTCGCTATTTCACAATCAATTCCAATTCGGTCATTCACCGCTATTGCACAACCGATTCGATCACGTTGCGCCTTTCCTAAAACTCAAGTGCATGCGCAACGTGATTGCTGAGCCTGCGTTTGATTACTTGCACACGCATCCGGGAGCCGTGGGAAACGCTGACGCAGCAACATTATGTTAAGTTAGCTCTTAAGTTTGACTTTATATAATATTATATGTGAAGCAGTCTAATCCGAGGAGCCGTCCATATCGGTGGAATAAATTATAACGTTTTATAAATTGCTGTAAAATTGTTTTAGTGGAAGCGGACTAGTTGGGTCCGCTGAAAATATTTTTTATAGGGATCCTTAGTAGATCCTGTAACTTATATATATATATATATATATATATATATATATATATATATATATATATATATATATATATATATATATATATATATTGTAAAATAAAACTCTCACTTTTGTTTGTAGCTCCACATTTTGTTCCTCGACTCTTTTCATCTCTTCATAGAAGGCCAATAATTGCGACACTTGCAATGCTCCTGATCCATGAACGCTTTCTGGTTGACAATCGAGCGAAATGGCCTCCACTATATTGAAAGTCATCTCTTTTGTCGTTGCCATGTCACCAAGTTCAATGTTGAGGAACTCAGAAACGCGCAGTAGATCTCGTGTGCTCAGCTCGCTTTCTATGGTCTTTTCTGCCTCTTCCCTTTTTTCAGGAGTTAAGTAGATTGGCGTGTATTTTCTCAACTGCCGCTTTATTAAGTTGTCGTTCACGAAACAATGGAAAACCGTGAAATTAAGATGGCGTAGGTTACTTGCCTTTTCTTCTTCAATGAATTTCAGTTAGTTTTTGCTCCGCATATTGCCTTGAACTGTATGTTCAATGCGCGACGTAATATCCGGCTCGAAGGATCACTTTGTAAAATAAAACTCTCAGTTTTTGTTTCTGTTGCTTAAATTGCGAACGTCGCGTCCTACTCTTTTTCATATATATATATAATATATATATATATTTTTTTTTCAACTTTTTAAATTTATTTATCGTATCACTCATATTTATCCGAGTCTAACAATAAGTCATAGAATCTTATATGTACTTCCACGTTAATTACATTGTATGAAGCATTATTAAACTTAATACGTATATAAATGTAATTACTACTATGTTACGGGCCTCAGATAAGGAAACCTGGGCTTTAATCCGGATATCAGTGGAATTGATGATGTGCCGGTTCATTTTAGTGGAAAAAGTGCAAGGAAGCATAACGAGAGGAAAAGAGAATTCGTAGGAGGTGGAAATGGAAAGCTCCGTTGAACAATTTTCAAGCAGTGAGTCTTTGGAATTCGACTTTTGTAAGTTTTGATATAGGAATTATCATTCGAGGATCGAGTTGGTGCAATGGACTGCACTATATTTACGCGGCTTATTATGATATAGGAGTATCAGTCGAGGATCTAGTTCGTGCAATGGACTGCACTATATATACGCGGATTATTTTGATATAGGAATATTGTTCGAGGATTGAGTTTATGCAATAGACCGCATTATTTTTACACGGCTTAATGCTGTATGAAGGAGGTAAGCGGAGGACTGCTAGAGGCCAGATTGGATTGCTGGTCGGTCGTTTCTTTTTAATCTTGAGCGAGAAGATGTAGTTGCAAGTCCTCTAGCGAGAGGATTTATATGAGTTTCCAGTTTATGATAATATTTTAGTTTGGCCTTTGTAAATTCGCATTTAACCATCTCTATGTTGAGGTCTCTATGGATGTGCTCGTTTTTAACAAACCAAGGTGCACCCGTAATAGATCTAAGAATTTTTGATTGTGCTCTTTGAAGTATATCGATATTTGATGCGCTGGCGTTTCCATACAGTTGTAAACCGTACAACCATATCGGTTTTATGACTTGAATATATAAGAGGATTTTATAGTCAAGTTTTAGAGGGGAGCGACTATTCAGTAGCCAGTGCAGACTAACAGCTTTGAGTTTTATTTGTGTTCTCTTTGCTTCGATGTGTTTGCGCCAAGTCAGTCTTCTATCCAAGTGAATTCCGAGATAAGTTACTTCTTCAACTTGAGGGATTCGATTGTTGTTTAAGTATACGTCTGGAGCGATACCTCTATTTAGTGTAAATGTTATGTGATGAGATTTTTGTTCGTTGACATTAATACGCCAGCGAGATAGCCAAGTTTGGATTTCATTCAAATGCGTTTGGAGCTGGTTGGCCGCTATCATCACGTTCTTGTGTCTACTTAAGAATGCTGTATCATCGGCAAACGTCGATGTGACAAGATGCTGACTGATAGGAATGTCGGCTGTAAATATAAGATATACAGTTCAGTTCAGACATCGGTCAAAACGCACGCGGCAATGTCTTCGCTGTGCTTTCTCTGTAAACCGCCAACGGCAATTTAAAGTGCAATAGTTGTAAAAACTTATTTCATTCGTCATGTGCTGACATAAATGATACTTTGCTTGATATTTTGAAAAATAATCGTAATATTGTGTTCAATTGGCAATAATTGCCTAAATTCTGACTCTGCTGCTTCGATTTCAATTTTGGCTGTCGAGCTTCAAACCCTCAATCAAAAGTTCTCTCAATTGTGTGGAAAATTAGTTTTCCATAATGAGCATAGTGCATCATCAAATGTTCAACTGTTGTTGGCTGCTAATACTTCGGTTTCTAAATCACCTAAGACAGCTGCTTCAGCGAACTTCCGACAGACTGTAAACAACAATGCTATAGTAACTCGCTCTAAAGCTAAGGTCAATAACTCGACTCGTCTTGCTAAAACATAATTCCGTCTTCGGCTTCGCTCACCAAAGAGCAAAGTAGTGCAGTATTGAGTCGTCGGCCAAGTATCGGCTCTGTCTCTCGCTTAAATCCATCAACTCCCACGATTACTGCAAGTTCTTCTCGACTTAAAAGCTCTTCTCTCTCTAAAATTGCTAACAGTGAGACTAATGAAACATTAGATGCTCAGTCTCCGGCTGCCTCAGAATCCACTAATAACAATTTGACGAATGTTGATGCTATTACAGAGAGTTCGGTTTCGGCTTCTGCTGTTAATGCCTTCGTGGACAACAACACTACACCTCAGTGGTCACGGGTAGCTGAGAGAAAGAAAAATCGTGCTGTTGTTGTTGGAACAAATGTTAGCTCTGAGCTCGGTGTTGTAGCTCGGAAGAAATGGCTGCACTTGTCATCATTTTTGCCCTCCGTCACTGAAGATGATATTGTGGAGTATGTGGTTAAAACATACAAACATCGATCGCTCGTTGCTGGCGTGCTATAAGCTAATTAAAAAAGGCACTTTGAGTGAGTCTATCAAGAGAGTGAATTTTAAGTTGGGAGTAGACGTTTCTGCTTACAATGAGCTCTTAGTTTCGTCGATTGTGGCCTGCTAAATGTAAGAGTCCGCGTTTTTTCGTTTTTTTCAAAAACAAATAGAGCAACAAGTAATCTCTTAGCAGATAGTAGTGTTAATCAACATTGTTTTCTATTACTCTTAATTCTTCTTCGATGCCATGTTCTACAAATAAATATGTTGTCGGTAGGAAAAATAATATATTAAGCACATTAAATATATTCTATCAAAATGTAGCTGGTATGCGCACTAAAAGTAACTCAATTTATAATTTGTCAGCCCATTCTGAATTTGATGTTATAGTTATAACCGAAACTTGGTTAAATGAAAGCTTTTTCAATGAAGAATTTTTTGATTCTAATATCTATCGTATCTTCCGTAAAGATCGGGACTACGCTAAAACTGGTTGCAGCAGGGGTGGTGGGGTTCTTGTTGCTGTTAAAATCGCTTTCACTGCGTCTCTTATTTCGCTACAAAATAACGACTCTATATTGGATCAACTTTGTATTGCAATACATGGCGAGAGGGGTTCTCTCCTCCTTTTTGCCTCGTACATTCCTCCAAACAGCTCTTTAGAGCTATAAAAGCTCATATTGACAATATTCACTTTGTAGCAAATAATAAGAGAGCTGGTGATCATTTGTGTGTTACTGGTGATTTTAACCTAAGCAAATTGGTCTGGGATTTCTCATTTGATAGAAATAGCCTTATCACCTTTAATGCAACCAGTGAGATCGAAATATAATTGCATTGATCGCTTATCAGATGTTGATCTCATACAAATGAATAGTCAGGTTAATATGTTACATAGACTACTCGACTTAATCTTTATTAGTGCTAGTGTAAACTGTAGTGTATCGAAGGCTGTTTTTGCCATTTCCTCAGACAGTATGCATCATTTTCCGCTATCTTTAAGTCTTGTTTTTTACGACTTCTTGCCGCTTAAAATCGCAAATGTATCTCCTACTTCTTATGACTATAAAAATTGTAATTTTGATCAATTAAATCTTCTAATCAATAGCGTTGATTGGGAATGTGAATTTGGGTACTTATGCACTGATGGTGCGTTTAATTGCTTTAAATCTATTCTTCATAATGTGTTCAATGAATTAATCCCTCGTATTACCTACAAAAATTATAGAATACCTTGGGCTACTCCGGGATTAAAAAAGTTAAAAAACTTAAGGAATAAATTTTTATAAAAAATATCTTGTTACGGGAAATGTTGGCTCCTTCTACAAATACAGGCATTACATGCGTGAATTTAATTTTCTGGATAAATTTCTATTCAGACAGTATATTTCTAAATTTGAAGTGAACATAAAATCCAACCCAAAAGGAGTTTTGGAGGTTCGTAAATTCTAAAAAAACTAGCTCAAATATCCCTAAAAAGTTGTTTTTGGAATGATTCTACTTCTTCTTCAGTGGTAGAATCATGTAACCTATTCGCCAAACTTTTTTAATTCGAATTTTGAGCCTGCTGTTGACAGCATGCTTGATTTATCTGACCATGTGTCCACTTTGGATTTCGGATCATTAATCTTAGCGGATGTTGATATATTATCCGCCATTTCTAAAATTAAAAGCTCTACCAAACTAGATAGTGATGGGTTTTCTGGTACTCTGCTAAAAAATTGCGCCCTATCTATAGTTACGCCGTTGAAATTGATTTTTAATAAATCTTTGTCATCTGGTTGTTTTTATTGATGACTGGAAGAAAGCTCTTATAACACCGATTTTTAAATCGGGTAACAAAAATGATATTGCTAACTATAGACCAATCTCTAAACTTTCAAATGTTAGTAAATTGTTAGAATCAATTGTTAAAGACAAAATGTTCTTTTGCAGTAAAAAGCTTTATATCACCATATCAACATGGCTTTGTTCCGGGCAGATCTACTGTAACTAATCTAACGGTTTTGGTGGAGTTTTGTATCTCTGCTTTTTCTCAAGGATCTCAAGTTGACGTAATATATACGGATTTTTCAAAGGCGTTCGAACAAGGGTAGCCCATTCTATTTTGTTAAACAAATTGGCTGCTATCATTTCATTCCAACTTTCTGAACTGGCTCAAATCCTATCTTCATAATAGACTTTCTCAGTATGCATTGATAATGTTAAATCTAAGCCCTTTGTAGCAACATCTGGTGTCCCGCAAGGGCAGTATCCTGGGACCGTTGTTATTTATAATTTTCATAAATGATATAACTAAAGTTTTTCTACGCTCTAGTTGTCTTCTGTTCGCTGATGACCTAAAAATTTTTAGTAAAATTAATGGCTTGGCAGACTCCTCAAACTTACAATCGGATCTTAATTACTTGCATACTTGGTGTGTTAAGAATCATTTATTCCTAAATTTGGCAAAATGTGCATACACGATTTTTTCTAAATCAGATAATGTAATTGAAACTTCCTACGTCCTGGGTGGTTTTCAACTCATTCGCGTAGATGTTGTCAGGGATTTGGGAGTTGTCTTTGACAGGAAATTTACGTTTATCCACCATATTAATTATATTGTTCCAAAAGCATACGCAATGCTTGCTTTTGTGAGAAGGAACTCAATAAACTTTTTAGATCCTTACACCCTAAAAAACGCTTTACATATCTTTAGTGCGCTCAAAATTAGAATACGCAGCAGTTATTTGGAGCCCGTTCTATGCCTCGCACACTGCACGCATTGAACGTGTTCAAAAATCTTTCTTGCGTTTTGCTTTACGGTCCATGAATTTTGAAGATCATCTTCCGCCTTACTATGCACGGTGCATGCTCATTGGTTTGAAATCCTTAGAGACTAGACGCACTATAATTTCGCTACTCTTTATTGCAGACATTGTCAGTGCAAGGATTGATTGTCCTGCATTGCTCAATTTAATTGATTTCAATGTCCCTTCTAGGGCCCTTAGACGTGTAGATGCCTTCTACCTTGGCCTACGGCGCACTAACTATGGCAATGTATGCGCCCAATTTATAGGGCTGAAATGGCCTTAATAAACGTTGCCCTAAACAACGCATTGTTTTTGTCTTTCTAAGGGTTAGCTTTGGTTAGTTTTAAATAATATTCTGTAAATATAAATTTAATCTGAAATTAATTCATAGTAGTCTGTAAGAAACCTGTGTTCATAACTTAAATAAATAAATAAAAAGAATGGACCCGCAACATCCCTTGCGGGACTCCGGCATTAATTTCAAATTCTTTTGTTATAATTGAATTTTGTTTTAACTTGAAATCTTCTATTGTTCAAGTAAGATTCTAGAACTGCATGTACGTTTTGTGGAAGAAAGTGTTCTAATTTTATATCTAAGCCCATCATGCCAAACTTTGTCGAATGCTTGCTGAACATCCAAAAATTACCGCAGTGCAGTACTCACGTTGCTCGTATGCAGTTCTAATTTCATTTGTGATTCTATTCACTTGCTCAATTGTGCCGTGTTTTTTCCCTAAATCCAAACTGGTGAGAGGGGATTATGTTTTGCTGTGGCACAAATGGCGACAATTTTAAAATCAGAAGCTGTTCGAAAAGTTTGGAAAGACAAGGAAGGAGGCTAATTGGCCTATATGATGAAGCTTGTGTAGGGTCTTTTCCGGTTTTCGTACCATTGTAATAACTGATCTCTTCCATTGTTTTGGGAAATATCCATACATTATAATTGCATTGAAAAGGCCTGTTATGAACTGTACTGCCACAAAAGGTAAGCATTTTATCATTTTGGGGAGTAAAAAGTCATGCCCTTGAGCTTTTTTGCAGACAAATTTTTTCTTGACGACGTCAACTACTTCACTAGGAGTTATTTTTATTTAATTTGCTGATTGTTATCAGGCTTGGTGGAAGAGGATAGAACCCTTTACTTGGATTCGGTTGGAATACCTTGTTCAGATGCTTAGCAAATACTGCGGCTTTATCTTCATCGTTTCGCGCCCACCCACCGTTAGAATCTCTAAGAGGGGATTCACTTTCGACTGGAGTCTTAAGACATCGTCTTGCTCGCCATAGAGATGTTTTGTTATTGCCTCTTGGAGAAAGACTTTGTACAAAGTTATGTTTGTTAAGTTCTTTTTCCTTCAAAAGAGCTGCTTTTAGCTTTTTTTCAGCTTCCCTAAGTCTATATTTAGATGCTGGGGATCGGGTTTGTTGCCATTCCCTCCTGCATCTTCTTTTAATAGCTACGAGATGTTCGATTTCAGTATTTGTCAAAGGATTCGTTTCTTTATGGATATACTTTGGCGTAGAATTTTCTGCTGCTATGGATAGCATTGTACTAAATACTGTAACAGCATCATCGATATGCTTTTTACTTTCAATTTTGTAATTTGTGTGTATATGTGAGCTTATATACTTTTTATATTTAAGCCAGTTAGTATTGGGATTGTTAACCTGTGTGGAAACTCAGCTAGAGTTGGTCTTTCTTTCAAAAGGAATATCACTGGGGAATATCAGAGGAGAGATCAAGTGATACTTGAGCTGATATGGATTCTCTTTTGATGCCCCTTGAAATGCCAAAATCTATAAGGTCTGGGATTTTATTTGGATCTGTTGGCCAGTATGTAGGTTGTCTAGGTGATACAAAGTCGAAATTATTACTCCTATTGGTGATTACCCTGTATAATTGTGATCCCTTTGGATTGCAAAGACGGGAACCCCAAAAGGGATGCTTTGCATTATAATCGCCAGCGGCTATAAATTTATCACCTAGCGTGTTGAAAAAATCTATAAACATACTTTCGGTTATATTAAAGCGAGGAGGGCAGTATACTGATGAAACTGCCAAATTTTTATTGTTAAGTTGTACATTTATTGTAGACGCTTGGATAAAAGCTGTTGCATACTATCCCATATGGGCATGCCTTATTCTATTACGAATAAGAATGCCTGTACCACCATGTGCTTTGCCATCTGGGTGGTTTGTTTGGTAAAATATGTATCCAGGAATTAAAAAAAAACATTTATTGGTTAAATGAGTTTCTGAGAGAAGCATTACATCAACAGCTTCTCGAATTAAAAAATTTTGAATTTCTTGCTTATGCCGACTTAAGCCGTTTGAGCTCCATGCAGAAATTTTTAAACAGGTCATATTTTAGATAAAAGAGCTGTCAATAACTTACTCTGCATTTGCACAATACTATCGAGAGAACTTTGCATTGCCTGCATGAACTGAGAAATGCTTTGAGTAAGAGTTGAAATCATCAACTCAAGATTGCTATGTGAGTGTGAAGGTGAGTACTGGTTGGATGGAATTCCAGATTTCAACGCGTTGGCGTAGGATATACCTGGTGTAAAAGGAGCCTTAGCGATATTCGGAGTTGGCGCCATTTCAGGGACAAAAATATTTCCGATTGGATTGCGAACTAATTGCTTTCGAATATCTAGACGCTGCTTAAGATTTTTATAAACTGGGCAGCCACGATAATTTGCAGTATGATCGTTTTGAGTTTTTTTATTGCACACTGAACTGTGGTGTAGTTCGCCACATATAACACACACTGTACGCAGAGTACAGTAGGTTTTGGTATGGCCGAATTCTTGTCAATTGTTGCATTGGACAGGCCCATTTCGTTTGTGCGGCTCTTCAACACTAATTTTGCGATGCAATAGGTACATTAAGTTATATATAGGGTGGCTTTCGTTTTTTTAAAGCGTACAGTTGTCTGGGAGAAGATCAACTTTAAACATTGGTTGCGGTACTTTATCTTTATTTATTATGTTTATAACTGCCCTAGCGTGGAAGCCCTTTTCGCCGAGAGCATTTTTTATTTCATTTGTATCAACATCTGCTTCAATACCTTTGATAACTACTGTAATGCCCTTGCTACTTTTTAACTGATATGTTTTTGTTTGTTTGTTTGTTTGTTTGTTTGTTTGTTTAATGTTTATAATGCACCTAGTACAAAAAGAGAGACTCTTATCTTAGTACTAGTCAATCGAAACAATCATTAAAATATTGAAAAAATAATAGTAATAATAATAAACAGCGCAGATTTACTTAACCTAACTTAGCTTAACTATCAACCATATCCTAGTCTATACAATTATAAATATAAATACAAATACAAATATTGAAATTTTATATAAAAATGAAAATGAAAATAAAATAAAATAAATTAAGAGTTGAAATCCAGCATTATAAGTTTTGTAAAAAAAGAGAATGTATCCTTTGCTTAAATTGTCGTTGATTCACGATAGCTTGCAGACTTGATGCGAGCAGATTCCAAAGACGAATTCCATAAATAAAAAATTGTCGTTCAGATGTTAAGGTTCTGTGCATAAGAGGTATTAGCTTCTTGCCTCTACAAGACCGAGCAAATCGTAAACGTTTAAAAAGGTAAATTGGTTTTCTTGTGGTTATAACCTTATGCAAAAGTACTACCGTACGTAGTTTTAGTACATTTTCAAGGCTCATACCAAAAATTTTTACGCTCAAATGCGATATATGTTCAAAACGTCTACGCTTAAAGATATATCTTGCTATAGTATTGAATAAAACAGTGAGCTTATGCTTGTGTAGGTAGTCGCAGTTGGAATAGATTTCACAGCCGTAAAGGAGCGTTGGAATAAGAAATGTTTTGGCTAAGAGCATACGCGTGCTGAGAGGGGTAAATGACTGTGAAGACCAAAGCACACGAAGCATACCATAGACTCTTCCCACAGTCATAGAGATATGATTGTTCCAGGTCAAAGTGCGGTTGAAAATAACACCCAAATTTTTGCAAGTCACTGCATATTCAATAATTTTTTGATCTAGCATAAGGCTTGGTAGATCTCTAAGCGAGAGTGGTTTTTTACTAATGACAAGACATTTAGATTTGGTGGGGTTTATACTTAAATGGTTCTTTGTTGCCCATTGATTAATTAAATCCAATTCACAATTTATGGCAGAAATGCAGTTAATGACAGAATCAGATGAACAATTTGTAAAGAGTTGAACGTCGTCGGCATACATATGAATTCTATTGATTTTCAATATTGTTGGAAGATCATTGATGTACATGTTAAAGAGTAAGGGGCCAAGTACAGATCCCTGCGGAACACCTTTATTCACTATAAGAGAGGCAGAAATACAATTGTCAATACAAACCGCTTGAGATCTGTTTGAGAGGTAGGATTCAATGAGAAATGTACCGGTAGGAGAAAAATTGAAGTAATTACGTATTTTAGTTAAGAGAATATCCTTGTTAATGCTGTCAAATGCTTTGGTATGGTCCAGAAGGATAAGAAACGTTATTTTGTTATTGTCTAGTTGCTCCCGTATGCTTTCAATGACATCGAGAAGAACAGTAGTACAGCTCCGGTCAGTCGTAAATCCTGATTGGAAATCTGACAAAAGAGAGTTTTCATCAAGGTATTTGTAAATCTGTTTATACATAATCTTCTCCAACACTTTAGATAAAAAAGGGAGGATTGATATGGGACGTAAGTCACCGTTAGGCTTTGGTATAGGGATGACCTTGGCCCTTTTCCAGCTTTCCGGAAAAAGAGATTTTGTAAGAATACTGTTAAAGATGAAAGTTATAGGGGATAGTAAAAAGGGCAGAAGAAGCTTAAGAAAGGCAGGACTGATTTCATCAAGACCTATAGCATTTGATTTGATTGAGAGAAGGCTATATAGAACAGATGATTGATTGATTCCTTCAAAACAGAACGGTGGATTCTCGAAATTTCTACGTGGAAAATCGTTAAGATCTACATTTTGAAATTGTGGCATTTGAAAATTAATAAATTGATTGTTTAGTGAGTTTAAATCGAAGTCTGCTTTGTCCATGGGACTATTATTCCGACCACTTACGCCAATTTTTTTAATTTCAGTCCATGTGTTTTTAATTCCAAGAGCTGCTTTGAATTTTAAATCATAATAATTGGATTTGGCTTGATGAATTTTTTTGGCAACATAGCTTCTTAGGTGCTTAAAACTTTCAAAAAGCTCAGGGGTTTTGTAGCGTCTCCACCTTTTATATGATTGATTACGTTGTAGAATGAGGTTGCTGATTTCATGGTTGATCCATGGTGCAGAATTAGCTGCACAGACTTTGTGTTTAATAGGAACACATTTTTCGAAAAGATAGATTACGTTGGTTTCGAGGAACTGCAGTTGGTCATCCACAGATATCATAGATTGAATTAGACTCCAATCAATTCTAGTTGCTTCATCGCTTAGTAAAGGGTAATTAATATGTTTAAAATCCCGAAAGCTGAAAGTTGAATGCTCGAATTTAGTTCTAAAATCATAAGTTAAGAAAATAAGATCATGTTTCGAGTACTGTGGTGCTAGCAGCTGATCATATAAAAGAATAGAAGAGGGACAACCAACAAAGAAGAGATCAAGTAACGTACTTGATGTAGGTGAAAAATGTGTGGGCACTGTATTGTTAACAGCCGAAAGGCCAAAAAATCGGAAATTTTCAGTCAGGGACGTGTCGATCAAGATGTTGCTATTAAAATCACCACCTAAAATTATGTTTGAATAAGCAGGGCTTAGTGTTTCAAGGCAATCTGTTAAGGGGCTCAGTGGGATATTGCTATTAGGCCTATAAATACAGCCTATAAGCAGATTTTCACACTGACTTCTGATTTCGAGAAAGATGAATTCCAGGTGAGCATCAGTGGGTGATCTTAACAAAAATTTGCACGGAATCCCTTTCCTGACGTAAACAGCAACTCCTCCTGCATGACTATCTCGATCAGCTCTATAAAGTTTGTAGCCCTTTATCATCACCATGTTGTTTTGCATTGAAGGCATAAACCACGTCTCTGATACACAAACAATATCAATGCCTGAACTTTCAAAATTCATTCTAAATTCATCTATTTTTTTTAGAAGGCTTTGTGCATTGATGTGACATACCTTTAATCCATTCTTTACCGACCCCAATATTCTCAACATAAGACTTACTTTGTCTTCGGAATTGCTGTCTCTGTTATGAATCCGATTCATTTAAATTACTAAATTGAGTTGCAAATCGTGAACCAACGCTTCCATCAACAAAAGATTTACAATGAATTTCGTGCTGGATACTAACTGAAATAGAACCAATTGTTAATTTAAAAAAGTACGAGCAAAGAGTTGAAACAAAATATTTTAATAAAAGAATAATTGTACTTATGTGCGAACAGTATTTGCCGACAGTATGGTGACTGGAACTGATACAAATCAAAGTGGAAAAATTTGAAAGTAGTCTAATGCTCACGAAATGTATCATTGGTGCTTTTGTTTTGGTTACTGAAACAGCTGTTTGTGAGCTTGTTGAGACTTTCGATGTTGTCAATGCAAGTGACGTCATCATTTTGAGTGCGCTTAATATGAACAAGTCCACGTCTAACAAATGCAGATGAGAGTATTCCTTTTTTCTTGAGTTTAACTGCAGCTTTCAGAATTTCATAGTTATGTTTGGTTAAGCTCTCATTGATGTAGAAAGGCACATCAGATTGCATTCCCAGATCTTTTAAACAGAGCGTACGCTTGTTTATGCGACGATAGGTCCCGGCAGATCTCAGGAAGAAATTTCTCTCATAGGCAGAGCCAAACGATACAACAATATCAGCATCACGTTGATCGGGGGATTTCCCTGCTACTCTAAAGATGTTTATAACATTCGGCATAGGAATATTTACACCAGCGCATAGTGCAGCAAATATTCCGTGGAGATTTTCATTTTCATAAGACGGAATTCCACTTAGTCGAATATCACAGCAGACACTGAGATTTTCTTGCCTATTAACTTTTCCTTTTAGCAGCTTGATTTCGTCTCGTAGAGAATTGACATCAGATGAGTGTGCTTCTAAAGCTTCCACACGTTTGGTAATAGAACTTAATTCAGTCACCAGTTCGGACATATGTTGATTCAGTATGTTAAGAATTTTTGTCTCGGAAGCTTGTACAGCTGCAATAATGTTCTCCGACAGTACTTTAGTTAGTTTATCCAGGCGATGGTCCAGGAGTTGAAGCAAGCGAGGTGAACCATATTCTGCCAGTCTCGGTGTTTTGCTAATTGGCGCGAAGAGAGGGGCACCTCTACGCGATTTGTTTATTGGAGTTGACATTTCAGTATGGTTGTTGTTGGTAATTTTTAGCGCAAAGTAATTCACAAACAATAAGAAACAGAAAACTAGATTTTATTGCAGAGTGTATGTTTTCCGACTAGTCGAGAGACAGTGCAGCTGATCTCAGTTAGTTTTATACTTTTTTAAGTTTGTTATTTTGCAAAAATTAAATTAATTTAGAAAAATTACGGAGCACAATGCGCCAGCCTTTTTGAAAAATTTTTTTTTGCCTCTTCAAAATGTTTCACTACTTTACGATAGCTTACTTCAGTATCAGCTTGAATTTTTGTTTCATGTATGTTCCCTTTTGTTAGGGGAACAACAATTTTTCTTTTGTGAAAATGGAATTTATTCCGCTGGTAGAGTGTGACCGTTGCCTTTGGAAATGGCTTTTTAGCACTGAAAATTTACTTCCATCGAGAATTTCTTCATCACAAAGAAAGTGTTTGCTGGGTAGCTGACAAATTTGATTTACAGCATCATCTGTTTCTGAAATAACCGATTGAACGTTAGTGGTAGCACTAGATGTGGGTGAGTGGCTTATTGGCATCACTCAGGTGGTTCGAGAATCAGCTGGCAGCTGATTTAGCTGCTGCAACAGCTGTCTCTCTCTGATTTCCAGCCGCAAGCGGGACGCTGTATGTATGTATGTATGTATGTATGTACGTAATACTTATCTTTGTTGAAACTTAGATTTTGATTTTTATATTTTTTCCACTTCACCGATGTCCGAGCGGCTCGCCAGCTACACGCAGTTACTCGCGAGAAAAGCACAAACAAAGCTGAAACTTGGTTTTTCTAATATGTTTACTATTTCTCCGATTAATGTTTATTAAAATGGAGCGACTTCAAAAGACAGCCAAACGCAGCGAAAGCAACGTATTTGATCCAAAATATATATATTTTTTTTATTTACAGTGTTGCCATATAGTTCAGTTTTTTCAAAATGCAATGCTTTGTCTTGTTTTACACGAGTAGATTTTTTAGGGATTAATCTTTATACAAATGTTAGTTTTACACAAATAGATTTGACAGTGACATATTCTGCCCCTTAGTGTTGCCTCTCGGTGCTAGCAACACGATCCTTTTGTTCGCTGTCACTTCCCAGTCGACAAAGACGATTAATTGACCGTCTGTACTCGTTCTTAGCTATGCGGACATCGACAACCCGGATTATTCTGTCTTCGACTGGAAAGGCTCTCGTTACAACAGCAATGGGCCAGTCACCGCGGGGAGTGTTGTTTTCTTTTATAACAACGGTATCTCCGACTTCTATCTTTTCTGTTGTTTTGTGCAATTTTTGTCGAGTGAGAAGTGTAGGCAGATATTCTTTCAGAAATCGGTTCCAAAATTGATCGATTACATCCTGAGACACCCTCCATAGTTTTTTGGATATGGAATCGTACGTGTTAAATTTCCCAGCCACGTTGATTGTAGCATCTTGTTGTATCAGAATACTGTTTGGGCACAATCCTATTTCGTCTTCAGGATCACCGGATTCCAAGATGTACGGGCGGCTGTTTACGAGGTGTTCGGCTTCACAGAATACCGTTTGGAGTACTTCATCAGTAGGGTGACGATCGACGCAGATGACTGATTCCACGAAGCGTTTGAAGCAGCCAATCATTCGCTCCCAGCTTCCACCGAAATTTGGTGAGTTCGCTGGAATGTTTTTCCATTCTATCCCATTGTTTGCCAGATTTTCCTCAATTTCATTCTCGTCCCGATCTTCCAAAGCCTCTGTGAGTTCTCTTGCGGCGCCTCGGAGATTGGTACCATTGTCTGACCAAATGATTTTTATATTTCCGCGTCTCGCCATTATTCGACGTATTGCCATAATACATGAATCCGTGCTTAAAGATGTCGCTATTTCCACGTGTATGGCAAGTGTGGTCATGCACACAAATATAACGCCATAACGATTCTGGAGGGTTTTTATGAACGTCCAGTTTTCACATATAGCGGGCCGAAAAAATCAATACCATTTGCACTAAACGGTTTTTCCAAAGTCATCAGCCTCTCTACCCATTTTAGGTTGCATCAGTTTGCCCCTTTTACGACGACACCATACGCATTCACGTACGATCTTTTTTATATGTCGTATAATTTTCGGCATCCAATATTTTTCTCTGAACTTATGGATAAGTGTTTGCACTCCTGTATTATTGACTTCTATATGTAAGTTTCTAACAATCATTCCAGTAATAGGGTGCTTGCCATCCAGTAAAATGGGCCGTTTCGTTGTTTCTGGAAGATCTTTTGCTCTTTCAATGCGCCCAAGCAATCTATTAATATCATGATCGTCCAGGAACGTGTCAAACTTCGTTAAACGCAAATTGTTTGACTTACTCCCTGTTCTTAGGTGTTCCAAGTCGTTTGAAGAGGATTAATTCTGTATTATCCTGTATAGGACGATTTCTGTCCATTGCAACTCTTTTACTTCTAATGGTCGACTGGCTTTTATAGAGGATCCATTTCTCTTTCGAATTTCAATTGATGCGTTGTAACAAAATCTTTTCATCCAAGCAACGCATCTTTTCATCTTCTTCCAGGAAGACACTCTTTGAATTAGAGTAAAAAGGGGGTTTACGAACTCAGTTAACATACATATTACTTCCTGCTGTTCATCCAGTTCTATTTCTTCAGGGGTTCTAGGCCAAGCTTGTTCTTTGTCTTTCAGAAATTCGGGTCCGTTTAGAAATCGTTCAAAGGTGTGTTGAACGACTCCGACGTCTCGTGTAATGATGTCAGCGGAATTCATTTTGGTGGGCAGCCAACGCAATTCACTTCATTCTGATTTTTTGCAAATCTCACCAATTCTACTAGCGACGAAATTTTGCAGTCGTTTATTACTTCTAATCGAAGCAATCACTGTTCTAGAGTCGCTCCAAAATACTCGGCGGCTAATGTTTATCTGGAGTTCTTGTTGAATCATTTCTGCTAGTCTACATCCCATGGCAGCCGCCAACGTCTCTTATTTTGGAATTGTGAAGTCCTTAAGAGGTGCAACTTTAGCTTTTGCTGCCACAAATGAGACTCTGTTCTCATTTTTTTCCGTCACACGTAAAAACGCTACTGAGGAGTACGCCCTGCTGCTAGCTTCGTTAACAATGTGCAATTGGCTACTTGACAATTTTCTGAAAATAATTTTAAAAAGCACAGATCATTATTTTATGCCTATTACAATTATATTTTTCTTCTAAAACCTCATTAAAAAGAAGAAATAAATATTTTTGTTTCATTGATTTCAAACTAGCATGAAAACAATCGTAACAAATCAGCTGTTAGGCGTGACGTCATTGCACAAATACAGACTTCAAATTCGGACTTCAACCAAAAAGAAATTCAAGAAATTTATTCAGCTCTTTAAAGATATCAGCATCATCTTCAAATAGTTCATCTCCCTCTAAAAATTCACAGCTAAGTTGTTTCACATCACCACCTGCTAATTCTTCATTTATGGTCACATCACCTAGCACCGACCAAGAAACTTTAACTGAGTTGTCCGAAAAAAAAAAAGTTGAAGCTGAAGCTCTTTGTCAAATTTCAATACAAAATATTTTGAGATTCGTCAAGAATAATCCCAGATATTATATTGGAGTTCCAAAGGATTGTTTATTTTTAATAGAAATCATACAAAATCATATTAATGTTTCTGAACAACACATAATATTATGTTTAAAAAAAATTATTATTATATATTAAATAATTTTGCACCCATTAGTGTTGCAATTAATGATCCATGTCTTGAATGGCAACGAGTCACATCAATTGCTCTTGATGCTGTCATTCTTGCATATCGAAGCTCGTGCCATGCTGGACTTTCATGCTGCAAGCGTGTCAGCCTTTCTTCATCAATTATATTCCTTGTTGTAATGACTGAACGAATTTTATTTCTAAATTTGTTGGAGTCATTTTCATTGTTGTATTTGCAAATCAAATGGTGCAGTGAGAGCAATTGAACAACGTCATCTTCATAATCAGGCGGATGTTTTAAAATTTGGCAATTCTGCAGCTTTCTTTTTTTTTACTCTCTTGTACAAACTTATGCAGCAAACTTTCATCGCTTTGAGTACATAAAGAACTTTTTTTGCTGCCAATTTCTTTCATTTTTATGAAATTTAGTGTTGTGCCCACTTTGGAGAGTCTTGATTTCTTCCAATAACATTCAGTGGAAGTACACGATGGCTCCTCACTCCTTCTATGAGTCCACATTAGAAAAGCCACTGCATGCTTGCAGCAGGCTTTAGAAGCAAGACAGTCTTCGCACTGAACACTTCGTACTTCAGCTTCCTTTTCATCGTTGACCATGGAGACTGTGTATGGCTTCTGACGGACTTTGTGTTCAGGACAAATTTTACATTTTACTGTGCAAAAATTCGCCTCCCTCTTTAGCTGTACATATCCTACTGCATCGTCGCCGTATGATTTCCTTGAAGATCTGAAATCAGGAACATACTCTATAACATTTTTGGAATTACTACATTTGATTTGAATAAGTACTTACAAGGAAGTTTTTGCATTACGAAACTCGGCGGAGAAAAAGTTCGGATTATTGGCGAAGAAATTTGCTACCATTAAAGAGTCCACCTCGGGAAGGTTTGCGCTATCTGCTTTAATAAATTCTGCTTCCATTTTTCTTTTCTTATTAAAAGATAATGAAAATGTTTGCTCTCAGTTTTGACACTTCTACAACGCAGAAACGTTGCCAGCTCTTTGTTTATGTGCAATGACGTCACGCAATAATCAAACATGGCGGCATGCGTTTCTGTTCATGTTATCGATATACAAAAAATCCGAAATTTATTTTCAATAATAAAGCACATACATTATATATTAAGCAAAAATAAATATTGGGTTATAATTAGAAAACTCTAAACTAATAAATCTATAATAGCTTATACTATTTTGTTGCCATTGTCAAGTAGCCAACTCCACTTTTCGAATATCTTTTATGCCGCAAAAATAACATCTGGGTATCTTCAGACTTTTTATTTTTTCAGGTCAGCAAGCCAAGATTGCCACTTCTGTACCAGATCTCCTTTGATTTCGTCATCCTAATTTATACCAGTTTTCCAGATTTCTCGCATCAATATGCGTCCGTTGATGGTAATCGGCGTGACAAATCCGATGAGATCATATATGGAGTTCACAGTAGCGAGAACTATCTGTTTTGTGGGTACCTTGTTATGAGCACGTGGTTTAATCTAGAGTAGCAAGAGCTCTTGAATTGGTCACGGATCCGTGTGCGATCCGGCTGCTCTAGTGGTGGGAGGGTCCTATTTATTCGCGACAACTCCTTGCTCTCTGACATGCCATAATCAGAAACTAATTTATATAGCACACGGCATATTAGTAAATCGAATCAGAGAAAAACCAGGCTATGACTTTAAACGGAACAGAAAAACCACAAAAGCACGTGAACTATCCACCACTCAGCTCTAATCCTTGGCAATATCGTTAAAGAGATATGCCTCTTAACCCTCCCTTCCATGATCTCTGATGTAAGGAGATCCCAATTAGATCACGAGAGTCTTTGAATTTCAAATTACATGTAAAGAATTTTATTTAGCCCATTATCGTAGTTAGGCTCTTCTTTAAATTGTACATGTGGACTTCTTAACACTTATACAGTCAAACAAATAACTATTTCAATAGCAATTCGAGCAGGCATTCATTTTACTCTGATCATCAACCTCGAGATATAGGAATTCATCTACTTTTAGTTTTCTTACCAAAACGGTACGCAAGAAAGCTGAAGTGTTTCCTTTGAATTTCAAATAATCAAAAAAAAAAAACAAGAAATCATATGGTCTTAGCTGGTTTACTGCTCCCTGCTTGCACGGTGGGCTGTAACTGCAATCCTCGCTTCAGAACTTGATTGGTGAGAGGAGAGAGCGAAGTCTGTTTGCTGAATTATATTTTCGAAGTTAGTTCTTTACTTTATATTTTCGTGTTGAATTTCGGTTTGTAGTAAATCTTATATTGAATTAGCTTCTATTCACATGTTTTTTTTCAGTCTTTATCGCCTAAGTCTCTCTTTTTTTTTTTTCTTAGTTCTCTTCTTTTCTTTCTCTTTTTTTGACTATTTGTATAAGTTTTTTTTTTCTTCCTTTTTTTTTATACGGGTGCTTTTAATTTTGTTTTTCGTCTCGGGCTTACCACGTTCATATATTTTAAAGCACACTCACGAAAAAAATTGTACTTTTCATTTTTATTCCCTTCTACTTTCCAATAGGGGCTATATATATACTTATATATATATATATATATATATATATATATATATAGGTTTTGTATTATATATATATATATATATGGAATTGTCGGTATTTAAAGCGTATTGTATAGCGGATGACGTTTTAGGCTTTCACTTTTTTTTTCTTTTTTTTGGGTAATTTAGTATTAAGAAAAATTGCACAAACACAAAATATATTTACAGGGCAATATTGGCTTATCGTTTTTGTTCAAAAAGAAAACTTAAGGTTCTTTCTGTTACTTTTTTTTTTCTTTTTTTTTTTTCTTTAAATAGAATTACGGCACTTTTCCACAACAAAATCCATTTCTCCCCTCTTTATAAAAATATATATATTCCTTTTTTCTCACATTGGGTGGGGGTAACTGACAAAAATTAAGTTCTTTTAAAATATAAGTGTATATTTTAAGAATTTTTCTTATTTAAATTTGTCTTTAGTTCCGCGCTCGACTTAACACCGCGAGATTTATAGAAGTTCTGCCTTAACCTTCCATACCTTTTGAGATCAAAACCTCTCATTTTAAAGTGAGTGAGAGTGTTTTAAAGTAAAGGAAGGTGATTCCAAGGTGAAGTTCGATCAGGCTGTTTTCGAACTAAAGGAATTCTTAAGGGACCTTATGGTAGTAACGGGATATCATTCGATATTTGCTCGAAAACAAGAAAAGAGTCGGATGATTTTAGTTTGAGCACAAAATGAAGAGCGTTTGAACTTTGGTGTAAAGAGAATAAAGGCGTGGCTTAAATATGAGCTTAGAGAGGGTTTTGGCAAAGGGAAATTTTTCGACTTTTTCTTTTCTATATTTTTTTGTTCACTTTTTTTTTTTTTTGTTCGCTACACTAGGCCAACTCCCAGTACAGCACAAGCTTGTCAGCACAGATGAGAAGCTTGAAAAAGGGAGTAATCTTTATGATGTTCTTGGCTTAATATCTTTTTTGTGATATGTAGCTATGCGATTACCATCTACGTCCTGAAGTCGATATAATGAGTTCCCTAGTATGCCAGTTACTATTGCTTTAGTAAATTTAGGAGAAAATTTCGAGTTAAACTTTTTGATAGCGTCGCTCAGCGTGAAGTTTCGACGATAAACTTTGTCATTAATTTGGAACGTATTCGAGGTGCTTCTCAAATTATATCTTTTCGCGGATATGTCAAAAGCCCTAGATATATTTTCTTTGAGATTCTGCCGGATGAGTTTTAATCGATCTAATTTATCTATAACCTCGCCTTCAAAATTATCTAGTTCTCTTAACAAATGATAGTCGTTCCCATTGGCAACCATCTGCTGACCAAAGACGGCGAAATAAGGCGAGCAACCTATGGATTGGTGCAGTGAGCTCCTAAGTGCTTCACCTATATCTGTTAGGTGCTGATCCCAGCTTGCATGATCTTTTGAAATGTAAGCGCGAATACCGGCAAGGATTGATCTATTTACTCGTTCACTTGCGTTGGCTTGTGGGCTATATACTGCGGTAAATGTGTGTTTTATGCCTCTCTTAGTTAAAAAGTCATTAAACTGATTTGCTTTGAACTGCTGTCCGTTGTCACTCAATACTATTTCGGGTGTCCCAAAATGGCTGAAAACCGTGTCACGGAGAAAATCAATTACAACTGAAGTTGTAAACTTTTTGATTGGTTTCAAAAACGGGTATTTTGTAAGATGGTCAAGAACGATTAGAATACCGATGTTCCCTGTTTTTGACCGCGGATACGGACCTAAAAAATCAAGATATAATTTTTGAAAGGGTCGCTGAACAGAATACTGTGACTTTATAGGGGGTCTAAGGATTGTATTAGGCGCTTTTGTTTCTTGGCAAACGTTACAATCTTTTATAAATTCTTTGACTTGTACGGTTAAGTCAGGCCAATAGAGATTTTGTTTGATTAAATTAACGGTTTTAGCAATGCCACCATGGCATTTATTGGGCGGACCATGTGCATTATTGATAATGTCAAATGTTAAGGCCTTTGGCACCCACAGTTTCCAGTTAAATGATTCACTGATGGCATCACCATTTGGATGCTCGGTACGTTTATATACCTTTTCATTCACTAGTTGAAGGTCTGGCAGCTTAGACTGATTTTGCTTGATATGGTCTATTAAGCTCAAATATTCTTCCGATTGAAATTCCTTCGAGTCAAGATTTACAATGGGAAACGTTTCTATGTCGCAGATTTCTAGAAAATTTTGTCGCGAGAGTGCGTCCGGGACAACATTATTTGTGCCTCTTCGGTGTTCAATTTTGAACACAAATCCCTGAAGCTTTAACGCCCAGCGAGCAAGACGCGCAGAAAGATCTGTTTGTCGCATGAGCCATTGCAGGCTGGCGTGATCAGTCACGATTTTAAATTCCTGCCCCTCGACGTAGGCACGAAATTTTTTCAAACTTAACATAGCGGCTAAACATTCTAATTCTGTTACACTATAGTTAGACTGCGCTTGATTCAGTTTCTGGGAAAAGAAGGCAATGGGCATTTCTATTCCTTCATCATTTACTTGGGCCAAGACCGCTCCTACACCTAATTTACTGGCATCGCATTGGATGACGAATGGCTTAGTGTAATCAGGATTCACTAGAACCGGAGCACTTGAAAGAATATTTTTCAATTTATCGAAAGCGCTCTGTGCCTCGTCGTTCCAATGGAAGCCTTTGCTCTTTTTTAAGAGATCGGTTAGAGGAGTCGTTACAGCAGCGTAGTTGTTGATGAACCGTCGGTACCACCCTGACATACCTAGGAACCTTCTTAATTGTTTCAAAGTTCGAGGAGCTGGATAGTCTGTAATGGCTGAAATTTTCCCCGGGTCAGTGCTAAGAGTGCCGTTTCCAACAATGTACCCTAAATATCTTACTTCGCGGATACAAAATTTACTTTTTTGGACATTAATTGTCAAACCGGCGCGGCGGAGGTGACAGGCAACTTCAGTAAGAACAGACATGTGCTTTTGAAAATCGGAGGAAACAATAAGAAGGTCATCAAGATATACGAAGACTTCATTTCTTAAATTAGATGGTATTACATGATCCATTAAGCGGCAAAGAGCTTGTGGAGCGTTGCAAAGCCCGAATGGCATAACTTTGTAACGATAAAGTGGTCTATTTGGAACGGTAAAACACGTCAAGTCTCTGGATTTTTCTGCAAGCGGGATTTGCCAAAAAGCGCGTCTTAGATCGAGAGAATTTATAAATCTTGCTTTAGGCAGACGACTTAATATGCCTTCTAAATGTGGAAGTGGATAAGCATCCTTTATAGTAACATTATTTACCTTTCTTGAATCTAAGCATAAACGAAGTTTATTGGGCTTTTTAATTAAAACAACTGGACTTGACCAGGGGCTGTTTGGGCTTTCTTCTATTACGTCTAGCCTCAACATTTCGTCGACTTCATGGTGAACGAGCTTTTCTATCGCAGGCGAAATGGGATAGTATCGTTGCTTGATAGGCTTCGTATTTGGCTCTAATTCGATTTCATATTCGATCAATTCGGTTCGGCCTAGCCCCTCTCTTTCATAAGATGGAAATAACGACTTAACTCTCTCTAATTGGTGTTTTTGTGTTTCGTTTAACACGATCATATCTTTTTCTTCTTCTTCTATCTTATTTAATGACGCTATGATGTGAGGTGCAATATTAAATTTTTTCCAAAAATCGACGCCTAAAATTATGCTTTGTCTAATGCTTGGAATTACATAGAAATCTACCATCTCCGTTTTGCTTTTATATGTGACCGGAAGTTCTATTGTACCATAAACGACCTGATTACTTCCATCGGCGGTGTTAACATTGGCATACAAATTTTTGAAAGGACCTTTTTTCATAATCGTTTGTGCAAACGAGCTGCCTATGCATGAAATTTCTGCTCCGCTATCTAATAATCCTGAATGATTTTCCCCATTAATGGATATATCAGCATACGCTCGTAGATCATTAGACTTGTGCTTAATTTCATTAACAAATTTGGTAAATTTTTGGCGGTGGTGACGTACCTTTTTCCAAAATTCTTTAATTCTGAAGGATGATCTTGACGGTTGCTTAATGGAGTTCGGGCATTTTCCATTAAAGATTCTCTCTCTTACTTCTATATATTTTTTTAAACGCACATCATATGGAACTATATTAAAAATTGAATTTTTAGTATTTGACGGATTTAAAGATTTTATTTCGATTTTGTTATTATCGGGTCCTTGCGAAGATTTGGTTTCAAATCCTCGCTCGTCTTGACGTTTCCCGGATTACAACTTTTGCAATTTGGTTTATAAATTCCTGGCGTGCCACAGCCGTAGCAAAATATTGATCTTTCGCTTAAACAATCATGATAGCGATGACCATCAACCATGCAATTCCAACAAACTAGACCGGAATTTTTTCGCTGTTTTGGTATTTCCCATAATTCAGATTCGTCAGGGACAACATTTTCCTCAATCGGAACATCGCATGCTTGGGCTTATTCATTTATTTGTCTACGCGGAGCTATTTTGTTTAATGCATTGGGAGGTAAATTTGAGCTAAATGAACCGGATTTTGAAATTTCACTCATTCACACGAACGTTCTTTAAACATAACCTACGCAACTCTGCAATTGAACCGATGGTGACATATAATAATTGCTGACGCAACCGCGGGCGTAAACCTCTTTGTAAAGATTCTACTAATTCGGCATCAGATATTGGATTATGTAAACTTTTTGATAACTTTAAAACCGCATTTTTGTACTCATCGAAACACTCGGATACTCCTTGCTTCCGTGCACGCATGGCTTCTCTAATATCGGTGTCGGACCTGTGCTCGTCAAAATTAACTCGTAATGCTTCGCACACTGAAGGCCAAGTAACCCGATTTACCGATCGTCGGAAGCGCCAATACCAATCCTTAGCTTCCCCAACAAAAAGAACTTGCAGGTGTTCGCACAATAAATTGAAATTTCCTGCTAAAGTATCTATCACTTGCGATTCAATTCTATAAGTAAAGTTGGCAACAGAAAGTTTTGGTGTACCGTCGAATTTAATATCCCAACTGGATATTAACTGGGAAATTCTGCCTGATTGCGAAACGGAGCTGATGTTGCTTACTCTGTCTGTTCTATGAGGTTGAAAGAAACTATTGTTTGGCATCTCGTGTGGCCAACCTATATTTGAGGCGTAATGGTTTGGAGATGGAGTTGCTTCATTTCTAGGAAAGTCGTTTGTGTTTTGCGTATGCATTCGGTTAAGAAATTGCGCTTGAGAACTTTCTATGCTCTGCTCTACTAGCTGGCCTATGCGATTTTCAAAATTTCCAAAAAGAAACTCCTGTCTATCAGTAACTATCTCTGTTAATATGTTACGGATTCGCGACTCTTCAGCTTCGCTTGTTTGCTCTATTGCAACTATGTTAGATTCCACAGACAACGGCAGTTGTAAAGGAGCTTGAGCCTGCTGCTGTGGTCCAGCTTGTACTTGAGCCTGAGCTTGAGCTTGAGCTTGAATTTGCGCATGGGCACTAGCTTGAAAAGAAGTTGGGAAATTGTTATCTGGTGGAGTTGACTGATTAGCGGCGTGTGACTGCGATCGCGTAATTGGCGTTTTAATAAAATTTTTAATTTCACAAGGATGTCTACACTGAGGACGAGTAGGATTTTGTTTAAGGAATTTAAGGAGGCAAGTGCGGTGAAACCTATGGTGACAGCCGGTTGTAACTAAATAATCGTTTTCACAAAAATTATTTAGACAAACATGACAGGTGTTTGTTGTTATTACAATTAAATTCTCATTGCTTCGTCGGACCGACATATTAGGAATAGTTATGTTCGCGAGAAGGAGAGAAAAAGGAAGTCGAACTTTGACAATTATTTTGATTATGTAAAAATTTAGATATATTATAGAATTATAATGCTTTAGATGTATAATAAATTTTACCTTATATTATTATTATATATTTTATTTTTTTTATTTTTTATTTTTTTTTATATATTATATAACCTTCAAAATTAATATAACGCAATTTTTCCAAAGTTTACGATGCAAATTTACATTTCATAAAACTCTCGTGTCAGAATTTTGGTAATTAGAGCCGTTTGGTGCTTAGAATTGAAAAAAATTAGTGGTAATGGAACAACATCATTAAAATGGTCCAATATCAAAGAACTTAGTCTGTAAATATGGTAATTCCAAGATTAATAGCTGCTGCCAATTATGATTTAAATGAATTAAAGAAAGTTTGATCTCATTGGCGGTCAGTTTATAAGGCATATAGCCTCTACAACACTGCGATTCCAGCGAAATGAGAGTACAAACTTGTAGTTTAATAATCGGAAAAAAATTTAAGGAAAACTGTTATCTTGCGGTCTAAACAAGTGATCCCAACTTGTGATGCATTTCCAACAAGTACAGAGTGTTTTTAGCTGCTTTAATTTTAATATTTTAAATTTGAATATATGCATATTTGAACAACTTAGTTTTTCTTCTAATTGATTCTTATTGAACCAAAGATATTTCAAAAATTTTCGGAGGGCATTTGAATTCATTTTCTTAAAAGAAGAATGAACTGTAGATGAAAACAATGAGCTGTTGGCCCATCCGTTGGGCGCCATTTTCTGTTATGAGCACGTGGTTTAATCTAGAGTAGCAAGAGCTCTTGAATTGGTCACGGATCCGTGAGCGATCCGGCTGCTCTAGTGGTGGGAGGGTCCTATTTATCTGTGACAACTCCTTGCTCTCTGACATGCCATAATCAGAAACTAATTTATATAGCACACGGCATATTAGTAAATCGAATCAGAGAAAAACCAGGCTATGACTTTAAACGGAACAGAAAAACCACAAAAGCACGTGAACTATCCACCACTCAGCTCTAATCCTTGGCAATATCGTTAAAGAGATATGCCTCTTAACCTTCCCTTCCATGATCTCTGATGTAAGGAGATCCCAATTAGATCACGAGAGTCTTTGAATTTCAAATTACATGTAAAGAATTTTATTTAGCCCATTATCGTAGTTAGGCTCTTCTTTAAATTGTACATGTGGACTTCTTAACACTTATACAGTCAAACAAATAACTATTTCAATAGCAATTCGAGCAGGCATTCATTTTACTCTGATCATCAACCTCGAGATATAGGAATTCATCTACTTTTAGTTTTCTTACCAAAACGGTACGCAAGAAAGCTGAAGTTAAAAAAAAAAGGAAATTACGAATGCTTGCCTGCTCCAACTTCTGTATAACAAATACAACCGAAGACATAAATATATATATATATATATTCAGGTAAAAATATAATTACAAAGTATACGCAAAAATAAAGTAAATGTTTCCTTTGAATTTCAAATAATCAAAAAAAAAAAAAACAAGAAATCATATGGTCTTAGCTGGTTTACTGCTCCCTGCTTGCACGGTGGGCTGTAACTGCAATCCTCGCTTCAGAACTTGATTGGTGAGAGGAGAGAGCGAAGTCTGTTTGCTGAATTATATTTTCGAAGTTAGTTCTTTACTTTATATTATCGTGTTGAATTTCGGTTTGTAGTAAATCTTATATTGAATTAGCTTCTATTCACATGTTTTTTTTCAGTCTTTATCGCCTAAGTCTCTCTTTTTTTTTTCTTAGTTCTCTTCTTTTCTTTCTCTTTTTTTGACTATTTTTTTTTTTTTTTTTTAAACTTTGCGTGACTTTACTGAATCTTTCTTAATTTGCGAAACTAACAGTAAATATTCGAATCTTATATCTAGTACTACACATTTTCTATTTATACAGAGAAAAATATAAATAGTTGCTGGTTCCAACGGGCCTCAATCTAAGAAGCTGGGCTGATGAGAGTTTAGCGCTGTTACACCGCTTACATTGTATCGAGCTTTGTGAATCCTTACGTGTGGCGTGCACGAGCGAGGTGCGCCAGACGTAGTAACGCCTTTTTTGGCTGGAACGGATACGTTCTTGCCAGTGATGAGCATTGGTCCTGTATCCTTGGATAGGTAATCATCTGACTTGCACGAGCGAGGTGCATATAAGAGAGCATCGGTCTTAAGTCTTAGAGCACGTCTAAGACGGTAGATGCAGACGTATCTGACTTGCACGAGCGAGGTGCATATAAAAGAGCATCGGTCTTAAACCTCTAAGACGGTAGATGCAAACGGAAGGTCCTTTCTTTTTAAACGTGTTCGACTTGTTGTGTTACTGAGGCTTCTTGCCAACTGATTCGAATGATGTCTTATCTTATCGTTGTATGATGATTTTAATCGTATGATTTCATCCTTAATGAGTGGAATTTGTAGGTCACGGTGAATATGTTCATAACGAATATACCATGGGGCACCTGTAATGATTCTGAGAATTTTCGATTGAGCTCTTTGGATTATTTCAATAGAGGAAGCGCAGGCATTTCCCCACAACTGAATGCCATAAGACCAAACTGGCTTTAATACACTATTGTATAAAAGAACTTTATACTCCATGTTCAGAGAAGAGCGATGGTTAATCAACCAGTGAATTTTTGATGCTTTAAGCTTTAGGTTTGTTCTCTTTGCCTCGATGTGCTTTCGCCAAGTTAATCGTTTGTCTAGATGGACTCCTAAATAAACGACACTATCTACTTGACGGATGGAAACTCCGTTTAGTTGTATAGTTGGGCTTATACCCCTTCTTAGCGTAAATGTAATGTGTTTACATTTACCTTCGTTTACATTAATTCGCCAGGTAGAGAGCCAATTTTCAATTAATTGCATATGTTCTTGTAGGATTCTTGATGCTTCCATGGGATCGCGGTGGCAGCTCAATAATGCTGTGTCGTCAGCAAAAATTGACATTACAATATTATCACTAGTGGGGATGTCGGCTGTTAGAAGAAGGTAAAGAGAGGGTCCTAATACACTGCCTTGCGGGACTCCTGCTTTAATTTCAAATTTTTCCGTTATAAATTCATTAACTCTTACTCTAAAGAATCTATTTTGGAGGTATGATATAAGAATTTCGTGAAAATTTTGAGGGAGTAGGGACTTTATTTTAGCAATAAGACCCCCATGCCACACTTTGTCGAAAGCTTGAGCGATATCAAGGAATATTGCAGAACAATATTCTTTTTTTTCGAAGGCGTTACGAATTTCACGAGTGATTCGATTTACCTGTTCAATAGTTCCATGTTTTTTTCTAAAGCCAAATTGATGAGCAGGGATTAAGTTATTCTCGTGGATGTATGGCGTTATTTTTATAAGAAGAGCTTTTTCAAAGAGTTTAGATAAGCAGGGGAGAAGGCTTATTGGGCGATAGGAGCTTGCTATCGTCATATCTTTGCCGGGCTTCAGTACCATCGTGATAACCGATTCTTTCCACATCTTAGGGAAGTGTGAGAAGCGCATAATAGCATTAAAGAGTTTTGCTATAAATTTAAGAGCAATGTGTGGCAACTCCTTGATCATTTTTGGTGTTATATAGTCCCGACCGGGAGCTTTTTTCTCGCAAAAATTATCCTTAATTATGCTTTTTATATCATTGGCATTAAATGTCACAGGAAAAGTTTGGTTGTTTTCTTCGAAGGGAGGAAGTCTTAGGTCATTAACTGGAGGGTTCGGAAGGAAAACTGAGCACAAGTGTTGAGCAAACACAGAAGCTTTTTCCTCGTCACTTCTTGCCCATCTTCCACTTTGATCTCTTAAAGGAGATTCATGGTCTATGGGAGAGTTTTTTACTTTTAAAGCTCGCCACAGTGATCCTTTTGATGAACAGTTAGGTGAAAGTTTAGAAATGAAATAAGTATTTTTCTTGTCTTGTTCTTTTTGGAGAGCGATTTTAAGTTGCGTCGTAGCTAAGTTGAGTCTGGCTTTACTTTCAGGTGACCTATTTTGTTGCCATTCACGTCTTAATCTACGTTTTTCTCGCAAAAGCCTTTCAATATGGCTATTAGTATAATTAAAATTTCTATGGACAAAGGCAGGAATTTTCGGGGTGGAATGCTCCGCCGCCGAAGCCAATATTGTATTTAAGGTAACAACCGCTTCATCAATTTGGTTTTCATTGTCTATTGAATATTCTGAGTGAATGTGTGTTGCAACATACTTTTTGTATTTAACCCAATGTGTTTTAGAGGTTGTCAGACTGAAAGGGGGGCACGACATCCTTATGTTTTGTGAAATTTTGAATAGCAAGGGACAGTGATCTGAAGACATTTCGTAGGTCAACGAGGTTGAAATTTGTGAATTATCAATTCCTCGTGTGATGGCAAGGTCTATAAGGTCTGGTATTTTGTTATGGTCTGTTGGCCAATACGTAGGTTGTCCTGGTGAAAGAAATCCTAAGGTACCGGATCTATTTATTAGTGTGTTATATAATTGTCTTCCCCTTGGGGAAATTAGGCGTGAGCCCCAATGGGTATGCTTTGCATTATAATCGCCTGCTGCTAAAAATCTATTTCCAAGAGTGTGAAAACATTCTTTAAATTGATTTTCTGTTATTGTAAATCGTGGAGGGCAATATATAGCAGATAGAACTACATTTGCACCACAGCTTTCTAAAGAAATTGAAGTTGCTTGAAAGTAAATTTTTGAGAACGGTTCGAGAGGGAAATGTTTAATCCGGTTACGAATCAAAATACCCGTTCCCCCATGGGCTTTCCCATCTGGGTGGTTCGTTCTGTAGAATTTATAGCCTGGAATCGAGAAATTATTTTTATCGGTAAGATGAGTTTCAGAAATAAGCATCACGTCTATAGAGTTGTTTGAAAGAAAATGTGTCAATTCCAGCTTACGCTGATTTACACCATTTGCGTTCCAAGAGGATATAATAAGTAAATTCATTTTTGTGCGGTTAAGATTTGGAGCAACTGATTTTGTGCTCTAAGTAACTCTTGGAGTGTGTTCTGCATTTGCGACATGAATTGTGTCATACATTGCGTCAGACTGACCAACATGGTTTCGAGACCAGCGTTCTGGTGCTGGGGGACGGAATGGACACTTACGCCTGATTTAGCTACGTTTGCATAGGACATATTATTAGTCACAGGAACGCTAATTTTGTGCGGTTGCGAGGAAATAGGGGTTTGAAATACAATTTGATTTGACATTGTACGACTAGCTTGCTTCTTTTCTAACATACGATTTTTTAATTCTTTATATACCGGACATCCCCTATAGTTTGCAGTGTGATTTCCACCGCAATTGCTGCATTTTTTCACTGTGGATTGGTCTTTGCTTTTGTCGCAGTTCGCGGAGCTATGAAATTCTCCGCAAACAACGCAGACCATACGTAGGGTGCAGTAAGACTTAGTATGCCCATATTCTTGGCAATTAGTACATTGGACAGGGCCTGAACGTTTATGAGGTTCTTCTATTACAACTCTACGGTGAAGAAGGTATTGTAATCTGTAGATTGGATGAGACTCATTTTTTTTTACCTTTAAGTTATCAGGACTGAGCTCTACTTTGAACATCGGCTGCGGAGTTTTGTTCCTATTGAAAATATTCATTACATTTCTAATTTTAAAACCCTTCGACTCTAAGGCTTGTTTGATTTCCAAAGGAGCTACATCAGATTCAATACCTTTAACAATTACGCTAAGGCCTTTGCTACTTTTGAGCTGATACGTATAGTAGCTTTTTTTGTTATCATCAAAGTATTTGGTGACCGTTCTGTATTTATTTTCATTATAAATCTGAATTTTGGTCTCATGAAGATTTCCTCTTGTAAGGGGAACGATGTGGAAAGACTCCTTTCCAATTAGCTGGGTCAAGCTCGTGACCAAATTACTGGAACTACGCTCTCGAAGATAAACTGGTGGCGGTTTTGGTGTTTTTTCTCCAGCTTCCTTCGAGGAATCCGAATTCTCAGCAGTCTCTGTAGTTAGAGCCGCAAATCTATTGCCAGATAGCACGTTTGACGGATTAGCGTCGAATTTAGTTTTATTTATTTTCGCTTTTGCCACATTTGATTTTTGTGGGCTTAGTTTCCTTTTAATTTTAATGTAGCGATCCATACCTGTCTGCACTGCTGGATCGCGTACGCTATTAACAGGAGCTTTTACACCGCTGTTAGCAGAAGGCGCAACTTCTGTTGTTGAACTTTCTGTTGTTGAAGTTTGAGATGTTAGCGATTGAGAGGGAGAAATATTGTTTAGCGTGCGCGGTAATTCTGGCGCTTTGACTATTAAGTATGCATTTCTGGCGTTAGAGCCACTAATAGAATGCCTTCTTTCAGGTTGCGATTTTAAGGTATCACGTTGCATGCGTATTGTTTGCACGCTCAGTATAAGCTAAGCTTTAAGTCTGGCCTATGATAAGGCAAAGCTTAAAGCTTTTTATTTCGGTTTGTGAACCAGCTAGAAATCTAATTAGAACAACTTTGGTGAAAGAATAAGGTGCAAAGAGAAAATAGATAATGTAAACAAAAAGAGATTAGGGAAAGTCGCTAAGATTATAAATCTTTCGACTTGGAAAAATAACGTCTCACCCAAGGTGGCTGCAAATTCTCAGGTCCCTGGGACGGTGGACACGTGTAGAATCCCGCGAGATGGAGACGGAAATATTTAATTTATTTTATTTAGTTTGTTTAGATTTTTTTTTTAAATTCCGATCGGACGAGCGCTTAAGACTTCGACTTTTCCGAACAGGGTTGCCAAGACTATTTGTATAAATTTTTTTTTCTTCCTTTTTTTTTATACGGGTGCTTTTAATTTTGTTTTTCGTCTCGGGCTTACCACGTTCATATATTTTAAAGCACACTCACGAAAAAAATTGTACTTTTTATTTTTATTCCCTTCTACTTTCCAATAGGGGCTATATATATATATATATATATATAGGTTTTGTATTATATATATATATATATGGAATTGTCGGTATTTAAAGCGTATTTTATAGCGGATGACGTTTTAGGCTTTCACTTTTTTTTTCTTTTTTTTGGGTAATTTAGTATTAAGAAAAATTGCACAAACACAAAATATATTTACAGGGCAATATTGGCTTATCGTTTTTGTTCAAAAAGAAAACTTAAGGTTCTTTCTGTTACTTTTTTTTTTTTTTTTTTTTTTAAATAGAATTACGGCACTTTTCCACAACAAAATCCATTTCTCCCCTCTTTACAAAAATATATATATTCCTTTTTTCTCACATTGGGTGGGGGTAACTGACAAAAATTAAGTTCTTTTAAAATATAAGTGTATATTTTAAGAATTTTTCTTATTTAAATTTGTCTTTAGTTCCGCGCTCGACTTAACACCGCGAGATTTATAGAAGTTCTGCCTTAACCTTCCATACCTTTTGAGATCAAAACCTCTCATTTTAAAGTGAGTGAGAGTGTTTTAAAGTAAAGGAAGGTGATTCCAAGGTGAAGTTCGATCAGGCTGCTTTCGAACTAAAGGAATTCTTAAGGGACCTTATGCAAAGAGTACAGATATAAAGAGGCTCCAAAGTAGCAATTCGAATCTCTTAAGTTTTCTAATGATACGCGGTGGTTATTAGCTACCGAGCTGCAACATGCTCGATTGCGTGTTTGGGCGTATGATTCGACACGTTGGCTTAGCTCGAAAGTGTACGCAGGACGTGGAAGTAATTTGAAGAATGCGCGAATAAGAAATTCTTTCATAAAATACGCATGCCCATTTCGCCTGAAACTTGGCAGCGTAGCTAAATGAAGGAAAGAATTTTGAGTGTGCGCGAATATGGAATTCATTCATAAATTACAACTGACCGTTTGAATTTGTTGAAATTTGGCAACGTAGATAAATAGAAACAGAACATATTCGCTTTTCTACTTACTCCCGTGAGAATTGAATGCCTATGGCTATTTTTAGACACCTCTTCAATTTTCGAATATTCGTACAGGGAAAAGCCAAAAACTTGAATTCCCGAAGTTCTTAGAAATTAGTGCATAATAAATGGAAGGTGACATTCTTAATGGGGTTCTACTGTATATTTTGCTATTACTGTTTTATGATATTGGAGCGTCTCAATAAAATTAACGGAAATCATGATACAAGAAAACAAGATAGCGCCACTTCAGCCCGATGATGTCACAAATACAAAATGAGAGCTTCGTTGTTGTTGTTTTGCATGTTAAGCCCAACGTCACAACTATACTTTAGCATGGGAAACAACAACTATGCGAATGCTACAAAATAGCGGTACCCGAAGTGGCGCTATCTTTCTCTCTTTGTATCATGAACGGAAATATGAAAATTTTGGTTGAAGTGAAATTTCAAGGCTGATGAATTTCAAGGAAATGAAATGAATTTCAATATACTTATGTATGTACATTATTTTCATACCCAAAGAAATAATTCGGTTAGGTTCAGTTCCTTTTAAACGAAATGCGTTTGGATATTTTCTAAACGACCTTTTTATTTTGGAAATCAATAAAAAGTTTGAAATTTTCCATTTGCATTAAACTGATATTTATAAAACTTCCTTCGATAAAATCGATATTTCATTTGGGTCAAACGACTATTTTCTTTTGAAATTACCCGAATTACCCGACCAAATAATTTGTCGCCTTTGAATGTACTAAATTGAATTTATATTAACATGTAATTTCCTCAACTGTTGTAAAACATGATGTTGCATATTGCATAAGGTGTACGACTTGGAATGCGAGGGTCTCGGGTTCGAGTCCTGTTGGATCGTAGAAAGTATTTAGTTTTTTTTTATAGCAAACGAAGGACTTAATTACAACCAACGAAAATTCCAAACGAAGTTCAATTGTTACTTTTTTCCATTCAATTGGGATGGTAAAATCATTTTCATGTGCAAGGATTTATGAATGTTAATAAAAATAATATTTAGGGGCCGACCATATATAACGTCATCATACAGTGGAGAGGGAAGAGGTTTAAACTTGTCAAAAATAGGCTGACTTAATATATGGACTAGGGGTGGCATAGTGCACGACTTTTCGATTTCGATACGCTGTAACCTCTTATTTTGTGAGGTTTGGTACAAAAATGCATGAGCCAAAAAATGGGGAGGGTGGGGTGTCGGCAAATGGCTCCTCATCGGGGTCAAAGATGGGTTAAAACGAGAAAAAATCTATGAAAAGCTTTATAACTGTCCCAGAGTCGCTCTTAGAGGGGTAAAATATAACCCCCATTATTTTTCTCCCCCGAATATTTTCTCTGAACAAATATGCCACCTATCTCTCCTCCTTAAGGGGGCTCCCATACAAAAAAAATATTTTTATAAATTTTCACCCCACCGTCGTAACTAGCCCCAGAGTGCCCCTAGAGGAGTCAAATGTAAGACCGACCCCCATCAACTTTGTCCCCCTAACATTTTTTTCCAACATACTGACACCCTATCTCTTCTCCTTAGGGGGTCACCCATACAAAATTACCTTAATTTTATCACAATTTCATACAAAATGGCTGTCACTACAGTCAAACCCCTCCTAGGGGGATGATATATATGACCGACCCCCATTATTTTTTTTACCCCAAATATTTTCTTCAAACATACCCACCCTCTATCTCCCCTCCTTAGGGGGTCCCCATACAAAAATAGGCTTAAATTAAAGAAAAATGCCTCACGAACTTCAATCTATAGTATAACATAGATGCCGTAGGAACAAGAACGAGCATGTTCAGTATGTATATTCGAAAAATTTACAAAATAACCTTTTAAACGAGCCTAATATGAAGAATATTGGATTCGTTTTTGGTATGTTTTAATCAGGGAATGAAACCGTTACCCTTACCGTTACCGTTACCCTTACCGTTACCGTTACCCCTTAAATACCGTTTCGTTTTGATTACCCTTACCCTTACCGTTACCGATATAAATACTTAGCTATCTTTACCGTTACCGATACCCTTATAGCTGTGTTACCGGTAAAATTTAAAAAAAAAACACACACAAAACTAGCTTCCCTGCAAAAAGGCTGCCAACATGTGCCCCAAAGTCTATACTGTAATAAATAGAGACAAGAAAACTAGTTCAAATGTCAGCAGTATTTCCAGACGGTGTTGGTAGGAAAATTGTACTGACCCGAGGTGTAATAAATCTTTATTGACCATGTAACGAGGAGTCTACACATTTCACCTTTGTACTAGCGTAACATTAAATCTACATGCTTATTGTACCAACGACAGTACCTACTTGTTCAATAGTTTTTGCCGGAATAGTTTATTTTCAATGACAAGCCTTTGTTGTCTATGAATCCTGCTATTAAACCTGTGAATAATGTAGATGCGCGGAACGCGAGCGTTTTTTGGAAGCAATCATCAGTCATTCACATATGCTCTTCTTAAGCTTTACTTAAGTGCTAAGGAGACCTTAAGTATGCACTGTAAAATCGGGCCTCAGTATACTATTTTTCAGTGAAAAATTTTGAATTAATGTTAAATCAATTAGAAAATCATTAGTTGTTTTAAGGCACGAATTATATTTTTATTGAAATTTTAAAACAATGATGCTGAAGCGAAGCACTTTCAAACATTTGTATATTTTCGAGGCTTTAAGAAGAATTCAAGCAGAATTTCTTGTTCGCTGAGTGCGACTCCTGCGTGAATATTCAGGGATGGAAGACCATTCAAACGCTCTTGTCTCATTGTGCTTCTTAAGTAAGACTTAAGTCGTCTTAACGTCGAAAATGACCGACAAATAGCTCAGGCTTACATTATTTATGTTTTTTTATATTTTTCAAGCTTATTAAGGGTCCTTTTTTGTACATTTGTGCTACTTAAAATGCTCCAACACTTAAATCGTATTTATTTTCATATAAGTAGTGCTATTTTTCTTTTATTAATTAATTAAAAGCTGCAATGATTTTAATAAATTTTTTTATGTACAGTGACTACCACTCAAAATGGCCCACCTGTTAAATCTTCATTTAAATGCCTATATCTTGAAAAATATAACTGTTACAACAAAATTGTTTGAGAAACATAACAAATTTATTAAATTTTGAACATAAAAAACTTAACTTTATTCATTTCAAACAAAAAACTTGGAAGTTATAACAAAAATAAAAATATTCGCGCTAAATTCATGCGTCACTCAAAATGGCCCACTTAGCTTTAAAGCGGGATAATTAAAAAAATTTCCAAAATTTTGTGGTTTTAATATTAAGTCGGTTATCCTTTTCGATAAATAATGAATTTTAGTCAGGTTGGAAGGGATAGGACTAGTTTCTTTACATTCCGCGGGTTAATTTTAACCCATACCGCTTTTAAGGCAGTTTCAAGGTATTTTATATTATTAATGTAATGTTTTTGGATTTGAATCTCAAATTTTTTCTAAAACTCCTCTTTAATGTTGAGATTGGATGAGTGTAGGGGCATCTGAAGCACTCTGGGACAATTTTTTAGTCACCATTTCTTGACGATTCCAGCAATATGCTTAGGCTCTGCTATACCTAACTTCCGCGCACTTTGGATTAAATTTTCTCGTAATATTTTCGAATAGTGGTTCTTAACCATAATTCCATCGATCAGGCATAGATTACCCACCCCAGCTGCCGAGCAGGAGCCCTAGACCAATACATCTACATGGAAGAATTGGTAGAAAGAAGCCATTTATCAGCGGAAAAAATAAGATGCGACCTTTTAAATTCGCTCACGCCTGCCAGATAAATGATTTAGAGTTCTGGAACAATGTAATTTTTGTCAAGAGCCGAAATATAATATAATATAATTCGATCGGATAGAGTAAATAATTGGCGAAAATCGAAGGGTGAACTCAATGTAAAGCGTCTACTGCTTAGCATGGTGCCGGGCATCTTTTGGTCTAGGGTCCTTGCTCGGCAGCTGGGGTGGGTAATCTATGCCTGATCGATGGAATTATGGTTAAGAACCACTATTCGAAAATATTACGAGAAAATTTAATCCAAAGTGCGCAGAAGTTAGGTATAGCAGGGACATATCACTTCTACTAAGCTAATGAGCTTGAGCATATTGCTGGAATCGTCAAGAAATGGTGACCATAAAATTATCTCAGAGTGCTTCAGATGCCCCCACACTCTTTCAATCTCAACATTAAAGAGGAGTTTTGGCAAAAATTTGAGATTCAAATCCAAAAACATTACATTAGCAATATAAAATACCTTGAAACTGTCTTGAACGCGATATGGGTTAAAATTAACCCGCGGAATGTAAAGAAACTTGTCCAATCCCTTCCAACTCGACTAAAATTCGTTATTTATCGAAAAGGATAACCGACTTAATATTAAAACCACAAATTTTTGGAAATTTTTTAAATTATCCCGCTTTAAGGCTAAGTGGGCCATTTTGCGTGACGCATGAATTTAGCGCGAATATTTTTATTTTTGTTATAACTTCCAAGTTTTTTTTTGAAATGAATAAAGTTACGTTTTTTAAGTTCAAAATTTAATAAATTTGTTATGTTTCTCAAACAAATTTGTTACATTTTTCAAGATATAGGCATTTAAATGAAGATTTAACAGGTGGGCCATTTTGAGTGGTAGTCACTGTACATCAGTATCTTGTTGTGTATTTCATCATATGGGAATTTCCAGGTAATCGTACGCGGAATTCGTACGCAAATAGAGTTGAATAGATTTTAAAAAAATTGGAGTGACTCCAAGAAAATGGTGTCGATATGTTCCACTCAGAGAGTTTATCATTTGAAAAACAAAAATTAAGTAGATTTGAAATGTTTGAGTCGGAAAAATCGAGCGAAATAGGGCTATATCGTACGTGACCAAAAACGGAAGTACTTTTGAGGTACTTGTAAAAATGTGCAAAACTCTGCGAATTAATGGAGTTTATTTTTTTGTTTCTAATATCTTGCACTTAGTGAAATATTTCTGCTTTTAAATTCGTTATGTTTAAATTAAAAAAATCTTTAGTTGATTTTATAGGGAACAAAGTTCATATATCTTACGTGACATATCGTACGTGACATAATTTCCCCCACTATTATTCTTCATTAATGACCAATAAAAAATATTTTTTCGATTCAAAAAACAATATATTTATAACAAACAAAGACAGTCCCGGTTAAATTTATTGTTTTTAAGGAATTATTCGGCGTTAAGTTTTCGCTGCCACCCAACCCTGTCATATACTTAATTAACTCTTATTTTTCCCTTGAATGAATACCCAGCTCATTTGTTGCTCATTCTAAGCTCATCTCTTGTTGCCTCGTAATGAATTTTAGACATATGATAAAAAAAAAAAAAAATTCAATTGGGCTCTCAACAAATTGTACCATTTTTAGTACTTACGATATCATACGTGACCAACTTGCTTGGCTTATAAATTTTTTGTTTTACGAAATTAAAAAAATTTTTTTTTAAATCTATTATTTTCCCGATGGCCTTGATTTGGAAATTAATTTTCGTTCACCTGCGACCGACAAATAACAAATGAGGAAGAAAAACAATGTTTTTGGTCATCGTACGTGACAATAGAATAGCATCCAAGGAAAATAAAAAAAACACCGCTAATCGAACTCCTTATTTTCTCTTTGCTCATGAATCTACTTAATTGTTGTTGTAACAATAATTTGAGAGTAGAAATGCAATGTTACAAGTAGCTGAAGTGAGTCGTTTGAAGAGAGGAAGTAGTTGATCAAAACTGCTTAAAATGAATCAACGAGACAATTGATTTTAAGCCGTTATTTTTTTTCTTTCAAATGTTAATAGGCTGGAAATGCTTCCAGATAATTATTATTATTATTATTATTATATGGGGGCTCTGTGCGCACCGCGACCCATAATGAATCTATTGTGCTACCCCCAGGGTTGTCTTAATTATTTATCCTTAGGCTCTTTATATATTTGAGCACTGTGGACGGTTTTAAGACAGACCAAAATTTGTAGGGGGCGACAAGCGCCTCCCCAAAGTTGAGGATTCTGCGGCTGGCCAGAGATGGACAGTCACAGAGAATGTGTTCTGGCGTTTCTTCATCCATTTCACAGAACCGGCATTTCGATTCGTTCGATAGGCCTATCTTTTTGAGATGATATCTCAATTTGCAGTGCCCTGTGAAGTATTCGGTAAGGATCTTTAAATCTTTTCTTCCGAGATACAGTAATCTCTTGGAGATTAGTTTGTTGGGAGTGATGAATCTTTTGGCCTGTCTTTGACCTTTTGATTTCATCCAGGAAGTATGAAAACACTTATCCTCCCAATTTCTGAGTAATTCTGCACAGTATGACTTCTGAAGTGTACAGAAAGGTTCAGGCCCGATGAGGCGTCTTTGAGCTCCCCGTTTGGCGAGGCAGTCTGCCCTTTCGTTCCCTTCGTATCCCTCATGGCCTGGGACCCACCAAAGTGTTACTTTGTTGTGGTTTCCGAGGTCATTGAGGAGATTGAGGCAATTCTCTACTAGTCCAGATGAGATGTTACTAGCCCTTAAGGCTAGAAGAGCAGCCTGGCTATCAGACATTATATGGATACTGCTCCCCTTTGTCTTCCTCTTCAGACATTCGCGGACGCAGATTTCAATCGCATATAATTCTGCCTGAAATATGGTTGGGTATAGACCCATTGGTACTGCTTTCTGGAATCTAGGTCCCAGGATACCTGCACCTGTACTTCCATTTTCAAGTTTGGATCCATCTGTGTACCAGATTTGTGATCCTTTCTCTATGTGAAGTAAGACGTTTTTGAATTCGCTTCGTTCAGGAATTATTACCTTGTACTTGCGGTCAAAACGCAATATACGTTGTATTCGGTCTGGCATCTTCATTATTGGGTCCTCAGATACATTCAACAATATCGAGAGGTGCCCTTGAAGATCCCCACTTTTGAGATTTGGCACTTTGTGCAATCTTAAAGCGCTTGCACATGCCTCTCTCTGAATTTGGATAGTGAGAGGGGGGATGCCGGTGATGACACCCAGCGCATCTGTGGGGCAGGTTTTCATTGCCCCTGTGATACTCCCACACACTAGTCTGTGTAGCTTGCCCAGTTTGGCTTCCGCGGTCCTTTGTCTGACCTTTGGCCACCATACAAGGGCAGCATATGTAATTATTGGTCTAACAATCGTAGTGAAAGACCAATATGCCATTCGTGGGGAAATTCCCCACGTCTTGCCATGGAGCCTTTGGCACACATAAAGCGCCTTTGAGGCTTTGCTGACAACATGGTCTAGGTGCGAGTTCCAGCTCAGCCTTCTGTCTAGGATCACTCCCAGATAGGAGGCTTCATCGCTGAATTGAATGTAGTTGCCCAGAATTGTGGGACTAAAGAGATTGGTCTTAGTCCTTTTAGTAAAGGGCACTAGCTTTGTTTTGTTCGTCTGAACAGTGAGACCCTTTTCATCACACCAGTTTGTGACCAGTTGAAGGGCCGTTTGCATGCGAGATGAGATGGTAATGTCATCCCAAACGGCTACACAAATGACGAGGTCATCTGCATAGCCCTGCGCTGCAAATCCCTGCTCTTGAAGGTGGTTGAGGAGATCGTCAATGACTAGTATCCATAGTAGGGGAGAAAGTACTCCGCCTTGAGGACAACCTCTAGCTGCATTGATCGACTGATTTTCACCTCCTAATTCAGTGGATATTTTCCTGTTTTTCAACATATTTAGTATCCAATTAGCTATTAGGGGTGGGATAGCTTTTTGGTACATGGCTGTTTCGATAGCTTCGAAAGAGGTGTTATCGAAAGCCCCCGAGATGTCTATGAATGCACAGAGGGCTATTTGCTTTGCCAGTATAGCCTTTTCTATTATAGTAGTGAGGCTGTGTATGGCAGTCACAGTTGATTTACCAGGTTGGTAGGCAAATTGTTGTTTGTTCAGTGGTTGGTACTTCAGACAGTCTCGTCGTATGTACTGATCAATGAGTTTTTCCATTGTTTTAATGAAAAAGGAACTGAGGCTTATAGGCCTGAAGGCCTTAGGACTGTGTTCATTTGTTTTCCCCAGTTTGGGAATGAACACTACTTTCACCTCGTTCTAGTTTGATGGAATATGAGCCATTAATAAGCTGGCTTTAAATATTCTCACCAGTGGAGTTGTAATAAGCCCAGCACCCTGCTGAAGCAGGCATGGGCGGATGCCGTCCGGGCCCGGCGATTTATATGGGCTGAAAGTTGAAATTGCCCACTGTACCGTATGGGAGTTAATTATTTTCCCCGCAAGACTTCTGGCTCTACCATTTGCTGCATTTGTTATGACAGCTGTTTGGCAAGGACGTTCAAACGCAGGAACGCAGCCAGGGAAGTGAGTTTCCAACAAGAGTCTTCCTGTCTCACGGATCGTTGACGTAAAACTACCATCTAGCCTCCTGAGGGTACCGAGGCCGTTTGAGTGATCCATCGCAAGAGCCTTTTGGAGGCGATACATATCAGGGAGATTTGACACCCTGCTGCAGTGTTCCCTCCATGTGGCCCTTTTGGATTTTCTCAATTCTTTATTGTATTCTGTAAGGGCTGCCTTGTAGGCGGTCCAGTCGCCTGTTCGCTTTGCCCTATTGAAGAGCATCCTGGTGCTACACCTGAGCTTCTCAAGTGTTTTGTTCCACCATGGGACGTCCCTTTGCGCCTTTTTGGCTTTCTGCGGGCAGCTCTTCTCGAACGCTTGCTTGAGACTACTCTGCAGAAGTTTAGCTTCTGTCTCAAGCTCATAGGTCGAATTAATCGCACTATCTGAGCAGTTTATCTTCTGTTCTACACAGAAGCGGAAATTTTCCCAATTGGTTTTCTTTGGGTTACGGTAAACTTGGAACTCCTCTGTAGGAGCATCTATGTCGAACATAATATGTTTATGATCTGACATAGAGACTTCTTTTGAGACGTGCCAGTTTGAGATAACAGACAACAAGTTAGGACTGGAGAGAGTTAAGTCAAGGACCTCTCCCCTTGTGACATTAACAAATGTCGGCTCGTTACCCCGGTTTAGAATATTTATGTTTTTACTAATAATATATTCTAATAATGACTCACCCCTTAAATTGATGTCGGTGCTACCCCATGTCGTGTGATGGGCATTCGCATCACAACCGACTAGCCATTTCAGGTTCCTCCTGCTGCAGTACTCCTCTAGGGCCAATAGTTCCATTGTGGGTATTTGATCGCTGTCACCAGGAAGGTAGGCCGACGCTAGCACCACCTCTTGTTCTCCCCTGAACGTAGGGATCTTTGCAATTACTGCCACCAGATCCTGTGAACAAAGCTCTGAAATGAGGAGAAAGTTAATTTTGTTCCTTATGATGATTGCAGTTCTAGGTCTGCAGTGATTTTTGGCAAAGGCTAACTTACCATCGCGAAGGTTGAGGCCTTTGACGGTCCCACCGTGAACCCAGGGTTCCTGGACAAGTGCTATGTCCAGTCCCTCTTTTGTGAACCTCCTGCTTAGGACATCCGAGGACGCCTTTGCATGGTGGAGGTTCACTTGTATGGCCTTGATTTTCCTTGGGAGCATGGTCACTTCGTGACCTTGAAGGCGCGTTTTTCCAGATAATAAAATTTTAGTATTTTTGCCTTCCATAGCCAGTGTTGGAAAAAAATTTCGAGCACTTTTATTTTTTCAGTCGTGGTTGACATATTCATGGAAATGCCCATATGTTAGAAGGCAAGCTTTGAGCAATGTTGTTTTCGTTAAATTCCAGCAACATGAAATATGACCAATTTTGAACGTGTGCTATCTTAAGCTATTAGAGTAGCTCAGTATGATAAGCAATCGAAAATGTTTCCTTGCTGAGAAATAATAAGTCCCGCATCATTATCGCCTTTCTCAGATTGGCATTGGCCGCATTGAGGACAAGAGAAAAATGTTTCCCAATTTTTCTATGGTAAGTCTATTTCATTTTTGAGATAGAGTTTCACGGCTTAGGTGAAAAAGTTGCCCCTTTTGAAAAAAAAATGGGATTGATAATGGATATTTTTTCGGTCTAAGAACATTGCGTGTAGCTAGGAAAAGTAGTGCTTCGGTTATGGACAGGCCCGTGCGCAGGAATTGCCCAAGGGGGGGGTTTTTTTTCTATTCATCAAAACAAGTGATTAAAAATCAAGAGTAACGATTTGAATGACTTTATTAAAACAATTCAGTTTTGGTGAGTTTCATGTAACAAAGAAACCCTTCGAGGCATAGAAAAAAAGTGTTCCAAAATCGTTTCCACGTCAATTTCAACCTCACGATGTATATTCAGTGAGGCTAGGCCATTTAGTCGATCTTGAGACATTGTCGATCTGAGGTACGTTTTAAGACGACGCAATGTTGAGAAAGACCTTTCATTTGTAGCAGTAGTAACGGGTAAAATTGCCATTATGCGGAGGATTTGATGGATGTTCGGAAATGCATCTGCATTGCAAATATCAAGCGCATCAAGTGAATTTTTTATATCCATTCCAGAAATTCGACGATGCCAAAGTTGAACTTCACTGATCCAGAAGTTAGGACTATCATTGTGCAAGATAGAAGAGTATTGTGTAAATAATTGAACACAAGACTCTACATTGAGTGCTTTCATTTTATTTGGGAACAGGCAATCGAAATTTGATAGGATATTGCGATGATTGAGGAACCTATCATGAAGATGAGCGATGAAAGTATCAAGGTATGGTACGTATATGGTTATGCGAAAGTAATCCTCAACTGAATCAGTGACGACGTTGTTGCGATGTGTTTGTTTCGCAGTTAACCGAGGCTTTCGTAATTCGATATCATGCTCCTTGCCGACGGTGTACGCCTTCTCAAAAATTTCTCGGAAATATTCAGAAGCTCTCTCTCTTTCGAGCAATTCTTTTCTTGCAGCATCAGATCCAGATGGATATATAAGTCATTAAATAACATAGGTTGCTCTCCTATTACTCCAAATGAATCATTAAGCGATTATAAAAATTGAAATAAAACCTCGATTGCTCGCTTCTTACTCCAATCGGATGAATAAGTCATTACTCTTTTTTTGCTCGGTTTGGGTATTACTCCATAATTATCTACTGGGCTTCTTCTTCCTAATCCATGTAATGTGTTAGAGCTACGCACAGTGCTTCGTTCCATAGACAAAAATCCAAAAAAAAAATTGTTTTAATATATTGATGAAATATATATTTTCGGAAAGATAATAAAACAACTAATAGAATTATAGAAAAATATTAATGGTTTGACTCTTTATATCACCTTTAGAGGGCGCTCAACTAAGACGATTTTAAGCAAAACTGCTTTAACAAAATAATTCGCTCAAGTCGATTCACTAAAAATAATGTCAAAAATTTATTTTTTCGTGAAATTACTTTAAACTTAATTTTTTGACTTCTTCAATATATAAGTAATAAATAAAAAATAAATTTTAAGGCAAAGGGGCTTAATGTCATTTTGGTTTTTTGCTTTGAAAAACACAAATTTTTGGTTGGTTATTCAAAAATTACAAAACTTTAATGGAGTAAAAAAAAAAATACGGAAAAACGGGTATTTTTTTATTCCTATTTTTAATACCTTATATATTCTTCTAATAAGATATGAAAAAATCAGACTTCTATCGAACCAACAATTGAGAAAAAAATCATTTTTCCCATAAGCGTTTTTCTTGATTTATGAAACACTTGTTTCAAGCTGTTTCGCAAGAAATTGCCACAAATACATTTTTTCCTTAATAGACTTTAGGTTTGTTGTTTTAACTTTTCAAATGTATGAGAAGTACATTAAAAATATGCTTTTAGGCAAAGGAGCTTAATATCATTTTGCTTTTCTGCTTGAAAAAGGCACACATTTTTTTTTCATAGTAAAAAATATCGAAACTTTAATGGAGTAAAAAAAAAAAATACGGAAAAACGGGTATTTTTTTATTCCTATTTTTAGTACCTTATATATTCCTCTAATAAGTTATGAAAAAATCAGACTTTTATCGAACCAACAAATAAAGAAAAAGTTAGATTATAAAATGTATATTTTCATGATTTATACTAAAGTTTTCTTCGTAAATAAACATTATTAAATGCAGCCAAAAAGTATGCTTTTCAATATTTATGAAATGTGCATGCATTTATAAGTCTTTACTTCGTTGTTTTTCGTTGCAATTTTAGAAAAATGTGGCTGATTATTGAGTCTTAAGTCCTTGCTTTATCTCTCTCGTTTTTTTAACAGAACTGTCTGCGAAAAGACTAAAGACGCGAACGTGAAAACAGTAATAAAAATCTTACGGAATTAATGGAGGAAATATTATTTTTTGATAAGATCGCATATGTATATACTCTTTCCCCAATTTTTAAGAAATTTTTGGCAAAATATCCATTTTTATAGCCAAAAGTAACTTTGGGTGGTATGGGCGGTGGGTGGTGGGTGGGGTCAATTTTGATGAAACTTAGAAATTTTCTTAATTAAGCCATATTAGGGACTTGTGCCAAATTTCATTGGCCTACGACACTTCTTTCTATTTTTGTCCATCGAATATATGGGATCGAAGCACTGTGCTACGCTGCCTGAACATAGGCATAAAGCATTTGTCAAAAAGATGCACGCTAGAGCAGCGAAATCCTAAGCTCTGCTGTGGTGAAATGAAGTGTTTTTGCATTGCCAGTTTTATTTCTAATTTTGGAGTGCCACTTTGTGTCTACCCGTATTGTTGTTGGTAGCTTTCTGGTGAATTTCTCGAAAGAGTTGTATTTCCTAAACCTGCCTAAGGGTGAATTTCTCGATCGCGGCAGACCCTTTTCGACGTCGACAATTAGACATAGATATACAGTAAATATCGGTTAAAAGCAAGCCTTACAATACACGAAAATTTTTGCCTACATGCCATATTTGTATTTAAGCAATCAATTTCAGAACAAAATTTAAATTGACTCAATTTTAAATGTCAGATTTGTTCCGAAATTTTCTGAAATTGTGCAATTTCGATGTTCATCTGGACAAATAAATTTCTATTGAAATCGAATTGATTTCGAATGTTTTTATTTGGATCGCATTTCCTTATTTGGATCAGTTACCTCAATTGAAATTTCTGCCGGAGAATTTTCAAATTTCTAGGTGCTAATAGTCTATCATGAAAAATTTCTATCAAAGTACAAAAATTAAAATGGGAACTATTTGGAGTATTTGCCAATTATTTTATATCAAGTATTTGCACGAGTTGCCGAGTACGCGACAGCTCATGCAATTCTTCTTGCATCAGCTTGGCCCATTGTGCGAAATTTCCTTTTTCGTTTTATATATAATATTTATAATTCTTTTTCTCAATGGGGGGGGTTTTAACACCCAAAACCCCCCCCGTGCGCACGGGCCTGGTTATGGATATTTCAATGATGAAAAATAAAAATTTTCTATCTTTGAGGCCATTGCGTCACCTCTTAACTTTGCTTAATCTTCATAATTTTGCACACGCAAGTTTTTGATAAATACCAAACATTTGAGCTACTGGCAGACAGAATTGGACAAACTTAATTTTTTCCATACATTTGGCGCCCACCTTAATGTATATAGATTAGAGTGTTTTGGGAACTATTATTTGGAATATCTCAGAGTACATTTTGATGGTAGCTCAGGGCACAAAACTTCAACTCATACTCGTACATAAATATGGGCCAAAGAGTGGACAAAAAAAATTTTTTTAAATTAATTGTATGAAGCTGTTAAATGTATTTAAAATAAACAAAAATTATTTTTCTGCCTCTAGCAAAAAGTTTTGGACCCCGCCCCCCCCCCCCCCCCCCTCCCAAATCCTAGATCCGCCACTGGGTTAGTGGTTTCGATTCATAAAATTAATTCAAAACAAATATTTTTTGAAACACATTATTCACTGTTTTCACGTTCGCGTCTTGAGTCTTTACATCCATCCAGACCGAGAGAGATATGCAAAGACCTAACAAACGAACGTGAAAACAGTGAATAATGCGTTTCAAAAAATATTTGTTTTGAATTAATTTTATGAATAGCAACCACTAACCGATTTTAATGGTTATAGTCTCAAAAAACTCGTCATAAATTGAGGTTTGCGGCATTTGACTAGAAAATTTATTTTTTTCTACTAGGGTCATTATTTGGCCAGTTAGGGGATGGAACCCAAAATTCAGTTTAAAAAAAAAAGGCAATAATTATAACATACTATTACAACATACCAAAAACTAATCCAATATTCTTCATATTAGGCTCGTTTAAAAGGTAATTTTGTAAATTTTTCGAATATGCATACTGAACATGCTCGTTCTTGTTCCTACGGCATCTATATTATAGATTGAAGTTCGTGAGGCATTTTTCTTTAATTTAAGCCTATTTTTGTATTGGGACCCCCCTAAGGAGGGGAGATAGAGGGTGGGTATGTTTGAAGAAAATATTTGGGGTAAAAAAATAATGGGGGTCGGTCATATATATCATCCCCCTAGGAGGGGTTTGACTGTAGTGACAGCCATTTTGTATGAAATTGTGATAAAATTAAGGTAATTTTGTATGGGTGACCCCCTAAGGAGGGGAGATAGGGTGTCAGTATGTTGGAAAAAAATGTTAGGGAGACAAAGTTGGTGGGGGTCGGTCATACATTTGACTCCTCTAGGGGCACTCTGGGGCTAGTTACGACGGTGGGGGGAAAATTTATAAAAATATTTTTTTTGTATGGGAGCCCCCTTAAGGAGGTGAGATAGGTGGCATATTTGTTCAGAGAAAATATTCGGGGGAGAAAAATAATGGGGGTCGGTGTTATATTTTACCCCTCTAGGAGCGACTCTGGGACAGTTATAAAGCTTTTCATAGATTTTTTCTCGTTTTAACCCATCTTTGACCCCGATGAGGAGCCATTTGCCGACAACCCACCCTCCCCATTTTTTGGCTCATGTATTTTTATACCAAACCTCACAAAATAAGAGGTTACAGCGTATCGAAAACTTCCCTGTAGTAAAAGGGATCGACCCTGAATCGACCGCAGATCGATCCTAAAGAGGTAAGGACCGATCGCCTTTTCATGCGTTGAACTGGTCTCTTTTAACATGGTCCGGTCCTTGAAAAACAACCGATCCGTTTTCAAAGCGTGTGGGATCGGTTGGCGGTCGATCGGAGGTTAGTCCCTATGCCTTTGAATGAGGGTGAGTTTTTTTTTTAATATTTTTTTTTATAAAAAATTAAAATTTAAAAAATTTTTTTTTTTTCTTATTTTGTTTATTTTGCTTTTTTGTTTTTTTTAAATCTTTTTGTTACAACATTATAATATTATTTATTTTTTGATTTTCCCCGCTAGGCCGAGGCTCGAACCTCAGAACTCTGGGTTGGTAAATCGGTGTCTTAACCATTACGCTAAACAAGCAAGTTTAATGATGTGATCAAAACGCTGATTTGAGTTTTTGGTTGCTCAAGTTTTCGGGAAACATACGTAAAGAATTTTTCACTTCAAAGAATTTTTTATTGAAAAATAAATATTAAAAACCAATTCATATGTAAAAAACGAATTATTATTTTTTTTCAAGTTAACTATTTTAAAAAAAAATTTTAATATTAACATAAAAAAATCGTAGGTAATTGAAAAAAAAAGAAATTTCTAAACCGAGCCAGGGCTCGAACTCTTACCCCCTCGGTTGCGAATCGAGAGTCTTAACAATCAAGCTATTTAACCTATGATAGCACAAAGATCAGATTGAGGACTTAAAGCAGACAACAATAAAGTACAAGTTATTACGAACTCGCCCCACCTACGCTCATTTTGGGATTGGACGAGGGTCGGTTAGATAGAGGTTAACCCTAGGTCGATCGCGGTTCATATAAATTTGGGATCGGTCCTAGTTTGGTCCTAAAGGGACTCACCTAGGATCGATCGCTTTTGAACCGAAACCATTTCATTACTGCAGGGTTGTTACTAAGAATCTCCATACAACACTATGTCACCCCTAATATGGACGGTCCCTTCCGAGAAGCGAAAAAATTGCATTCCTCACCCAGCAAACATAATGACAAGCGTTTTGCAAACCAAGCTTTAAAAAAGCTTGCATGAAGAAGTTTATTGCAAGCGTTGCAAACTAAGCTTATGCAAAGCTTTCATTAATAAGGCTTTCATAAGCATTTTAAGGTAGCAGCCACCGACATTTGCAACATGTTTGGTATTGCAAGCGTTTTGCGAGTGTCGCTTACATTACGTGTCTTAAATAACATGTTTTGCAATCGTCTTTTCAAAGCTTATAAAGATGGGTGCGTTTCGATTATAAACCGCTTACTTTGATGCCTTTTATAAATGTCATATCAGCGTTTAATAAGTGTTTTGCTTACATTTGAACGCTTACAAAACGTGTATTCTTATATGTAATTGTTTGCTGGGTCATTTATATTTATTTGCAAAACGCCTTTCAAATCGCTAGCTGACACACAGAGAATCAAAACTCACACGAATACAGATTCTCGGCTGCCTTAAAAAAATCCAAACAAAATCGAAAAAGCATATTGAAAATTCCATATTCCTTTTGCCCATTTCAATCAGCGTACGAAGAACGGAAAACTTCAAGAGGACTAAAAACAAAACAAAATATAATACTCATTCAGTTGCAAACGAACTGAAAATCAATCCTTTCTATGCAACGAAAACCGCTTCTCGAACTTGTTATATGTTCGGTAGCTAATAGCCACCGCACATTTAAGCGCTTAGTGAGCGCGAAAGAGTCTTTGGAGGCTCTTCATATCTATACTCTTTGCCTTATGGTAGTAACGGGATATCATTCGATATTTGCTCGAAAACAAGAAAAGAGTCGGATGATTTTAGTTTGAGCACAAAATGAAGAGCGTTTCAACTTTGGTGTAAAGAGAATAAAGGCGTGGCTTAAATATGAGCTTAGAGAGGGTTTTGGCAAAGGGAAATTTTTCGACTTTTTCTTTTCTATATTTTTTTGTTCACTTTTTTTTTTTTGTTCGCTACACTAGGTCAACTCCCAGTACAACCTTTTCACCGTTGAGTATTTCTTTTCTTATACGATGCATTGTGTTGGTTGAAAACGAGAAAACATCCTCAGCTGCATCCCAAAGTATTCCTAGTAGTTTCTGTTGTTGGTCATTGTCTACTCCAACTTTTGCATGCGATCTTTTTGATCGAAGTATTTCGGGAATATTTTGCATCACCTTTTCACTGTTTGAAATAAAATTGCAAATTTCAAATCCACCGCTCCTGAGTAAATAACTAATTTCGATAATAATGTTGGTAGCATCTTCTGCTGACTGGGCGGAGTCTAAGTAATCATCGACATAGTGATTTTCCACTATAGCTTTTACTGCGTTGGGATGTTTTTCTGCGAAGGCTTTCGCATTGTAATTCTTTACGAATTGTGCCAGAAATGGTGATGACGTTGTACCGAAAAGCATGGCTTTCATTTGTAGAATTTTTGGTTCCTGCCCTCTATTGTTGTTTCGCCACAGGAAGCATTGAGCTACAGTGTCTTTATCAGCAATATTTATCCTGTTAAACATTTCTTTGATATATCCTGCAAATGCAATCGGAAATCGCCGAAAACGCAGTAAAATACCGACTATGGATGACAGCCAGTCAGGTCCTGTGAGAAGATTATCATTTAGCGAAACGCCGTTACATTTGGCAGCTGCGTCAAACACTATTCTGACTTTTTTTGGTTTGTTCGGGCTTACAACTGAAAATTGCGGAAGAAACCATGTTTTTTTTTTACTGGAGTATTTGTTTGTCTGGAATTTCTGGGGCATATCTTTTATTTAATAATTTGTTTATCTCATCATCATAAGCTCGCCCACGTATCATATCCTTTTGTAGTTTTCTTTCTAAGCATCTTAACCTTTGGATGGCCATTTCTTTGCTAGGTGGCATTTGGACGTTATCGCTTTTCCATGGTAAGGCAAGCTCAAACTGAATTTTCTTCTTTTTAATTGTTGAGTTCGCTATTAGCAATGCTCTTTGATCTTCAGCTGATTTCGTTTTGTCAAGTTTATTGTAGCATACACCGAAGCTCTCCAAGCTAAATTGTTCTTTAACGATTTTTTTGTAAATCTTCATCAACCGTACAGCAAAAAAAAAGTTGGTACTGTCTGTTTCCGCTTTTAAGGGTCCGTGAACTACCCATCCCAATTTAGTTCTGGATAATAAAGGACCATTTTCATCAGCATATACCATTTCTTTTGTGGTAATTAAATTGGCAGGGCTTTGGTTAATTAACATCATCGACTTCTTATTGATTATTTTGGGCATGTTTGCGATGTTGACGTACGGGAATCGATTTTTGATTTCTTCGTAATTTATTAGTTGAGCCGGTAGATCTAAGTTTCCGATTAAATGAACATCGTTTAAATCATAAGCCTTTTTCCCTTCGCCACTGACTTTAATTTTTGCTTTTTCGGCTTTCGGCTCATTTCTGAATATACCACCGGTCCACTTGAAGCATATGTTATGTCGAGCACGGGTAAAAATGTGATGGAAAAACTTATTTGTGAGACAATACAAAAAATTAAATTTTATCGAAATTTGCACAATCAGTCTTTATTCAGGGGTAGGAAACTGTCCTTAGTGGACCCTCTTGCGGACGCCATATCAATCCATATGACGCAATCTGTTAACGTTTTCCTGTCGTCGAGGAAAAGTAAATATGAGTGAGATTAAACATAAAATGATCATTTTATACAAAGATTCATCTCTTATTTTAATAAAAAAACTTTTTACGAGAAATATTGTATTAAGGAAAATAAGTCTTTTGCCGTGTAACAATGCAATCTAGTTTAGTGAAAAGCTGTTGACAGTTTCGTCGGCGCTGCCACTTGTCTGTTTAATGCGTATTTTACCATTTGTTGCATATAAAGTAATAAGAATTTTTTTTTTCGTTTTAATTATAAAATTATGAACAGATAACGTTAACGGATTTTAATGATTATAGTCTCAAAAATGTTGGTATACTTTGTGGTCTTCGGCACCAAAATCGAAAATTTAATTTTTTGATACCATACCCATTTTTCGACCTGTTAAAAGGAGGAATCCAAAATTCAGTTTTACAAAAATGGTAGTAATTTTTACAGATAATTAAAACATAACAAAGAGTTATTAAATATCCGTTACTCTAGGCTCGTTTGGAGGCTTATTTTATATATTTTTCCAATGTGCATAGCAAATATGTTAATTCTTTTTCCGGCGGCAGCCAAGAGCTTCCAAGCAGATGTATCTTTTAAAATCCACAAAATTTTGACTTTAAGGTGTCCCAGGTCGGCCCAATATAAACCGAATTTGTTGTTTTATGTCTTAAAAGAAAGGTGAATCTATTCCCTATAAAGTCAAATTTCTAGACCGCTTCCCGCAGAATCCAACTCGAAAAAAATAATCATAATCCGCGGATGGCCACACTAATTCCCATACAAATATTTTTTCATATTTCAGAGCCCTAGCGCGCCCATCAAAGCACCTCCGATCCGCGCCAAATTTGAAACCAGTCAGTTTTATGCCAAATTGAAACATTTTCCGCCCGGCGGTTTGAAATCGATCAAATTTTTCAAAATAAGAAACAGTCTAATGTACATATGTATAACGTCGCAACAAAAACAACAAAAAATAAAAAAAAATGGGCAAAAGGACAAAGCTCAGCACTGTTTCGAGTTCAGTTTCATACTGAATCATTTCTGTTGCTTCGCAAATGCAAAAGTAAAAAACCCGAATTTTTCCGATTGCTAGATTTCTTTCGCTGGGAGCTAGAGCTCAGTATCGCAAGCAAACAAATTTTTGTTCGGCGTGAGACATCTATATATTATTTGATTAGTGCTCAGACATATAGCATGTTCACATATAGCTGGGTTTGGGTTATCTGCGAGACCCAGGGTTTCAAATGTCAAAACGCATATAAAAAAAATCGGCAAACCCAAAGTTAACCCTAGGGTTAAAACTTAACACCGAGTTAAGCGCAGAGCTGCATTCAATATTTTCAGTTACATTTGCTCCATCCGGCTACAAATACCAGGTAAAAATGTAATTTGGCATCACTGAGAAAATAAAAAGTGTGTTCATCAGCTGTGAGAAATGGATTGTGAAATATGTAAGTATTTTGGTTATTAATTTTAAGTTATTATTTTTGAAATTATTAATAATTATTAATTTTCAGCGGAAAAACTGAAGAGACGTAAACCCAGAGCGAAGTGGGTTCCTGCAGCTGAGGCCATGCTAATTGAGATATGGGCGGAAAAGGCAAGCGATCTTCGTGGGCCCAGGAAAAATACCCACGTGTATGAAGAGATGCGGGCAGCATTAACCGAAAGTGGCTTCACATTTTCTTGCAATGAGATTGCAAAAAAAATTAAAAACTGGCAGAGAAAGTACAAGTAGGTACAACATGCAATGTTTCTTTAGTAAAATCTAATTTGAAATTTTGAGACAGGAGAAGGCTACGGTTGGCGTCAATGGTGGATCTCCCTCAACTTGGACGCATTTCGCGACAGTTGAAAGTATTGTAGGAGCGTACAAATCCATAAATGTTTCGAACATTTGTTTCGAGAGTACCGGTTAGTGTTTCATATCATAGAAGAACTATAATTTATTAATTTATTCCTTTTATTTACTGTATAGATGAACTACCTTCGTCACCAACTTCCTTTGAGCAATCACTAGACGTAATGGAATCGTCAAGCTCGGGGGCAAGCGGGCCGCCTAGAAAGAAAAGTAAGCCCAACAAAGAAAGCGTGCTAACTGCTCTAGAAACAACCAACAAGCTGTTCAAAAAAGATATTGAGCTGCAAGAAGAGAGAAATAAAATTATGAGTGACACCTTTAAGGAATTGTTGGACGAAAGTAAGACATTCCACAATGAATTACTCAAACGTCTCGACAAACAATAATACAGATATACATATATAACTTTCTTTTTATAACTATAAATAACTGATTAATAAGAGAAAAAAAGAATCATGTGATGAGCTACAATCGATGGAATCGATATTTGTTTTTTTATTATAGTTTTTTTTATTATTAAAAGTTTAATAAAGAGTTGTTTGAATTGATGTCTGAAATTTTACTGGATGAAAACGACAAATGAGTTGGTTTTATAGAAGTAGTTCTATGGTGATATAAAATTATAAAGTTCGACAAACATTGAAAAGTTATAAAAAATACTGCTACTGACTGCACATTCCGCACCCGAATAAATTATTTAGCTTTCGCGGTTTAAAATGTGTGTTCCGATAGCTCTTCTTATTTCTTCTGCTGTAGGCTCCCCGTCATACATATAGTACTATAGGTCTAACTGTCGACGTCGAAAGGCCTCTGCCGCTAATAAGAAACTCCCCATTAGGCAGGGATAGGAAACTCAACTCTTTCGAGAAATTCACCAAAAAGCTACCAACAAAAACCTTAAGCAGGAATAGGAAATTCAACTCTTTCGAGAAATTCACCAGAAAGCTACCAACAACAATACGGGTAGACACAAAGTGGCACTATGATGCCACTTGCAAGAAAATTATCAAAGAAACACGGCGTCAGCTCGGTTTTTTATATTGCTTGAAAAGTTCATAATTGAAAGTTTATTAAATGTATTACGATATGCTTTTGCTTAATGTGCGCGAATGTTTTCATTTTGTAATAAATTGACATACATTTTTGACTACGGCTACGAATTTGATTGTACATAGAATTTAGTATTTTTGCTGAAAAAGTGTGATCAAAAAGTTATGTGGACGGGGTACGACTAAAAAAAACATTTCTATTTCTCCTTAATATTGAGTTTCCTTGATTATTTTTATGTTGTCCAAGCTTTTCATGGCATTTTATGAGTTTGGTAGATATTTTATATGTAATGTACTCGAACATCGCCCAAAATTAAAAATAAAAGTGGCAATGCATTTCACCACAGCAGAGCTAAATATTTCGCTGCCATAGCATGCTTCTCTTTTCCTCATGCCTTATGCCTATATTGAAGCAGCGTAGCTCTAACACATTGCAGGCATTATGAAGAAGAAGAGTTAGAACTATAGTACTATATGCCGTCATATAAGCAGTTCGTGTGTTCCGGCTGGGCTTTTTGTTGATGGCTTTCATAACCGATTTGCATTTCTAGCCACAAATCGTTAATGTGGCTGTTATAGTGGTTGAAAAAGTTGTGTAAAACACAGCAACTTAACAAAATATGATTAGCATTACTCGGCGCATGATCTAAACCTTTGCCTACTCTTCGAAATCTGGCTTTTATATGTCCGAAAGCATTTTCAACGACTCTTCTTGCCTTGGACAGATTTTTATTAAAAGTTTTCTGAGGAGTGCTAAGGTCTACCGAAAAAGGATATGGCTTCATCACCGTTTTTGAAAAGCGAAATGCTGAATCGCCTATTATCATCACAGGCACAGATACTCCTTCAATGATTTTTGCATTTGATTGCGGAAGTGGGGATTCTTCGAATTGTTTTTTTAATTTTGATGTTTCGAAAATCATTGAATCGTTGCATCTTCCATGGTGTCCAACATTCACATAAAGAAAACGATATCTAACAGAAAATAAATGCTGTGTAATTAATACGTATACAAAAAATTATTATCCATACCTGTAATCCGGTAAGGCAAACAGATTGACTGAGTACCAACCCTTATAATTATAATAATCTGCTGCGTCTTCAGCAGCCGGCTTGATTTCAACATGACACCCATCTGTAAAAAAATATGTTTAGTCTCTCAATTTCAGATTGCGAATTGTAGTTATTACCAATAGCTCCAAAGCACTGAGGAAACCCTATAGCATCAAATCCTCGCACACAATCCTCAAAATTTTCTTGTGTGAGGAATTTACGCGGCAAAAAGTCTGGTGACAGAGCTATCCAACACTCTCTGCAAAATTCCTCCAAAATCATGCATACCGTTGACTTTCCCACACCAAAAAGCCGACCAATTGTGCGGTACTCTGCAGATGAGCCTAGTGTATATAGAGCAATGGCAATCCTCTTTTCTAACGGAATGCACTTCCGAAAACAGGTGTCTCTTTTTTCTAATATTGTTAATTTTTTCACTAAAATATTGAATGTTGCGCGGTCGACTCGGAAGCTTTCTTTGAAAAACGCATCGTTGTTAGTTGGTACGTCTTTCTCCCAGAACAACCCAAAACGTTTCTGAACAAAATAACATGAAATTTAGTTATGAGATTTTTCTCTATAATTACAATTCTTACATATTCCCGAACTCTGCGAGTCCACTGAATGCTTTGAGATGCCGCAAGTTGCATCATCACTTGAATTAATTTCATTTTGTTTTTTCGGACAATGTACTGCTCTTCGGCACTAATAATTCCTTGCAACACTGCGTTCCATTTGTGTGCTTCATTGAGGATTTCCATTAAAACTATTTCACGATTATTATTTGTCATGACGTTACTTTATTTTTCACAACCTTTTGTTTCGTTGTTTACCTTTTAGTTGTCAAACGCAGCTGACATCATATGTTCTGTGAAACCCAAACCTTAACACAACGCAATGTGAACACTTTGGGTTAACTTTAGGGGTTAAGCACTTAACCCTTATAATGTGAACATGCTAATACACATGCATGCATTCAAACAAACAAAAGAAAAAGTGGTGCTGCCAAACTGAAATTTTTCAGAATATTTCCGATAAGTAGATTCTTGCAAATATATAAGGGAATTTTAGGTAACTTATAATTTTTTGCGCTATCAAGAGTGTGCTTCTTCTATTCCGCGTGGTCCGTGAAGCAATGAGCATGAGACTTTTATTAATTGTTTAGTTTTTACTTTTTGCTTGCTTCTGAGTATCCGTCAATTCGTACAGAATTAAAACTTATTTAAAATTATCGTCCGTACTCCGGGGTCTGCGGCGGTAATATTGGTGTGAAAATTAACGATAGTTTGAAACATCTTTAACTATGAAAATTCGCGTTTTAAGTTAAAAATAATAATAATATATTTGTTCTATATAAGTCTGTGCATTTTATATTTACTCAAATATATAAATACCATAATGAAATTCGTTCTTATCTGGTGTCCTATGACACAATTCAACTTGTTTAAAATGAGAATCAAAAAATTCCAAAAATATCGGTTTACGATACTTTTATGTAATAAGAAGAAATACATGCATATTTATCAAGAGACTGCAATCACAGAATAAGTAATAATAAAGAAGGAGCATCTCATACAAAACGTAAATTGTATGGCGGGTTCCATAACATCCCTGCAAGAAAAGCATACGGAAACTCACAAACACATATAAGCCAAAAAGATGTTAACTAATACATAGACAATCAAGTGATACACATTTTTTTGCGTACTCATAAAAGAACCAAGTACCTACAGAAATTTTATGGAACGCTACCAGGTACTGAGCAATTTAATCAAAATTGAACATCACTGGTCTTTTGTTTGTCGCTTGCAGTGTGGAAATCATATAGAACTATAGCTGCAACTTCGGCCAAATTTTGGCGCGTTATGGCATGATTTGGTGAAAAAGTTCAACTGTGGTGAACCACGCCATAAGCCGAGTGTTGTGGTGAACCACGTAATAGAAAGTGTGGTGTACCAGGTAATAGCTTTTGGCCGAAGTTGCAGCTATAGTTCTATATGGTGGAAATTTAATTCGTGCAATAAATAATAAATAAATTGAATAAATAAATTATATTTAAAGAAATAAAAAAAAAAGGTATAACAGAACAATGAATAAAAAAACTTTATACACATATCGATACCGACAAAAAAAGAATTTGTTACGTAAAAAAGAGGAAAATAGAAATTTCAATATGGCGGAAAATTTGGATGCAACTGAAGTGATGGTGGCTGAAAGCAGTGGTTGGAATTGTTTAGATAATGTGGAAAGTGTTGCAATGGAAGTGGAAAATGAAGATATGTTGGATACTAATAATTTGAATAGACACAATGAAAAAGTTTGTGAAGAACTTAAGAACTGGGCTTTAAGAAATTTCATATCCCACAATCACATAACTGATTTATTAAAATCTTTATTAAGGGCTGGTATTGCTGGTTTACCTTCAAGTGCTAAGACATTGCTTAATCTGAAAAATTCGAAATCCCCCATAGTTCGAGAAATGAGTCCAGGTCAATACAGTTATTATGGTATTCAAGACCACTTTTTGTCGACCAAGTACAATATGCTCGAAAATGTTAGCAAGATAGATATTTATATTGGCATAGACGGTCTGGCTTTATTTAAAAGCTCTAAGAATGGATTATGGCCTATACTGGGGTCTATAGTTGGCTTCCCACGTATTCGCCCATTCATGATAGCCTGCTATGCAGGTGTCGGAAAACCTGCTGATGTGAATGATTTCTTGGAGGACCTTTCTAAAGAGATCAAAGACCTACAGGATAATGGTATACGCTTAGGAGAATCAAAGACGGCGAACTTTTCTGTCAGGGTGTTTACGTGTGACTCTCCTGCAAGAGCTTTTGTAACAGGTGTACAGTAGCATACCGGGAAAAATTCATGCCCAAAATGTGATCAAAAAGGAGTTGCTATTAACCACCGCATTTCTTTTTCTCAGAACATAGGCAACCTTCGAACAGATGAGGAGTTTACTGCTAGGGCGGATATTTCGCACCATTCTCCATACTTTAAAACGCAAATTCATGTTCTCGAAAAAGTTAACATTAAAATGGTGACACAATTTCCATTAGATCCCATGCATTTAATTGATTAAGGTGTGACAAAAAAGTGGTTAATGCTGGTTACGAAAAGTTCAAACATGCCTGAGATTGAAAGAAGACTCACTAGTCTTTCGAGTGTGATTCCTTCAGAATTTAATAGAGCTTGTCGTCCGTTGAAAGATATGAATATATGGAAAGCAGCCAGTTTCTGCTTTACACCGGAATCTATGTATTAAAAGACTGCATACCAAGTGAAATGTATGATAACTTTTTACTTTTACATACAGCAGTTAGATTACTCTCGTGTGAAAAGACTTGCGTTTCTGAAATTAATGTAGCTCAAACTATTTTTGAAGAATTTATCAAATCTTTTGCTAATATCTTTGGGGAGGATTTGATTAGCTTCAACATTCATGGGATCTTGCATTTAACAGAATGTGTAAAGCTGTATGGACCCTTGGACTCATTTTCGGCTTATAAATATGAAAACCACATGCAATTTTTAAAGAAAAACATAAGGAAACCCGACCAAATATTGCAACAACTATTTTTTAGAATGGCAGAAGTTGACGTGGTATCTAATTCAGAGAGCGGTTGCTCTGATATACCATTTACCGAAAATTTTAAAAAAGAAAAAAATTGTTTCTGTTATGTCAAAAATCGAGGCCCATTTAAAGTCACTGCAATTGGAACAAACTCAAACAAAAAAGCTTTTTGGGGTTATTACTTTAAGAAAGTATGCAGTTTCTTTGAGTATCCTTTAAATTCAAGGCAAGGTTTAGGAATATTAAAAACATCAGAAATGGACGAAAGAATTTGCATGGTTTTTGAGGAAGATATAAATTACAAATATTTTGCCATACCTACTCAAGGCTCATTCATTTTCATCCCCATACTTCATTTGTTTCACGACTTTTTTTAACATTTTCCACTATTATAATTAATCTCCCAAACATTCCTTAAAAGCCATCAAATTCAGAATGTCGTCCGAAATCGAGTACGAAATATGCGAAGAGGAAAGCCAGCACTTTGACCCTACAAATAATTATGCAGAGGAAGTGATCGAACAGCCACCAAAGCGTTTCTGCGTAACACGTAATTACAATGGTAAATATTTATATAATAACAAAATACATTTTTATTTACGTAAGACTAATTTTTTATTAGATGAAGAAGATAGCGAAATCGCATCAAGTTCCACCGCACCGGTTTCTAATACGGAAATCATGAAAGCATTGAACGGTATTCAAAAACAAATGGAACAGATGCAGAAACAAATAGATGCTTTACATCAAAAATTTATTGCGGACAAAGAAAACTTAGACAATAACAAACCGGAGACCAAAATGCTGAACGACACACTGCTATATTGCAAAATGACGTATAAAGCGACACAACGATTTTTTGGCTTAAACCTAAGCGAAAGGGAAGAAAAAATGGGATCATTTCTTCCGATTTCAAATATTTCTCAAATGCAAGCCTTGCAAGACCAGCTTAAAAATAAGGACAACGAAGACGCTATGGTAACTAAAATGCTTTGAACAAATTTTTTTGAAACAATACTAACAAATTCTTCTTAGCGCACATTCTTGTTTAGTCGCAAAGGTAATCAAACCCTGGACTCGCTTCTTCGATTGTGTGCCGACGACTCCGTCTTAAATGAGTTTAACTGGGACGGTAGAGCGGGGAAAAAATGTCTCAGTGCCCAAACCCTTTTTGGAAAAATTCTTAGTGGTAAAATTTTTTATAGAAGTCATTAATATAATTTTTAATCCACTTTTTATATTCGCAGAAGTATACCATGAACTTGATAAAAAGCAGTTCGAGCAGCAAGCACGCAAATCAGTAGAGCTGGCCCATAACCGGAGCAGACAAAAAGTGCACCAGCAGAAAAAAATCCTTTTATCCCTAAGTGAAAACAACTGAAGTCCTTATATTATTATTTTTTTAAAATATTTTTTTTAAGTTTAACAAACAACTGACTGAATTAGTTATTTTATTTTTTTATGTATATATTTTTTTTTACTAGACCCAAATGTGCGTATGACATTTTTAGGTTTAAGAATGAACTGATTTAATTTTTTTATGTATATATATTTGTTTTCTATATCCAAATGTGATTATGACATTTTTAAGTTAAAGGAAGAACTGAATTCGTACCTTTATTTTTTTTCCACTATGTAAAATGTGCGTATGACATTTTTAACCCTAAGAATAACTAAATTTATTCTTATTTTTATACCTATTGACAGAATATAAAAGAAATTTTTCATTTCTTTAAAAGTTGTCTTACGGTGGAACCAAAAAAAAAAAAACATAAATCAATTCAAAAAGCGTAGAAAAATGTATATTTAAAGAGCATTTTTGGATTTATAAAAGGAAAGTAAATGATATATTGCTAGTCCTAAGCATTACACCAAAAGAAAAGCGAATTTGTGCTTGTGATATTTAATTAACGAACTTAAAACTTATGATTTTTACTTTAAGGACTATGTGTATTCATTTTTATACCCAGCGTAAGCGGGGTATATTAGTTTTGTGAAAATCTTGTAACAGGGAGAATTAAGCTCCGGTGTTGTAAATTAAAGCTATTTATATTTTCTTTTGAATTTAAAGTAAGAAACCCGTTATGTTATGGACTATATTTAATTTTTTGGAAAGCCAAAAGAAAGAGAAATGTTACATTGAGCTATTGTTACGTCACACTTGATCTCATAAGTATCGAATTTTTTAGTAACTGTGTTAAAAACACCATGGTTGTTCACTCTTGGACTGACACGAGCGATTTTGTCATAGGTACTTGGTACTTTGAACATATAAAAATAAGAAGTAATCGCTTGCACAAAAAAGGAAAAAAACTGTAATTCCAGGAGTGACGCCAGCGAGATAGGATAAAATAATAAAACCCCTATACCTTCTTACCTACCGACTTACGTATTGTCAATAAACACAACGCTAAAAAACGAGAAGGTTGCGTTTTATTATAACCTAAAATCGAAATCCCGTTGCTGCCGCAACATTTTTTATTATTTTATCATTCCTGGAATTGATTTATGCCGCGCCGGAGTGAGCGCTTGAGACAGAAAACGATGTCTGAAAATGAGATGGAGAATAGTAGAGGCAGTGAGGAGAATAACGAGGATACAATAGTAGAGAGGGAATCTACCGCCGATTTAAAAGAGGAGATTCGTAATCTGAAGCTGACCGTAAAGGAGCTCATGGAAAAAGTCAGATTATCATCCGCTCAAACCGAAGTAATACCACCACCGCCAACTGGAATCGCGAAGACCACAGCAGGCAGTTTTTTGTCATCCCAGATAACGGAAGGTATTAAAGCATCAATGCCGCCGATGCAAGAAAAGTTAAGTATATATCAAACTTCTTTGCCGCCATCCTCTTATACTGATATAGATGTGCCATTCGCTTCTTATTTCCCTTCACCGTCTGCACAAACGAGTTATATGCCAGTTTCGTCATTGCATACTACGAGTTACTTGCCGACAAATCAAACGAGTTACATGCCACAAACGTATATGCAGACCCGGAACAACGTGCCACCTGGCCAACCGTCATGCCTGCCGTTGCCGACTATGCCAGATTTGCCGTTTACGCCGATATCATCGCGCGGAACAACAACAACCACGTCCACATTCACGCCTTTGAACGTACAGGGAGCAACAATCGCCGCACCCTACGTATCCCAGAATGTTAGTGATCACCGTCCTATTCGTAAATTGTACGATTTACCGGAATTCAATGGTCAGCCCGAACAATGGCCGATGTTCTTAGTTTCATACAGAGAAACTACTCATTGTTATAACTATACGAAATTGGAAAATCTGTTCCGTCTACAGAAAGCCTTAAAAGGAGAAGCCAAAATTAAAGTAGAAGCATTTTTGATTCACCCGGAAGGTGTAGATCAAGTAATGAAAACCCTGGAATTTCATTATGGCCGCCCTCATGTGATGATACGCAGCCAGATTGCGAAAGTTCGTGCATTTCCGGCAATATCTGGTAAGAACATATCGGATATAGTCAATTTTAGCACCATGGTGGCTAATCTTACCGTGTTCTTGGAAAACGCTGGAGCCGTGCCACATTTGAATAATCCAACCTTATTGGATGAATTAATTAGCAAACTCCCGCTTACTAAACGAGAGGAGTGGATGAAATTTTCACTAAATAATTTGGGTTTGTATCCCAGCGTACGACAGTTCAGCAGATGGTTGCAAGAAGTAGCGACATACATTTCATTGGTAGCTGAATCCGATTCCGCTAAGAACGATCAAGTCAGTGGCAAAAGAGAAAAAGCAAGAACGCTTCTGGCCACAACGACCATTGAACAACGCCAGCCCAATTGTTTGTTCTGCCAACAGAAGCACTATTTGAACCAGTGCTCTCAGTTTAAAAATACTTCAACTGCTGATAAATGGAACTTTGTAAAAGATAATCGACTGTGTTTTGGTTGTCTGCATGCAGGTCATAACGCTCTTAAATGCAATAAGCGACGTCAGTGTGGTTTGTCCAAATGCGGAAAATATCATAATCGTTTGCTTCATGAAGAATTACATTCTAATAAGAATGTCAACAAAAGTAAACTAATTGAAACGATTAGTGATGCTAACAATTCGACAAACGATAAAAGCGATAACGATAAGGCGCCGGTAGCTGCGATTTCTAATCATTATGCGAATAAGAGAACACTGTTTAAGTACCTACCAGTAACGATAAGCGGACCATTGGGATGTGTAAAAATTATCGCATTTATCGATGAAGGGTCTAAAATATCGCTATTGAATGAAAAGGTTGCAACACAAATTGGTTTGCACGGTCCATCAAGCAATTTGTCGCTTGGATGGATAAAAGGCAAAAAATCGAATGAGATGTCGAAGAGAGTAAATTTCGAAATTTCAGGCCCAACTGATGACGGTCGAAGTTTTCCGATGAGAAATGTTCGAACAACAAGCAATTTAAAACTGGAACCACAAACTCTATACTTCGATAAATTCAAAGAGAAATATTCTGCGCTAAAAAACTTGGCAGTTGACGATTACATTAACGCCACTCCTAGCTTGTTGATTGGATTGCCACATATTGGACTGGTGCGTCCTAATGGTGTTATAAATTTGGATGAAGGCTTTTCTGTACACCAAACTTGTTTGGGGAACGTCTTGTTTGGGTCAAACGACGAGAATATCGAGGCTACGGTTTGTGTAATTGAAGTCGAAGTGTTGAATGAATTGCAACAACAGATATCTGATTATTTGACGCTAGAGAATTTTGGTATGAAGAATATCGAACCGATTATTTCAGATGAAGACAAGAGCGCTGAAGAAATTCTGGAAAATACTTCTGTTAAAATCGGTCAGCAATATGAAACGGGACTTTTATGGAAAAGCGATCATTTTGAATTTAAAGAAAGCTATTCCAGAGCGTTGAAGCGGCTCCAAGGCGTAGAATCCAAAATGATGAAAGACGAAAGCTTGGCCAAGTGGTACATAGAAAAAATTGATGAATATGTTCTAAAAAACTATGCCAGAAAGTTATCAGCGGAGGAGGTTGCAATTGAAAATGATCGTACTTGGTATCTGCCACATTTTGTGGTTGCCAATGTTTATAAAGGAAACAAGCGTCGGTTGGTCTTTGACGCTGCTGCATCCATTGATGGGGAATCCTTGAACTCCAGGTTGATGAAAGGGCCCAGCAAATATCAGCCCAGGCCACTATTGGCGATTTTATTTAAGTTTCGCCAGAGAAAAATCGGTGTATGCGCGGACATTAAGGATATGTTTCTTCGTGTAAAAATACGAGAACAGGATCAAACGGCCCAGAGGTTCTTATGGAGAAAAGGCGATACCAGCAAACCACCGGATGTCTATGTAATGCAGGCCATGATATTTGGATCAGCCAGCTCACCATGTTCAGCCCAATATGTGAAGAATCGGAACGCTAAACCCTATGAGCGATCTCATCCTAGGGCGTATAGGGCAATTGTTGAATGCCATTACGTGGATGATTTTGTGGATAGTTTTGACAGCGTTGAGGAGGCGGTGGCTGTGACCAAGGACGTAGTAAGCATACAGGAACAAGCTGGATTTGAATTGAGAGGCTTCGTCTCCAATTCATCAGAATACGGAGTGGCCGTTCCTAATGAAGAACATGGGGATGATGTTAACCTGACAAACATGTTTAAGAAGGAGACTGCAACTGAAAAAATTTTGGGATTGTTCTGGTCGCCAGTAGACGATATTTTCTCTTTTGTTTTGAAATTTGCCAAGGTCCCAGAAGCAGTCTTGAGTGGCAATCGAAAACCAACCAAAAGCGAGGTACTTAGCCTGACAATGTCGATATTCGATCCCATTGGCTTTTTGGCGAATATGGTAATAAGGTCTAAAATACTTCTACAAGAGCTATGGAAGCACGATATTGAATGGAATGCGCCTATTCCAGACGATATATACAAGAAGTGATACGAATGGTATAACGAACTTCAAAACGTCAAGTTTATACGGATTCCCACGTGTTATGGCCATAAATTCAGCCAATCGTCATCGCGTGTAGAACTGCACATGTTTACCGATGCAAGTGAAATGGCGTTTGCCGCAGTTGGTTACTGGAGAATTTGTAACCGAGACAATGTTGACATAGTTTTTGTCGCTGGAAAATCGAAATGCGCCCCAATTAAGTTGTTATCTATACCCAGGCTTGAACTACAGGCTGCTGTACTGGGTGTAAGATTGAAGGAAGCAATCATCACTAGCCACGATGTTTTGCCGGAAAAAATTTTATTTTGGTCCGACTCGAAAACAGTCATAAAATGGCTACAGTCGGATTGCCGTGTTTATAAACAATTTGTTGCTCATCGTGTTGCAGAGGTACTTGAATATTCGAAAGTGAGCGAATGGAGGTGGGTCCCAGGTTCGCAAAATCCAGCGGATGACGCAACAAGACCACAACATTTTACGAAAAAATCCGGCGAATCGCGTTGGCTGAATGGTCCTCAATTCTTGAGAACCAGCGAGGTGGATTGGCCCAAGCTGCCTTGCGAAGACAACAATCCAGAAGTCCAAGATGAGATACGTTCCAAGTTTTTACACCTGATAACTGAAATTCAACCTTTGATTCCTTACGATGAGAAATCAAGATATTTTAAACTGTTGAGAATAAGATGTTGGTTCATACGTGCCGTTAAGAAATTCAAATCGTATAGCCGGAAAACAGCTGATTTGTGTTTTGAAAAGTATTTGACTGCAGCCGAAATGCATGAGGCGGAAATATTTTGGTGTCAGATTGCTCAACAAGAGGAGTTCAAAGAGGAATATAGTTCGCTGAAATGCAAAAAAAGTTTGTCGAACAGAAGTACAATTTATAAATTGTCACCGTTCCTAGCCGCTGATGGATTGATTCGGATGTCTGGCCGTATCTACAATGCCGAATGTATTACATACCAGATAAAAGAACCGATAATTATGCCCAAGAAACATCTCGTCACCAGGTTAATTGTGAAGCACTTTCATGAAGAAATGAAGCATCAAAATCAGGAGTCGATTTGTTCCGCCATACGAACCAAATTTTGGGTGCCAAACTTACGCCAACTGGTAAGATCTGCCAAAAATAATTGTCAACTTTGTAAAAACCTAAGGGCAGTTCCTGAACCACCATTAATGGGACAACTACCAGAGGACCGTGTCAAGCCATACGTAAGACCGTTTACATATACGGGGCTTGATTATTTTGGACCATTTAGAGTTGCCATCGGACGGAGATGCGAAAAAAGGTGGGTGGCCCTGTTCACGTGCATGACGATAAGAGCGATTCACTTGGAGATCGCAAAAGATTTATCTACGGACGCTGTGATATTCTGCATTCTAAATTTCGTTAATCGTCGAGGGGTACCGGTACGCATCAGAAGCGACAGGGGAACAAATTTTATAGGTGCCAGCAAAGAGGAATTCGTCATTAACGAAACCAAGGTGGCAGAAGCATGTACGAAACGTGGAATCGAATGGGTTTTTAATGCACCAGCCAACCCATCAGCTGGTGGAGCTTGGGAAAGAATGGTGCGCTCCGTTAAAAGTGTTTTGGCATTCACGTTGAAAGAAAGCACGCCACAGGTGGAAACCTTGAACAGCTTGCTAATTGAGGCTGAGAATTTGATTAACTCACGTCCACTTACGCATCTGCCCATTGAGGCTACAGATAGTGAGCCGTTGACGCCGAATCATTTCTTGGTTGGTTGCCCGAACATAGTACAGACGCCATCAGTCGGTGAAAGGGTGTGTCTTAGGAAGCAATGGCATATTTTGATACAATTGAAACAAACGTTCTGGAAAAGGTGGGTATTGGAATACCTTCCAGTTCTCACACGACGCACAAAATGGTATCACCCAGTAAAACCGCTGAAGGTCGGCGATGTGGTAATAATCTGTGACGACAACGAAGCTCGCGGTGAATGGAAGCGAGGAATTGTTTTGGAAGTTTTCACGGCAGCTGATGGTCAGGTTCGCTCGGCGGTGGTGAAGACTTCGGTTGGGAGGCTAAGGAGACCTGCATCAAAATTGGCTATTCTCGACGTGCGTGGTGAGTCTTCCGGATCGACTCACGGGCGGTGGGATGTTGTAAATTAAAGCTATTTATATTTTCTTTTGAATTTAAAGTAAGAAAACCGTTATGTTATGGACTATATTTAATTTGTTGGAAAGCCAAAAGAAAGAGAAATGTTACATTGAGCTATTGTTACGTCACACTTGATCTCATAAGTATCGAATTTTTTAGTAACTGTGTTAAAAACACCATGGTTGTTCACTCTTGGACTGACACGAGCGATTTTGTCATAGGTGCTTGGTACTTTGAACATATAAAAATAAGAAGTAATCGCTTTCACAAAAAAGGAAAAAAACTGTAATTCCAGGAGTGACGCCAGCGAGATAGGATAAAATAATAAAACCCCTATACCTACTTACCTACCGACTTACGTATTGTCAATAAACACAACGCTAAAAAACGAGAAGGTTGCGTTTTATTATAACCTAAAATCGAAATCCCGTTGCTGCCGCAACATCCGGAGATATAGAAAAATATATATAGAAATGATCAGGATCGAAAACTGAATCGATTTAGACATGTCCGTCTGTCCGTCTGTCCGTCTGACCGTCTGTCCGTCTGTCCGTCCGTCCGTGGTCGGATCTCCTCCGAAACGGCTGAACCAGTGAAGTCGAAATTTGGCACACATGTATATCGGGGTCCGAGTATGATCCTAAGTAAAAATGGGAGACATCCGCCCACTGCCACGCCCACAAATGAATTTATTGTGTTTTCAATAAAATGCTTGTAACTTGCGAACCACTCAACACATTCCATTGATATTTGGTGTGCTGGTAAACTACGAAAAATTACATATCCTGGCAAAAAATGGACGCCGCCCTCCTCGAGCCACGCCCACAAATAAGCCCAAAAATAAGGGCTTATCGTAACTTGTGAAGTAAAAGGCGTAGAAGCTTTAAATTCGCAGCATAGGTTGACCAAGGCAAATGAAAGGTGTATGAACAAAAATTTATGTAGCGCGCCCACTGTCACGCCCACAAATAGAGAATTTTCATAACTTCCGAAGTAAAAGGCGTAGAAGCTTCAAATTCGCAACATAGGTTCACCAAGGCGAATGAAAGGGGTAGGAAAATTTTTTTTATGGCCCGCCCACTGCCACGCCCACAAATTTAGATTTTTCGTAACTTCCGAAGTAAAAGGCGTAGAAGCTTCGAATTCGCAACATAGGTTCACCAAGGCGAATGAAAGGTGTAGGAAAAAATTTTTTGTGGCCCGCCCACTGCCACGCCCACAAATAAAGATTTTTCGTAACTTCCGAAGTAAAAGGCGTAGAAGCTTCAAATTCGCAACATAGGTTCACCAAGGCGAATGAAAGATGTAGGGAAATAATTTATGTTGCCCTCCCACTGCCACGCCCACAAATAGAGAAGCAAAACCTAGTGCGCTCATAATGTCGGGACGCTGGGTATTTCAAAGTCGGGCTTGACCGACTTTAGCTTTCTTACTTGTTTATATTTAAAACACTAATAATATACATTGACATCAATTGTGATACCATATGTGATCAACAAAAAAACATTTTTATAAAATAAAAATTGAGAAAAATAAATTGCATTTCATTTAATTACACAAATTTTCATCCAAAAGTCGGCGGAGTTTTAATGTTAGCACTAACATAACCCTAACGCTTATATCTGCCATGCTCATAACGCTTATATAACAGTTTCAACTTCGAAAAGACTAATGCATAAAATGCCACTAGTAAGAAAGAGAAGAACTTATGCGGATTTGCCTGCTACAGAATGAGATGGTTGACACATGTATACAAAATCAACCCGTTGAAAATCTATACACGTCCATAAGGCTCAAACGTAAACTATAACAGTTATAATAACAGCTATATACGGCATATATAACGCTTAGGTTTCTTGCAGGGATCTGTTATGAGCGGGTTCTGCTGCGAGCATCAATAGTGAAATCAATGAGAGCGGGTTCCAACAATATTGGTAGTTATCGATCGTATTCTTTTCATCAACAGTTTTTGATATTCGGCAACCCTTTCACGATATTTGCTTAACAGCTGTTTGATCTGCATATTGTGAGTGAGAGTATTTTTCATAAAGAACATTATAATAAATAAATAATAAATTAAATAAAATGGATATAAGAAACTTTTTTAGCAGTGCTTCAGGTATGTAATGGTTTTAGCGTACAGGTATTTCCACATACATGTGTAAATATGCGTTTATTGCAGCGAAATTAAAAATAAGCCTGAGTCCGAATGGCAGCAGTTCAAGTGATGAGAACCACGTTGGCGATATCACGGTGGATGATTGCCATCCAAATGATATTGGTAAATGGATATTGCTAATAAGCACGTGAATACTGAGCAGAAAAAAGAGATTTTGAATAATTGTTGGAAGCCCGACCAAATTATAATTTTGGAGCTGATGCTACTCACTTAAAAAGAAAATTCAATTGGTCCTGGCTGGATTTGTATAAGCCGTGGTTGGTGTATTCACGCAGGTTGAAAGGAGCATTTTGCCTACATTGCGTGTTATTAAAGCCTCTGAATAAACCGGGCATAACTTCGTCTTGTTGCACGCCCCTTTACAAAGTACAAAAATGTGCATGAATACTGCAAAAGTCATGCATCATCAAGTTTGCAAAAAGAGTCTACAGAATCAGCAATGTTATTTTTGCATCAAACGCCTGTTGATTTGCAGTTGCAAACGGGTCATAAAAAATTGGTTCAAGAAAATAGAAACTTTTTAAAATCTATAATTAACACAATTTTTTTTTGTGGAATCCATTGTTGTGTCGTCTAGGGAGCGCGTCTAAGTAGCTTAACGCAAGGAATTACTCGAGACCGTTTAATATTGAATATAGCATTTATTGATTTACTTTAAGGCGTAACATTAAATCCTTAAGCTAACTAACTTAACTGAGCTATTCCCTAGCTAACACGGAGATCCACACTTCAACGTCCTGGCTCGTGAGTAGGTGCGTTAAAGTTGAGATCTCCTGTATACTTCGGTTCACGGTTCTGATCGTAGTCCTCCTCCAGTGCACGAATCTCAGTTTAAATAAAGAGATATTGCTGTTCTAGCAATATCGGTTGTTGCGACACTCTTCTGGGTCATCTCGATTGTTGTTGTTGCGTGCTGCTGTTGCTTAATACTTCTAGCGTCAGCTTTATTCCAGTCTTCAAGAGATATTGCTGTTCTAGCAATATCGGTTGTTGCGACACTCTTCTGGGTCATCTCGATTGTTGTTGTTGCGTGCTGCTGTTGCTTAATACTTCTAGCGTCAGCTTTATTCCAGTCTTCACCTGCTACGTGTTGTTGTTGTTATTATTATTGGAGCAGGTCAGTATTTAAGACGATGAACTTCTTGTGCATAGCTTATGCGACATAATTGCTGACTAGCTGTTTCGGCCATTTCGTCTTGCCGCTCACTCGCCCGATCCAATCGTCTGATGTTCTTAGTATTTGCGATCATTGGCTTTGATTGTTTACGTCAGCGTTAATGTTTTATTGATTCTGAACGCCGGTGTTTTCGTTGTTGTACTTTATCGCATATCGAAATAAGGTATAAGAACTGTTTGTGCGGTTAAGACACACAACACCATGATCTTCCTCTTCGTGGCAAATTAAATGATGAAGGTAAATTAATGTTTAAAAAAAAGTAAACGTTTGATTATTTTTTAATCTTTATATTATTTTAAAGGTGTTTTGCATGATCTCTTAATGCTGAAAATATCAGTTGGTGATGAGGCACTGAGAGAAAATCTTGTTGATGGAAAAAAAAAACCTAAAGTATACGTGTCTGGCAATTCAAAATGAAATTTTAGACATTTCAGGCAACATTTTAAGAAATTACATCTGCATACAGTATTTTGGCTGATGAAACAGCAGATATGGCTGGAAAAGAACAGCTCTCGATCGGTGTCAGATTTTTCGACCGGAACAGAAAGATAAATCCGGAAGAGTTTGTTGGTTTTGCCGAACTCACGGCAATGGATGCAGAAACAATCGCTGAAAATATCAGAGCATATATTGTAGAGCTGGACTTAGATCCAGCAAAATGTGTTGGTCTTGGATTTGACAGATGCGCTACAATGGCCGGCAAGGCTGGTGGTGTCCAAAAAATATTGAAAGGCACATTTACCAAAAGTTTTTTTATTCATTGCACTAGTCATCGTCTCAATTTGGTAGTGAATGATCTTAATTCAGTCCCCGAAATTCGAAATACAACTTCTACTATTAAAGATGTAATTAACTTTTTCAAAAAGTCTCCCATTCACAGGAAATACGCTCCAAACGTACATTCGTTTTGTGAAACACGATGATCGGAGAAGTACAAGAGTATTAGCGATTTTTAAAAAACCTATTGCGCAATAATAGAAGGATTGGAAAAGCTGAGTACAGAAGGCAATGCTGGCACAAGGTTAGTTGCATTTCAGCTACACAGTGCTGCTAGTAAAAGCGTTCCTAGTTTGTATGTGCATAATTGCAAAATATTACGGTCTTCTTCAGCCAGTGGTGAATTTATTGCAGGCCAAAAACAAAAATATTATTAAATGCAGAGAACAACTTAATCATATTTCAAGTGTTATTGAAAACCATAGAGCAACATCTGAAGTCGAGTTTGGCAACATTTTTAGAGAGTGTGAAAAATTAACTGATGAAGCTCAATTCAAAATTTTTGTGTGCCTAGAATTATTGCAAATCAAACTAAAAGGACGAATCCTCCGTTCACAACGACATCAGAATATTACCGGCGTGCTTTTTTTTTATACCGTATCTGGATTCACTCATATCATCCATAACACAGCGATTTCCAAAAGAAAACAACGCAGCATTCGATATCGCAGCACTTAGTCCACCTCATATTAAAATCGTAAGCTTGGACAATCTGAAGGCTCAAGTTTTAAATGCAAGCTCTTATTATAATTTGGAAGAGATTGAAAATGAGCTTGAACTTTGGCATAGTTATTGGATCAAAGAAAACGAAGAAGACACAGATTTAATATTTGCATACAATAAGACAGAGTTTTATCCAAAAATTAGGGAAGCACTTGAAATCTTGATGCCTTGTACAACCGCAACCGTGGAACGATCTTTTAGTACTCTCAGAAGAGTAAAGACTTGGCTGAGAACTTCTATGGGAGAAAATCGTTTAAATGGTAAGAAAATGAAATATTATAAAAACTTCAAGCTTATTAAATATATTTTATATATGTATGTAGGATTGTGTTAAGCACCCACAGAGCTTTAGTAGAAGAAAAAATAGAAGAGCTGGAGGAAGAAATTGTGAAGGAGTTTTCAGCAAATCCTCGCAAATTATTGCTTGTATAGAACATTATGTTCTTAAACACAGAAAATATTATAATTTTTTTAAGTAAAAAAATAGAAAAAAAACATTTTTTTGGCCCCCCTTACATGCAGAGCTGGAGACTATATATATATATATATATATATTATATATAGTCTCCAGCTCTGTCAAATCTATTTGTGTAAAACTAACATTTGTATAAAGATTCATCCCTAAAAAATCTACTCGTGTAAAACAAGACTAAGCATAGCATTTTGAAAAAACTTAACTATAGGGCAACACTGTAAATAAAAAATAAATAAAAAAAAATATATATATATATATGTTTATGTATATAGCTTATATAAACTATATAAAAAAAAATATATATATATAGCTTATATAAACTATATAAAAAACGTAATCAGTTCTTCCTGAACGCCATTACAAAAAAAAGCAAAACATAACAATATGTCAAATGCTTATTTCCATATACTTAATATATATCAGTTCTTCCTCAAAGACTTAAAAACAAACAAAACAACAACATAAAAAAATGTCAAATCCACATTTCCATAGACTTTATATATATCAGTTCTTCGTGAACGACTTAAAAGACAAAAAAAAAAAACATAACAAAATGTCAAATGCACATATTGTCGGCTTAAAGTGTAAACAAAAAACACTTTTTTTCAAGACTTCAAAGTAGGGAAGGAGACCCAAAATATGGATGGTTTATTTTGTTCCTATATGAAGTCTCTTCTAAATTCGATTCTGTGCACCATACAAAGTCTACTTGGAGTCACTTGTTGGTGTTAGCTGTGAACTTTGACCACAGTTGGACTTAGCAGTTTTACTCATCATCAATTTCTCCTTTTTTCTTTCGAATGACATCGAAAAGTCGGAATCGGTTAAAACTGGACTTAGCAGGCTTACACTTTAAGCCGATATGGAAACATACTTAACATATATTTTCTGTCTGCATCTGTTATGGGACAGTTCTATAGCCTTCCGCATTTGCTTCTGAAATTCCTTGAGGTCCAGTTCGTTTTATACTTCTACAAATGCAAAAAAATATTAACCATTGCATTAATGACTTCTTTCAGCAATTTTACCATTAAAAATTTTCCCAAACAGAATTTTTGAGTTAAGCGGCCTTTTCCCTGCCCTTCCATTCCAGTTGAAACCACTTAAAAAACTGTCTTCGATGCATAATCGAAGTAAGGAATCAAGAGTTTGGGTTCCTTTTCGGCTAAATAAAAAAGTTCGCTAAAGGAAACTTTTAAGTATTGTTAAAATAATTTTGTGTAACGTATTTTATTTACCATGGCATCTTCACTGTCTTTGTTTTTAAGATGGTCGTGTGGGACTTCCAACTGAGATGTATCTGAAATTTAAGGTCAGGTTCAATCCAAAAAACGCTGCGTGGCTTTATTTGTCATTTTGCAGTAAATACGGATGTCGTTTAGAATTTTTCTGTCCTTGTTTTTATGCACATTTTCTTTGTCCATGACAAACTGTTGGTGTAATGCATCGATTTGGTACTGCATATTTCCCATCGTTTTTTTAATTTCATTCAATGCATTCATTATTTGATTATTTGAAATCGGTGCGCTTGAGCTACTTGATTCTTAGTTGGGTTCTTCATCTAATAAAAAAGAAGTTTCGTGTAAATATAGTATTTATTTATTCATATTATAAAAGTTAGAGGTGGCTGGGTATCATCGTCACTTAAGAGGTACTCAATTTCAGATGACATGCTGGAATGGATGTTTTTTTTTTTGGTAAAGTGTGGAATTTCATTTTTGGAAGTGTTAAAAATAGTCGTGAAAAAAATGCAGAATAGGGATAAAATGTGGGAGTCTTTAGTGGGTATGGCAAAATATTTGTAAATAATATCGTCTTCAAAAACCATGCTACTTTTTTCGTGCATTTCTGTAGCTTTTGAAATACCTAAACCTTGGTACGAATTTAAAGGGTAATCAAAAAAGTCATCAATTTTTTTGAAACAATAACCCCAAAAAGCTTTTTGATTGGAATTTGTGCCAATTGCAATTATTTGAAATGGGCCTCGACTCTTAATATAACAGAAGCAATTTTTTTCATTTTTAAAATTTTCGGTAAATGGCATGTGATACCATGTCAACTTGTGCCATTCTAAAAAAGAGTTGTTGAAGAATTTGATTGGGTTTCCTTATGGTCTTCTTTAAATATTGCATATGGTTTTCATATTTATAAGCAAAAAATTAGTCCAAGGGTCCATACACAGTCTGCTTAATGCAAAATTCCATGAATGTTGAAACTAATCAAGTGCTCGCCAAAGATATTTGCGAAAGATTTAATAAATTCAAAACATAAATTCCGGTATAAAGTAGGGATGGGCATCGAGCATTAGAATATCGATATTCTATATCGCCCATATCCTATATAAAGCCGATACGATATATCGAATTTTTGTCATAGAAAATGCCGATATATCGATATATCGCCAAAATATAAGAATAAGTCTAAAGTCAGACATACTTACGAACTAAATGTTCCGGAACATGTTGTCTGACTTTAGACTAAAGCGCCAAATAAACATTCAGTCTTACTGATCAATCACCCGTGTAGCTGTTCATGTAATCTTGCCCATACTTTTTGGAGGGAAAAACTTGCTCTCAATTGTTGAACGTTGTATGAAGTGTCGAAACACTTTTGGGGATCTAAGAAGGATAAGTATAACGATTTGATTGGGAAAATATGAAATAATTTTAAAAGGAAAACTAAATCTCTTATTCACTTCGTAACTAAAAACAAACATGTATAAAAAAAAGGACTAAATTCGTTTTGTCATGATCTAGGTACTGGGATAAGAAAAAAAGAGAAGCACAGATTTTTCCGGAGCATTTAATCAACAACCATATCTTTTCTTCGGACGTCTTCCTCCACTTACTTATTCTTTCAAAACATTTGTTCGTGTGTCTGACTATCGATTTAGTGTCAAAATCAAAAAATTAAATCTTCGATAACATCGAAGCAAAATATCGATGTTAATGATATCGTGCCATTTGATTATCGAATAAAAATTATTATAATCCAGACAGGAAATATCGATATCTCGATATATCGATACAATATCGCCCATCCCTAGTATAAAGTAAAAACTGAAGAAATTCTGTTGCTTTCCAGTTATTTATATCTCTGAAGGGGCGACAAACTCTCCCAAACTCTGAGGGAACTAAACTGGAGAGATTAGCTAGTCTATTTTCAATTTCTGTTATGTTTACACTTTTCGAAACAAGCTTTAACCATTTTTTGGTCACACCCAAATCAATCAAATGCATTGGGTCCAAAGGAAATTGGGTAACCATTTTTATATTCATTTTTTCAAGTACATGATTTTGCCTCTGGAAATATGGAGAATGTTGCGAAATATCCGCTCTAGCAGTAAACTGCTGATCTGTCCTAAGTTTACCAACTTTCTGCGAAAACGAAATTCTGTTTTTAATGGCAATGCCTTTTTGGTCACATTTTGGACACGAGTTTTTTCCTGTGTGATGTTGAACACCTGTGACGAAAGCTCTTGCAGGAGAGTCCCAAGTGAATAACCTGCCAGAAAATAACACCGTCTTTGATTCTCCTAAACATATACCCTTAACTTGTAGATCCTTAATTTGGTCAGAAACGTCAGTCAAAAAATCGTTCACATCGCCAGGTTTTCCAACATCCGAATAGCAGGCAATCACAAATGGGCGGATACGTGCGAAGCCAACTATTGATCCTAATATTGTCCATAAGCCTTTTTTGAGCTTTTAAATAAAGATAGACCATCTATGCCTATATCAATTTCTAATTCATTAACATTTTCAAGCATTTTGTATTTAGTCAACAAAAAGTGGTTTTGAACACCATAATCACTGTTTTCCGTTGGACTCATTTTTCGAACCAGAGGCGGGTTTATAGAGTGAACCTTAAGCAAGGTTTTAGCACTTGTAGGTAGACCAGCAATACCATCGGTGATGTGGTTATGGGATATAAAGTTCCTCAAAGCCCAGCCCTTCAATTCCTCGCAAATTTTTTCACTATTGCTATTCAAATTATAATTATCTACAAATTCTTTGTCCACATCCATTTCAGCACTTTCCACATTTTGTAAATTTATTCTTTCATCTACCACGAATTCATCCGAACTTTCTCGTTGTTCCACGTGTTCCATTTTGCAGTTTTCCGTCTCCACTTTTTCTGAAACCATATATATCCTTTTTTGCGGTAACGGTAAGCATATAAAGTTTTTCTGTTCATTATATACCTCTTTTTTTAAATTATTTTTTGGACAACAAATTTTTCCCCCCCAAAGTACGCTTGAGGGACTCGAGTCACAATAGATATTGTTGGGTTATACAGTGGGCACAGCGCTCAGACTGAGTCGAGCGCACAAATGTCACTATATTCCAACGTAGGGTACCAAGCGCTCAGAGAATGTCGAGCGTATAATAGTCCCTGGTTTTCCCTAAAATAAAGAAACACAAAAAAAAAGAGTTTTAATCCTTTATTTAATAAAATGAATCCTATACCTCCAAATACAAATATCCCTACTTCTTTAAACTATTTACTTCTCCGTCGTGGCCTTTTGGTGAGTACGCTCGCAGAAGTCCTTTTCCAGTCGTCGAAGCTCTGTTTATATAGATCAATATTGCTGATCTTGCAATATTGACTATTCCCAATATCCTCGATCGTCGTCGATTCTTCCCAAAGATATTGCATAATCTTGACGGCGACCTTCACCCGTAATTGTTCCAACATTGCCATACTGTTGTTGTTGCCTTTACTTCCGTTCACTTAGTGGAGTTGTTTTTGTTGTTGCCAGAGATCGGATTGAAATTGTGCATTCGATGTACTAGAGCTGATCTTTGTCAATCGCGCTTATACTGTGCTGGTGTTGTTGTTGTTACCAGTGGCCGAACTGCATGTTTGCATTTGTCAGCAATTTACGCTGGACAGTGCTTTTGAGTAGCATGGAATCACCTTGAAGTAGAAATTCATAAATGCGGGTCACTGCCTTTTTTCTTTCGGTTTTAAGGTGACCACAGGTGAGTTTGGGAGAGACTCACAACATCCCTCCCCCTTTGAAGAAAATCGCTCCATAGCGATGATCGAAAACTTCAGAATTGGATGCGTTTTTGACATTGTGGCTGCTGTGGTTTTAAATTAACATTCAGTTGAAGTATCTCGTACTTGGAAGATGAGAGTGGTTGCTGCGATGTTTACTCTAATTTTCTTGCGCTGAAACGAGCTGCTGATGTTGTTATCACATAGACGTTGTTTGAAGAAAAATAATGCAGGCAGATTGTTCAGAACTTTTAATTGAGGGACAACCTTGACTCCCTCCTCTCCCCTTCTTAATGAAGTCGCGTATTAGTTGCTGATGATTTAGATGAACGAAAAATGTTAACATATGATGTATACAGTATGCATCGTTACTGTTGCTGGGTTGCTTCATGATTCAAAGGAGACAATGTTGAAGCGTTTAAGGTGATTGTCTTTTAATGGTTGTTAAGAAATTTATATGTTTGCCTAATGCTGGCGAAGACGTTGTTTTTAGGCAAATGATGAATCGTGAAATTTATGTCGATGCGTGTTTGAACAATACCACTGCTGTTGTTTAAGCGATACTCCCGCTGTTTCGATAGTGCGTATCCAGGCCATTCTTTGGGATTACATCTTATATATATAATTTAATTCGTAGTATATTTTCTTATTATCTATATAATGTTTTAATTGATTTTCTTGCAGCTTGTTTTACAATCATGTATAATTTATTTATTGTTTATTTTTTCTTAACATTTATGTTTTATCGTTTTAAATTTTATTTTTTTTTTGTTGAAAAGCGTTTGAAATTAAATGTATAAATAATTTTTCATTTAAGTGTATTCTTTTTTTCCTTATTAACTTTTTATTTTTCTCTTTTTTCATGTTTTTTCCTATTTCTAATAGGGGTTTTCTTTCACTTTCCGTGATATTTTTATGTTCTTTTTCCCATTTTGTCAAAACTTCAGCTAGGAAATTTCTTGTTAATTTTATGGATTCTGTGCTTAAATTTTGTGCTGCCGGGTTGTAGTAATTGTTATTTTTAATTCGTTGACGAATTTTAAAATAAAATTTCCACAATCGATTAAATTTTCTTGTTGTATACGTTTTGGGTAAACAATTTCTGTATCTTCGTTAAAACTAGTTAAACCTTAAGCCCTTAATTTATTCAAGAAAAATTTTATATTTTCTTCTATTTCCGTTATCTCATGCGGCTGTAGCGAATCCATAACTTAAATATGATTTCGTTTAATTATAACTAGCATCCAATGATTAACATGGCAAATCGGAAATAACAGGTTTTCGACTTTGTTCACAGAGACGTTTTTAATTAATGGTTTTAGTCTTAACCCGGCTATGTATTCATTGTTTGATTCTTTAGCCGATTTTATTGCTATGTATTCAAATGAATCAAACACTTGCATTTTTTTTGTTAAGATGATTATTGTTAATGATCCAATTTAAAAAAACGTTTATGTGAACGTCTGACACAACAATATGTTAAATTTTGAGCAGTTGGATGTGAATTGCTCAGTACCTGGTAGCTTTCCATACACCTTTTTGTGAATACTCGGGTTTTTTACGAGTACGCAAAAAAATGTTGGTCACTAGAATGTTTATGTGTTAGTTGATGCCTCTTTGGCTTATATGTATTAGTGACTCTTCGTATTCATTTTGTGCTGGGTATTCGCAATAAACATGCGAAGTGATGCCATATTTTTCGGTGATCTCTCTCTTTTTGGCGATCAGGCAGCGCGTTTGTTAAATTTGAAAAGGAAACCAAACGGTGCATATGGAGCAAAGATGAAACAAAAACCCTCCTTGAGTTAATGAAGGAGAACAACGTTATGCAGTTGCTCGATGGTAAAACACGTCGGAACTGCAATGTTTACTTCCTTCTTGAAGAGCAATTGGCAGCAAAATGTAAGTTATGATGAACAAGAAATGAAATTCTATATTAATTATAATTAACTTAAGGCTTCGATAAAAGCCGAGAGCAGATAAAGAATAAGTTCCGTGTTCTTAAAAAAGAATACTTTAGAACGAAGCGTGGAAATAGCAAAAGCGGCGCTGGACGACAGAGCTGTGATTATTATAATGAGCTAGACGCGCTCTTAGGAAATCGTCATGTTGCTGCTGCTGTGGGGTTAGATTCCACAATAGTAGAAAATATGATGGAGTTGGTACATGAAGATGTTCCTGAAGAAGGCGAGTACTTAAAGGCATGGGCGTATTTACAGCAGGACAGGGAGGGGCAGCTGCCCCCTCTAAATATTTTCTGCTCAGTATACACCGCAAAAGAGTTTTCCAGGAGTATTAAGAAATGGGACAAGGCCGGCAATATCATTTTTCATAAGATAAAGGGAAACCTATGCTTCATGTGACAACACCTATGAGCAGACGCCAAAGTGCTAGCATACATATAGAACAAACTATTTGTATCTTGCCCCTGCCTGACTAAGATTCTGGATACGCCCATGTTTAGAGGAAGAATTTGTAGAATTTGAGCCCCAAAGCTCGAAAAAGGTGCCAAAGAAAAAAATTACGTTGAATAACACTTATATATGAAGCCTTTGTTTTAATGTGAGGAAACTATCAATTAAAAATACAATTGAAAACAAGAATGGATAAAGGTGATGTGTAGAACTATCAGGTTTTAACTTTTGATCGATGGATTAAAGAAAACAGTGCAGATTATGTCATCACTAAGTGGTGAATATCTTTAATCCATGTTCATCTTCAATTGTTTTGTGTTTCATCTTACAAGAAAGTCATAAAATATTATTGTATTTTTCAGGAAACGCTATTCAAGAAACTCTGCATGAAATCGCAACAGATGTTAAAGAAGAGCAGCAAAATACAAAGCGTTTTATGATGGAGGAGAATAATAAATTTATGGTCGAGCAACGTCGTCTCTAAGAAGAATTTCTAAACGAGACCAAAAAATTAATGGCGGAGGATCGAAATGAAACTCAAAAAATTTCGGCGGAGTTACTTAACAGAGATAATCTCTAATGTGATTTATATTTTTGTTGTTTATGTGCCTTTCTGTTTTGTTACATATGTTTTACTTCATTGAATGAATGTTTTCTTTTATTTTAAGTTTATTAATAACATTAATATATAATAAAATAATATATGTATAGTTTCAAAAACAAATTAAGGGAAATTATTTTGCAAATAGGGTTTTATATTTTCTCTTATATGTTTCGGGTCAAAACTATCGCATGGAATAGTTGTGCTGCAGGGGTTGGAAAGAGGTTGTGTGAGAAGAAATTCATCGGATTCATGCCACTTATTGGAGTACCGTTCATTGTGCTTTTCGCAAAAGTTGAGCAGAATAGCGCAAGCAACTACAACTTTAGGAACCATATCGATTGATATATCCGAACGTTTTGCGAGGCATCTCCACCTCATCTTCAGCCTGCCAAAAGCATTTTCTACACACACACGTGCAGAGCTAAGTCGAAAATTAAAAGATTGTTCGCTGCGTGTAAGTGATCCAGTGTAAGGCTTTATAAGCCACGGAAGCAAAGGATAGGCTGCATCTCCTACCAGCATTAGAGGTGTGCTGATATTCTCCACCATTGTTGTGTAAGGAGGAATTACTTTGCCTGTGTTCCTAAAAAGGCCACTTTCCTTCAAAACTGTCGCATCGTGCACGCTACCAGGGAATGTTATGTTAACATTTCTATATCTAGAAAAAACGAAAAAAAACTGTTATTTATATATATGCATTTCAATTTATTTTACTTACATATATTTCTCATCTTCAACTGCTTGCATTACCATCGATCGACATCCGTTACGGTTGAGATAATCCAAATATTTTTTGGGCAAAGCCAAAACTGGAATATGTGTGCCTATATAAAAATATAACAAATTATTTTGATCTATTCAATGAAAAATTATTACAAATATTTTTCACTGAATAGATGAAAATATCAACAAAAGGTCGAATAATACATATCGAATACAAAGGCAACAAATTTGGTTTTCTTAAGCATTTTTAGTTATGATCAATTGCGCCTATAATATTAGGACTGCCAGATATTTTTTCGAAATTCTTGGAAATGCGAAGACACTTCTCCAAATCGGGTAAATAAATGAAGCTTTTTGTCACCTCAAGGATAGCGTTTGTAACGATGTGAAAATATTTGTGCATTGTTGACTTATGAACGCCGAACACATCTCCAATTACTCGGTATTCAGCACAAGAAGCCACCTTGTATAAGCAAATGGCAATTTGCTTCTCTGATGCTACAGGCACTGTTAAGAAACTCTTCTGTTTTGGCAAATATGGAGATAGCAAAGAACATAGAGTTTCAAAAGAAGACTTGGTCATACGCATGGCTTCATAGCACATTTCTTCGTTTCTTGGCTCTCGAATTAGGGTCCAATAGTGGTCACTCCTCGGGCGAGTTTTGAATCGACGTTTTTGCCTTTCGTTCATTAAAACAGCAGCGATTGGTAGCAAATAGCTGCTGTCCAAGCGCTCCATGAGTGCTCCATGAATGCGTTGCATTCTTGCGCATGAAGCGAAAAATTTCAATTGCCCTTCCCGTAAGCCTTTTAAAATCGTTTGTCGACGCTTGTGCAATGATTGCTCAGAGAGAATAACACTTAATTCAGTGATAGTGAGAGCTTGCTAAGTAAAGACGTGTTTTTTAAGTCGTCCATAATTTCAGTTGTATTTATGTGTAATAAACATCGAATTGTAAATATAATCGTGAAACAAAGTATAACTCCATTTCATTTTCAATTTCATTTCATTTTCATTTTTCATTTTATTTCGTTAATACGTAAGACATTGTCTTTTAAGTACAATTAAGATTATTAATATTCAACTATGAATCCATTTAAATATATTTAAAACTAACAATTCAATAATCCAAAACATTCCATAATTCACAAGATGCAATTCTAATTCAAACAAAAAGAAATTAAGTACCTACACTACTTAACCTAAAATACAAATTAAAGGTCTACAGCTAAATTTTTTGCCTCAGTTTCCCAATTCAGAGAAATATGTAAGAATACAACTCTTAAAAATGTCCTCCTCTTTAATTTTTCGCAAACTTGCGGGAATGGAATTTCAAAGGCGCACAGCACTTACGAAAAAGCTTCGCTCTGAGGTCAGGTAATTAAATGTCGGTATAATGAAGCAAGTACTCCTATTGGAGGTCTATGAAGGTGCACCCCCCCTATAGAACCCACGGAAATCTTATATGCCACAATTATGTGCTCTTTATGTGCTAATTTTGTCCCCCTTCAAAGAATTGTGTGCTCGATCCCAAAGGGAGTTATGGGGAAAAAACGTTTGTATGGAGGGGGGGCTTCAACCTGAAAATATATCGTATTGGCTTAAAATAATGATAAACCTTAACTGTGTATATTTGTGTGCTATTTGTGTGCTCATTTTGATGTATGTATGTATGATGTGGATTAAATATTTATTAACAAACTTATATACTCATGTTTTTTTGAAGGTTATTTTGGCACCGAAATGAGGTTTAAAATGCAAATTTGTTTCGCCATAGTAACTTAAATTAGTATCAGTTGACTTAAAAAACAAAAAACCAAAATAAAAAACACAAAAATGTTCAAATATTTTTTATATGTTTTGGTTGCACACGTTCAGTTCATTGTGCGATTCAAACAGTTAAAATGTAAAATAGCTAACATTACTATTGAGCTAAACAGCTAAAAAAAAACTTTGCACTTCCAATAGTAGTTTTAAATTAGTTTTAAAATCCTACTTGCATTAACAAATAAACTTTAGCAATTCTTAACATACATATATATTTTATGTTATAAAATAAAATATAAAGTAGCTAATTTTAGCAAAAAATATCAAGTGTTGCAACAGAACTATCGATTTTTTTCATACCACTATACTAATCGATTAATCGATTGCCCTTAAGGTGCTTGCTTAAAGCGACCCGGACGCAGCGCATCCAGAGATGAAAAAATTAGTACTTTCGCACCAAAACTGGTACGTTGCAAATAAAATGGTACGTTGATACGAAGTTTTTCATTTTGGTACTTTTATTAAATATATTATTTTTTTATGCGAGTTTATGGTTGGTAATACATATTGGTTTAACCTCTACTCCACACGCTAAAATGCGTTTTCTGATTTTCATTTTCACCAACGAAATTTTTAAATTATTTTTTAAAAAATTTTAAACTACCTCAGCAGGTCGTTTAAGTTTGTTTTAAGATATGGTAACAGCCCTGTTTTGGGCGGTAGAAAAACAGCTGATTACATTCATTCTAAAATTTTACGGAAAAAATCTGCGCAAAACGAAACATACAATGCTTTAAATTTATGGATTCGTATTACAACGATATGAGACTAATGAAAAATCGCGCGCACACGGCTCCATGCCGTGTTTTTTAATTTAATTTTAAAATTTTTTTAAATATGTTTGGTAATATTGGCCCTAATTAGATAGAAAACTGAAACAAACGTTGGCCAATTGCTAATGTAACACGGAATTATTTTTTTTTTTTTAAATTTTACGCCAAATTCGGCCCGATTCATGATTTCATCCGTACAATTTTATTTGTTTTAAAATTCTGAGTCGTAAATACTTAAGAGACAGAAAAATGAAATGTATGCTACGTGATGCTTGATTATAGACAATTAGCACCGAGACTGAATATTATTGGCACGTTTTATAAAGCTTTTGCATGACATTAGCTTATTTTTATTTATATGTGTGTACATATAATAAAAAAATAATAATAAACTAAGAAGAAACAAAAATTTATAATTTAGGTGCTTCGCAAAGAAAAATAAATTTGGAAGCATAATAAATATATATATAATATATAGTAAAAATAATAATAATAATAATAATAATAATAATAATAATATAAATAAATTTTAAGAATGCATGATTCACTATATTGGTAGATAATTTTCAAAAGTAGAACAGAAAAAAGGAGCTTTAATAATTAAACCACCACCGCAAAAACCGTTCTAGGTTACAGCCTCTTGTTTCATTTACTGAATTTCATTAAAAATTACATAGCCACTAGGAACGTATGAAAATTCCTTACACTTATTGTGTAAAAATTAATCTGTCCTTTTTCCCCTACAGACGGTATTTCTCTAAAAACTCCCTAAAAATCACGAAATTTCCCTACAAGTGGCATCACTGTACTATGCGACAACCTTCCCAATCGAATTCCAACGTGCAACATATAAACAGTGTTGCAGTTTTAATAGAATTCTACCAATTTTGTTAGAAATTATTTACAATTTTTAATTTTGCTTGATTGGTAATTTTACTGAAGACTTGGTAGATTTGTAGAGTTTTGGTAGATTTTATTGACAAGATTTGGTAAAAAAAAAACTTCTTGGGGCTGCGGCAACACTGCAAATAAAGCGTTTTCTGAACTCAGACTCTCTCGAGAGTCAGACACACGAACAATGTTTTGAAACAATTAAGTAAGTGAAGGAAGACGCTCGAAGAAAAGAGACGGTTGTTTGTTAAATGTTCAAGAACCATATGTGGTTCTTTTTCTTTCTCATGCACAGCAGTTTTTTTTGTTTTGAGACAAGTTTTACACGGCAGACATTGAAACTTATAGCACTGACAGACATAGGTATTTTACACCATGATGGTGTGAAGTCTAGGTGACACACATAGGTATTTCTCAAAAGTCTACCTTAGCCAACATAGACTTTTTATAGACTTCACACTACATTGAAAGGGAGGATTTATTGTGGACTTCTTAGATTGATATGGCAACGCCGCACTAAATTAAACGAAATATCGATTATTTTATCGGAAACCAGATGTTTAAATTTCTAGTTTCAAGTAATTTATGCGAAATGCATGAAATTAATTCCATCGTTTGGATTTATATAACAAACAAACGAAATTTTCATGGATTCTTTTGAGATAAAATCGATGCTATATGCTACCAAAATGATTTCATTGTTTTTGTTGTTGTTTTAATTTTCAATTATCAGCTGTTTTAAAGAAGTCCACAATAGAAATCCACAATCAATTGTAGTGTGTCACCCCAACATCGACTTTTTTCATTGTAGTGTGAAGTCTATAGACTTTACACCATATGTCTGTCAATACTATAAGTTAAGACAGGTTATCCGTTTAGGAAATGGCCTGACAAAAAATGTTTCATGATCGAAAAGTCTTAACGTGTAAATACATTTAAGGTTGATATAATTTCTCGATAAAATTAAAAACTGATATTTACATCTCGTTCAATTAGCAGTTCTCTCTTTACTCAAACGCATTTTAGCGTGTGGAGTAGAGGTTAAACCAATATGTATTACCAACCATAAACTCGCATAAAAAAATAATATATTTAATAAAAGTACCAAAATGAAAAACTTCGTATCAACGTACCATTTTATTTGCACCGTCATAGACCTTCCTATTGGACATGCTAAATCTCAGTTTTTCAAATAAATAACATGGTGTTCTCGAGCTGATGATTTTATGCAGAAAGATTAGATTCCTAGCACTCATGTAGCTTTCCAAACTACAGCCAAGAACTCCATTATTCCACGTGCGCACAGAGACATATCTAGGAACGTCAAAGACATACCTGGTAGCAAAATTAAAACTAACCTGCAGTTTGTGCATAGATCTTGAATCACGCTTTGGATAAACAGTGACAAAGTAGTTGATAAATGGCATAATCAACTGCTTGACAAAATATTTTCTAGTTTCAATAGGGGTGAATATGGCAGAACGACGTAAATTCCTTAGTACAAAAAATTTTTTGCTTACAACACTATTAACATGGTCTGTACAGCTTAAAGAGCGATTTATCAAAAAACCAAGATTTTTTAATTTCTCAACAACACTTAGTCTAAAATTACCGAGATTTATTGGGGGAATCGATCGCATGTCTAAGTCAAACTTACAGATTGGCAAGACAGAGCATTTGAGAGGAGTTAGGGATAAACGATTGCATTTAGCCCAATCATTTAAGTTCGAAAGGTTTTCATTCATGCGGTAGCACAAGTTCTTCAATAAGTCCAACTCTGCGAGACATGTATATTTGGAAATCATCTGCATATGCATGAACGGTAGAATTTTCAACCACTGTGAAAATGTCATTGATAAAAATAGTAAAGAGTAACGGACCGAGAACTGAGCCTTGGGGGACGCCACATTCAACTTCTTTATAGCTAGAGAATTTTCCTTGACATAAAACTCGCTGAAGCCGCCCAGTTAGGTAGCTCGTAAGCAGCATTAAAGCATGATTATTGAAACCATAAAGGTTTCCTAGTTTCTCAATCAAAATAAAGTGATTCACGCAATCAAAGACTTTAGAGAAATCCAGTAGAGTGAGGATAGATAAATGCCCCATATCATATGGTTCACGTAAATCGTCAATAACTTTCATTACCGCGGTAGAACGGCTGTGACCAGAACGAAAACCAGACTGGAGAGGAGATAGAATGCTGTTATTAGTAAAATGACTCTGAATCTGCTCAGCTATCAACATTTCGCATACTTTTGAAAGGCATGGTAAGATAGTGATAGGTCTATAATCCTCAACGCCCATCGCTGGAGATTTTTTATTAAGAGGCATAACCTGACGTATTTTCCACATACTTGGAAAAGTACTCTTTGTGAAAATGTAGTTTATAATGTGCGTCAACGCGCCAAGAATATACGGTGCTGCAAGTCTTATGAGACGAATAGGCAAATTGTCAACGCCTACCGCATTAGAACTTATTTTGTTGATACATCTTAAAACATTAACATCACAGACAGGACTAAAGTAGAATGGATTATCGGCATAACAACTGAGATCAATGTGCACCTTATCCCTCGGGGAGAGATTAGCAGTAAAAGCATTATTTAGAATTTCAGGGTCAATTTTACAAGGTTCAGTCGTCGTTCCTTTATAGGAAAATTGTCTAATATTTTGCCAAAGCTTCTTTGTAGAAATATTTAAATTAAGTTTCCTTCCATAATACTTTTTTGCCACACAAACCATTTTGACTTCTAAATTCCTAGAAGATTTGTAATTAACCCAGTTGAGCGGTGAAGCTTTTCGCTTCCACTTATTGTACAACTTATTACGGGTTCTAATAGCCTTCTGAATTGAAGAATTAAACCAGGGAGTAGAATTTATCTTAACTTTAAATCTTCGTACGGGAATATGCGTATTGAAAATATTCAATAAAGCTTGAACAAAAACATTCAATTTGTCATCAATTTGAATTAAAAACCAACAATCATCTCAGTTTGTGGAGGCAAGGTGATTGAAGAAATTGTTGAGATTGATTGATGTGGAAAGAAGTTAAATATTCCGAAAATCAAATCATGATCAGATACAAAAGAGCATTGACCAAAATGAAGGCTGAGTGAGAGACTCGAAACAAGGAAAAGTTCTAAAAGGCTAGGCTCAGAGTTCGGTGAAAAGCGAGTTGGATATTTGCAATTTACAATATGCAGCCCGACCCCAGAAACTAAATCGCAAAAACGGTCTTTAATGACGTCGTTTTTTAATAAATTTATATTAAAATCGCCACAGATAATCACCCTATCATATGCAACTAAAAGTGACGAGATAGCAGAGAAATAAGCTTCAAGTGAATTGTTGCGGTTTGGATTATATACGCAGCTGATTAGCATTTTCCTTTCCCCAGCAGCAATTTCCACGCTTAAAGATTCTACTAAATCATCAGACGTACATTGTATTACACGAACATTAAGAAAATTTTTTCAAAACATTGCAATCCCACCACCCCTTTTCCCAACCCTATCTATTCGCAAAAGCTTATAACCATACAATGATAAATTCCCATCAAGTATATCTGAGCTTAACCATGTTTCCGTTATGCACAGAATCAACATTATCTTCATCGAAAACATACCACACAAAATCAAACTTCAGTGAGTTTAAACTGCGTGCATTAAAATGAGCCAACCTTAGACCACAACAGAAGCTATTCATTATATTGATAAGAAGCTTGCTGTTTCCGTCAGTACCTAGTGTATCATAGTCAACCATAAGTTCCATCGATAAACGCGAGGAGCATAGATTTTAAGAGCCGCAAAAAACATTGGGCATGTACAGGGCTGGGCGCAATACAGAAGCAAATATAACCTGATGAACATGTAGTGGTGCAACGACTTCATAAAATACAAATTCGCTCTTCATTTTGCGAAGACGAGCGACATAGGTCTTACCTCCAGGAGCATTCATGCCAAACTAAACTCACAAAGCATTATTTTAACGAAAATAGCTCTCTGCTTTGCACTAAAAATCTCTTGATCGCATAAATTTTTTGACAGACGTCTTGCTTCGTTCGCTTCTTGACAACAACTAAATTCGTTTCGCGTGCGCTCTTTATATATGTACACGCGAGCAACGAATTTTTGCTCTCACTTGCACATTTCATGCTCGCGTGCCCAGCCCTGGGCATGTATAATCAACTTAAGGAAACCAGTAAAAGAAAAAATAGCCAGTAGACTTAACAATAAAAGAAATATTAATATTAACGTAATAAATAATGTAGTTATAAATAACGAGATGCTATTTAGTAGACCCATTACGCGCTATGAATTAGAACCAGCGCAGTTGATAGCTTTATCGAAGTCGCTCTTATCAGAGATTAAAAACGGTTTGCCTTCACGAATTAGACGTATATCAGTGGTGTTCACGCCATACATCATTTGATGGTGCTCAATTCACACGTATTGCTTACGCTCTTTGTTCAGTCGGTAGCAAAAGGCCGACGAAACAACATCGCGCGCATCCGTACAGCTTTTTCGTTTCTCTGCATTGAGAAATTTTTTCTGCGAAAAGCGTATGTGAAAATGGAATGCAAAGAGTTGTTTATGATTTCACATGTTTTTGATAACATGCTTTGTCTTTTGTGTGGGAAGTCTTTTCAAAAACAATATGAATGCAATTTGAAAAAACATTATGATTCTTTTCATTCTGAATTTAACGAATTTCAGGGCGTTGAAACGGAAAACCTTATTAAAGAAATAAAGAAATGTGTTTAGAAAAAACCAAGGCTTGGATTTTCAAAATGGAAGATGATTTAGGGACTGAAAAAGAATTAAAAAAATAATGAGCTAAAAATGAATTTGACAGACCTATTTACTTTTAATATAAACAAACCTGGTAGATCTTTTTCAGATGGTAAATTTATAAAAGCTATACTCATAAAAATTTTCGAAAAACTATATAAGGAAGTAGATTTTGTTGAAACTATACCATTATCTCGTTTTACAATAGCCCAGCGCACAGAAAAAATAGGCCTACTAATTGAACCTGAAATTCAAAATAAAATAAATGAGTGCAAATTTTTTTCCATATGCTTGGATGAAAGCACAGACATAAACGACCTTTGTCAGTTGGTAATTTGTTTTAAATTTGTTAATGCCGATTACAATGTCTTTGAGTCAATGCTTTCATTAGCAACTTTTTATGGTCATGTGACAGGTGAAGCCATGTTCGAAATTGTAAATGAAATTCTCTTTTCAAAAGTAAACATGTCGAAGTTTGTTGGGATATGCACGGATGGTGCAAATGTGATGATTGGCAAAAAAGAAGGGTTAATGGGCCAATTAAAAAAGCACAGCATTGAAGTTTACTCCTTTCATTGCATCATCCATCAAACCGCCCTCGCTTCAAAATTTTTAAGTAATTACCCCACTACGAAAATAGCAGAAAAAATAATAAATAAAATAAGAGGAGGGCATCACTCACTGACCCACCAAAAATTTGTGCAATATCTAAAAAGCACCAAAGCTAAGCATTGCGACCTCAAAATGTTTACCGAAGTTCGGTGGCTAAGTCGCGGAGAATGCATTTCAAGGTCGTTTGATTTAAGAAACGAAGTGTTGGACTTCCTACAAATGTCAAATCTTGAACAATCTGAGAATTTAATACAAGCTCTTCAGAACAATAATTGTGGTGAAATGTACCTTTATCAACCATGCAATGATTGAAATGTTTTCTTCTGGGCAACACCGATTTGAGTTTTTCTAGACATAAGTTTCATGTGTAAAGAGTATTATTATAAGTTTGATTGTAAAGCAGAGCAGACGCTTTGCGCATAACTAGCGAAGAACAAAAAAGACGCCGACGCAAAACAAAAATAAAAAAAAACAAAATTTGATTTTCGACCAATAAAAGAGAATTTGGTCATTCTGGCCGGATAAAAACTTATATTTTAATTATTTTGGATAAAGGTAATTATTGCAAGACAATTGCTGGTCCTTCGAGCAATCGGGACAGCTCTTGGATCGTAGAGTCCTGGTTGTGACACGTTTTTGGAAGACAGACATTCATTTCGACAGAAAATCCCGTTGGATTTTCGGTTTCCAAGGTGGTGAAATTCGATTCATGGGATCAGACGAGGGTTCTAGAAGCGTCTATCACACACATTCATAAACAGACAGTAACGGAGATCTTTCATTTGAGAGAGCGAGATGCCAAGGCAAAATAAGAGAGTAAAGTCGACAACAGCTCCTGACGAAGAACGGCACAAAGGCAAAAGAAGGGTAAAACTCAGATTTGATGAAATCGAAAAAACTTTGTTTGAGAGCGCAATGGACACACCAGTAGCTAATTCTACGCGGGCCGCAGTAAAACAACTGAGAGAAAACGACGAAGAGTCTGTTCTCTCACAAACGTCAAACACAAACGCAAAAGAGTTGGAAGCGGAGGTTCAACGCTGGAAACAAGAGGCATTAGTTCACTACGAAAAACTACAGCAGAAAGAGAGAGAAATTGAGCAGTTACGGCAATTGAGTATCAACAACGAAACATCAAAAGGTGATGAAATATTGAGCGCAAATTGCAACGCGCCGAACGCTGAGAGGAAAAAGATGAGTGAAAATCGGGACATTGAAGAAAACCCACTCAAGTACAGTGACTTGCAACAGTTTTTGACCAGACAATCAATTTCAACAAATTTACCGGAGTTTACAGGTGATCCACTTCAGTGGCCATTATTTTATTCAGAATATGTAAATAGTTCTAAGTTGTGTAAATTTTCGAATTATGAAAATATTTTAAGACTGAGGAAAGCATTGTCAGGTCGAGCCAGGGAAGCAGTTCAATCATTGTTTTTGTTTCCTGATAATTGTGACGAAATAATCGAAATTTTAAAATCTAGGTTTGGAGATTCACAACATATAATTCGAAATCTTTTAAACCAAATAAGAAATTTTCAAGGGATTCGTGAAGATAAAACTGAAAATTTAGTGCGTTTCTACGATCGCTTTACCAGCCTCGTATATACGTTGAAAACACTTAAAGAGGTTGATCATTTAAGAAATCCAACACTTTTTGATGAAATTATGAACAAATTACCAGTTACACAGCGTTTGTCTTTTGTACAGTTTTATGAGGAAAGTTCATGCGAAGAGCCACGTATTTTATCTTTGCATAAATGGTTGGGAAAAAAGGTAAACGCAGCATGTATATTAGGTTTTGGTCAAACCAAAATCAAAGACACGACACTTACAGTTACGAACACAGAAATAAAAGCAAAATATCCGTGTGTTTATTGCAAGTCAGATGAACATAAAATATACAAATGCGACACTTTTAGGAAAATTAATGTCGACAAAAAATGGGAGTTTGTCACGAAGAATAAACTTTGCATTTCATGTCTGGGCAAAGGACATAATATCCGCGAATGTAAATTTAAAAAAGTCTGTAAAATTGATAATTGCGATAGGTCCCATAATCGACTTTTGCATAATGATACCTTTAGGCAGTCTAGTACTGTGCAAGCCGACAATAAGCAAACAAATTTAGAACAGAACTGTCATATAAAAGCAAACACAAAGGTTCTTTTAAAAGTTGTCCCCGTCACTGTTATCAGTAAAACCAAATCTATTGATACATTTGCTTTACTCGACGACGCATCCACTGTCTCGCTTATTGACCAAACGTTGGCTGACGAACTTGACCTTAGTGGTCCAAATGAGCCTTTAAATATGCAGTGGACTAATAACCAGACAAATGAACAAAGCGATTCTCGAGCGGTATCTTTGAGAGTAAAGGGAAAAAATAAAAATGGAAAGACTTATCTTTTGAGGCGCGTTCGTACAATTCAAGATCTTCATCTTCCGCGACAGATAGTCGACAAATCAGTTTTACAGTCATGGCCATTTTTAGGCAGTATGGAGAACCTTACTTTGGAAACCACAGAGCCGAAACTTTTAATTGGACAAGACAATTGGCCAATGATAATGTCAAGGGATATGAAGTACAGTGAGTGGAATGGTCCTGTGATTAGTAAGACTTTATTAGGATGGGTATTGCATGGAAATGTTCCATACAAAGAATCACGACAAACAAACTTTACTTTGACTATAAATTCCAACCCAGTAGACGATTTAGATAGTCTTCATGAAATAATTAAGGAGCAATGGAAAATCGAAAGCGAAATGACAGCAAGAGATGAAGCCATTTCAGCTGACGACAAACGATGTGAAAAAATTTTTGAAACGACTATTCAACGAAAAGACGACAAATTTTAATGTGGGCTTTTTTGGATGAAAGACAACTTGTCATTGCCAGAAAGTTTTAGTACGGCATATAGCAGGTTATGTCATATGGAAAAAAGATTCGACAAAGATAATGATTTTTTTGAGAGGTATTCAAAAAATTTGAACGAATATATCGAGAAAGGATATTTGAAGAAATTGACAAAAACTGAAGCATCCATCAACACTCCAAAAACATACTATTTACCTCATTTCGGAGTTACTAACGTAAATAAACCACAAAAACTGAGGATTGTTTTTGATGCTGCAGCAAAGACTAATAAATATTGCTTAAATGACTTTCTTTTAACGGGTCCAGATTTGTATAATCAATTGTCTTCAGTTTTACTGAATTTTCGAAAACATAATATCGCCTTTACAGCTGACATCAAGGAAATGTTCCTTCAGATAGGAGTCAGGGCAGAAGACAGACACGCTCAGCGTATTTTGTGGCGAAGTTCAGACCGTTCCAAACCACCTGATATATACGAAATTCAAGTCCTATTTTTTGGAGCCAAATGTAGTCCAAGTATTGCACAGCAAGTTAAAAACCACAATGCCAAAGAATTTGAAGCACAGTTTCCCAAAGCATGTCAAGACATAATCTCGAAACACTATATGGATGACTATTTAGGAGGTACGGAGACTGAAGAAGAGGCTATTGAGCTAATAAATGACGTCATCAATGTTATTAAACGAGAAGGTTTCCAAATTTGCAATTGGGTATGCAACAACAAGAAGGTTTTATCGCAAATTGACGAAAATTTGTTGCCAAAGGCTTCAAATGTATTTTGTAAAGAAAAAGAGCGAGTGTTAGGTCTTACTTGGAACGTTGACAAGGACGAATTTTGTTACCAACTGAGGTTCCATAAAATCGATAAAGACATTATCAATATGAAAAAACGACCATCAAAAAGGGAAATTTTGAGGGTTGTAATGTCAATTTTTGATTCTTTGGGATTTCTCTCAAATTTCGTTATACAAATCAAAATCCTACTTCAAGCCATTTGGCAATTAAAAATGGGATGGGATGATCTTATTAATGACGAACACTTTGTTTTGTTTAAAAATTGGTGCAAAAAACTGCAAGAAGTCGAAAAATTAAAAATTCCTAGAAAATTTACAATGATTGAAACAGGCCAATGGAAGAACACACAACTTCATGTTTTTTGCGACGCATCCAAACACGCTTATGCAGCTTGTGCATATTTAAGATTTGAAAGCAACACGTCAGTCGATTGTTCATTGGTGTTGGCCAAAAGCCGTGTTTCTCCATTGAAACCAATGGCGATTCCCAGACTTGAGCTTCAGGCAGCGTTGTTGGGTGCACGATTGGCAAAAAACATTAAATTGGTGCTTGACATTCAAATTCATGAGACATTTTTGTGGACGGACTCAGAGGTAGTTTTACATTGGATAAGGTCATCTAGTAAACGCATGAAAACATTTGTGGCTCATCGAGTGGGAGAAATCCAGGAAACAACAAACATAAATCAATGGCGCTACGTACCGACAACTCTTAACATAGCCGACGACGCGACTAAGTTTAAACCAATTGATTTTTCAGAGCAAAGTACATGGTTTAAAGGACCAAAATTTCTCTATTTGACGTCAGATAGGTGGCCAAAAGACAAATTTTCGAACTTAAATGACGATCAGACAGAATATGTGAATTTTATATCAATAAAACATGACTCTATTTTACTTCCAGACTGGAAAAGGTTTAGTAAATGGTGGAGATATTTAAGAACGACTGCGTGGGTTTTGAGATTCATTGATGTTTATGTCTTTAAGAAAAAAGTTAAAAACGCTGAACTAACGCCAGATGAAATAGGAAAAGCCGAAACATTAATTTTTAGAAAAATTCAAAATGATTCATTTCCGGAAGAAGTACATTGTTTAACAAAAAATAAAAGTTTAAATTCCACAAGTAAGCTCAAGTCATTTCCACTACAGTATTCTGATGAAAAACTTATTCGATTGAATGGCCGACTAAGAAATGTGACAGAACCGGAATTTGATTTTGATGCAGGTAATCCGATTGTTTTAGGCCATAAACATCCAATAACAGCTTTAATCATTGATCATTATCACCGACAAAACAATCATATTGGCAACGAAAAAATATTGAGGGATTTGAGGAAAAGATTTTGGATTACAAATTGTCGTAATTCCGTTAAAAAGTGTGCACTTATCTGTCAAATATGTAAGAATAGAAAGGCTCAGCCTCAAATTCCCGTAATGGGGCAACTCCCAAAATGTAGAATCGAACCTACTGTTCGGCCCTTTATTAAAACTGGAGTAGATTATTTCGGACCAATTGAAGTGACTGTTAATAGAAAACATGAGAAAAGATACGGGGTGATATTTACCTGTATGGTTACTCGAGCCGTTCACCTCGAAATAGCGCAGGACTTGTCGAGCAATGCCTTTTTACACGTATTTAGGCAATTTGGTTGTCGTAGAGGTTTTCCGGACGAATTATACTCAGATAATGGCACCAATTTTAGAAAAGCAGATAAAGAAATTCGAAATGCCATTGACAACTGGTGTCAAAGTGACTTGACTTGCTTCATGACAATGAAAAAATGCAAGTGGGTTTTCAACCCACCCTTGGCTCCTCACATGGGGGGGGCTTGGGAAAGGTTGATCCAATCTGTCAAAAAACACATGTCGTTCATGTTGAAAGAGCGTTTTCCAAAGGAATACGTTCTTCGAAATTTGTTTTGTGAAATTGAAAACATGTTGAATAGCCGACCATTGACTCAAGTACCAATTGACTCATACGATTCAGATCCAATACGACCAATCGATATTTTAGTGGGACCGGAAGGAACTAGTTTTCCTTTGGAAAAAACTGACGACAAAGATCTTTTGATTCTTCATCGGTGGAAAGCGGTCCAAAGACTTGCCGACATATTCTGGAAGAAATGGAAATGTGACTACCGACAATATCTTTTAACTAGCCCGAAATGGATTAAAGATCATAAAAATTTATGTAAAGGTGATGTAGTTTTGATTATGGATGCTGCTACTCCACGAAATGTTTGGCCGAAAGGCATTGTGCATGAAGTATATTGCGCGAAGGATGGTAAAGTGAGAGTAGTGGATGTACAAACCATCTCAGGAATATTTAAAAGACCTGTGACAAAAGTAGTTAAGCTCGATGTACAAAGTAATTAAGTATTCATGCTGAATACTTGGGGGAGGATGTGGTGAAATGTACCTTTATCAACCATGCAATGATTGAAATGTTTTCTTCTGGGCAACACCGATTTGAGTTTTTCTAGACATAAGTTTCATGTGTAAAGAGTATTATTATAAGTTTGATTGTAAAGCAGAGCAGACGCTTTGCGCATAACTAGCGAAGAACAAAAAAGACGCCGACGCAAAACAAAAATAAAAAAAAACAAAATTTAATTTTCGACCAATAAAAGAGAATTTGGTCATTCTCGCCGGATAAAAACTTATATTTTAATTATTTTGGATAAAGGTAATTATTGCAAGACAATAATTCATTTTGGATTTGGCATATCTATCAGACCTAACCAGTTTTCTAAATAAACGTAACTTACAACTGCAAGGAAAAAACAAGTCGATAATTGATTCATTCAAAATAGTTACAGATTTTAAAACAATATTATTTTTACTGCTATGCGAAATCCTATCCAATAATTATTCCAATTTTCCAAATACCTCAAAACTTATTACAGAAATAGAGTCCGATATGAAAACACAGCACGCTGAAATAATTGAAACACTTTTAAATAATTTCGAAGAAAGGTTCAAAGATTTTGAAACAGTACAGCCATTGATTGAACTCTTCGAGAGTCCCTTGACATGTGATATAAGCAATTACGAATTTCAAATTCAATCAGAACTAGTGATGGGCGATACCGATACGATAGTATCGGGTATCGATGGGCGATACCGATACGATAGTATCGGGTATCGATACTTTTGGGGCGATACTATCGAAATTTGGCATCGATTCTTTCGCAGCGCGATACTTACTAGTATCGATACTTGGAGACTTAATTTTGAGTATTCTGTCTGAATTGGGTACTCGTTGGAACATCTGTTCCTTGCGAAAGACTTTTTTCAATGGCGGCTTTAATAATGGATGAGTGCGGGAATTGACTTTCGCCAGAGCATTTGAAAAGAAGAATTTTCCTTGCTGCTCTGAACCAACAATATTGGTTTTCCCAACAATAAGCCAATTCACAGTTCATGCTAATTTAGGGTTAAATATGCTAATTTGCTTTTTTTTTAGATTTTCATTAAAACTGCTCAAAATACTGTACATAATTTGCATATATAATACATACATTTCAAATACATACCCTGAAAATATTTTTTAAGTATTTCATATTTTATAATTTCTTTACGATCATCGTAATGATAATGCGGGTAAGGAAGAGTTTAGCCTATTATTGCGCTTCAAAGAACTTATTTACACAGGGGAGCGGATATAAAATTGGGTATCGTTTTATTCGATACTATATCTTGGTATCGATTCCTTTAGCCGCGATAGTATCGTTGTATCGATACTGATTGGGCTTGAGTATCGCGATACCCAAGTATCGATACTGGTTTCGGAATTGCCCATCACTAATCAGAACTAATTATTCTTCGTAGCGAAATATCAACTTTTTTCAAATTAGATTTAATCGATTTTTGAAACAAATTAGATGGTTGCATATATCCCGAAATAAAAGAAATTTCTTTTAGGCTTTTATCATTATTCCCTACAACTTATTTTTGTGAACAAATATTTTCAGACCTAAAGTAAATTTGTTCAAATCAGCGCACCAAATTAAGCGTAAAACATTTGAAATATATTCTATTGACAAGAAATTGCAAAGGTGTTATAGATATTGAAAATTGTATTGAAAACAACATTTGGGTTTACAATTCAAATTTTTAATTCAAAAATTTATAACGATTGCATAATCTAGTCTTAGTATTTTGAATTATTTTTATTTTCCACGAAGTTTTAAAATCTCCTTATTTTATCATGCCGATGGAATTCGTGCTAAAATTTTTCTTAGTGCATTGACTCTTTTCTCACTCACACAGTCTCACAGCCAATTTTGCACATCACTGACGTATATAGACCTCACCATCCCGAGTAAATGCATTGAAAATTCTTTTCTCTCTCTTAAGTTTGATCGCGAGCTGCATGATTTCCTTTGCTCTGTGTTTAAAATATTAAATTGACTGCTCTTAGTAAATCTTCTTATCGACATAATTTGAATTTAAATTAAATTGCTTTTCACATTGTTGCTTTAAAGTCAAATTAAAAGTGATATTTCATATCGTGCAACAACAATGTCTAAATCAAACAACCGTTTGCTGTCTACACCTCTCTCCATAGTCAAAACTCCTAAGCTCTCTGACAACGAGCATAGAATAAGAAATAATAAAGAAGCAGCATTTCACACAAAGTTTCGTTTCATTCGTGGACATAACAATACGTCCAAGTTTCGTTCATGTTCTCTCAATTAGGCTTTAGCTCTCTCAATTTGATTTTTGCGCTCGCTCAGTTTTCTCACTAGCCCAGCGGGAAAAGGTAGACATTGGTAAACGAGCGAGGTAATCGATACAACATATGTCTACCACTTACCCGCGTCGATGAAAATTAACACGGCGATGTCATTGAAAATACGTTCGTTACCTCTTTCGCTTACTTCTTTGTTGAAGAATTCTATGACGAACCCCTCATCAAAAAGTCTACGACGACTATGTGAGCAATAATTTTTCCGCTTCCCTTACCTTTTTCTTCGAAGCATTCTCCTATGACCCTTTCATCGAAGAATTCCTCGACGAATAAGGTAATCGAAGAACAAACTTCCCGCTGGGAGCGAGCGAAGAGAGTATCTCTCTGCTCAAAAATTATTCACATGTATGTACGTTTCTATGCATAGTGTCCATGGTGACAGTTGACATCTGTGTTAATTGTCACGCACGAGTAAAATATTGAGAATACTCTTCAGTCATAATTGAATAGCTCATGGCATATATAACTATATATGTCACTCAGGAGCCGTTTCTATTTTGGCTCTTTTCAACACGGTCTTGGGTACCCACCACGGTCTTGGGTACCCACCAAAATAAGTATTTTTCACTTAGGTACTCACCAAAAGTGTTTCTCTCTCGCTCTTTTTTGCCTGCCGAGTAACATCTCTTTCTAACTGGCGCGAAATGTCCCGCCTAAAATCTATGAGAGTGACATATAATATATAGTAATATATGGAGGCCGCTTACACGTTAAAACATTTCGATAATTAAACACACATTTTGTTGGCTAGGGACGCGAGAGGTTATGTTATGGTAGCATTTTTCTCTCTTCCCCCTGCCTGCCTTGCCCACGAAAATTTGTTTCATTATCGAAATGTCTTAATGTATAAATAGCGTATATGAGGCCTTTTACATTAGTCAATAATTGACGTTAGTTCTCACCATTTGGAGTAAGCAGAGTGTGAGAATTTAGAAGTTTTTGGTTGCATGAGTTCGATAGATCATTTTTTGCACTCTTTGATACGGGGAAGCACGGATGTATCTCTAATAGCGAATAAAAATAAGTATTGACGGTCAATAATTGTCTAGTGCAAAAGGCCTCATTGAAGCCCATCCGTAGTCAACAAACCATATATAACTATATATGTCACTCAGGAGCCGTTTCTATTTTGGCTCTTTTCAACACGGTCTTGGGTACCCACCAAAATGAGCATTTTTCACTTAGGTACTCACCAAAAATATTTCTCTCTCGCTCTTTTTTTGCCTGCCGAGTAACATCCCTTTCTTACTGGCGCGAAATGTCCCGCCCAAAATCTATAAGAGTGACATATATAGTAATATATGGCTCATGGCGACAGATGTGTGAGATCTTAACGATATGATGGCAAAAGTAAACTCGCTGCATTGAAACCTGCAAGAAATCGAAAAGAACAGATAAAAATATTAGTCTTTGATGAAATGGCCATAAGAAAAGAATTGCGCTACAACTATGCGTTAGACATCGTTGATGGGTTTGAAAACCAAGGCAATGGACGGACTAATAAAGTTGCAAAATCTCTTTGCGTTTTCATGGTTGGAGGTCTGTTTTCAAATTGGTCAACGATATTTAACTATTTTGTATCGGAAAAGGGCTTGACTGCAGAAAATCTAGTGGAAGCTGTGTACAAAAACATCGGGATGTTGAAGGATATGGGAATCACTGTTCGATCATTAGTTTGTGATCAGGGCTCAACAAACAGAAAATACTTTTCCTTGCTTGGCATTTCTTGCACGCATCCATATTTTACCATTGAAAATGGTGGAAAAATTTATGAAATATTTGATTTTCCTCATCTTGTGAAATCGTTGCATAATGGTCTCATGACCTGTCCGATAAAAACACCAGACGGTATTGCCGATTTCGAAGTTGTAAGGGAGCTGTGGGAAAGAGAGCTTGGTTCGACAACAAAATGTGTACCAAATTGACTCGCAAACACATATGTATATCCCAACACCTTTGACAAAATGCGTGTGAAATTTGCAACTCAGGTTTTTAGCTACACAGTGGCTTCCGCGATTAAAACCGTTGTAGGTTCTGGAGGCTTTAAAAGCATCGACAACCAGACTGCTATTTCAACAGCAAAATTTTTTGAACAAGTAGACAACATTTTTGACTGTCTTAACAGCGGCGTATTATATTCAGATAAGCCTTAGAGATCCGCAATACAAAATAACAATAATGTGCACCACTTCATTCAAAGTTTGGCAAAGTATGTGGAAGAATTAGGTTTCGTAAACGAGAAAAAATGTTTTTTTTTATTGATGGAATGAAATTAACTTTGCAATCCATTCTTGGTAAAGTCGAGGAAATATTTTCCGAACGGAAAGAAGTTTTTTTTCGTAACAACCAAACCATTCAATCAAGATCGTTTAGAAAACATGTTTTCGATAGTCAGGCAAAAAGGCGGCAATAACAACAACCCTTGTGTGTCTGAAGTCAACAAAATTTTTTCAAAAATGTTTTTGTATAATTTTAGTCGCTTAAGCTCCGTAGCAAACTGCGAAGAAAAAAACTGCCCAAAAAATATCATTTCAAGTGATTGCGCCACTGCTTGTGAGTCCCAAGGAACAAGTGAATCCCAAGAAACAAGTGTGTGTGAAAATGATTTAGAGCTTGAAGAATTCGTTAAAGTCCTGGACACTGACTTTTTGATCAATGCTTTCGATGAAACATCAAATTGGGATTTAGTTTCAATAAGATATTTCATTGGTTACGTAGCTTTCAAGATTTTGCCAAAATTTAAATGTGAAAATTGCAATAATCAATTAAAAAAAAGTGACGAAGTTATGACAACGTCAAGTGAGCTATTTTTGTTTCACAAAAATTATAGCTCCCTTATCGACTTTGGAAGCCTTACTCCTCCTTCAGACGAATTTTTTGAAGTTTGCAAAAAACACATTGCGATTTTTGAAAATATATTCAGCACACAACCTGAAATTGAAACAAGTAAGAAAGCTAAAGTCGGTCAAGCCCGACTTTGAAATACCCAGCGTCCCGACATTATGAGCGCACTATGTTTTGCTTCTCTATTTGTGGGCGTGGCAGTGGGAGGGCAACATAAATTATTTCCGTACACCTTTCATTCGCCTTGGTGAACCTATGTTGCGAATTTGAAGCTTCTACGCCTTTTACTTCGGAAGTTACGAAAAATCTTTATTTGTGGGCGTGGAAGTGGGCGGGCCACAAAAAATTTTTTCCTACACCTTTCATTCGCCTTGGTAAACCTATGTTGCGAATTCGGAGCTTCTACGCCTTTTTCTTCGGAAGTTACGAAAAATCTTCATTTTTGGGCGTGGCAGTAGGCGGGCCATAAAAAAATTTTCCTACACCTTTCATTCGCCTTGGTGAACCTATGTTGCGAATTTGAAGCTTCTACGCCTTTTACTTCGGAAGTTACGAAAAATCTTTATTTGTGGGCGTGGCAGTGGGCGGGCCACAAAAAATGTTTTCCTACACCTTTCATTCGCCTTGGTGAACCTATGTTGCGAATTCGGAGCTTCTACGCCTTTTTCTTCGGAAGTTACGAAAAATCTTCATTTTTGGGCGTGGTAGTAGGCGGGCCATAAAAAAAATTTTCCTACACCTTTCATTCGCCTTGGTGAACCTATGTTGCGAATTTGAAGCTTCTACGCCTTTTACTTCACAAGTTACGATAAGCCCTTAATTTTGGGCTTATTTGTGGGCGTGGCTCGAGGTGGGCGGCGTCCGTTTTTTGCCAGGATATGTCCCTTTTTGTAGTTTACCAGTACACCAAATATCAATGGAATGGGTTGAGTGGTTCGCAAGTTACAAGCATTTTACTGAAAACACATTATATTCATTTGTGGGCGTGGCAGTGGGCGGATGTCTCCCATTTTTACTTAGGATCATACTCGGATCCCGATATACCTGTGTGCCAAATTTCGACTTGATTGGTCCAGCCGTTTCGGAGGAGATCCGACCACGGACAGACGGACGGACGGACAGACGGACAGACGGACATGTCTAAATCGATTCAGTTTTTGATCCTGATCATTTCTATATACATTTTTCTATAACTCCGGAGCTTAATTCTCCCTGTTACAAGATTTGCACAAAACTAATATACCCCGCTTACGCTGGGTATAAAAATAAGAGAACGTATAATAGATGTTTGCAAGCTTAGTACACCTGAATGGTTTGCCGATAATTGCGTGGAGCATAAACTTCAAGTGGTAACGTTCCTTATAACAGTTCTTCTTAGAAAACACTGCCAATGGAGTTTGCAAAAATCTGTTTCAACTAAAAACAGAAAACTGAAAATTTTGACACAATAACATGAAGTAAGTATGTTAATTTTGCAGAGGAAGCAAACCCTAAAATACAGTTGGTTGGGAGCTATGGTCAGCGCCCGTATGGAGGAGATTCCCGTAGAAAGGCAGGAAAACGTAGCACTGCAAATCCAACAGTTGTTGCACAACAACATAGGCAGCTCATCACGGACTCGAAACACATCCGAGTCCACCACATCTTCAATGAGGGACACGCTCCAATTGTCGATGGATGGTGTGTTTGAAGAGGGTGATTTCGATGTGTGAAAAGGAAGTGACACAAGAACATTTTTTATACACATGAAGTGTTCAGTTTTAGTTTTATCAACCACGTGAAGTATTTTTTTTTTTATATATTATATTTTATAGTTTTCTTATTTATGTTTTATATCAATGAAGTGAATTAGTTTAATTTTTTTATATGCTTTTTTATATGGATGAATTATTATTTTTTTTAAATTTACCGTTTGTTTTTGAAATAATTTTTTCTGAAACCACTGCAAACTACTTTCTCCGCCCTGTAACTCCTCAGGATTGAATTTCAGACCCCCTCTCCCGTAAGATTTTGTGTTCATCATTACCTCCCTTACCATCCATATAAAAAAGAACTTCGGGAACTACGGGATACCCCGTTTATTTTTTTATACGAATGAAGTTTACTTTTATTTTATATGCAAATGCCTGATGATGATGCCTTACTAGTTTTAAGTTTTATGTTAACATGTAAATACTCTCTGAACTGAAGTACCGACCGAAACTTATAAGGCTGAAGAAAATTTAAAATTAATATTTTATTGCCAAGCTAACATGAAGTGATAGTAGTTTTATGTAAGGGGCTGTTTCCAACGTAGCATTTTAACAAAACGCTACAAAATGCAGTATGAATTCGCATGTAAAACGAAAACATTGTTTATTTAAACAAAATTTTTTTATTTTTCAAATGTATTGTTTTACAAAAAATTTTTCATGTATTTTGATATTGGAATTATCGGAATTTTTACTTCGGATGTTGGAGCAAATCTAGTTTATTTTCTTCATTGAAGTATGCCATAAACTGTTGCCGAATTTTTTCCGCTTCGCCTCTGCGTGGATTGTCATGCATTTCGGTTGTAGTAGAAGGTGTGTCAGTTGAATTTCCTTCTACATTTTCGCTCCACTGTTCGATAACTTCACCACTCTCCAATAAGTAATTGTGCAGAGCACAACAAGCGAGCACAATTTGTTGCACCGTATCGACTGCCAAATTGATTGGAGCTAAAAAAAACTCTAAATCGATTGGATAAAATTTCAAATGAGTGTTCTACAACGAGCCTCGCACGAGATAATCGATAATTGAACCGTTGTTTTTCCTGGCTTTTCGAGTGATACGGATACGGTTACAATAAATTTGTTCGAAGCGGAAACGCATCATCTCCCACCACGACGTAGGGAAGACGCCCACGATTTCCCACAGCGCTCGATTCAGGAATATTTTTCTTTTTTTTCTAAGACTTAATTTAATTTGCTTTGCAAAAATACTCCTGAGTCATTGCTGCGACCGTTGCATCCCACATCGACGAAAAGAAATTTGCAGTTTGCATCCACAAGGGCAAGCAAAATTATGCTATTTGTCCTTTTATAATTATGATAATGTGCACCATCTTTGCGTGACGGACGGCAGGTGATGTGTTTTCCGTCCAATGCACCCAAACAATTTGGGAACTGCCATTTGATAGCAAAATCCTTAGCAACGTTTTCCCACTCCGCATTACTGCTTGGAAACTGTATAGAAAAAGCCATTAATTAAGAAATATTGGAATACGTTTCTAAGGAAGACGTACCTTTAAATAACACGTTTTTAATTGCCTGTATAAAGAATCGCATACTTCAGGAATTATCTTTGAAATGGACGATTTTGATAATCTTGTCTGATAGTCCAGACTCATATAAGATTCTCCTAGAAATTAAGATTTATACTTTAAAATATTTTCCACACAATCACCTATTTTTTTTACCTGTGGCAAATTCCTTTTTTCCATTTTTTTCACAATAACAAAAGTTGCTTCACAAAAGACGCTCTATCTCACAAACTAATTGACTTACAGACGTCAAATTTTGACACGAATCATTTGAAGGTTGCCACTATATAAAAAGAACATGCATTTAATACTAGCGACGCCATCTATGTGTCAGACCGGGGACTTATCAGCCAACCTGTTATGCTGTACATTTTGACCATGAAGGAGCCTCTTATGCCGACTTGTGTTCAATTACTTTTCAAAAACCGTCCTTTTGCCACGCCTACTTTCCCAATTATTGGAAATAATTCTCAAATATTTTCATTTATTTATGTTTATATATTTACATTTATGTAATTAGTACCTACGGAATCGAACAGAATGTGAATATTTTTATTTTTATACCCAGCGTAAGCGGGGTATATTAGTTTTGTGCAAATCTTGTAACAGGGAGAATTAAGCTCCGGAGATATAGAAAAATGTATATAGAAATGATCAGGATCAAAAACTGAATCGATTTAGACATGTCCGTCTGTCCGTCTGTCCGTCTGTCTGTCTGTCCGTCCGTCCGTCTGTCCGTCTGTCCGTCCGTCCGTGGTCGGATCTCCTCCGAAACGGCTGGACCAATCAAGTCGAAATTTGGCACACAGGTATATCGGGATCCGAGTATGATCCTAAGTTAAAATGAGAGACATCCGCCCACTGCCACGCCCACAAATGAATATAATGTGTTTTCAGTAAAATGCTTGTAACTTGCGAACCACTCAACACATTCCATTGATATTTGGTGTACTGGTAAACTACAAAAAAAGACATATCCTGGCAAAAAATGAACGCCGCCCACCTCGAGCCACGCCCACAAATAAGCCCAAAATTAAGGGCTTATCGTAACTTGTGAAGTAAAAGGCGTAGAAGCTTCAAATTCGCAACATAGGTTCACCAAGGCGAATGAAAGGTGTAGGAAAATTTTTTTTATGGCCCGCCTACTACCACGCCCAAAAATGAAGATTTTTCGTAACTTCCGAAGTAAAAGGCGTAGAAGCTTCGAATTCGCAACATAGGTTCACCAAGGCGAATGAATGGTGTAGGAAAAAATTTTTTGTGGCCCGCCCACTGCCACGCCCACAAATAAAAATTTTTCGTAACTTCCGAAGTAAAAGGCGTAGAAGCTTCAAATTCGCAACATAGGTTCACCAAGGCGAATGAAAGGTGTGGGAAAATTTTTTTTATGGCCCGCCCACTGCCACGCCCAAAAATGAAGATTTTTCGTTACTTCCGATGTAAAAGGCGTAGAAGCTTCGAATTCGCAACATAGGTTCACCAAGGCGAATGAAAGGTGTAGGAAAAAATTTTTTGTGGCCCGCCCACTTCCACGCCCACAAATAAAGATTTTTCGTAACTTCCGAAGTAAAAGGCGTAGAAGCTTCAAATTCGCAACATAGGTTCACCAAGGCGAATGAAAGGTGTACGGAAATAATTTATGTTGCCCTCCCACTGCCACGCCCACAAATAGAGAAGCAAAACATAGTGCGCTCATAATGTCGGGACGCTGGGTATTTCAAAGTCGGGCTTGACCGACTTTAGCTTTCTTACTTGTTTTTATTTTGTTTTAAATAAAAAATTAAATTAAATGAAACTGTGTTCTTGTGGATTATTCATAAACAAGTAAGGGTGTTATAGTCAGGTGCACCTGAAAATACCATAACCGACATCCATAGGACGGACAGACGGACATGTCTAAATCGATTCAGTTGTGATCCTGATCAAGAATAGTTCTGTCTGTTTCGAGATTCGCACAAAACTAATATACCCTGTTTACGCTGGGTATAAAAATAAAATACATAGATCTACTCGGAGTTCCCTTAAATTAATTTCATAATATCGGGATAAATACATATGTATGTACATAATAATTCAAAATGATTTAGATTTAAAATAAAAATGATATGAAATATCAATAAAAGGACAAATTTTTTTAATAATGCTCATGCGAGTACCAAATTTACTGAAGTCGATCGCTACCGACAATGTGCGGTCATTTTGCTGTTGCGTTGTTAATAAAAACACCCTACAAAACAACTGCGGCATATCGATAGTGAAAGTCCTCATACGCACATTTTCGCTCCATGCATCGACCAAAAATCTTTGAATAGAAACCATAGAATAAGAAATAATAAGAAACTAAGAAAATTTTCTTACAATCGGCAAGCAAAAGAATACATATAATATATACGCACATGCGTAAAGCGAACCCGACACGGTACTGAATAGCCCACTGAATTCATACGTACGTGTTCAGTATGTTTGCGTCGACACGTTACTGAATTTAGTATACTTCATTATTTGTCGCTTGTTTTCAACGAGTGCAGACGACGATGTCAAACGCGGACAAAATAATTTTTACGGCTGTTGTAGTGGCATTAAAAAAAAAGGAAAACGAAAAACAGAAAAACAAAAAAAGGATTTGGATGAAAAATTGGCTAAAAAAAAGGAAGGATTTTGCTCATACTAATTTATTGAATGAAATAAAAATATCTGCGCAGAAAGACTTCAAAAATTTTATGCGAATGGATAATGGCACTTTTGAGGAATTATTGAATATGGTTGGACCATACATCTACAAACAGGATACAATTATGGTTTTGTTGTTCCCGTATAACTCGATTGCTATATTCTGGGCTTTTTATATCGCACAGCGCAGGTAAACCACGGTAAAATTCAATGAATTCCAAAATAAATGATTTATCATCGTTGTCCGCCATCACGTCGTCTCGCCGTAAAATTTTCTCTCAAATGAATTCAGTTACTGAATTCAGTATGTCGCGCATACGCGTTACTGAATTCAGCCAATCAGTACGCAAAATCAAAACGATTTGGATTTTGCGTACTGAATCGCTTCCCTCGTTGTAAGTGAGACGCATACACATCTATTTGACTAATACACATATAGCGTTCAGTACTGAATTCAGTACCGTGTCGGGTTCGCTTAACTTCTTCGAAAGAAAGAAGAACAAAACAAGAAAAAACTCGGCATATTCACGTTACACACTCACATAGCACGTTTATTAGCAAAACGGCGATGAGACAATTCTCGCTAGTTCATGAGCGCAAATTGAGAGAGCTAAAACAAAAGTAAGAGAGCAAGAAGTAACACCAGAGAAACGAATTTGCAAGGTTTCAACGTGCGGAGAAGAGTGAACTGAGAGTAACGCAAAAAGAGAACGCAGCTCACGTTGCTTCGTTTCTCGATCCTAATCTGTTCCAAAACTTGCTAGAGTGATTTTGATAGAAATGCTGCTTCTTTATTATTTCTTATTTTATGCTACGAGTCAACTCCTCGTCTTCTTCGCTTGCTTGATCAGCGCTTAGAAAAGCAGAATAATCTTATTACCGAAAAAATTGCAGCATCTGAAACGAAAATATTAGAGGTCATCGGAATGCAAATGAGAGATCTCTGCCGTGAGCTCTCAACTCTTAGCGAACGTGTGGATCGCTTAGAAGAGCGCTCATATGAAGTGGTGTCTCTTAAAACTGAAGTTGCTCTTCTAAGAAGTCGACTTTTGAAACAAGAGGACTCAGCTGTGTGTTGCAATCTACGTATACATGGTATTTCCAACCAAGATGGAGAGAATTTGCAAAACATATTTATGAAATTATGTTCTTCGCTTAATATAACACCTCCTATCATTATGAATATTTATCGAGCAACAAGAAAATCTGTGAGCAATATGCAAAGCACTGCTGATCCGGACGTTGTTGTCACCCTAGGCTCAGTATTTGACCGGAATCGTTACGTTCAGTAGCATCAGCTTTGCGTCGTACTAACAAAGCTCCTCTTACTCTTCAACTCTTGGGATTTCAATCAACAGTGAAATTTTTTACAAATGAAAAAATTGCGACTGAGAGCCATAAGATTTTAAGAGCTGCCCTTAAATTTAAAAAGCAAAATCTTTTGTCAGCTACATATGCCAGAAAAGGTATCATATATATTAAACTGTCACAAACTTCGAAACCTTGCATAGTAAATTCTATTGAAGAACTTAATACTTCTGTTAACGAACATGGCACTTAGAATCTTTTTCGTGAAACTATTGCAGACATTTAGTATTATATTTTCTCTCTTAATATTTTCCAATTGCTCTGCACCCTACATTATAAAAATGCGTCTATTTAGTTCAAGTAATATATGTAACTTAATATCTAATATATTATTATTTATATATATCACATATGTACTTATGGTAAGGAAATGTTTTTATATCATAATTTATATTTTGTTTGATTCTTTTATAAGTCTATCTAGTTTAAGGAACTTTTGTAATACCATGTTTTCTGTTGTTTCTAAACGTTTTGTGTTCAAAGCTCCTCATTATTTCTTACATGTTGTGTGTTCTTGTTTTTCAGTGAAGAGAGATTATCCAAAACTTCTTCTATAAATATGAGTATGGATAATATTCTAAACAATTTCGGCCTAGGCGATACTAATATTTTACTTCGAGTTCTGTCTGTTCAAGCTACTGGTTAAAAGTGTGTCACATTTACTCGCAGAGCCTCCTTCCTAAAATAGATGAGTTCAAGCATAATTTTATTAATTCTGGGGTCGATATCATTTGTGTTTCCGAGACTTGGTTCATTCCGTCTATGCCTGATAGCCTTGTTAACGTCAATGGCTTTAAAATTTTCCGTAGAGATCGTTACGGGCATGCTGGAAGAGTACACCGAAAAAAAAATGTATACGAAATCGTCATAATATTGATATTTTTCACTTACAAATCTGAGCCGATACGCAATATTATTAAAATTATACTACCTGTCGTATCAATTCTATACTTTTTTATTTGAAACGAAAAATGTATATTTTATATTAAAATAGTATCTTTTTGATACTACGTAGTATTAAACGGATACGGAAAATATACGAAATTAGTATCAAATACATACGATAACATATCAGTTTGATATGAGTCCAATGTAGAAAATATACGAAATTAGTATCAAATACATACGATAACATATCAATTTGATATGAGTCCAATGTAGAAAATATACGAAATTAGTATCAAATACATACGATAACATATCAATTTGATATGAGTTCAATGTAGAAAATATACGAAATTAGTATCAAATACATACGATAAAATATCAATTTGATATGATTCCAATGTAGAAAATATACGAAATTAGTATCAAATAATTTGTTTTTATAATAAATTATGTCTTTATTTAACTGAATATATTATTTTATAATACATTTAGTCAGGTACATTCTCTATCCGTATTATAGTTAACGATATATAGAAATAATTTAAGTTTTAAAAAGTTTTATTTCTTATTAGACGAGTTCCATTAGGTGCATAATACAAGTGGATTGGAGGCCCTGTGAATTCGTCTATTTTTAAAATATTAAGAAAGTTACATTCAGTTCCAACTCTATATGATTGATAATGTTCTGAGAAATCTATTATTTCATACTCCTTGACAATAAAATAGATAGTTTGATCAACACTTAAAATTATCTTACAGATTTCGAAAAGTTGTATATGATTATTAAATGCTTTTGTTAAAAAGTATCCTGGCTTATAACTACAATTTTTGTAATCAATAATATTCACAGATTCATTATATGTAAATAAATTTTTGACTTCATCATAATTGACAATTAAATGAGTATTTTCGTATGTTTCAATGTTAAAACAATAGGATTTGTTGTATTGAATGTGCTTTGGAAGTCCATTTCGATGTTCGTGCAAGAAAGAAGTAAATTTCAATGATGCTTTCATACTTAAAGTGTAGGCAATGTCCTTTCTTGACGTTATACTTCTAGCATAAATTTTGGCCTCTCTATGTTTTGCTTCATACCGCAGACTCCACAAATATTTCAGAGGACCAGACTGTTTAATAATATGAATGTAGTGTAAAAGAAAATGAAATTTAGGTTTCAGAGGCTCTTCAAAAAGTTTTATATATGCCTGATTATGATTCTCAATTAAAATCTTAAGTTCTTCAAGTGAATTTATATCGAAATAACTGAATTGCACTCGATCAATAATTTTCAAAAGAATAATAAAAAATTTCCAAACTTCATTATTTTCTGGAATTTGATCGCCTATCATTATTGGCAAGAAGTGCACAAACGTAAGCATTTCACGAGCTGACATTTTAATTTTTCCTTTTTTAAATGATTTAAATTTAAAGGAGGTGACAGATTCCCAATTTCGGTTTCACCATAATTGAACATCTGTTTCCTATAGTTTAATGTTTCAATTGAAAAAAACGATTCAGAAATGAAGTTTTTAAGTATAGAGCAAAGGTCATATTTACATACACCCTCCAATAGGTCGTGAGCAATATCGGCAATATAATTGTCAGTAACATGAAATGTGCTCAAATTATTCAATAGACAGTTATTTTTTACTCCATTCAGTTTGAAGTCACCTACTTTTAAAGCGTCATTATAATTTACTACACTTCTTAGACTATCTGCATATTCTACACAATCATATTTCGTCTCTTCCTTATTTCTAGTACAAAAACGGCAAAAGTAATTTGATTTAAATGATGTTGTGAAGCCAAGTATATCGTTTAAACCAAGGTTGTCACCAAGAACGTTAGACATTATAAAATGTATTTATATTTTCCAGTCTGTGCATTTATTGTGAGTCCAATTTCTTATTTTTTTGAATTTCGCCAAACCGAAATGGTTTTTTAGACTTTTGATCTTTATTTTGAAGTGCTGTATGAATTATAATTTAAATTCAAATAAAAATTGCGGAAAATAGGGAATGGTAATGCAAATTGACAACATTTGGTGGTTCCTAGATTGTTCACTTAAAACATTCAAAGAAATGGGATTAAATTTTGCCAGCCAATTTTTCTATTTTTTTTTAAAAGTTGGCTTAATTAAATGTATATATGGGTCACATTTAAAGGCATTTCATTTTTCTAAAGTGGTTTCAAAACGAGGGAAGTTCGAAAAATTTTTTGAATTGAAATTCGATACTTAACAACCTTGAACGGCCCATCTAAAGTCTCTACCGTTCACTATTCTTCTGAACTTGTTTTGACGTTAAAGAATTCTGGTTTAAAAATTTTATCTTCTAGAGTTTTTAACAATTTATGTTCAGTTTTAAGTGTTCAAATGGTAAAGCACAAAGTTTTAACAAATCATTTATTTTCTTTTTTTAGGAATGAATTCCATACCTTCAATATAAAAAAGTTGAGGTGATAATTGAAACATCACTTTGAAAGAATAAACATCTTTTCTGAAAGGTTGCTTTTTGAACAATCGTGTGCTAAATTGTTGACATGTAACAATTTCGGAATTTTGGCACTTTCAATTTCCAAAAACAAACATTTTCCTTTTCCAACTTCCCTTTAAGCTGCCAAAAATTTGGGGACCCCTATGAAAAATCTACCAATTACCCGCTAAAAAGCAGTCACTTTTTGGAGAGTTTTGGGAAGCTGCTGTTAGAGCTAACGCAATTGTTTGCATATGAATTTATGAATGTTGTCGGCTTTGTCAGGAAATTAAAAAACATAGTTAGCATATTAACAAAAGTTATAAACTATTTTTTAAAGCATATATATAAAAGGACTAAACTCACATTCCGGTTTTCCATTAAAATTTTTCCCCAATTCCAACTAATCCACAAATTTCCTTTCAGGAAATATTTTATTGATCGTCTTCGTTTATGTATTGCAGCCTTTCAAAGCTAAACCACAACTAAAAAACCATGTTATAATTAATTTATCCGTAAATTTTTTTGGATTTAACAAGGTTCATACCAAAAAGGTTGGTTGTTCCAAATGGAATTGTTCAGTAAATTCTGCAACTTACTGTCAACAATAAATTTCCGAAATTCCAATTTTCGAACAAACTTACAGGAACAATATCGGTCCTAATAATGCATACAAAACTATGAAATGTAAAAAAAATATTTAATTCGAATCCAAATTAAAGGAAATTATATTAAATTTATACGAAAAAATATCAAATTTATACGAAATAATATCAAATTTATACGAAATAATATCAAATTTATACGAAGCAATATCAAACGTATACGAAAAAATATCAAATTTATACGAAAAAATATCAAATTTATACGAAATAATATCAAATTTTTACGAAGCAATATCAAACGTATACGAAAAAATATCAAATTTATACGAAAAAATATCAAATTTATACGAAATAATATCAAATTTATACGAAGCAATATCAAACGTATACCACGTGCGTGTATAACGCACGCTTCAATTTGAATGTGCAAGAACTTCCTACATTCATATGCATTTTAACATATAATATAATATTTTATATATATTCAATAGGACGAGTTGTTACTCTAACACTTTCTGATATAAAGAAATGGAGTCAAGATTTTACGTACTTACATACGATGACACAATTGATTATTGTTGAGATTTTAGCACTTTAAACTTCACTTCACAGTTGTAAGTAAATTCACACGCGTCCACGTCAAGAGACAAAATCACAATGTCGCTCTCAAATTGAGGACGCTTGCAAATACGTTGCGTGAAATATAGTAACGGTATATCATCGCTTACCTTCTCGCACTTATGTCAATGGAAATTTTTAGCCAAATTCATACTAAAGCGTATCACTTCTACATTATTTCGTATCAATTAAATGTAACATCGTATAACTTGTGTAAAATAAATATCAATTTTACTCGAAAGAAGTATAAAATGAATGTAAAAAGGATAAATTCTATTGAAAAATATTAAAATGATAATGTAAAAAGGTAAACGTCAAGCTTGATACGAAAAAAAGTAAATTTGACATGAATGGTGTAATATTAATGCATGACAATATTTGAAATGAAAAAATTTCAAATTGATACTAAAAAGGACAATTTGATAAGATTTGTGAGATATTGATACGCAAAATATAGTTTTGATACTGATCTAATATGGAAAAGATATTAAAAATGTAATTTAACACCAGAATTGCACGGATATTGAAAATGTAAGATTAATACGAAAAATTGATACGCAAGTGTAAAACATTTCCGTATCAATTTGATGATTTTCGTATCAGAGGAATATTAAAAAATATTAACTTGATATTATAAATATCAGTCTGATATTTTTTAATGCAAAATTGATATTTTTCAATTTATACAAGGATTGATACGGGTTTATCAATCTTCGGATCAGGCGGATTTTTTTCGGTGTAGCTATCTACATTAGAAATGGGATAAAAGCCAAGATAGTACTTCAATCTGCACCTTTTAGTGAAATCGAATATATATTTATCGAAATTAACAACCGTCATGATAAAGTCCTATTGGGGTGTGTCTACAGGCCCAATAGGGGTGTTAGCATTATTCCCTTACTAGAAAACCTTGAAATGGCCGCAATGAACTACACTTTAACAGCAATATCCTTGTTAATCGCTGTTTCTTGACTGCAATGAATGCACTTGGATTTGTAACCGCTAATTCCACTAACCCTACTCACTTTTCTCAGAACAGCAACACTCTCCTTAACTTGTTTTTTGTGGAATCTATGTCTAAAATATTACACTATGATCAACTATCGTTCGGACAGTATTCTAAACATGACCAAATTTTTTTGATATACAACTTTCAACTAGAGAATTACGAAAATTCATTCATCTATCGTGACTTTAAAAAAGTCTACTATTATTTACTTGATATTGCCTTTAACACTATCGACTGGCACCACATTCGCAGTCTTGAAAGAGTAGATGACCAAATTTGCTTTCTAGAAGCGAATATCTGCTATCTCTACTCACAGTTTGTTCCTTCATATACGAAATCCTACAGTTCAAAATATGAACCCTGGTTTAGCTCACGTATTGCTGCACTGATATATGAACGCAACTTCGCATTAAGGAAATGGAAAAAGTATAAAACTAATCAGCTACATGCTAATTAAAAAGGCGAAAACTTCTTACTTTAAAGAAAAATTCGAATCTGCTGCTTGTTCTAAAGCTACTTGGGCCAATAAAAGAAAACTTGGACTGACCACTAAAACAAACTGTGATAATAATAACCTATATGACTGTGATTTAAATGTGATTAATAATGATATTTTAAATTTTACTTTGCCTGATGACTGCGATTTGTGTGAAGATGATTGTTCTGTTGTTGATAGTACTATACCTGAAACATCTGAGACTGATTTATTTTTTTCATTTAATTGTGTAGAACAGCATGATGTCTTAAAAAGTGCAATGTCTATCAAATCTAACTCCGTTGGGCTCTACATGATTGATCCTAAATTTGTAAACTTTCGTTTTGTAGTTATGGAATTGTTGGGTGCAACATTCCTTTGCTTATAACTTCTGTATTTGTAAAAATTTTGTTGCCAAAGCTTTTGCCGACAATAACTTACAATTTAAATAATATTATAACCAAATCTACTTTCCCTTCTAGTTGGAAGCGTGCTAAAGTCATCCCCATACCTTAGCTTAATGGTGAATTTCGACCAATTTCTATTCTCCCATTCTTGTCAAAAACTCTAGAAAAAATTTTATATCAACAAATGCATGACTTTCTACATCAAAATAGTCTTCTGTCCGAATTTCAGTCTGGCTTTCGGCCTAACCGGAGCTGCACTACAGCTTTACTTGATATAACTGAGGGCATCAGGGAAGCCATTGATCTCAATGATATATCATTTCTTGTGCTTCTTGATCACAGTAAGGCCTTTGATACTGTAGACCAGGGATTCCCAAAATGGTCGATATCGACCGCGAGGAGTCGATATCGGTTTCCTAGGAGTCGGAATAAACGAAAACTGATTTTGGGGTTCGACGAGGTCTACAAATAGACCCCCCATTAATTAAACAAAAGTTCTTATTTAAAACTCTCCAGATAGGTAAGTGCCAGAGGGATGGAACGATCACATTTTTCTTGATTTGTGCTTGATCGAAAGTTTTCATTAGTGTTCGACCGAAACACGATTTTTTAGCCGAAAGTGCCTTTCCATACTAGGCGACTGTCGCCTGAGCGACACTCAGTTCGTAGGCGAGGGACCGTCGGTGTAGAGAGAGAGGGTTGTGTCGCCTGTGTTCGGCAATTCGCTTTGTGCTTCTCATTCTCAATTCAATATGGCGGAAATTGTTTGACATTTGCTTCATTCGTTTTCGTTGTTTGAGCGTCTAGTTTTGTTGAAAAATTTTCTCCGCGTTGAAGTTGTGCTAATAAATTATAAAACACTAAGAAATTATTTAAAACAACAATATTAAATAAAATGGAGTTAAGATGGAAAAAAGATGAAGTGGAGCAGTTGATTTTAAGTGTACAGGAGAACTCGTGTCTGTACAACATTCGATCGGTGGAATATTTGGACAGAACCAAAAAAGCCATGGCGTTTAATAGCATTCATGAGCTATTGAAAGAAAAAATCCCCTGCTTAACTGTGGAGGAAATTAAAAAAAAGTGGAAGAACGTTCGCAGCCAGTACATGCGGGAAATAAGATTAATAAATAATTCGAAAAAAAGTGGCAGTGGACGGAACGAAATTTACGAACCCAAGCTGTGGTGTTTTGACTAGCTTTCGTTTTTGGAAACGCACAGCTCAACAAGACCAAGCGTGGACAACATAGAGGCATAGAATAAGTAATAATATAGAAGGAGCGTCTCATACAAAGCGAAAATTGTATGGCGGGTTCCTCGCGTGGAGCCCGCTCTCATTGTTTCCACTATTAATGCCCACAGCAGAACCCGCTCATATTTGCATGGTATGAGCGAAAATAATCTATATTTTGACTTTAAAGTCCTATAACTTTTGATACACTGCTCCGATTTTCATAAAATAAAAACTATAAGAAAATTTGAAAAATTTGGAAAATCTTATACGCTTACTCTATATAGCTATCTACAAAAGGAAAAAAGTTCGTAACTGACAGAAAATTTCAAGTCTTCATAAACCTACAATTTCTATAAATTCTCTTCACATTCATAGCTGTAAGCAGAGTATGTGTGTACTCGGTGACACCCCAGCCGGAAATGTCCCGGTGAAACAATCAATGATTTCAGCAGGACATAGAGCCGCGACTCCTCCCGATTACACACCAACTTTCTAATGAAATTAACCCACAAGCGGCATTGGCAGTCATAAGAGCATATATCACGAGTTGGTCATCGAAAGTGGAATAGATCTACTGCGTCGTATCGATACCTCTATCGATGACAGTGCCATTGGATTTGCGATGGCAATGCCATTGAAATTGAGAAGTACTCAAATTTTCCCCTTCATATCCTTGGTGGAAAAAATAATTAATTGGTCATTTATGAGAAAAATTCCGCCTGGGTGCTTACAGCTATGAATGTGAAGAGAATTAATAGAAATTGTAGGTTTATGAAGACTTGAAATTTTCTGTCAGTTACGAACTTTTTTCCTTTTGTAGATAGGTATATAGAGTAAGCGTATAAGATTTTCCAAATTTTTCAAATTTTCTTATAGTTTTTATTTTATGAAAATCGGAGCAGTGTATCAAAAGTTATAGGACTTTAAAGTCAAAATATAGATTATTTTCGCTCATACCATGCAAATATGTTATGAGCGGGTTCTGCTGTGAGCATCAATAGGATTAAGAATGAGAGAGAATTTCGTTTCTTCCACCTCTTCCTTACCGCCCGCGCCTATTATGCGCAACGAAGCAATCGTTCAGACGCTCCTTCTATATTATTACTTATTCTATGATAGAGGTAATAAATACTTGATATTGAAGTTAATATTATTGCGCTAATAAAAAATTTTTTTCAGACGGAAGATGCTTGTGCTTCCACGGAAACCAGAGAAACTAGCAGTGAGGAGCCGATTGCGAAGCGAACAAAGGTACAATGAAAGCTTTATAAAAATTTGTAAACATTTCTATAATTCTTTATTTATTATAGAAAACGAATAAGTACGCCGAATCGGATCAAAAATTCAATTCCTTGAAGGAAATAACAGGTTGGCTGATAAGTCCCCGGTCTAACAAAGAAAAACACATTTTTTTTGTCAAAATTCGTTTTTATTATTCAACATAGTTCCCTTCAAGAGCGATACAACGATTATAACGACCTTACAATTTTTTGATACCAGTTTGGTAGTACTCCTTCGGTTTTGCCTCAAAATAGGCCTCAGTTTCGGCGGTCACCTCTTCATTACAGCCAAATTTTTTCCCTGCGAGCATCCTTTTGAGGTCTGAGAACAAGAAAAAGTCGCTGGGGGCCAGATCTGGGGAATACGTTGGGTGGGGAAGCAATTCGAAGCCTAATTCATGAATTTTTGCCATCGTTCTCAATGAATAGTGGCACGGTGCGTTATCTTGGTGGAACAATACTTTTTTCTTCTTCATATGGGGCCGTTTTGCCGCGATTTCGACCTTCAAACGCTCCAATAACGACATATAATAGTCACTGTTGATGGTTTTTCCCTTCTCAAGATAATCGATAAAAATTATTCCATGCCCATCCCAAAAAACAGAGGCCATTACTTTGCCAGCGGACTTTTGAGTCTTTCCACGCTTCGGAGACGGTTCACCGATCGCTGTCCACTCAGCCGACTGTCGATTGGACTCAGGAGTGTAGTGATAGAGCCATGTTTCATCCATTGTCACATATCGACGCAAAAACTCGGGTGTATTGCGAGTTAACAGCTGCAAACACCGCTTAGAATCATCAACACGTTGTTGTTTTTGGTCAAATGTGAGCTCGCGCGGCACCCATTTTGCACAGAGCTTTTTCTAGAGTCCGACCGAAGGTTCGGCTTCGGCTTCGGTTTGCCGAACATTCGGCCTAAAAATGACCTTCGGCTTCGGCATCGGCTTCGGCCACAAAAGGCCGATTATTTAGCCGAATATAATTTTTTTCTAAAATAGCGCCTATAGCGACTCACATGTTCGACAGTTCTAAAAATGGTTTGCTTTTTATTTTGGTATGAGGAACAGGGTTCACTATGTAAATTACCACATCATTCACATATTTTACTTTTCAATCGAAAGATTATTTACTTCGTGAGCCAATTATAAGTACAACAAAAATTCCTTTATGTTCTGCAGAAAAAAACTAACCTTGCTGAGGTGAATACATGTTCCACTGCATGATTGCATCGTACAATATACAACATTTTGAACTATAATATAAGACTATTTGATTTTGAGTTTTAAAGGTGCTTGCCCACTTGGCAAGTAAAAAACTTAACAAGTAAATTGCTTTCGCTTGCCAAGTGTGATTGATAAAAAAGCATTTTAAGCAAGTAAAATTGTTCTTGATAGAAAGTTTTAGAGCAAAAACAACCTTGCTTCTTCAGTCCTGTTCCATACTAGGCGACAGTCGCCGGAGACACATTTTGTTTGAAAAGCGAGGGACGGTCGGAGAAGGGAGAGAACAGCACCCCTCTCTCTTCCCCGGCCCTCTCTCTTCTTCAAAACAAAATGTGTCTCCGGCGACTGTCGCCTAGTATGGAACAGGACTCAGGAAGTCAAAGCACTTAATTTTCCAAGTGGGGAATCATCTTGAGCAAAAAAGTTTGTTCACGTTATTTTTATTTAATTGGTAACGACAATTTTAGTTTTGTTTTCTGTTACTAAAACACTAAAAATTTACTGATTTGTTTAAAATTAAAACCAAAAAAAAAAAAGATAAGGTGTTATAGTCACGCGAGCCAGAAAGAATATTCAAGTGGTTTTTAGGGACATTAGGGGCCCCATATACTGACATTTGTTAAAATTCTTTATGAAAACCGACCCTTTGACACGCCCACTTTTCCAATTTTTTTTTGAATTTCTAATCGGAGTCTTAAATATACGCTTAAATTCTAACTTTCATTGAAATATTGCGAAAAAGTACGATTTTGAGGCGGTTTTGGGCTTTTTGTGACAGACCCTAGGACTGGAGGTACCCCTAAAAATGGTCCGATCGGGCCCATTCTCGAACTTGTTCTTACTCATGTCTCTGTGAGTACGCATACTATTTAGTCAAGATAGCTCAACTCCTTCGATAAGAAATCTGTATACAACAGACGGCCAGTCAGACGGACATGAACAATCGAATCTCCTGGTGACGCTGATAATTTCTATACTTTTTTTTTGTATTGTCTATCTCGACTGGTTCTGGGTATTACACACAACCACACAAACGCAATATATCCTCGGCACAGAGTGTTTCGGGTATAAAAAGGGAAATTGGTTGTGTAGTTGTTTTTTTTTACAGCTTCGGCTTCGGCTTCGGTCTTCGGCCGAAGTTTTAGCCAATGGCCGAACATCGGCTTCGGCTTCGGCCAAAAATTTCACCTTCGGTCGGACTCTAGCTTTTTCATATCCAAATATTGATGAATGATATGACCAACACGTTCCGTTGATATCTTTAAGGCCTCTGCTATCTCGATCAACTTCATTTTACGGTCATTCAAAATCATTTTGTGAATTTTTTTGATGTTTTCGTCGGTAACCACCTCTTTCGGGCGTCCACTGCGTTCACCGTCCTCCGTGCTCATTTCACCACGCTTGAATTTTGCATACCAATCAATTACACAGCTGCACAAAAAAAAATTTATGAAGAGTACTTTTGATGCGGGGTATCATTTTATATGTAATTTGGCATGGAGAATCCGAATCTGTAACCCGTTTAGTCAGATTGGCTCCAGTTTTGGAGAAAAATTAAAAGAACCGTTATTTGTGAGAGTAGCTACGAAAAAATTTTTTTAATGGGGAGGTAGGCGATCGGGGTAAAATGTATGTCAGAAGAAGGGGAATTTAAACCTCTACCCAATACTTTTTACTATTTAATTTTCCAAGGTGTACTTTTTGAAAAATTCAAAAAAAAAATCGTTGCTTTTTTTGAAAAAAATCACAATTTTCAGTTTTCCGTACTTACTATTTCATATTAAAAGCTACAAAAATGTCATTAAATATAAATTTATATATTTTTTTATGAAAGCAAATTCTTTTCCCTTTAAAACGGTGTACTAAACAAACACATTCGTGTGCTCCTTCAATTGATATAATTTTTTTTAAATACCCAAGATATCGTACACGTAATAAATAACGTATACGTACTGTTTACTTTATAACAGATACTTTACTTGCTTTTCATACTACATACATACTATAATATGCTTTGCGTTAACGAGCTCGTTTACACTCAAAAATTGATTGCACAACAGTATAATTCTCATTTGGTTTATAAGATTGGACATATAAGATGTTCAATTATCTCAGAATTTTTAAGCATTGCGAAAGTAGTAACCATATATTACTATATATGTCACTCAGGAGCCGTTTCGGTTTTGGCTCGTTTCACCACGGTCTTGGGTACCCACCACGGTTTTGGGTACCCACCAAAATGAGCATTTTGCACTGAGGTACTCACCAAAAGTATTTCTCTCTTGCTCTTTTTTTGCCTGCCGAGCAGGGCTGCCAGATGACTTTTGGCTAAAACCGTCACTTTTTAACAGAAAAATCGTCAAAATCGGCATTGAACTTTAAAAAATCGTCAAAAAAACGCAGTTAAAAAAAATATGTTTTTAAAAGGAAATTTGCCTTTATTGAATTCATTTTTGTACTCAAAAAAAGATAAATAACAGAAGTATGCTTTCAGCGTTTTTAATATTTGCTTGCAACGATAACTTTAACACTGGATGTCACCGTTAATGCTGATAAAAATTATAAGTGTTTTCGAAAGGAAACGAAATGACAAAAAACCAGAAGTTTGCGAAGTTGGCTGTAATTGTAATGAAAGTGACACAGTTAGTTTCGAATAATTATAAGAGTGTCATATGGAACCTACAGTGACCCGAAGCCAATTTTATTAGCCCAAAAAAAAAAAACAAGTAAAGAAGTTTACATCGGCAAAGCCGATTGCACACATACCTTTTCCTCAGCCTAAAATATGTTAAAACGTTACCTTAACGAAAATTCCTGCCGTTTTCGTTGTTCTAGCTTGGATATCTATTTATAACTTATCTGTTCTTCGATTTAGCTTCTAAAACTCGAGATTATTATTAAGCACAAAATTTTCGCGAATGGTGGTCATGGTCAAATTTTAACCGTTAGAGGACATTATTTCTAGCTGCGAAATACTCAATTCAAAATAGTGTAAATCAAGTTTTTGCGAATTTCGAGAATGGTGGTCATGGTCAAATTTTAACCTTAAGTGACGACTTTATTTGGCGGCAAAATACACAATCGGAAGAAGCAAAAACAAAATCATTTTTGTATACAGATATGAGAATAAGAGAAAGAGTGTTTTTTTCTAATGTGTAGGATGATGACCATAGTTATAGCGATGTCGCAATTTTTTTCAACGAAAGCTTAAGTCTACATGGTAGCTATACACACACCAAATTTTAATAAGCTGGGATGTATAGTAAAAAAGTTATCCAGGAAAAACCTTAAAAATCGTGATTTTTGAAACTTCTGAACCACTTCCCACGACCCAAGGAGGGACTACTAAAACAATTTTTATGCAGTTTTTCGGATATTTACCTGGTTCATGTCCATGCCGAATTTCAATATGATATCTTTCATGGCTTAGGAGTAAATTACGAAAAACTAAAGTGTGACCGACAGACAGACAGACAGACAGACAGACAGACAGACAGACAGACAGACATGGCTAGATCGACTCCTCTTGTCACCCTGATCAAGAATATATATATATGTCTATATCTATCGCGACTCCTTTGGTATGTTACATACTCCGAGCCAAACTTAATATACCCTTTCCTTCGGAAAAGGTATAAAACGAGTGTCATATATGTCAGTATCTGCTTAAATTTAATTTTTAATAGAGTTTTACATCAAAATCTACGTAATAAAATCCTTTATTAAGGTGCATTCACATGGTGGTTCGCGCCAAAATTTGGCCGAAGTTGCAGCTATAGTTCTATATGGTATGAATCGTGCAAATTTGATTGCCATCTGTTTTATTTTTACTATTGATACTACACCTGGTCAGATTGATTTAAAAAACGTCAATTATTGGGTATTTTTGGGGTAAAAATCGTCAAATCGGTAAAATGCATATTTGGCATATAAAATCGTCAAATGACGATAAAATCGGGCTATCTGGCAGCCCTGCTGCCGAGTAACATCTCTTTCTAACTGGCGCGAAATGTCCCGCCCAAAATCTATGAGAGTGACATATATAGTAATATATGGTAGTAACTTTAACCATCTAAAATTCCTTGCTTCAGCTTAGCATCGGACAGATAGGAAAATGTTTGCGATATGTACTTAAAACATAAGCCGTTTTTATCTAAAGCTTTAATGAATTGCTTTGCTAGACCTAGTTTTATATGCAATGGAGGAAGAAGAATTTTTTATGGTTCGATTAATGACTTTCTTATAACATTCTTATGTCCTGGCTGGAAAGACGTTCTTAGAGGCCAGTTTTTTCTTTTGTAATGGCTCTCCCGATCTCTGCTATTCCCTTCACATAAAAAACACGGATGACGGGTATAACCGGATTGCTGTCCGAGAAGAATTGTTATAATTTTTAGATCTCCACAAAGTTGCCAGTTGTGATCCTTGTAATTAATTTTTTCCAATATGGTAGCAAGTTAATCATATTCTTCTTTGTTATTGATAGAATGAGCAATAGGCACACCGATGCATACACGTTTGTATTGTGAAGTAAAACTGCCTTAAGGCTCCTTTTTGAAGCATCAATGAACAACCTCCATTCGTCACTTGTATAACAATTCGGATTCCGTTTCCCTGCATCGTAAATTTCTTTCCCTTTTTTGCCATGACGGCATTTTTTGTCATTATTACAAATACAGTAAAATTTATTTCAATTTCAAAGTAAATAGCCACAGAGAGAAAATTTTTTGAACGTAGCCCCAGAATTAATTTTGTCACCTTCTTAAAGTTACTACTTTCGCAATGCTTAAAAATTCTGAGATAAATGAACATCTTATATGTCCAATCTTATAAACCAAATGAGAATTATACTGTTGTGCAATCAATTTTTGAGTGTAAACGAGCTCGTTAACGCAAAGCATATATATAGTATGTATTTAGTATGAAAAGCAAGTAAAGTATCTGTTATAAAGTAAACAGTACGTATATAATAATTATTGTTGATTTTCCTGGGGCAGAGTCCGGAAACTCATTATCAAGCCAAATTTTTGCTTCTACTGTATTTTTTACTTTCAGAAAACAGTATTTTATCAAAACACGAAATTCCTTTTGTTCCATTTTTTTCACAATAACAAAAGTTGCTTCACAAAAGACGCTCTATCTCACAAACTAATTGACTTACAGACGTCAAATTTTGACAAGAATCATTTGAAGGTTGCCACTATATAAAAATAATATGCATTTAATACTAGCGACGCCATCTATGTGTCAGACCGGGGACTTATCAGCCAACCTGTTAATTTTGCAGAGGAAGCAAACCCTAAAATACAGTTGGTTGGGAGCTATGGTCAGCGCCCGTATGGAGGAGATTCCCGTAGAAAGGCAGGAAAACGTAGCACTGCAAATCCAACAGTTGTTGCACAACAACATAGGCAGCTCATCACGGACTCGAAACACATCCGAGTCCACCACATCTTCAATGAGGGACACGCTCCAATTGTCGATGGATGGTGTGTTTGAAGAGGGTGATTTCGATGTGTGAAAAGGAAGTGACACAAGAACATTTTTTATACACATGAAGTGTTCAGTTTTAGTTTTATCAACCACGTGAAGTATTTTTTTTTTATATATTTTATAGTTTTCTTATTTATGTTTTATATCAATGAAGTGAATTAGTTTAATTTTTTTATATGCTTTTTTATATGGATGAATTATTATTTTTTTTAAATTTACCGTTTGTTTTTGAAATAATTTTTTCTGAAACCACTGCAAACTACTTTCTCCGCCCTGTAACTCCTCAGGATTGAATTTCAGACCCCCTCTCCCGTGAGATTTTGTGTTCATCATTACCTCCCTTACCATCCATATAAAAAAGAACTTCCGTACGGGATACCCCGTTTATTTTTTTATACGAATGAAGTTTACTTTTATTTTATATGCAGATGCCTGATGATGATGCCTTACTAGTTTTAAGTTTTATGTTAACATGTAAATACTCTCTGAACTGAAGTACCGACCGAAACTTATAAGGCTGAAGAAAATTTAAAATTAATATTTTATTGCCAAGCTAACATGAAGTGAAAGTAGTTTTATGTAAGGGGCTGTTTCCAACGTAGCATTTTAAAAAAACGCTACAAAATGCAGTATGAATTCGCATGTGAAACGAAAACATTGTTTATTTAAACAAAATTTTTTTATTTTTCAAATGTATTGTTTTACAAAAAATTTTTCATGTATTTTGATATTGGAATTATCGGAATTTTTACTTCGGATGTTGGAGCAAATCTAGTTTATTTTCTTCATTGAAGTATGCCATAAACTGTTGCCGAATTTTTTCCGCTTCGCCTCTGCGTGGATTGTCATGCATTTCGGTTGTAGTAGAAGGTGTGTCAGTTGAATTTCCTTCTACATTTTCGCTCCACTGTTCGATAACTTCACCACTCTCCAATAAGTAATTGAGCAGAGCACAACAAGCGAGCACAATTTGTTGCACCGTATCGACTGCCAAATTGATTGGAGCTAAAAAAAACTCTAAATCGATTGGATAAAATTTCAAATGAGTGTTCTACAACGAGCCTCGCACGAGATAATCGATAATTGAACCGTTGTTTTTCCTGGCTTTTCGAGTGATACGGATACGGTTACAATAAATTTGTTCGAAGCGGAAACGCATCATCTCCCACCACGACGTAGGGAAGACGCCCACGATTTCCCACAGCGCTCGATTCAGGAATATTTTTCTTTTTTTTCTAAGACTTAATTTAATTTGCTTTGCAAAAATACTCCTGAGTCATTGCTGCGACCGTTGCATCCCACATCGACGAAAAGAAATTTGCAGTTTGCATCCACAAGGGCAAGCAAAATTATGCTATTTGTCCTTTTATAATTATGATAATGTGCACCATCTTTGCGTGACGGACGGAAGGTGATGTGTTTTCCGTCCAATGCACCCAAACAATTTGGGAACTGCCATTTGATAGCAAAATCCTTAGCAACGTTTTCCCACTCCGCATTACTGCTTGGAAACTGTACAGAAAAAGCCATTAATTAAGAAATATTGGAATACATTTCTAAGGAAGACGTACCTTTAAATAACACGTTTTTAATCGCCTGTATAAAGAATCGCATACTTCAGGAATTATCTTTGAAATGGACGATTTTGATAATCTTGTCTGATAGTCCAGACTCATATAAGATTCTCCTAGAAATTAAGATTTATACTTTAAAATATTTTCCACACAATCACCTATTTTTTTTACCTGTGGCAAGAAATCGCAGCGTCACTGCTAATTTTTCTGCGGCGGGTATCGCATTTCTCAACATAGTGTCTGATCTTTGAACGTCTCCTTCAATTAATGATAACAAAAAGTCGAACTGACTCTTGGAGAATCTTAGGTAGTTCCTGAAGCTTTGTTCATCATTGACCAACAGCTCTTTGTTCAAGAAAGAATATGACCCACGTTCCTCTTTTTGTTTCCGCCATTCCTTTACATATTTCCGCTTGCCCCTTTTTACAGGTAATGCTGAGGCACTTTCACCCAAACTGGCCAAACCTTTAACAAAATTTTTTATATTACTTTAGTTTCAAATAGTTAAAATATATATTTACCTAAAAGAATGTCGTCTTTTTGACTTTCATCACTATCCAACTCCACGGCTTCTTCAATCCAATCCCAAATTTCTTCGATAAATAAATCTTTTTCTTTTTCATCCATAATTGCGGTATAACTTTCATTTTTCGTTCTTTGATTGTTTGTTAAAATCTTTGCACTTTGTTTTGTATAAAAACAACGAGAATGACGCAAATGTCAAAAGAAAACAAGCGCAGTGCTGCCATATTTCAGGCAATAAAATTTTTTTGTGATAGAAAAATATTCCGATTTTCTGCAAGTCTAAAATTGAGTTTTAAAGAATTTAAGAAGAAAAATTTAAGAGAAAAAAAAGGTATACGGTCACAAAACAACATTTGTACTAATAATTATTTTTAGTTAACAATGAAAATATATTTTTTACACATGAAAAGAATTTTGGAATTTTTTTTCAAGTTATAGGGAATTAAAAATTATTTCTTCTGGCAGCACTGCATACAAGCGACTATCTTGCCATTTTTTTAGTGTCGCCGAGACAGTTTCTATGGTGTGGCCACGAAAGAGACACCAAAAGGAAATTCAAACACGAGTCGCCGGCGACAGTCGCCTAGTATGGAACAGGACAAACCGAACCTTCGGTCGGACACTATTTTTCATGCACAATCGATCACACACTGCAACGAAGTGTTGCTCACACTCGCACATACCGCATTCGAACCAATCATTTCAAGTGTCTGAATTTTTCGGATTGTGAATGTTCGACAGTCGTTCAAAACCTCTCTTGTTGTCACGAGTTCTTTGCTTCTAGGAAAGTAAAAACATTTTCAATGTGCAAAAATGTTTCTTTGTTTAGGCCCGAATTCACCAAGCTATTTAAATAAAACTTAAATCTTCACTTCATTTAAATGAGCTTTGGCGCCCATTTAAATATGATTTAAATATGTTGTTGAAAACAGCTGACGCAAAGAATTCAAAGAATTGCTGATCTGCTCATTCTTGGACATAACGCGTTGAACTCCTCCGCGACAATATCCCATGCCTTTTCTTTTTCACCAGGTCTTACTTTTCCCGTTCTTTTATTTTCCAAGACACCCTTTTGCCTCTTCACTAAATTGAGTAAAATTTCTATTTTCGCTTCCGAAAAATTCTTTGTTCGCACATTTCCCTCCATGTTTAATTTTTAAAAAATCAGCTGATTTCGCAAGTGCTGCCACTTTTCTCATGTGTCAAATTCAAATCTTGGTGAAACTCAAAATAATTAAATTTCAATTTAAATAAAAAATTAAATTAAAATTAATTTTAATTTAAGTTCCGATAAAATTTTTTGGTGAAACAGGCTGTAAGTTTTAAATTTTGATTTTTCTTTCAAATTCAGAAAATAAGTCTTATTCTACGATACTTATTTTGAAATCGAAAAATATTAATTACACGGGTCGGCAAAATTCGGCTCCTTTTGTGTTTGAGTAGTAGCTCTTGTAGATTTTGGTCTGCTGAATAATTGAAAAATATAAAAAAAATTTCATCACGTCAGAATTTCGAGAAAATCGCATTTGAAATTTTTAATACCATTGCTTCATTCCAACTCATTTTTCTCAAATGTGGTTAAAGCTTTTTCAAAATTGTAAAAACTTTTGTATTGCTTAAAGATCATTGTTCAATATTATACCAAAAATAAATGGAAAAACTTTAAATGAGTTGTGTAAAATGAAGCTCAAAGTAAAAAAATTGAAAAATTTATATAAAATTTTCATTTTTTTTTTAGTTTAATGAATATAACACAACTATTAACAGCCTCTTTTTCAATATCGATATCTTAAATGGCAGGCCAATCAATTCTGTGCAGAACATATCAAATCTCAGATTGTATCACAAACCTTTTGCCACGATATAAAGGTTTTTCTAAAACAACTCAATTTGGATTTTCGTATACGTAACATAACATAACTTTGAATTGAAAAATCCACTTATTTTTGGTTTCGAAATGCAATTATGACTAGATTGATTTGAAATATTGGGTCAGGAAAAAATAAACTTCGGATTAAAATGTGCTTAATTACATAGTTCCCCATGTTTACTGCGGAGCCCACAGTTTTTGGTCATTATATGGACCGTTTACTTTGAAAGTGGTGTAACTAAATTTTTCAAATTCGAGATATTAAACGGTCTGCATTTCAGTACCTAGATTAAAAATCCAGTTACATTGTGCCGTGTTTTACAAGACTCAACTGCGTTAAATGGTGGTCTTGATCAAATTTTAACCGTTAGAGGACATTTTGTCTACTGCACATAGAAAAACGCTTTAATGGTAAGCTATGCTTGCCGATTTCTGTTGGTCGCTTCGTCGCGAAACAAATACAGAAAACATAAAAAGGAAGAGAGCTACGAAGTAAACTAATATCACCAACCAGTAATGAGCGAAATTAACGATTTTTCTGTTTTGTAACATTAAATTTTTTTTCAGTTGTAACAATTATAATAAACTTACTTACATATGATTTTTTTTTTTTAGTAAAAAAGTGCGTTTTATTAAACTCGTCATTGAAATAAAAAAATCGTTTTTCTTGAGGACATTATGTTCTCTCAAAAATCATTACATGGGCCGTTTTTTTTTAAAAACCACTTTCAAAGTAAACGGTCCACATAATGACCAAAAACTGTGGGCTCGGCAGTAAACATGGGAAACTATGGAATTAAGCACATTTTAATCCGAACTTTATTATTTCGTGATCCAATATTTGAAATCAATGTAGTCATAATTGCTTTTCGAAACGAAAAAAAGTGGATTTTTCAATTCAAAGTTATGTTATGTTACGTATACGAAAATCCAAATTGAGTTGTTTTAGAAAAATCTTCATATCGTGGAAAAGGTTTGTGATACAGTTCAGAGATTTGGTATTTTCTGAACATATTTGATTGGCTTGCCATTTTAGATATTTAATGGTTGTGGTATTTTCAACTAAACTAAAACAAAAATGAAAATTTTATATAATTTTTTCAATTTTTTGTTTTTGAGCACCATTTTACACAATTCATTACAAGTTTTTCCATTTATTTTTGGTATAATCATAGAATAAGTAATAATATAGAAGGAGCGTCTGAACGATTGCTTCGTTGCGCATAATAGGCGCGGGCGGTAAGGAAGAGGTGGAAGAAACGAAATTCTCTCTCATTCTTAATCCTATTGATGCTCACAGCAGAACCCGCTCATAACATATTTGCATGGTATGAGCGAAAATAATCTATATTTTGACTTTAAAGTCCTATAACTTTTGATACACTGCTCCGATTTTCATAAAATAAAAACTATAAGAAAATTTGAAAAATTTGGAAAATCTTATACGCTTACTCTATATAGCTATCTACAAAAGGAAAAAAGTTCGTAACTGACAGAAAATTTCAAGTCTTCATAAACCTACAATTTCTATTAATTCTCTTCACATTCATAGCTGTAAGCACCCAGGCGGAATTTTTCTCATAAATGACCAATTAATTATTTTTTCCACCAAGGATATGAAGGGGAAAATTTGAGTACTTCTCAATTTCAATGGCATTGCCATCGCAAATCCAATGGCACTGTCATCGATAGAGGTATCGATACGACGCAGTAGATCTATTCCACTTTCGATGACCAACTCGTGATATATGCTCTTATGACTGCCAATGCCGCTTGTGTGTTAATTTCATTAGAAAGTTGGTGTGTAATCGGGAGGAGTCGCGGCTCTATGTCCTGCTGAAATCATTGATTGTTTCACCGGGACATTTCCGGCTGGGGTGTCACCGAGTACACACATACTCTGCTTACAGCTATGAATGTGAAGAGAATTTATAGAAATTGTAGGTTTATGAAGACTTGAAATTTTCTGTCAGTTACGAACTTTTTTCCTTTTGTAGATAGCTATATAGAGTAAGCGTATAAGATTTTCCAAATTTTTCAAATTTTCTTATAGTTTTTATTTTATGAAAATCGGAGCAGTGTATCAAAAGTTATAGGACTTTAAAGTCAAAATATAGATTATTTTCGCTCATACCATGCAAATATGAGCGGGTTCTGCTGTGGGCATTAATAGTGGAAACAATGAGAGCGGGCTCCACGCGAGGAACCCGCCATACAATTTTCGCTTTGTATGAGACGCTCCTTCTATATTATTACTTATTCTATGGTATAATATTGAACAATGATCTTTAAGATATACAAAAGTTTTTACAATTTTGAAAAAGCTTTAACCACATTTGAGAAAAATGAGTTGGAATGAAGCAATGGTGCTAAAAATTTCAAACGCGATTTTCTCGAAATTCTGACGTGATGGAATTTTTTTGATATTTTTCAATTATTCAGCAGACCAAAATCTACTAGAGCCACTACTCAAACTCAAAAGGAGGATTTCATTGCCGACCAGTGTATTCAGACTGGAATTTCCCAAGTAATTGTCAGAAATAATTAATATTTTTTGATTTCAAAATAAGTATCGTAGAATAAGACTTATTTTCTGAATTTGAAAGAAAAATCAAAATGTAAGACTTACAGCCGGTTTCACGAAAAAATTTTATCGGAACTTAAATTAAAATTAATTTTAATTTAATTTTTTATTTAAATTGAAATTTAATTATTTTGAGTTTCAACAAGATTTAAATTTGACACATGAGAAAAGTGGCAGCACTTGCGAAATCAGCTGATTTATTTAAAATTGAACATGGAGGGAAATGTCCGAACAAAGAATTTTTCGGAAGAGGAAAAAGACATTTTACTCAATTTAGTGAAGAGGCAAAAGGGTGTCTTGGAAAATAAAAGAACGGGAAAAGTAAGACCTGGTGAAAAAGAAAAGGCATGGGATATTGTCGCGGAGGAGTTGAACGCGTTATGTCCAAGATTGAGCAGATCAGCAAAGGTTTTGAGAACCAAATATTGCAATCTTAAAGCCGATATGAAGAAACGCAGCGCGGAGCATAAAAAACATTTGTATGAAACAGGAGGTGGTCCTCCAAAAGGAGCAGCTACGGAAGAGTATGATAACATCTTAAAAGAGCTTTTGCCAGAGAAACAAATACAAGGCATGCAATCCTACTATGAGAGCGATGCCTTAGAAGGATTTTTGAAATTCGACAGTTTTCTGAGTTCGACTAAATCTAAGCAGCAACTCTTCGAAATACACCCATGTTCTGGATAGCTCGAAGCCTGAAAACGAATGTAGTGCATGATATTTATCAAAATCTCAATAGACTCAAACATTTTTTTTCGCAGTATATGAATCTATGGACATTAGCATGCTGCTTGATTCACCTGAGCATCCAAGCTTAGAGCAAACATTGAACGAAAGCCCCAAAATGGATATAAATATACGCGAAGGTAAATCTATAATTTTTAATATAATTATAATTAATAAAGCATATGTTAATTTACTCCAGGCATTGACGTTGTTGAGACAGAATTTGAGCCTTGGGAGAAATATACACCAAGCCAACTGAAAGGCCCAAAACATAAAAAATTAGTATGCAAGGAAGAGAAAAGTAAACAAACTAGCTAGTCTAAGTTTGCAGAGGTGAAAGCAAAATGGTCACAGAAAAAAATGACACAAGAAATGGAGTTTTCATTTACGGAACATAAGTTGCGTGTTGCCCACATGAAAGAAATGCACAAGGCATAAATGGAAATGCAGCAAATGCAGAAGCAATTTCAAACAGAAAAGCATGAAGTTGAAATGCAAATTCTACAAGCAAAAATATGATCTCAATTTTTATAGCCTGATTGTAAATATTCCCGGGAATTCACTTTCCACGAGAGTTAAACTCTCCCTTTTTGAATATACGGGGATAGGAAATTCATGGTAATGAGTCAAATACCCATTCCCTTTATTTTCCTTTCCTCCTCTATTCCAAAAAGGAGAGTTTTACTTAGTCTCGTGAAAAGTAAATTCCCCGGGAGTTTGTTCCCCAGGAATATTAAGAATAGTAGTATTATCCCACAGTCAGATAAACATTTTACAAACCACAGCATATTCGCAATTAATACGAAGTGAACTATGGTTATTTGTTGCACGAGAACGATATATTTTAAGTTTATTTTTTACAAAACATGGAAATATGGTTAATTTTTTTCGTTTATTATTTATTTTTAGTTTTTGTGATAAAAAAGAGACTATACAATTTCAAAGTGGTTTCGAATTATTTCCAACCTGCTTTCATTATCTCTCTGAGCTGACATTCGAACTGGAGGCTCAGTAATCTCGGAATTTATAATTTGATTTAATTGTTCACTGTCAATTGGTGGTGCGGTGGTATCGTTATTTTTGTTACATATATTATGCAATACTGCAGTCGCGATGATTATGGCTTCGACGTTTTTTATATTCAAACGTATTCCCAAAGAAAGTATTGGAAATCGACGTTTCCATACACCGTACTTTCGCTCAACGCAGTTTCTCGTGCGTATCTGTGACTCATTGTAAAAAGCCTCATATAGATTAGACACCTTTAGCAATGGAGTCATTATCCACCGATTGCACGGGTACCCGCTGTCGGCAACAACTACAGCAATCCCGAACTCCCCTGCTTCAAACTTACTAAATATTCGCGAGTTTCTTAAAATTATTGCGTCATGCGATGATGCTGGCCAACGTGCGACAATGTCCAAAATGTTTAGGCGACTGTCGCAAAGCGTTTGAACGTTAATCGAGAAAAATCCTTTGCGGCTTCTAAAAAGTTCTGCGTCGTCACCACCTTAAATGTTAAGTTTTTGAGGAAGTTTGTGGCTGAAACTCACAACATACTAACCTGGGGATTGAATTTTCACATGTGTGCAGTCCATAGCTGCAAGCAACCGAAGAAACTTCGCTATCTTGTAAAATTCTACTTGAATATTTTTTTGTTCTTCAATTTCCGAAGGAGTATGAATAAATCTGTCTCTTACAAGCGCAATATAATGGCAAACTCTTCTTATTACCCGGCACGTTGTACTTTTGGATAAGCCACTTAGTTCACCACCAGTTCTTTGCATGTACCCCGTGGCTGTTGTGTGTCACAACCGCACAAACAGTTCTTATACTTTATTTCGATATGCGAAAAAGTACAATAACGAAAACACCGGCGTTCAGAATCAATAAAACATTAACGCTGGCGTAAACAATCAAAGCCAATGATCGCAAATATTAAGAACATCAGACGATTGGATCGGGCGAGCGAGCGGCAAGACGAAATGGCCGAAACAGCTGGTCAGCAATTATGTCGCGTAAGCTATGCACAAGAAGTTCATCGTCTTAAATACTGACCTGCTCCAATGATAATAACAACAACAACACGTAGCAGGCGAAGACTGGAATAAAGCTGACGCTAGAGGTATTAAGCAACCGCAGCACGCAACAACAATGAGTAAGCTGACCTGATCGGCCTGATATATTGGGAACACGCAACAACAACAATCGAGATGACCCAGAAGAGTGTCGCAACAACCGATATTGCTAGAACAGCAATATATCTTTATTTAAATTGAGATTCGTGCACTGGAAGAGGACTACGATCAGAACCGTGAACCGAAGTATTCAGTAGATCTCAACTTTAACGCACCTACTCACGAGCCAGGACGTTGAAGTGTGGATCTCCATGTTAGCTAGGGAATAGCTCAGTTAAGTTAGTTAGCATAAGGATTTAATGTTAGCTTTAAAATAAATAAATAAAAGCTATATTAAACATAAAACGGTTTCCAGTAATTCCTTGCGTAAATCTACTTAGACGCGCTCCGTAGACGACACAACATGGCCAAGAAACGCAAAGTAAAAAAAAACATTGCCTCGGGGGACATCGCGTCGTTCCTACAATGGCAACAGTCTATTTAAGTATTCATTTCTATTTAATGACATAAATATGTTATTATAAGCTCCATAACAATCCAAGCAGTTTGCTTTGTTAGGCGAAATCTGTATCGAAAATCGACTTTATCGAAGTGGGTGAAGAAATTTCTTCGCTCCCTAAATATGCGTTGACGCCGATTTATTAATACATTTATAACGACCTCATAAGCAGCATCACTTTCATCCGATTCCATTTTTTCTTATTTCGACTTGTACTTTTTATTTGAATTCTTTTCATCAGCTGTTTTCAACATGAAAACAGAGTTGCTTTTCTCATATTTAAATCATATTTAAATGGCCACCAAGGCTCATTTAAACGAAAGTTAAATATGAATTAATTTTGAATGGTGAAACAGAAACTAGAAAAATTTAATTAATTTTGAATTAAATTGATGTGGTGAAACCGGCTGTTAGGCCCGAATTCACCAAGCTATTTAAACAAAACTTAAACGAAACGAACTGTCAAATTCCATATTAAAAAAAGTAAATTTTCATTTAAGTTTTATTTAAATAGCTTTGTGAATTCGGAACTTATTTTATAATTTATAAATAAATTTTAAGAATTAAGAGATATTTTTCAATTTTTATATAAGTATTAGAAAATAATTCTTATTTTGCAATATGATGAAAAAAATTACGAAATAATATTTATTTTTTAATTTCCTTCAAAATGTTTTGAAATAACTATTGAATTGTAATGTATATAATAATTCTTATAATTGTTGCGGTCCCTGGTTTTAAGTTAGCTCTCAAAAGAATGTAATTTGGCCATGGGGGTCTGCGGTAACAGTTCATTTTTGAAAAAGGGTCACTTGTCCAAAATAGTTTGGGGATCCCTGCTGTAGACCATCAGATATTAATCAAAAAACTTCGCAATAAAAAAAGCAGTTTAACTCATCAGTTCGTACTTAAGTAACAGAAGTCAACTGGTTCAAGTTGGATGCGTTGCGTCACGCCCTTTGAACATATGGAGAGGGGTTCCACAGGGATCTACTCTTGGACCTCTGTTGTTTAATATCTATATAAATGAACTGCCCAATATCCTACGTAATAGTCGAGCTCATCTTTATGCAGATGATGTACAACTTCCCATAAATTGCAAGCGGAACAATTTGCAGAGTAGTGTGGATGTTCTTAATGATGAGCTACGCACTGTTTCTAATTGGGCTCTATCTAATCGTTTATGTGTAAACCCCAAAAAATCCAAGTGTCTAGTTATTAGTAAAACCAACAACATCAATGTTCGAAGCGTACCAGTAGTTTCTATAAACGGAAAGCCTATTGATTTTGTCGAAACTGCAAAAAATCTTGGTGTTATTTTCAATAGAATTTTGATTTGGAACAATCAAATAATTTCCATGATAGGTAAGGTGTATGGTATGCTTCGCGTGCTTTGGATTACTCATGAAGTAACTCCTCTTAGAATTAGAATGCTACTAAGCAAAACGTACCTTTTACCAACGCTTCTTTATGGTTGTGAACTCTACTCAAACTGTGATACGAATTGTAGACTGAAGCTCAATTTAATATTTAACAATATAGCTATAAACATCTATTCGCGCAGACGCTTCGATCATATCTCACTGCATGCTAAGTCCATCTTTGGGATGACCTTTGACAAGCTGCTCAACTTTCGAACCCTTCTATGTTACTTTTTCATAAAGTTATTGTTCGCCATACACCTGACTATTTGTACCACCGCGTTCATTTCACACGCTCTGCAAGAGATAAAAAAAATCGTACCCATGCGACATTTTGCGCTAGTATCTGAGCGACAGTTTTTTATACATGCTATTCGCCTATGGAACAATTTAACCCCTGAACTTCGCAAAATTCACAATCTCTCTCTTTTCAGACAAAAACTCACAAGTTTCTTCTCTTGAAGTGTATTATAACTATTAAATTTGTTTTGTTTCCTTTCTGTTCAACATATGTTTTCCTTAAGCCTTACGTACTAAGTTCATTTAAAATTAGTGTGAATATTCTGCTATTCTAGCTCTTTCACTTATAATTATACTATCTGACAAGTGCTGTCTTGAAGATTTAATTTCTTTTTGCACTTGATTAAATGTATCTTTCTTAAATAAATAAAATAAATAAATTCAGAGTCTGCCATTTTTCTTACTTTTCAAACACTTATTGTTAAAAGTACACCAAATGCTATGAAATCATATGTTTTTATGTGTGCTACCATTTAATTTTGTTTTGGCAGGCAGGTAGCGCTAAAGCTAACTAATGTTGATTTCCGTATAAACGGTGACTTCAATATTCGCGATATTCTTATTCGCGAATAAGGTTTTACGTCTAAACGTAGTAATAGAAATCCGGCGTCGGCCTAGTTTTTTATTAAAGTTAGTACACAAAGGCAAAGGAATTCAGTGGCGGAATTGAGGCTAAATAAATTTTATTTCCGCGAATATTCTAACTCAGTATAACCGTTCATCATAATTTTTCGATGGATTCAGCTGATAATGTCAAAATTCCTTCGCAGTTTATTCAACTCGGCCAATAAATGCAGAATAAATTCGCGTCAGCGCCTTGTGTTGACAAATTTTAAAATAAATGCAATGTCAAATTCCTTCACTCTTTTTTTACTCTTGTGTACTAGCCAAAGGAATAAATTTGAGCTATAATTTGTTTGCATTCCGCTAAGAAATTTTCCCATACATATTTGTATGGAATGTCAAATTCCTCTATCTTTGTGTACTAGCTTTAAGGAAAAACAGCAAAAAAGTTGTCTAACACCAACAATTTATGCGACAAAACTAAATCTCATAACAGTGCGACTCGACATGCGATGGTTCATCGCATACCATATAGAACTATAGCTGCAACCATATAGAACTATAGCTGCAACTTCGGCCAAATTTTGGCGCGTTATGGCATGATTTGGTGAAAAAGTTCAACTGTGGTGAACCACGCCATAAGCCAAGTGTTGTGGTGAACCACGTAATAGTAAGTGTGGTGTACCACGTAATAGCTTTTGGCCGAAGTTGCAGCTATAGTTCTATATGGCTGCAACTTCGGCCAAATCTTGGCGCGTTATGGCATGATTTGGTGAAAAAGTTCAACTGTGGCGAACCACGCCATAAGCCGAGTGTTGTGGTGAACCACGTAATAGAAAGTGTGGTGTACCACGTAATAGCTTTTGGCCGAAGTTGCAGCTATAGTTCTATATGTCGCATACCATCTGTCAAATTTTATGGTATGCGATGGCAGCAGGTAGAGAGATTTTTTTGAGTGGGCTTGAAGTAAGCCAAATTGAAGTTGTGAAATGGCCAGCACAGTCACCACGTCTTTATCCGATAGAAAATTTATGGGAAACAGTACAAAGAAAAAAAAATCGCACAAGCTGCAGAAATCGTGACTCTCTCATGGGCCAAGTACAATTGACGTGGATGAGCATTTCTCTAGACGAGATTTTCAGTTTACTTGAGTCCATGCCACGAAGATGTGAAGCCGTCCTAAAAAGCAATGAATATGCCACCAAATATTAAAAGAAAAAACAAAAGATATGAAATTTGGCATCTGCTATGCAGTATGTGCTTTTGATTTGTCGCATACATTTTTGGTGCTAGACAACTTTTTCGCTGTTTTCTCCTTAAAGCCTATACTGAGATCTGCAGTAAGTAAAGCGCCCATAAGAAATACGTGCAAAAAAAATTGAAAAGTACTTCGAAGTAAATACTTTACTTTCGCTTATACTGAGATGTCAAGTAACCAAGTGCGCAGGGTTGCATGCGACTTTCCTGCTTGACTCCGCCATAGAAATGAACATGTCCATTTTTTATGCGAAGTAAATGCCAGGAGAGCTGATTGCGGCACATTTTTCAAAGTTAATCATGACACCGACTTCGAAGGTGATAAATTGTTGGCATACTTTGAAGAATTCAAGGAGCGTGAATATAGTTGTCTCTCTCACACTTTACGACAATGTAGCGGATTGGCTCCTAATATGCAAGTAGTTACTGCATATCTCAGTATAGGCTCTTAAGCTAAGTGTCCACCTCAATCAAAATTTTCGTTTCCATAAGCAACACACGTATAAAAAACTAAGCGGAATGCAAACGGAAATTTCATTCGATAACTTTTAGTTTTCCTGATTCCACTCAAAACGAGATGCAAAAAAGTACTTTGGAGACTTCAAAAAGCATCATTTTTCTTTAGAGGTAGCACTGACGAAGCGAAATAAAGGAACTGTAGTCGTAACCCTATGTTGAGCAGTGCAGACCTGGCCTTAGAATATATAATATAGCCTTAACACATATGATTTAGCCTTAAACAATATAATGTGGCCTTAAGCCATATAACATAGCCTTAAACAATATAACGTGGCCTTAAGCCATATAACTCAGCCTTAAACGATATAATACAGCCTTAAGCCATGTTATATAGCCTTAGCATGCAACTCTGACTTTAGATAGCATAATCCTAACATGCAACGCTGAATCAGTATAACATGGCTTTAGACTGTAACACGGCTGTTCTCTTTCTTCTTGGATCTGCGCTCGTGGGAGTAAGTCGTTTTTCTAAATTTACATCGACATTGTCTAAACGCATCAAACGCCTAATAATTCTTTTTTTAATAAAAATTGTCTATTCGACTACAATCCTGCGGACAGGATTACGAATTTTTAAATTTTCAACTCGCTAATATAATATGAATCGCGTATCCAAACCTGATATGCTTCTGGTGTTGGAACACCATGGAGTCGCTGTGCCGCCGAACGCCACGATGTCGCAGGTCCGCGAATTTATCGAGCAATTGCCGGCGGTCCAACGATCCACTGCTGATTCTGATAATCTCCTCCTACAACCTACTGCTCTAAACGCCGCTGCTTTTACTCCCGATCGCCAATTCACTCTTGATGCTTCCTCCAGCGCTATGTCTGATGCTTCTGCTGCGCCCGTTGCCACTGCTGCTCCCGCTGCGCTTATTACTGCTGCTCCGATGGACACTGATGCTGCGTCTACTGATGCCCCGGGCTCTGCCGCTCCACAGACAAAATGTTGCGCTGACGGTCCTTCTGCTGCCGTCCCAACAGTCGATGCTTCCGCCGCCGTCCCAATATGCGCTGCTCTGACCAAAAATTCCGTCAAAGTCGACGAAGAAATTCTGCAATTGCGAAAGGAGCGTGACTTACTGCTGTTGCAACGAGAAGTCGCCGACTTACGTCAAGCTTTTCGCTCTTCTGTACCTAATGTGCATATAGATCTCAGTGTCATCGAAACGATGGTACCAAAATTCAGCGCTGACGATAGTTATGATGTACATAAGTGGTCTGATGACCTGGAAGATGCATTCAACATTCTTCAACTGGATGACCAAGCTCGATTCATTGCCACGCGCCGACTGCTCGAAGGAACAGCAAAGATTTTCACTCGTACCATTTCCACGCACAACTATGAGACGCTACGCACTGCTTTAATTGAGGAATTTGGTCGCAAGCATTCGGCGAACGAAATTTACAACCAACTGCGTGCACGACAACTCAAGCAAACGGAGTCTGTTCACCGTTTTGTAATTGAAATGCAAGAAATCGCTTCTCGTGCCAATATTGCTGAAGAGGAATTAGTGGACATTATCATTGGAGGAATCGTCCGTGGAACGGGTAATTCGTCCACTAGCGCAATTATGCTGTATAGCGCCAAGAACATGCGCGAACTAAAAAACCTTGGTGACGCGCTTCGAAAAATTGCGTCCGTCGATTGCCCAGCGTACAATTACCAAACCTGCTGCTACACCGTCGCCCACTGCTGCGAAGTCACCAGTTCAAACTGCAGAATCGACTGAGATGTTCATTCGATGCTTCAACTGTTCACGCTATGGACATTACCAGAGTGCCTGTCCCAAGCCAAAGCGACCTGACGGATCCTGCTTCAAATGTGGACAACTTACACACGTTTACCGCAACTGTCCGCACCGACCAGCACAACCGAGGCAATCTGATCCGAACCGAAATGTGGGCCTTATCGAACAAGATGACGAGACTGTAAAGGAACTTAACGCAACTCCAATGGTAAGTGTGTCTTTGGGATGTTGTGACCTTAAGAATGCCATTTTCGAAAACATTTTTTCCCTTCTCGATTCGGGTAGCCCTAGATGTTTCGTACGACGATCATTAGTCAAGAATTTCAATGATCAAACACCATTCAAAACCCCATACCGCGGCATTGGGAACACACAATTGATGTCCTATGGCGAAACTTCCGGACTTCTTAAATTAAATAATAAAATTCTTGAAATTTCTTTTATTGTTATCGCAGACGATCTGTTATTTGTGCCCTTAATAATCGGTCGTAACTTACTTGCAAAAGCAAACATAAAACTATTTGGAATTCGAAAAAAATATAAAAAACACCTTATAGTAAAATACAATCGCAAATCTATAATTAATTCGGAATTAAAAAACAAACTTATTTCATTTGGCATTCTTAGGTCTTCAGAAACTCACAATTTTAAATGTGTTGATCATACGGGAGTTACTTTGCACGGCAATCTGATAGTGTCTGACAAACCAGTCGAACATAGTATAGAATTCTTTGAGCAATTATGTGCTATTAATACTAACTTAGATAGTGAGGACCTTTTTGACGTAAACAAACTGCTTCCCTCAACAGACTTCGCCTCTTTTCGTGCTGCAATCAAAGAAGCTTACTATCATACACTAAACAAAAACATCTGCCCTGATAACTTTTGCATGAAGATAGAAGTCACTAGTCAATTACCAATATATCGTAGGCCCCGACGCCTTTCCCACCAGGATCGCATAGAAGTCCGAAACATAATTGATGATTTGTTAAGCAACAATATCATTCGACATAGTAATTCTCCTTATGCATCTGCCATTGTACCGGTTAGGAAAAAATCAGGTGAGATGAGAATGTGCGTCGACTATAGACCTCTTAACAAAATTACACTGCGCGACAATCACCCCCTCCCTTTGCCTGATGACTGTCTAGAACACTTAGCAAATAAGAAACTATTTACACTTCTTGATCTTAAGAGCGGCTTCAACCAAATCGAAGTACACCCAGACTCAATCAAATATACTTCTTTTGTCACCCCTGACGGACAATACGAATACTTACGAGTGCCCTATGGTTTGAAAAACGGTCCCGCTGTATTTCAGCGATTTGTTAATAACATCTTAATAGACCTGATCTCCGCGGGCATAGTTGTTGTTTACATAGATGACATACTAATTGCCTCTACTGACGTCCTATCCCATTTAGAATCCGTAGTTAATGTCATTAGGAGATTGCGATCCTATGGCCTTGAGCTCAACCTCGGAAAATGCAAATTTGCACAATACGAATTGGAATACTTAGGATTTCACGCAACTTCATCAGGAATTCTACCCAGCGAACGCCACATCAAGGCTATTAAAGAATTCCCAATACCAAAAAACCATAAACAGCTGCATTCGGCCCTTGGACTTCTTTCGTTCTTCCGGCGATTTGTGCCCGAATTTTCAAAAATAGCTTACCCCTTAACGCAACTACTCCGAAAAGATAAGCCATTCAATTTTAATGACGAGTGCCGCCAGGCCTTCATCAACCTCCGACAAAGACTTATAGAGCCCCCTGTTCTGTCAATATTTGACCCCAACCCCGAGACGGAGTTACAGTGTGATGCAAGTTCGAAAGGTTTTGGTGCTGCACTTATGCAAAAGCAAGACGATTCAAAATTTCATCCAGTTGCATATTTCTCAAAAACCACTTCCGACACTGAAAAAAACTTACATAGCTATGAGTTAGAAACACTTGCAGTAGTTTATGCCCTGAAACGATTTCACACATATTTTGACCGCCGCCCTTTCAAAATTATAACTGATTGTGACGCATTAACGCGAACATTAGCTAATGAGAATGGCTCCGCTAAAATCGCACGTTGGGCCCTTCTGCTCGAACAATATAATTACTCAATACAACACCGTCCCGGAAAATCTATGGCGCATGTAGACGCCCTTAGTCGAGTTGATATTGCAGCCATTAGCGACCTCGATGTCGAATTCCAATTACGAGTGGCGCAAAGCCGCGATCCCGAAATCAGCAAATTGAGAGAATATTTAGAATCAAATGAAAGTGATACTTATGACTTGAAAGATGAAATTATTTATCGAATATCTCCTTCAGGTAAACATCAACTCTATGTCCCAAAAGAAATGATTAATAATATGATACGTTGGACACATGAGAAAATAGGTCATTTAGGAGTCGACAAATGCTGTGAGGAGCTTAAAAAACATTACTGGTTTCCCCTTATGAAAACTCGTGTGAACAATTTTATACAAAATTGTCTAAAATGTATAATCTTTTCAGCACCAGCACGACAGAACAAACTTAATCTATTCAATATACCAAAACTTCCACTCCCATTTGATACAGTGCACATAGACCACTTAGGCCCTTTACCTTCTGTAACTTCAAAGAAAAAATACCTTTTAGTCGTTATTGACGCATTCACTAAATTTGTTAAACTGTACCCAACTACAACTACAAATTCTAAAGAATCGTGTTCGGCACTTAGTAACTACTTTGACAACTATAGCCGTCCTAGACGCATAATAAGTGACCGCGGAACATCCTTTACGTCTGACGAATTCAAGCAATTTCTAGCTAGAAATAATATACAACACATTTTAAATGCAACAGCCACTCCTAGAGCCAATGGTCAAGTTGAACGTGTCAATCGCGTCCTCATTCCTATGATAAGAAAATCCTGCGATAATCAAGGAAGCACCGATTGGTCAAAACAGATTCGTGACATTGAGTATATTTTAAATAATACTATCCATACTTCCACAAAAGAAACGCCTTCCGTCCTTCTTTTTGGCACCCCATAGCGAGGAAACAAAATTGATGAACTTTCAGAATACTTAGAAGAGCAGGGCGATCCTAGTGACCGTGACTTGCATTCACTTAGAACTGCAGCATTACAGAATATCCAGAAAGCACAAGATGCGAATCTTAAAACGTTCCTTAAACATAATAGTCCTGCCGAGAAATTTAATCACGGAGATTATGTAGCCATTAAACACATACCTAGCACCAGGAAAAAATTGGACCCGAAATACCGCGGTCCTTATGTAATTGATAAAGTGTTACCACACGACAGATATGTCATTCGCGATGTCGATGGTTGTCAGATTACCCAAATGCCGTACAATGGGATTCTCGATTCTAGTAAACTGAAAAAGTGGGTTTCAAATACTACAGATACTATTGTTTCTGTCAATCCCGAAGACATACTTATGAACCATTCTTATACGTAAACTTATTTAAGCAAATTGAGGGCAATTTGAGTGTCAGGATGGCCGAGCTGTAGTCGTAACCCTATGTTGAGCAGTGCAGACCTGGCCTTAGAATATATAATATAGCCTTAACACATATAATTTAGCCTTAAACAATATAATGTGGCCTTAAGCCATATAACATAGCCTTAAACAATATAACGTGGCCTTAAGCCATATAACTCAGCCTTAAACGATATAATACAGCCTTAAGCCATGTTATATAGCCTTAGCATGCAACTCTGACTTTAGATAGCATAATCCTAACATGCAACGCTGAATCAGTATAACATGGCTTTAGACTGTAACACAGCTGTTCTCTTTCTTCTTGGATCTGCGCTCGTGGGAGTAAGTCGTTTTTCTAAATTTACATCGACATTGTCTAAACGCATCAAACGCCTAATAATTCTTTTTTTAATAAAAATTGTCTATTCGACTACAGGAACTGACATTTTTTTCGTTCGAAATTTGTTGAGCGCATCGAAAGCATTTGGGTAGGTCAAATGTTTTTTTTTTAATTCTTGCACTGAAACTCAATAGAATCAATGAAAATCGACTGGAAATCGTATTTCCAGAAGAAATGACCGACGCATGAATCCATTAAAAAAATTTTGTTTGTTTTTTATGGTTGCTGAAAAACTATTGATGGTACGACCGATATAATCAACAATTTTTATTTTTCTTAAAGGCCTGTATCGAGCAGGCATGAACTGTCAAACTCCATATAAAAAAGTGCGCTAAAATCCCGATAAATGGATTTCCGCCGTCAATTAGCAGACCCATATCCAGCACGAGTGAAATCAGTGTTGTTAAAATGACATCAGGGTTGCAATTTTTCGCACTTTTGGAGAAAAGTGGAGACTAGTTTAGCCAGTGAAATAAAGTGTTTTACATTTATTCCACCGCGAAAAGGCTGAATCGCAGTTGCGTAGCGTGCCCAAAAAAAAAGCTGAAGAATGGATGGCATGGAAGACCAATTTTTTGAATCTGGACCATCTGTACCAAAAAGGCGGAGAACCATTTTTTAGCTACGAGCTTAAACAACTGCTATGTAAAAAAGTAAAGGATTTCCCTTGTATATGGGTATTTGTTTTTAGTTTCTGGGCTAGCAAAATCACGGAAAGTCCAATTAACAAAGTTTCTCCAACCTTCGATTTCTGCATTTGCGACATATTTTTAACTTTTAAATTCAAGAAATTATTATTATTATTATTATTATTTGTGTATTGCGCCTTAATAAATTAAGACGCAATCTTTAAAAAAATAGGAGGCGCTAGCTTCCGCGGCTATCGGCCTCAAGAAATTATTCCTGTTCATTGACAATGACAGCTCACATGTAAACAAAGCTCAGCTGACTTTAGCGCGTGAAATATATGGCTAACTCTACAAAGATAAATTAGTATCTACTCGATACCGGCCTTTATACATATAAATGGAAAATATTCCATATCGCCAAGTATTCGCGTTTGTTTTAATTAAAGATGAGTAATATTGACTAACTGATGCTGAGTCATCACCCATGGGGACTTAGAACCATCGATGGTTAAGAAAAATAAAAATTGTTGATTATATCGGTCGTAACATCGATAGTTTTTCAGCAACAATAAATAACGAACAAAATTTTTGAAAATCGATTCATGCGTCAGTCATTTCTTCTGGAAAAAAGATTTCCAGTCGATTTTCATTGATTCTATTGAGTTTCAGTGCAAGAATTATAAAAGCATTCAACCTACCCAAATGCTTTCGATGCGCTCAACATATTTCGCAGGAAATAAATGTCAGTTTCATTATTTCGTTTCGTCAGCGCTACTCTAATGAAAAATAATGCTTTTTGAAGTCTCCAAAGTACTATTTTGCATATCGTTTTGAGTGGAAAACGAAGGCAAACGAAAAGTTATCGAATGAAATTTCCGATTGCATTCCGCTTCGTTTTTTATACGTGTGTTGCTTATGGAAACAAAAATTTTGATTGAAGTGGACACTTAGCTTTAAGCTAAATGTTTTTCAACGCATTTCAAAATCCATCGAAGCTTTCGATGCTCACAGTATCGATAGTCTTGCATCTCTAATTTTTTCGATTCTACACTTCGTGATGTCAAAACGAAATAAAGGTACAAGTCTCCACAAAATATTTTGATTGAAGTGGACACCATATATTACTATATATGTCACTCTCATAGATTTTGGGCGGGACATTTCGCGCCAGTTAGAGAGAGATGTTACTCGGCAGCCAAAAAAAGAGCGAGAGAAAAATACTTTTGGTGAGTACCCAAGTGAAAAATGCTCATTTTGGTGGGTACCCAAGACCGTGGTGGGTACCCAAGACCGTGTTGAAAGGAGCCAAAATATAAACGGCTCCTGAGTGACATATATAGTTATATATGGTGGACACCGACCTTAAGGGCAAAATAAACGACACAGACCCGCTGCGCAGCGAGTGCGCTGCACAGACCGATGTGTCGCGTATGATGCTGTTTGAGCTGTTTGCGCAGATGTCTGTGCGAATATGAAATCGTCAATGGCAATTTTTATTCAGTCTTGAGAGATTTTGCAAAGCAAACACACCTGTACGGTAAAGATGACAGAGGACAAAAGTTTTTGGCAAATAGAACTATAGCTGCAACTTCGGCCAAAAGCTATTACGTGGTACACCACACTTTCTATTACGTGGTTCACCACAGCACTCGACTTATGGCGTGGTTCACCACAGTTGAACTTTTCCACCAAATCATGCCATAACGCGCCAAAATTTGGCCGAAGTTGCAGCTATAGTTTTATATGCTAGAGAGACACCAATGAATCGCATGAGATCAACATAAAGCACGGTTGCCACTCGCCTTAAATATTTTCGTACCAAACCAATCTAAAAAATGAACCAAAACCGAAAAAAATGTACCATAATCATTTATAGGTCAGAAATTGTCCAAAAAAATAACAAAAATTTAATGGTATTCAATAAAAAAAAAGTACAATACTTTCCAGTCGCCTTACACTCTGAGTTCAGTCACTGTTACAGCCAGTGATGCCAGATTTTATCGATAAAAAAACCCTCATATAATGGAAAAAAACCCACTTTTCCCCATTTTCAAAAACTAAAAACCCACGAAAAAACCCAGAATGATTTTTCGAAAATATGGGCGTACCGATTTCAAAATTGAACATTGGATTTAAACACAATATTTTAATAACTTAATAAAAGTATTTCTTGAAATCGTTTTTTATTCGTTGACATAATAAAAAATATCCGTCTTGTCCCGTTTGCTACGGCTTCATTATGGTTTACCAAGCGTCCACACTTTAAGTATTTTGTCATAAGATCTTACCCCGCGACTAGATACACCAAAAAGAGTCATGCATGGTACTGGAAGTGGGAAAACACGATTTTCTTTCTCATAAGTAGTAAATACACCTTAAATGTAGTGCATAAATTTCGATATAAAATTACCCATACTTTTCCCCATGTCACGATATTTGAGTGAAAAAACCCACAATCTGGCATCACTGATTTCGACCAACCTTGGTCGGATTTCAAGGCTATGAAGGACCAAGATTCACAGCGAGGCTCTCACAACGGACCCATAAAAAACCGGGTAAAAGCTTTAACTGTCCTTAGGCCATTCGGTTAGCCTTTCTTGCAACACAATACCTTACCAGTTTGATCCAATACCGCATTATGTTATTGGTGAAGTTCCCCTTGCAAGAGATATCGAGGGATCGAAATGAGTAGTCAATTTCTGGAAAATCACAAAAAAAAAACCATGCAATTAGAATAGGGTTAAGTGTTACCATTTACTAACCCTGCTGCCGTTACCATGCATCAGCTTCCATCGAGTTCCTGACATGAAAGGAAAAGCATTTGACAATTGAAGGCAAAATTCTGTCAAGCTCATAGTATTTTACATACACGATATTCATGGGGAAAATGCGTGGGACAAATGAAAGAGAAAAGGCATGATTTCATGATAAACCTTTCCGCATTTCTCTGTGTTCCGATGTACATACATACATACTTATATCGCTTGGACTGCTGAAAGGGGCATAGCGAAAGAATGCTGTCTTTTCTCGATGTCTTGGGAAAATGTCAAAAACTTTCTTTATTTACCGCCAGAACAATGACAAATCATTATTCCAAAAGCGTACTCTTATCGAGGTGTCAGTTCCTCGGCTCCCTCGTTCTCTCGTTCACCGTAAAGCCACTTCCAGGCTCGAAACGTTGTAACTGCACTTTTAACAAGTCTATCTATAGCGCATGCGTACGATTCGCGCTCGACCAATACAACAGCAGAATTGCATTTTATTACAATCATACATGTATACATACATGTCACGTTATTTGAGTGAAAAAATCCACAATATGGGGAACCCACAATCTGGCATCACTGGTTACAGCTATACCCAGCCGGAGATTATCGCATGCATGAAAAAATCATTAATGCAGAAGAAGTGAAGCATTCATATGTGAAGAGGGCAATTGGTGCTTTTTCGAATGTTCTTCTAGTGAAAATATCACAGAAGGAAGAGCGCGTTGCAACATACTCTTCTTCAAATGAAATTTTCATTTGAAAGAGGGTTGTATACTCCTATTTTCAATAAAGATGCAATGAAATTGTTATGAAAAGATGTTTTTCAATCTGTATGCTACAATTCTCCAAAGTTTTATAATTTTGTTGTACTTAAGATGTTTTAAGGATTGAAACTCTTATGTATTTCCAAAGGCACTGATGTGTCACAGTCACGAAGTGACAAAATATGGCCATATCCGCCAATTTTTTAAAAATATTCTTTTTCTTCTCCTCTCATGTCCCCGCGGCGTATACTATTTTTTCAAATGCAATTCTCATTCGCGTTGGCACCATATACTTGTTTCCAAATTATATTTTATTCATGTTAGCAGCATATACTCTATTTTCAAATGAAATAATCATGCACGTTTGATCCATTTTAGCCAGCCAGCGTGTACTTTTTTCCCAAATGAAGTTTTCATGAGGACCAGGGTCATACAGTCCCTTATCTAATGAATAACACATGAATTTTGAAGTACTGAAAATAGCGGCCATCTCCTAACAAAAATCATTAGAAGTAAGGGTTAGTAATACGAGTAGTTGCAGTATGAATTTTCACCACTTCGGAAGTACTGCAGAAGTAGTGAAATTTCCGGCTGGGTACCTTTGGGAACAGGATTGGCGCGATATCACTCAGAGTTTAAATAGTAGGTATCCGCAATCTGCCACCAGCCGAAAAATGTACCAAATTGGCAAATTGTGTACCAATGTACCAAACAAACAAAAAAGTACCAGTTTTGGTACAATTGTACCATAAGTGGCAACCGTGTCTTAAACACTAAAAAAACCCTCTTCACACGGGTAAACTTAAGAATATAACTAAATGCCCTATTCACACGGGCATACAAAAGGAAACAATGTAATAAGTCAATATTTACATGAGGATACATTTTCTTTTCAACAAATTAGGCTGAATTATTAAATGAAATTAAAGAAAAAGTACGTTTAAGGCGCACGGGCGTAACCACCTTTGACTTTTTCTTAAAAGTAACTAACATATAAGAAAAAAGGAGATCAAAAATAGCAATCCTGTGCTAACATATGTTTTACTCAAACAGAACTTTCATTTGTCTCATTCGGTTTATTTTCGTTGGCTGCATTTTTTTTTTTGTCTACATCGCGGAAGAGCTTTTTCTTGCCATAATGTAAAGCGTCACGGAGCTCCTGTTCTGCTTTTTCGCTGTTGATTATTTCTGCGAATTATAAGAATATTTACTCAAAGGTTTTTTTTAATTAAATTCAATAAATTGATTATTACCAATTAGATTTATATGAATGTTTGTGAAGTCCTTCAGACGTATCTTTCCGTGGGTCCCATCCAAATTAGTTTTTAGAATTAATTCCAAGGACATAAATCCTGTAAAACATTTTTTTAAATTTTTTCCCAATGTCTGCTTTATTAGTGGAACCTGGAAAATTTTTTGGTTTTTAATTATTAATTTGTTTAATCAAAAGTATTTTAAAATAGAAATTGAAATGAAAAATAATAATAAAAACGTCTGTAAATGCGGATCAGAATTTAAAAAAATTTTTTTAAACTTACATATAACAGCTTTTGATGCTGTAAAAGCTCATTAAATTCGGAAAGTTCTTGTTCCGTTTTAATTGGAAATATTTGCATTGCATTTTCCATGGCTTTATTTTTTTTCAGTAACTGGTTAAGCATGGCTGTATGCTCACCAAAAATTTCGCAGAGCGTTGTGTTTTGCGCCTTCATTTCCGATAACGTTTCTGGAAAAATATAAGTTTAATTGAGCATTATCTTAAAAATTAAGTATAACAAGTTAGATATTACAAGTTATATATGAAATGAAAAAAAAAAAAAATAGTGGACATTTTACCTTTTACGTCACGGATCTCTTTGTGCAATATTTCTGGAAAAATAGAAATTAAATTAAGCATATTTAATATTGAAAGTTAAATATGAAATGAATAAATAGAAACAACATTTTACCTTTCATTTCATGCAGCTCTTTTTTGTTGCTGTTGAGTATGGTGTCTATAGGTAAAGGAAAAAGATTTTAGTATTTGAAATTTAAATGTTTGATTTTGTAAACTTACCATCGGGTTTGTATTTTTTAAACGATGTCATAGTTGGTTTTCTACAGGCAAGAATGAAGTAAGGGAACAAGAAGATATTATATCATTCAAATGGCAACACTTCGCCGCGTTCAGCTGTGTTTTTCAAGCGCACAAATTCAAAGTTTTAAAATTCAAATTTACAAGTAATCGACTATACAGAAAACCTACGCGCTAGGTCATTTTTTCCTCGCGAGTGGCTGAGTGGTGTTATCCAGCCAGTTACCTACTTGTGGGCAGTGATCTGATGAGTTCAAATAAGAAATTTCCTCTAAGATAAGTATTTCATATTCCAAGTCATTCCTATTTGATACAAAAACACTTTTATAGAAAGAAAGCTGCTTGCCGCAGCTGACTCAGCTGTCAGCTGATGCCAATTGGCCATTCACCAAAAAGCTCTTCGAAAAGCTCTGCTAAATGCTCTAGTAGCGTCGACACAAACCATGGTATGGTAGTTGTCGAAGATGATGAAGATCAAGTTCCAAAAGTTGTGCAACTACCCAGCAAGCAGTTTCTTCACGAAAACGAAAACGTCCAGTCCGAATCGATCAGCCAGTTTTCAATGCTGAGAAGCCAGTTCCAAAGGCAACGCTCCAATTCCACCAGTGCAATAAATCCGAATTCAACAGAGAAAAACATCTCAAGTAAATTATATCAAGCTGAGGCCACAGCATCTCCTATTTCAACCGCTACAATAACAAAAAACGCAATGAACTCAGGTAATGCGGTTATTAAGTCGAACAATATTGTAAAAAAACAAAGCGAACAGCAAGCGGTACTTATTGGCATGCATCGCTACGTCAATATAATTAAAAGAAAAAGAAGCCCAACTGCAAACTATGCCAACAGGGCTAAACTTAATAAAACGGAAACCGTATCCACTCCGCCTAGTACTCTATCGGGTAACCGCTTTGCTCTTTTATCAGAAAATCTAAATGATAAATCATCTAAAAATGAGCCAAGTAAAGAATTAAAACCGCCTCCAATTTATTTGCGGGAGCGTAGCTCCAATGCACTAGTGGCCAGTTTAGCAAGCCTCCTAAACAATAGCAACTTCCATGTTGTTCCCTTAACTAGAGGAAACATTCACGAAACTAAAATCCAAACTGATTCTGAGGCTAGCTATCGCACAGTTGTTAATCAATTTGAGAAGGGAAAAAAGAATTTCTATACATACCAGCATAAAAGTAGCAAAGGTATTTCAGTCGTGATTAAAGGTATTGAAGGAGACGTTGATCCAAACGATATAAAAAATGCTCTCGACGAACAGGGCTTTCATGCTAGAGCAGTAATAAATATAATAAACAAAGAAAAAATACCGCAGCCAATGTTTAGAGTTGACCTTCTTCCAGACAACTTAAAGCTTAAAAAAAATGAAAGCCATCCCATTTATAACTTGATGTACTTATTGCATCGTAAAATTACCGTGGAAGAGCCTCACAAACGAAATAAGCCAGTACAATGCAATAATTGCCAAGAGTTTGGTCATACCAAAACTTACTGCACTCTGCGTACAGTGTGTGTTATATGTGGTGAACTTCATCACAGTTCCGTGTGTAGTAAAAAATCGCAAAACGACCGCAACTTAGTAAAATGTAGCAACTGCCAAGGTAATCATACTGCAAATTACAGAGGCTGTATAGTTTACAAAAATCTTAAGCAGCGTCTTGATATCCGAAAGCAAATGTCTCGAAATCCAGTTAAAAATACATTTTTTCCTTTAACCGCGCCATCCTCGAGCATAGCTAGTGTTGCTTTTACTCCAGGTGTTTCCTATGCAAATGCATTGAAGGCAGGCATTCCATCAAATCAGTTCACACCTTCCAACTCAAATAGCAATCTTGAATTAATGATATCAACTCTTACTCAAAGTATTTCTAACTTTATGCAGGCGATGCAAAAATCAGTCGACACAATTGTGGAAATGCAGACTAAGTTAATGACAGCTCTTCTTTCGAAAATATGAGCAGTTTTAAAATGTGTGCATGGAATTCAAACGGCTTAAGCCGGCATAAGCTAGAAATCCAAAATTTTTTAATTCATGAGTCCGTTGATGTATTGCTTCTCTCAGAAACTCACTTAACTAATAAATGCTTCTTCGCAATTCCTGGATATATATTTTACAAAACCAATCATCCAGATGGTAAAGCACACGGTGGTACAGGCATTATTATCCGTAAGAGAATTAGGCACTTCCTAATGGAATCGTATGCAACAACTTTTATACAAGCAACAACAATAAGTATTTGGGCTAATAGCAAAAGCATGTCAGTCTCGGCGGTATACTGCCCACCGCGTCACACTATTCCAGAAAAAATGTATATAGATTTCTTCAAAACCCTCGGTGATAAATTCATCGCAGCTGGAGAATATAATGCAAAGCACACCCTCTGGGGTTCCCGTCTTTGTAATCCTAAAGGTGCTCAACTATATAGGGCAATTATGAATAAAAATAACAATCTCGACTTTGTTTCTCCTAGGAAACCAACTTATTGGCCAGCGGACCCAAATAAATTACCAGATCTTATAGATTTTGGCATTATAAAAGGGATTAAAAGAGAATCCATATCAACATACACAACGTTTGATCTGTCTTCAGATCATTCTCCAGTGTTATTTTTATTGAACGAAAGACCAAAACAAGTTGATATTCCCCACAGATTAACAAATTTCAATACCAATTGGCTTAAATACAAAAAGTTTATAAGCTCACATATACACACCAATTACAAAATCGAAAGTAAAGAGCATATTGATGACGCCGTGACAGTTCTAACTTCTATGTTGACTTCAGCAGCAGAGAACTCTACGCCTAAGTACATTAAAACGGAAAAGGTGTCCTTTACAAATACTGAAATAGAAAATCTGGTAAACTGTAAAAGAAGGTGCAGGAGGGAATGGCAACAAACCCGATCACCAGCAGCTAAATGTAGATTGAAAGAAGCGGAAAATAAGCTCAAAGCAGCTCTTTCGAGGGAGAAACGATTTGAACAACATAAATTTGTGCAAAACCTTACTCCAAAAGGCAAAAATCAAAAATGCTTATGGCAATCAATACGTGGGGTGAAGACTCCGGTCGAAAGTGAATTCCCTATTAGAGTTCCTAACGGTGGGTGGGCGCGTAACGACGAAGAGAAGGCTAACGTGTTTGCTTTGCACCTTAGTAAGGTATTTCAACCAAATCCAGGTAGCTTTGTTCACCCTGTTACACAAAGTTCTGAAAACACTCAACATTTGCACTACGAAATAACTCCCAGTCAAATCATTGACGTCATCAAGAATAAATTAGTCTGCAAAAAAGCTCCAGGGTATGATTTGATTACTCCGAAAATGTTGAAAAACTTACCTCTTATTGCAGTGGTGTTTATAACAAACCTTTTTAAATGCAATAATAAAGTATGGTCATTTTCCACATGACTGGAAGAGATCGGTCATAATTATGGTACGGAAACCAGGTAAAGATCCTTCTCAAGCCTCATCCTACAGGCCGATTAGTCTTCTTCCTCGTCTCTCAAAACTATTTGAAAAACTACTTATTCCGAAATTGTCGTCATTCTTACCAGAACAAAACATTATTCCCTCTCATCAGTTTGGATTTAGGGAAAAACACGGTACAATCGAGCAAGTTAACCGAATTACAAACGAAATAAGAATCGCATACGAAAAAAAAGAATACTGCTCGGCGGTATTTTTAGATATTCAACAAGCATGCGACAAAGTTTGGCATGATGGGCTGAAATTTAAAATCAGGCAATTACTCCCTAAAAATGTTCATTCAGTCTTAAATTCTTATCTGAGTAATATAAAATTCCAAGTAAAACAAAATTCATTTATAACAAAAGACTTTGTAATTAATGCCGGAGTTCCGCAAGGGAGCGTTGCCGGTCCTTTTTTATACCTTTTATTTACAGCTGACATTCCTATTAGTGGTCAAATTTTCACATCGACGTTTGCTGATGATACAGCATTTCGAAGTAGACACAAAAACGTGGTGGTGGCAACCAACGAGCTCCAAGCGCATTTAAATAATATCGAAAACTGGTTATCCCGTTGGCGTATTAAAGTTAACGAACAAAAATCTCGTCACATTATATTCACACTTAATAGAGGCGTCTCTCCTGACGCATTCCTAAATAACATTCGAATCCCTCAAGTTGAAGAAATAACATACCTCGGAGTTTATTTAGATAGAAGGCTGACCTGGCGCAAGCATATCGAAGCGAAGCGGACTCAGATGAAACTTAAAGCAATTAGCTTGCACTGGCTAATGAATAGTCGTTCCCCCCTAAAACTTGATTATAAAATCCTGTTATATAATCAAGTTATAAAACCGATATGGACGTACGGTTTACAACTCTACGGAAACGCAAGCGCTTCAAATATAGATATTCTGCAAAGAGCTCAGTCCAAAATCCTAAGATGAATTACAGGAGCTCCATGGTTCATTAAAAATGAACACATCCATAGAGATCTAAAGGTAGAGACGGTTAAATCAGAATTTATGAAGATCAAGCAAAAATATTGCCAAAAATTGCAATCTCATGTAAATCTCCTCGCCAGAGAACTCGCAATTACGTCCTCTCTTTCGCGATTAAAAAGAAAGGACCGACCGACTATCCAATTCGATCCTTAGAATTCCACTTACTTAAACATATTGCATTCCACTGCACGACCGCGGTTCCTGATTGCGCTTGTGGTTCCTTGCACCTCGGTAAAATAATACTCAAGCATTCCATTGCACGAACGCGATTCCTAACAACGTTTGTGCTTACTTGCACTACGCTTGTGCTTCCTTGCACCTCGGTAAAATAATACTCAAGCATTCCATTGCACGAACGCGATTCCTAACTACGTTTGTGCTTCTTTGCACTCTTCCGGTAAAATAATACGCAAAATCTCCAAGTCTATTCAGACTCAACAGGCCATTTCACGGTCGGATCTTTGATCGAATTAGTCACATGTGTCGGTGAAAGGTAGAGTCCGTGTGTACATAGACTTTAGTTTTCACTAGCACAGTTGAAGGGTTCGTTCAGGGATCTGACAGTGAATTGGTCGTTTTACGCCCAGGTTTCCTTATCTGAGGCTCTCATGCAAATACTAATTACATTTATATGTATATTAATTATAATAATGCTACATATCATGTAATTAATTCCAATCTAGACTTAAGATTTTCCTTCTTATTGATGGACTCATGTAAAATGAGTGATACAATAAATAAATTAAAAGTTAAAAAAAAAAAAAAGATATTAAATGTCATGTGGTATACAAAAAAATTTGAAGCGTAATTCTTTTTTTTTTAATATTTCTTTTTCGCCCAATTCCAAATCTGTGACGTAAATTCCCAATAAAGAGGATGGAAGATGGTCGGTAAACAAATTTTTATATCTTAATATTTTTCTTCCTTCAACTAGATTAAGATCGTCTTCAACAAATCCAACGACTCTTATGGGATAATTCAATTTCACCGCCCAGAAACTGTTGTTGGATTTTGTAGACAAAAAGCTTTGGTTTATATAAAGTCCAACAGTTTTTTCGTTTTTATATTCAAATCCGGTTTTTTCATGTTTGACAAGATAAACGTTTTTCTCCTTAAACGCAATTTGCTGCAAAATTTTAGAAGGCTTCCTAACATGCGATTTCAATATTTACAGCTTGTTTTCAAAATCGTATGCTGAAAAATTGCTCACAATCCCATGCTATTCGACGTCATCAGCAACATGAATGAGACTGTGAACGTTAAAAGACAAACTGTTTTCATCGAAAACAATTTGAAAATTCACTACAAATAACTCCAACATTTCCCTAGCATTTTCTATGTTTGAGCTTATCTGACGCGGATTAGTTAAAAGCCGGTACGCACAATGCAAAAGTAGGAACTCATAATAAAAGTTCTCGTCAACCAAGTCCTTCAAAACCGATGGACCCAAGTATGCCAAAAACTAACGAAATTCAGTCGCCTTCCAATGATGTATGTCCTCCAATGATCTCGGTTTTCGTACGAAATCTCTTGGCATATAAGACCTTACATTTAGTATCCTTTCTGAAATTCGTTCCAAATTTTCTTTGGATATTTTTTTTGTTAATTTTATTGTTGGCGAGTCTTGTCAACATTTTTCGCATTATTCCGAGATCAATGAGGTGCATCGTATCAAGTGGAGTCTGAGAAATAATGTTTAATCCTACTTTTTCAAATGGAGATTGTTTTTGAAGGGATGCTGGATTGTGGTGGCTTGGATACTTCCTTGTGGCAAAGTCTTCGTCAGAAATGAGAGTTCCACACACTGCACTATATGTGAGGACGCTATCAATTTTGACGGCTTTTGGTGTACATTTAATGCACCCATTTGCAGAAGTTTGTCCAGGTACACAGCAAATGAAGGACCTGGCAGGTGTGTTTCAACAAAACTTTTTTTCCATTAATAAAGAAATTATCTTGCCAAACATTGAATTCCGATACGAATTCATGAAGAAATGTTTCCACACAACTTGGCATTTTCGTACCTAAAAAACGTCCAACCGGGAAAACTTTAATTTTTTCTTCAACGTTGAAAATTCTTACTAAATTGGGCCAAAGTTGAACGCGCGAACTTTTAAAAAGTGGTAAGCCGTCAACATTGACATCCATTTCTATTCTCTCATATTTTTCCAGTATATGAGAGAGCGCTTTTAACTGATTTTCCAATCCAATATGCAAATAACTCCCGGAAGAAATGTATCTTATGACAATTTTTTCCCTCTTTCCCACAATTTGCTCTGCTGATAAGTGCTCGCACAGACCCTCTTCATTAACAATTTTCAAAAGACTTTCAAAGCACTTGCGCGTAGGTTTTTCCTTTATAAACCAATTTTTAAGCTTGATAGTTAGGAGAATTTTTGCCACCGGCTCAGTTTGAACGTCTTCCACTAACGCTTTATCACTTTCAATTTCTTCAAAGTTCCCACTTTCATCGTGCCCATCAGAGGAAATTTCCACAGAAATCTCTTGAAGTTCAGCACGCCGTCGAAATATTGCAGCTGCACTTAACCGCTGCTTGTACGCTTCAGTTTCGCGTTTGAAAACTCTTTTGTAGCTTCTTTTATTCATGTTTTTAATACACACACCTTTATTCAGTCTTTTTCTTGTAAAAATTTATAATTTAAAATTTCAAACACGAGCACGCACGAGATTTTAAACTGCACAGATTTGAAACGAAAACTAAAGATGAGCGATAACACTTTACTTACGATCAACGATAAACGATTTCAGTTCTTCAAACAATTCATTTCCATCACATTTTTGCATCACATTTGTCAACTTAAAGTATAATTCAAAAAAATTTAAATAGTAAGCAAACATTTTTCTGTTAAAAATGCTGTTTTGATATCCTAATTTTACCATAAAACTATTTTTCTTCAAGAACCATAAATAATCGATAGCCATCAACCATGCATATTTCAGATGCTCCAAATCGAAGCTCCAAATAACGATTTAAATTTTTTGAAAGCGATTGCTGCATATGCTTCAATTGACAAGATTGTGTCGCAACGATTGTGGAAGAGATTCTCTGGACATCTCTGGTATCTCAGTGGAGAAGCTGTTGCTCTCTCATTATTTGATAAAAACGTTTCCTGTGACACCAAGCGGAAAATGGCGAACGCAATTTGTTCATTTCAAGAGGAGGCAGAGAATTATGAGGAAAACTTATCTGCCGATGAGTTGAACGAATCTGTTGAAGATGATAGCGAGAAAAAAGAAGATGTAGATGATGCCGTGGAAAAAAAGACAATGATGATTTAGAGCATAGTGGTGGCAGTGGTAACAAAGATCGTGCCCGTCCAGTACATATTTTTGGCCTTAATTGTGTGAAAAGAATTATGTTGGAATCAAATCAACTGATTAAAAAAGATTTGAGCCAATACGTAACACCTGAGACAGCAAAATTTTTCGTGCGCTTTGGATTGTCAAAAAATTTCATTGTTACCGATCCAGAAACCTGGAAAAAACGGGAAGATTACCTGCAAGCGATTGAAATACTGCGTAAATTACATGTTGTCAATGACGCTGCCGAAAGAGGAGTAAAATTGATAGAAGATAACAACAATTTGCTGTGCCGTAACGAAGAAGAAAAAATATTTTTGCTTCAGGTTGTCGCCGAAAATAGGAAGGAATATCCTTCGCATACAAAAAATAAATTAATTTAACTGGCATAAAAAATATTATTTTTGTATGGCAATCGCCTTAAGGGGCGGAGATAGGGGGTAGGTTTGTTCACAACAATTGTTAGGGGGGAAAATAAATGGGAGTTGGTCTTTATTAAGTCATAGATTGAGGTTTGCGGCATTTGACTCGAAAATTTATTTTTTCTACTAGGGTCATTATTTGGCCAGTTAGGGGATGGAACCCAAAATTCAGTTTTAAAAAAAGTAATAATTATAACATATTATTAAAACATACCAAAAACGAATCCAATATTCTTCATATTAGGCTCGTTTAAAAGGTAATTTTGTAAATTTTTCGAATATGCATACTGAACATGCTCGTTCTTGTTCCTACGGCATCTTTATTATAGATTGAAGGTCGTGAGGCATTTTTCTTTAATTTAACCCTAATTTTGTATGGGGACCCCCCTAAGGAGGGGAGATAGAGGGTAGGTATGTTTGAAGAAAATGTTTGGGGTAAAAAAATAATGGGGGTCGGTTATATATACCATCCCCCTAGGAGGGGTTTGACTGTAGTTACGGCCATTTTGTATGAAATTTTGCTCAAATTAAGGTAGTTTTATATGGGAGCACCCTTAAGGGGGGAGATAGAGGGTAGGTATGTGCGGAAAAAATGTTAGGGGGACAAAGTTAATGGGGGTCGGTCATACATTTGACTCCTATAGGGGCACTCTGGGGCTAGTTACGACGGTGGGGGGAAAATTTATAAAAATATTTTTTTTGTATGGGAGCCCCCTTAAGGAGGAGAGATAGGTGGCAAATTTGTTCAGAGAAAACATTCGGGGGAGAAAAATAATGGGGGTCGGTCTTATATTTTACCCCTCTAGGAGCGACTCTGGGACAGTTATAAAGCTTTTCATGGATTTTTTCTCGTTTTAACCCATCTTTGACCCCGATGAGGAGCCATTTGCCGACACCCCACCCTCCCCATTTTTTGGCTCATGCATTTTTATACCAAACCTCACAAAATAAGAGGTTACAGCGTATCGAAAACTTGTTACTAAGAATCTCCATACAACACTATGTCACCCCTACTGCTCATCTCTACCTATCAAGCAAAGCAAAACAATTACAAGTTTGAACGAATTGACCCCCCGACGCTCATTTTGGGATTGGACGAGGGTCGGTTGGATAGAGGTTAACCCTAGATCGATCGCGGTTCATATAAATTTGGGATTTGTCCTAGTTTGGTCCTAATGGGACCCACCTAGGATCGATCGCTTTTGAACCGAAACCATTTCATTACTGCAGGGAATTTATTGAAGCGTACAGCAATCATGAAGTGTTATGGAACATGAACCTAAAAGAATATCGGCGCATTGACTTGAAAACTAAGGCGAATGAATCGATTGCTGCCGAAATGAAGATGACTATTGATGATGTGAAGAAAAAACTAAAGTCTCTTCGAACAGCCTACAGTGCGGAAAGTTCGAAAGCGGAAAAGAGCAAAAAATCTGGATGTGACACAGATTCTGTGTACACACCAACCGTGTTTTGGTATAACGAAATGTCTTTTCTGAACGCATCTCTTATTCGTCGTACAGCTGTTGACAATTATAACCAGGTAAACAAGTTCATAAAAAAATAACATATATTTTTTAAAAGGTGTAAATGCGTTTATTTTATATTGATATTCCACTGAAATTCAACATTGCCATATGTGGTCAAATATCGTGACAACTCCTCTCTTGTTCTGTTAGCGTACTTGTGAGTTTTGTGGCTCTGCCAACTCTCTTGCTGCTGTATCCGCTTTTGGTTTCGTTAGGTAGTTGTGCAAGACACAACAAGCCTTGACTATGGCGTCCACAGTTTTTGGTTGGACTTCGATTGGTCTGTGAAATATCCGGAAGCTATTCGAAAGCCGTCCGAAAGCACACTCCACCACCATTCTTGCGCGGCTCAGCCTGTAGTTGAAAACTTCTTGTGGGACGCCTAATTTGAGGCTTCTGCTATATGGCTTCATTAGGTGCCTATCTAGCGCCAAGGCGTCATCGCCAAAAAAAAAAGAAAGGCATTTTATTTCTTTCGCCGGGAACTAAATAGGTAGGTTGTTTTATGTTTAAAATTCCATTCTGCAACGCCAGATACAAGTAGCTTTCACTGCAAATGGTATTGTCGGAAGATTTTCCATTGCAGCCTACATTTATATATTTAAAGCGGCTATGTGCGTCAACAGCAGCAAACAGCACTATGCTAAAATAGCCTTTAAAATTATAAAACTGTGAGCCTGTGTGTACTGGACCCTTAAACCGTATATGTCGTCGTTCATACTATGCGACAAGATAAGCGAGAGACACGGTGGTTGTAGGCAAGGGACGTTCGGGGTAGAGAGAGGGGTACGTGTCTTACGTACTCGGCGACACGCTTTGTGCTTGTCCTTCTCTTTTCTGCTGTTTCAATATGGCGGTCGATTATTTTGACAGTTCGCTCATATGCATTCGTTGCTGACGCGTGAAAGTTGTGCAGTAATTGTGAAAAGAGCCGGAAAAATTAAAACTGGAGTGCAAGTGGTTAAGAGAAAACGTAGAAAAATTCGTTTTATGCATTCAGGAAAACGAGTGCTTATATAGTGTTAGATCCAGAGATTATTTGGATCGTAACAAAAAGGCGCTAGCATTCAATAACATCCACGAGAAAATGAAAGAGGAAATGCCTGGCATAACTTTAGATGAGTTTAAAACAAAATGGAGAAACCTGCGATGCTAATATACTAGAGAAAAGAGATTGATTAATAACTCTAAAAAAAGTGGCACCGGACGTGATGAGTAGGGTGTCCCAAAAAAAAAATTTTTTTTTTAAATTTCATAGCTGCACAGGCAGTTTATGAAAGCTAAGGGGGTAAAGTATTTTTCAGAATTTTTTCATATTTTTTGGAAAACGTTTAGAGGTCCCCAAAGCCGTTTTTCCCTAGTTAACAGAAATTTTGGACTTCCTTTAATTGTAAGCATATTTTCATTTACGATGCACTCGTTTTGAGTCTTGCTGCCATCGTGTCAAAAGAAAAATGTTTAATCTTTCCGTCTGTGTCGAAAGAGCGAAAAGTTAGATTATTCTCGTGGTCTATTTTCAGCGACAATCTCAATTTTTTTCAAAAATTTACTTCAACAGCATAAACAAGGTGCCATAACTTCTTAAGTTAGGGGCTCGCTCCAGTTCTGTCAGAAACGAAAAACTTCATATAAAAAAACACTTCAGAAAATTTCTGATTCATTTCTGAAGCGTTTTTTTATATGAAGTTTTTCATTTCTGACAGAACTGGAGCGAGCCCCTTACTATAAAACTATGAAAAAGTAATGATGCAGTTTGATAGACTGTGCGTTTGTTAAAGGGTGTAAATATTAAAATATTTATTTACTTTCGCGGTGGTAAGATAATAACCTAAAAACAATGTGTTGCATACATAAAGGGGTATATTTTTAACAGTCTTTGCTTATGTGATTTAAAAATTTTCTAAGTTTTCTGTATACATATCAGAGTTCTGGAAACTTCTTGAAAAATTTTATTGCATACTTATGCTAGATACACACGAGGCATCTGTTGAAGCAACATGTTGAGGCGACCTGTTTTAGCTGTTCAGTACACACGGGGCAACCGTTACACCAACCTCATTAGTGTGTATTTCTTCCTAGTGAGTAGACATGCAGCTGAAAAATTTTTCGGAATGACTGACGTCATAATAGCGAAATTTGCAACAATTTGATTTTCACTATTTTGAATTGAGTAATTCGCAGCAAGACAAAATGTCCTCTAACGGTTAAAATTTGGCCATGACCACCATTCGCGAAATTCGCAAAAATTATTCGGCGAGTTCTCTTATTTTTCGATTATTTGCCAGCACTAGTGAACAGCTGTTATTAGTTTTTCCATTTATTCAGTACACAACGATACAGACGAGCCAATCGTTGAGGCAACTGTCACAAAATATTAAAATTTTTTGATATTTAGGCGACGGTTGCGGCAACACGAAATTCAATAGGAAACAATGCTACATACGAGGCGATGGTTGAAGCAACCAAAGCATGTTACTTCAACAGTTGCCTCGTGTGTATCTAGCGTTAAAGTGCAAGTACAATTTGAATTTTTAAATCTACATTGATAATATCTGTGCCAATTGATCATAACTTTTTAAGTCAAAAACCGTTGTTTCGCGAAAATTCTCTTTAAATTTTGCACGCCTTCCTTGCTAACGATAATTTATTTAGAAAAATGATAGCAACACAAGTGTGAAACCATAACATGGGCCGGTTTAAGAGAATTGCACCAGTACCAATGACTGTTATTTCTCATAAGTCACCTGGCACAGATATTATAATATAAATTAGTCAGTAATTATCATTCATTAAGCAGCCAACTATTGTGTTCTTTTAGAGTAAACACTTGTCCATCGTCACGATTCGCGAAATTCTCAAAATTTTCATTTTCCCTATTTAGGATTGCGTACTTAGCAACCAAAAAAATCCTCTATTGAGATTAAAATGTGACCATGGACATAATTTGCAAAATTCTCAAAACTTAAATTTTCACTATTTGGGATTGTGCATTCAGCAGCCAAATATGCTGCTCTATAAGGGTAAAAATTCGACCATGACCACCGTTCGCGAAATGTTCAAATTTTTCATTTTCACTAATTTGGATAGTTTTTTTTAGCAACCAAAAATAATCCTCTGTTGAGTTTAAAATTTGACGACGGCCTCAATACGCGAAATTCGCGAATTTTAGATTTTTACTATTTTTAAGGATGGAAAATTTTTTGTTTTGATAACCCAGTTTCAGAAGTTAACTGGCACAGATATTATAATTTAAATCGGTCAGTAATTATCATTCGTTCAGTTGCCAAATATTGTTTTCGGAATCACGGCTAGGAATTCCATACGGAGCGATTCGAGTTCGGGCAATAATTTAAATGCGTCATTAATTATTCAAATCCGGTAGAAATGATATTAATATATGCCAAAGACTCAATTACCAAACCCCGCCCCTCCCGCCGTCATTAAACACTTTTTACTTTGAAAACTTAACATCAATCACCCATGCGATATGTTATATGACACAAATTTTGAAAGGAATACGATTTTGTATAGAAAAGGGTACAGAACCTTTTCTACGCGAGTTTGACTTGCACTTGGTCGACTTTATTTGAAATACTTAATATCGGAAATTTTTCATAGTTCGGTAAGCTTAATTTACGATGGATAAGTTAATAATAGTAAATAACTGTATTTTATTTTAAATAGGATGCTTTCGCTGCGAACTAAAAGTGTGTGGCATTTGGGTGAAACCCTTAAAACTTTTAGTCCGATTATGCCGCCAACGAAAATTGAAATTTTGAAAACGTTTCTACATTACCATTTGAAAGAAAAATTAACAATCGCAAAGAGTGCTCAAAGGACGGCTCATGGATTGAAGAGTATTTGGGGAACGATTCAGGAGATACGGAGCATTACAAAAATGTTGATTAAATTGCACGGAAAATATGTGTCTCTAGGCAAACACCGATTAAGGAAAAACAGCGGAACGGTGGAGAAGAGGAAAATTTTCTTGGAGTCCTTAACTGAAACGTTTGAGCTAAAATCTGAATCTCGCGCAAAAAGTGCAAGAAGACCTTTTGGCATGTCGAGCCAAAAAATGCAGGACCATGAAGGTGTAAGCGAGAGCGATGATTCCGCAAGTCAAAGCCAAAGGCGAAAAAACGTGTTTCAGAATCTACATCGCCGAACAAAAGGAACCTGTGCTTAAGCCTTGATAGGGCTGGAATTAGTTGCCGAAAATCTGCTCTGGTATTAAACTCCTCTTTACCATCAGAAGCCAAAGTGACGTCTGAGGAACCTATCTCTACAAATCGTTCATATTCGAAAAGTACACTATGGAAAAAGCGTAAGAAACAACGATGCGCTGTAGCTTTGGAAATAAAGAGTTATTTTGTCGCGCCCGAGTTCAGCACTGCGCATTGGGATGGAAAAATTATGCCGGACTTAAAAAACAAAAAGAAGAAGTTGACAGGAGTTCCATAAGCGTGACAGGAAGTGGACGGGATCAGCTCCTTGCAGTAATACCACTGCCATCTGGAAGAGGAGAGGACCAGGCAGATGCAGTTTTTCAAACTTTGCGGAAGTGGAACTTAATGGAAAATATAAAATTCATGTCCGCTGATACAACAAGTTCCAACACAGGCGCTCATAATGGTGCATGCATACTTCTTTGTCGGAAGCTCGAAAAAGAGCTGATTATTTGGCATGCCGTCATCAAATGTTGGAACTTGTTGTCGGATCAGCTTTCAAGGCACTTAATATTGAAGATGAATCCACTTCTCCACAAATAAAGATCTTCCTGTCATTTCAAAAAAAGTGGGAGTAAATTGACAAGAGAAACTTCTCCCCCTGCATCAACCACGTAAAAGTCAAAAATATTCTACCAAAATACAAATTCAACGAGATGGTTAAATTTATGAAAGCACAGATGGAGATAAATCATCCCAGAGAGGACTATAGAGAGCTGCTTGAACTGTGCCTAATTTTTTTTTAGGATAAAATCCGGAATCCTTCACTGTTTAAGCTCCAGGTGCCGTTAATAGGGCACGTTGGATGATGAAAATAATATATTCATTAAAAATGTGCATATACCGAAACCAATTGGAATCAGTTTTGAGCTCTATCTCTGTCAGACTCCTCGTTATGCTCCTTTAAACGATCTTAAACTTTTGAAAGAACTGAAAAACTCTAAACTGTTCAATAAAGATGTTTCCTCCGCAACTCTCAGTACATTTTTAAGGCATCAATTGTACCTCTCTCCCAAATTGGCTGCCCTACCATTTTTTGATGAACGCATCGAAGCTAAAACTTTACGTTCCATGGCAAGAAATATTAATCAGTCAACCGGTGAAAATGGAAATGTATCGGAAAGTATGTTGGGAGGTTCGAATATCGAAGATTTTATTTCAAGAGAAAGCCTTTATTTCTTCGAAACCTGCAATATATCCGTTGATTTTTTGAATACCGATCCAGACAATTGGATATTAGGGCCAAAATTCTTTTTAATGCCTTCACTTCTGTCCCTGTCAATGAAAATCAGTTTTTCTGAAGGAGCAAACCATATTAATAAAAAATTAATTTTAACAAAAAATGTATGAATAACGAAATAAAATACTCTAGTCAAATTGAAAAAAATCAATGATTAACAAAACTTAATTTTTTTCCTTCGCAAATTACGGTAACATTGTTGTCTTATCTTGTCTTGTCTTGCCAAACAAGGCAACAATGTTACTGTAATTTGCGAGTAAACAAGATGGAAGTTTGGTAATATTCGATTTTTTCCAATTGGACTAGAGTATTTTATTTCGTTATTCATAAATTTTTAGGTAAATTTTATTTGTTATTTATATATTTTTTTTTTTTTTTTTGAACGGGACTTGTTTATTGAATCTTCTTATTTATAAAGAACTAACAATAAGTTGTAGAATCTTAAATCTAATTTTACATAACTTTACAAAAGTTTTCGGTTGTAAAGTTTCTTGTATAAACGTGCCTCGGAGCGGGCTTAGGAACTCATATATAGTTGTTTGTACATAATATGTGCCACGGGATCGGGCTTAAATAATAAATTTTTATACAAGATAAACGTGCCTCGGAGCGGGCTTAAGAACTCATATATAGTTGTTTGTACATAATATGTGCCACGGGATGGGGTTTAAATAATAAATTTTTAAACAAGATAAACGTGCCTCGGAGCGGGCTTAAGAACTCATATATAGTTGTTTGTACATAATATGTGCCACGGGATCGGGCTTAAATAATAAATTTTTTTATTTTATTTTTTTTTTATTTGCATGGCGAAATTTATGGCGAAACAGTTTTTGCCAGTGAAGGAATTTACCGGAATCTGTTGTGTATCGATTTATGGCAGAGGCTACTCAGTTTCCGGCAAAGCGCCCCTGTCGCCAAGTCGGTCGTGGACACGACGGGGAGACTGAACGACATGGTTGGTTAACGTAGGAGCTACCGCTCCGTGACCACGTTGGTCGAGCCGATCGCTGTTGCGATGGGAGTGCTGGTCGACGTGAGTGCTTCCCGACAGTATATCATCAAACTGGGAAGCTTCCACAGTGGTGTGGCGATCATTTCTTCGTAGCCGGGAATGTGAAGAAGTGGAGGCTAGCCACCTAGCCATTTCATTAGGATGACTTCTAAGTTTTTCGCTATAGATTGCCTTAAATCGCGAAATTTCATCTTTAACCATGGGTACATTGAGGTCGCGGTGGATGTTTTCGTTTCGGATAAACCATGGAGCACCTGTAATTAATCTTGAAATTTTCGATTGAGCTCTTTGTATTAGTTCTACAGTCGTGGAGCTAGCGTTGCCCCATAGCTGTAGCCCGTACGTCCAAATCGGTTTGATAACACTTACGTATAAAAGCACCTTGTATTCAATGTTCAAAAGAGAGCGTGAGTTAATTAACCAATGAAGCTTAGAGGCTTTTAATTTCATGAGAGTTCGTTTGGCTTCAACGTGTTTGCGCCAAGTAAGACGTTTGTCCAAATGGAAACCTAAATAGTTTACATTGTCGGCCTGTGGTACTAAAATATTATTAATAGATACGGGTGGGCAGATTCCCCTTTTAAGTGTGAATGTGACGTGCTTACATTTTTGCTCATTTTCTTTTATACGCCAAAGAGCTAGCTATTTTTCAACTAATTTTAAATGCATTTGAAGGTTCCTAGCAGCTGAAATTGGGCATTTTTCCCGACTTATAATTGCTGTATCATCAGCAAAAGTAGATATTGTGGTGCTACTGCTTAAGGGAAAGTCTGTGGTGTATAATAAGTATAGGAAGGGGCCAAGAACACTTCCTTGGGGGACGCCTGCTTTTATTTCAATGTCTTGTGTTATATGATCCTTATATTTTACCCGAAATGATCTATTTTTTAAGTAAGACGCAAGTGTTTCATGTGTATTTGGAGGGAGGAGGCTCTTTATCTTGAGAATGAGGCCTTCGTGCCAAACTCTGTCGAAGGCTTAAGCCACATCAAGAAGAACTGCGGAGCAATACTCTTTATATTCAAATGCTTTCCTTATTTCGTTTGTTACACGATTCACCTGCTCAATCGTTCCATGATTTTTTCGAAAACCAAATTGATGAGATGGAATAATATTGCTTCCATTAATGTAAGGAGTCAACTTGGAGAGCAATGCCTTTTCAAATACCTTTCAGAGGTATGGAAGGAGGCTTATCGGTCGAAAGGACGATACTATTGTAACGTCCTTGCCTGGCTGTGGAATCATAGTGATTAATGATCGTTTCCATGCAGCCGGAAAATGTGCAAATTTAATTATTGAGTTGAAAAGCTTTGTGACAAAAATTATAGCAATAAACGGCATCTCTATAATCATTTTTTGAGTTATCTGATCATGAACTGGTGCCTTTTTCGGGGACAATTGGTGTTTAATGATTTCCTTTATTTCATTTGCGTGGAAGCGAATCGGAAAGTTATGAGAATTTTGTTGTAGTGAAGGAGCTTCACCATGAATTGGGGGTGGATTAGGTTGAAGCACAAAGCTCAAGTGCTTTGCAAATGTATCCGCTATTTCTTCATTACTGCGTGCCCAATTGCCATTGGAGTCTCTAATCGGAGATTCACCCTGTATGGGTGTTTTTAAGGTTTTGTTCGCTTTCCATAACGACAATTTTCCTAACTTATGTGGTGAAAGATTAGAGACATAATTTTGACATTCCTGATCTTTTTCTCTTTGCAGCGCTTTTCTCAGCTCTTCTGTGGCTGCCTTTAATCTATGTTTGGCTTATGGGGACCTATTTTGTTGCCATTCGCGCCTTTTCTTTCGCTTTTCTAATACAAGTCTTTGTATTTCACTATTGGTGGTGAAATCTCTTTTTGTATTTTTATTATATGGTGGAGTTGAATTTTCTGCCGCTGACGTTAAAATAGAATTAAGTACGTTTACGGCATCTTCCACGTGATCTTTGCACTCTATTGTGTAGCTTGTGTGTATATGAGTGGCTACATATTTTTTAAATTTGAGCCAATTTGTTTTGGAAGACGTTAGTCCGAGGGCTGGCTTGGAGTGAGTGGATGATTCCGAAAGTCGAAAATGCACAGGAGAATGATCTGAAGAAAGATCAAAGCTAGTCGTGGTTGAAACACTTGACCTATCTACTCCTTTGACAATGGCAAAGGCAATAAGATCTGGAATTTTTCTTTGGTCTGTGGGCCAGTAAGTTGGTTGGGAGGGTGACAAGAAATCGAGCCTACCACCACTATTAATTAAAGTGTTATATAGTTGTCTACCTTTTTGATTGATCAGCCGTGAGCCCCAGTGGGTATGCTTTGCATTATAGTCACCTGCAGCTTAAAATCTGTTGCCTAACGAACTAAATAGTTCTTTAAACTGCTGTTCACTTACAGGGTAGCGGGGTGGTACATAAATAGCTGACAGAGTTAGGTTGCTGCCGTTCGTTTGTAAGCAGATGGATGTTGCTTGCAAGTAGGTTTTAGAGTATGCATTTAAACAGAAATGTTAAATTCTACTGCGAATTAATATACTTGTACCACCATGAGCCTTACCATCAGGGTGATTAGTTTTATAGAAGTTGAACCCGGGGATATAAAAATTGTTTTTATCTGTCAGGTGTGTCTCTGAAATGAGCATTACGTCAATTGATTTATCGGAGAGATAGTGAAAATAATTCTAGTTTGTGCTGGCCTATACCGTTAGCGTTCCATGAACATATATTCAACATACTCATTTTTGGGAGATAAGAATTTGGAGCATTTGGTTTTGCGTCCGCACTAACTTCTGTAGTGTAGTTTGCATTGATGCCATAAATTGTGACATACATTGCGTCAAATTGAAAATCATATTTTCCAAACTGCTATTCTGTTGTTTTGGTACATTCTGTGCGTTATTTACACCAGATTTTGAAGCATCAGCGTAGGATAAGCTGGGATTGACGGACGGAATTGATTTGGCTTGCGTTTGAGCCGATGAACGAGTTAGAAATACTTGCTTTTGAGAATTACAGGCGGCTTCTTTCTGTAAAACCAAACGGTTTTTAAGCTCCTTATAAATAGGGCAGCACTACACTTTTTCAAAATAAGATCGTTGCTACTCTTGTTACTGCAGACGGAAGAGTGATGAAACTCTCCACATATGACGCATACTACGCGTAAGGTTCAGTATGTCTTTGTATGACCATACTCTTGGCAATTTGTGCATTGCACAGGTCCGCTACGTTTAAGCGGTTCTTCTACTGAAATCCTACGGCTAAGAAGATACTGTAAACTATATACAGGGTGATTCTCATTTTTCCTTAATTTTACGGCATCAGGGCAGAGTTCAATTTTGAACATGGGCTGAGGGACTTTCTGTCTTTTTATTATATTAATAACCTGCTTGACCTGGAAGCCCTTTTCTTCCAAGGCCTGCTTAATTTCAGATGGCTCTATATCTGATTCAAGGCCTTTTATTACAATAGAAATGCCTTTGCTGCTCTTAAGTTGGTAAGTATAAAAACTCTTTTTGCTGTCTTCTAAGTTTTTAGCGACAATTCTATAATTTCTTTCATTATAAATTTGGATTTTTGTCTCGTGAATATTCCCACGAAGTAATGGCACGATATGGAAGCTATCTTTGCCTATCAGGCGAATGAGGCTGGCAACGAGGCTATTAGAGCTCCGCTCACGCAAATAAATTGGAGGCGGTTTGAATTCTCTAGTAGGCTGATTTTCGGATGAGTTATCATTCGATTTGTCAGCTAGTGGAGCAAAACGGTTACCCGATAACATATTAGTGGGGGTGGATATGACTTCCGTTTTATTTAGTTTAGCCCTATTAGCGTGTTTTCCAGTTGGACTTCTTTTACGTTTAATCATATTAACGTAGCGATGCATGCCAATCAGCATCGCCTTCTGCTCGATTTGTTCTTTTGACTTATTGTTTGAGTTTAAAGATTCTTCGATAGCTGCGTTACCTGAGGTCGACGCGTTTGTTGTTGTTGTAGCGCTGGTAATGGGAGGTGCTGTAGGATCAGCTAGATTTAAATTGCTTTTTTAAGGAATTTCGGAACTGTTTCGCCGGTGGAATTGGAACGTTGCCTCTGAAAATGGCTTTTCAACATAGAAAATTGGCTGTTAGCTGCGAACTGTTGAAAACTTTCGTTGTCGCGAAGGAATTGTTTGTTGGGTAGTTGTGAAACTTGATTTATAGCATCTTCTGTAGCTAAGAACCCATGGTTTGTGTCGACGCTATTTTTTGGAGGTGAACGAGATATTGGCATCACTTGATCCACAGTGTTGGGCATTTTACACCAATTTGTAATTGTCTACGTGTCGACGTAGACAATCACGTAAACAATGTAGACAATGGTGTAGACAATGTAGACAATGTAAACAATGTAAACAATATAGAAAATAGTGTTGACAATATGTGTCTTTAAAATATTATAAAATATGTACCTCTATTGAAAAAAAAGAGAATACGAACAGATATTTTCCTGCGTTTTTAAGAACATTACCAGCAAAATTTCAAACGTACTGCTGTTTCTTCCCAATTATTTTGCATTTCGCTTCGTTCAGCTAGAATTCTTCGGATTTTAATTGAAATTCGTATCAATAGCTGCTACTTAAATTTACAATACGTTTTGGGAATTATGAAGCAGTCAACACTATCAGCAGTCGAATTTTTTTATCAGTATCGAATTTTTTAAATGGTTTTTTCTAAATTGTCTACATTGTCTACATTGTTGACATTGTTTACGTAGAAAAATTGAATTGTTTACCTACATTGTCTACATGTAGAAAATCGTGTAGACAATGTATATGTAGACAATTCGCCCAACACTGTTGATCCAGCTGACAGCTGAATCAGCTGCAGCAAACAGTTGTCTCTGTCTATAAAAGTGTTTTTGTAAACAAAAGGAATGAATGGATTTTGGAATATACTTAACTTTGAGGAAAATTTGATTTTAATTCCTCAACTCACTGCCCAAAAGCAGGGAATCGGCTGGACAACAATACTCAGCCGTTCGCGAGGAAATACGACTTAACTTGTAGTTTTCTGTCTAATCGGATGTCGGAATTTAAAAGTTTACTGGAGCGCTTAAAACAACACAGCCGAACGCGACAACAGTGTTGCTTCTTTATTATTTATTTGATTTGCTCTTTTACGAACACTGATTTTCGTTGACAGAGACAGAAATTTAGGCATTAAAAAGAATTTTGGCAACGAGCTTCAAGAAGGAAAGAATAAAGTTCAAAATTTACAAGTGGTAAATGACGTTGCAGAGAGGGGTGTGTCCTTGGCACATAATTATATTGATTCTACCACTTCTGAAGAAGACTTTCAAAATTTATTGTTGAGTGTATATTTGCACCGAAAAAATTCTGATATATGATTTTTGTTTGAGAGCTTAGTCCCCGGATTTTGTTGCTAAACGAGTATCCATGAAAAAAGATTAAAATTTTTCATCTCAATAAAAACTATTGCATTTTTGTCGAATGCTTTTTAAGTAAAATTGTTGTTTTTTTGAAAAATAAGTCAACAAATATATCTCTGTAGCATTTTCTATGCGATTATTAAAATAGGTACTTGGAGTGTTAAAAATGTATCGAGTTTTTGGTTTCCCATAAGAATTCTAATGGTGGGTACTACTTGATCCTACCACGCTATTTTTTGCTGAGTGCCAGATTTAGTTGTATATGATAATACATTTTAATTTATATTAATCTTACTAAGTATTTGGAACTGGGTTATCAAAACAAAAAATATTCCATCCTTAAAAATAGCAAAAATCTAAAATTCGCGAATTTCGCGTATTGAGGCCGTGGTCAAATTTTAAAGTCAACAGAGGATTATTTTTGGTTGCTAAAAAAAACAATCCAAATTAGTGAAAATCAGAAATTTGCAAATTTCGCTAATGGTGGTCATGGTTGAATTTTTACCCTAATAGAGCAGCATATTTGGCTGCTGAATGCACAATCCCAAAAAGTGAAAATTTAAGTTTTGAGAATTTTGCAAACTATGTCCATGGTCACATTTTAATCTCAATAGAGGATTTTTTTGGTTGCTAAGTACGCAATCCTAAGTAGGGAAAATGAAAATTTTGAGACTTTCGCGCATCGTGACGATGGGCAAGTGTTTACTCTAAAAGAACACAATAGTTGGCTGCTTAATGAATGATAATTACTGACTAATTTATATTATAATATCTGTGCCAGGTGACTTATGAGAAATAACAGTCATTGGTACTGGTGCAATTCTCTTAAACCGGCCCATGTTATGGTTTCACACTTGTGTTGCTATCATTTTTCTAAATAAATTATCGTTAGCAAGGAAGGCGTGCAAAATTTAAAGAGAAATTTCGCGAAACAACGGTTTTTGACTTAAAAGGTTATGACCAATTGGCACAGATATTATCAATGTACATTTAAAAATTCAAATTGTACTTGCACTTTAAGTATGCAATAAAATTTTTCAAGAAGTTTCCAGAACTCTGATATGTATACAGAAAACTTAGAAAATTTTTAAATCACATAAGCAAAGACTGTTAAAAATATACCCCTTTATGTATGCAACACATTGTTTTTAGGTTATTATCTTACCACCGCGAAAGTAAATAAATATTTTAATATTTACACCCTTTAACAAACGCACAGTCTATCAAACTGCATCATTACTTTTTCATAGTTTTATAGTAAGGGGCTCGCTCCAGTTCTGTCAGAAATGAAAAACTTCATATAAAAAAACGCTTCAGAAATGAATCAGAAATTTTCTGAAGTGTTTTTTTATATGAAGTTTTTCGTTTCTGACAGAACTGGAGCGAGCCCCTAACTTAAGAAGTTATGGCACCTTGCTTATGCTGTTGAAGTAAATTTTTGAAAAAATTTGAGATTGTCGCTGAAAGTAGACCACGAGAATAATCTAACTTTTCGCTCTTTCGACACAGACGGAAAGATTAAACATTTTTCTTTTGACACGATGGCAGCAAGACTCAAAACGAGTGTATCGTAAATGAAAATATGCTTACAGTTAAAGGAAGTCCAACAGCTCTGTTAACTAGGGAAAAACGGCTTTGGGGGACCTCTAAACGTTTTCCAAAAAATCTGAAAAAATTCTGAAAAATATTTTACCCCTTTAGCTTTCAAAAAACGCTTGTGCCCAGAAAAAAAATTTTTTTGGGACACCCTAGTGATGAGTTATTTGTTTCTAGGCTGTGGTGTTTTGAGCAGCTCTCCTTTTTGGAAACGTATACCTAGACAAGATCGAACGAAAACAACATATCTGTACGTTTTTCAGTTACTTCAATATTATTGTTTCCTAATTATTTCTGATTTTTTTAGACGGAACCTTCATCTTCATCTTTTGCCTCATTTTTTGTGGACACGGACGAGAGTAATAATGAGGTGCACGTTTCAAAGCGGCCGAAGGTAGCAACAAAAATTTGATAAGATTTTTGCACAATACCAATAAAATAATTCTTTGTAGAAAAACAACAAGTATACGGAAATGAGCGAAGAATTTACTAAATTCAAGGAAAGGATTTTAAACAAAAATTAAAGAAAGTTTAGTTGGTTAGGGTGTCTAATATCTAAAAGGATGGATGACGTACTGCCGAAAGAGCAAGACCAAGAAGCATGGCAGCTTCAGTCTGTGCTCCAAGCCGCTAGAGTACGGGCCAAGTCTTCTTCATCTTCAGCGCCAAAGAGAGACATTTTACAAAATGTCGATGGATGGGTTGTTCGACGAAAGTGACTTGATTTGACGTTTATATTATATATATATTGTTTTATTTTTATTTATGTATTTTTTTCGTGCACATGAAAAACCAACAAGTGATACTTACTTTTTACAGGCATATGAAGCCACACTAGTTTTAAGTTACAAGTTTTTGAATTTTTAAACCAATAAGTGATATATACTTTTTACAGGCATATGAAGCCACACTAGTATGTAGATGATCTCACCTGAAGTATATAAATATTTTAGACTGATATATTTGGATATTTCATTAAGTTACACTGTGTGTAATTTTTTAAGTCACGGCAAAATAACATACGGACACCACTTCGTGATAAAAGACTAAAAAAAAAAACACCCGTGTCTCCCAATTTTCCCCAAAGTCATGCACTTTTTGTTTTATGGGCCCCCAAAGATTTGGGGCCTCGGTATCATTTTCGTAAAAATGTGATCATTTTCTCAGGCTCGAATCTTGTAAACCGTTCAGAATTTCGATTTACTCTATGAGGCAAAGTTGTAGCTCTTGTTATAAGGAACAAAAATTGTCAACATATAAAATCAAAAAAACTTCACCTTCCAGGTCAAAATCGCAAAAAACTTAAAAAATTTAGATTTTCTTAACCTTTTTTCCCGTGTTCAGGTCCATAGGTAGCAATCTGACTCTGATTCAGAACTTTTTTTTGCAGCCTACCGACATAAGCAAACATCTGCATTGAATTCACATAAACACAAGCCAAAATATAAAAATACCTGGAAACACATTGTCATAAAGATGAAATTGTGAGCATATGAAATAAAAAAACTTCTATCAAAAAACTACCTGGAAGCAAACATCTGCATTTAATTCACATAAACACAAGCCAAAATATAAAAATACCTGGAAACACATTGTCATAAAGATGAAATTGTGAGCATATAAAAGCGACACGACGCTCACATCGAGGCATTGCACAGCGCGACGTCAACGAGAGCTCAGCGGTGAAAGTTATAAAGGTATTGTAGTAAATTTAAAACGGATTTTTGTTCACCTAATTGTACTATATATATAGCTATTTACACTATGTTAATGTTTTCTTTTCTGTCTTTATTTTTTGTTTTCATTTAACAGGCGTACTTAATGGCCCTGACATTAGAAAGCTATTCAAGAGCAACTTTGCTTCATCGCTTGATGAAAATCATTCAATGGCATGAATTTACCTTCAGCGTGTATGCACCAGAGTCTTGGGAGCGGATCGAGACGCGGAACCGGAAGCAAGAGAATGGGTGAAAGCAATGCTGTATTATTTTGAGATAATCGGCGCATCGATGACATTAAAGCTGCATTTTCTTCATTTTCATTTTGACGATTTCATCAAACAACTCCCTACCGAATCCGATGAGCAAGGAGAACGGTTTCACCAAACCACAATGCCCATGGAAAAACGGTTCAAAGGCAAAAACCTGGACGCATTGCTTGCAGAGGTATGTTGGTGGAGTCACAAGATCACCCTGTATGATGTTAATGAAGTAGTTGAAGAAGAAAGAGCTGATGATGGAGGGCAGTCTGGAAGCAACGTGCCTGTGGACACCATAATTTCTGAATCAGAGTCAGATTCGGACGATTCGGACGACGATTTGAATCCACAACTTAAGAGAGCGCGATTTGCAAGTCCAGGGCCATCAACATTATAAACATAATTATAACATTTTAACATAATTATTATAATACGAATATTTTTTTTAAATATTTTTGTAATAGATAGCATAGTAACTCAATGTTGAAGTAAATAAAAAACAAATGAAATTAAAAAACGGTGTTAAGAATCATCTCTAGGAAGTTTATATGTTTCAGAAATTTGTTTATTGAGATCTTAGGTACATTTTTGTAGTTTATTGTTTCCTTGAATTTTGAACGGTTTGCTACCTATGGACCTGAACACGAAAAAAAAGGTTAAAAAAAATCGAAATTTTTTAAGTTTTTTGCGATTTTGACCTGGAAGGTGAAGTTTTTTGGATTTTATATGTTCGCAATTTTGATCCTTATGACAAGAGCTACAACTTTGCATCAGAGAGTAAATCGAAATTCTGAACGGTTTACAAAATATGAGCCTGAGAAAATGATCACATTTTTACGAAAATGATACCGAGGCCCCAAATCTTTGGGGGCCCATAAAACAAAAAGTGCATGACTTTGGGGAAAATTGGGAGACACGGGTCTTTTTTTTTTAGTCTTTTATCACGTAGTGGTGTCCGTATATGGTTATTTTTTTTGGTGTTGCACTGTGTTATCAATAAGTCATGAAGTGATATACGCCCAAATTGCTTTGAAAATGTTAAATTTTTAACTCATAAATAAAACGAAAAATATTTTTTTAATACAAAAATTTTAATTATTGAAATAATTTGGACGACAGTTTGCCTTCCTCATTAAAGTACGCCATAAATTATTGCCGGATTTTCTCTGCTTCACCTTTTCGCGGATTGTAAGGAGTATCCTCAGTAGAGAACTGTGTGTCACTCGAAGGTGCTGTGTTTTCGGTTAACTCGGGGATCACCATTCCTCTTTCTATCAAATAGTTATGCAGAGCACAACTATCTAGCGTTATTATTTGAACGGTCTCCACTTTAAGATTCATTGGAAATAAAAATACTCTGAACCTGCTCGACAAAATACAGAAAGCGTGTTCCACAACATGCCTTGCACGGGATAGTCTCTGATTGAAGTATAGTTTTTCTTGGCTCTTCGAATGGAAGGGATATGGTTTCATCAAATTTGACCTGAGTGGAAATGCATCGTTCCCGATTACCACATATGGAAGATTCCGTTGATTTCGAACTAGAGTGTTCTGGGATATTTCGATTTTTTCTTCCAAAACGGTATTTAATGTGCTTTGGCTGAATACCCCTGCATCGTTACAGCGCCCGTTGCATCCCACATCTACGAAAATAAATTTGCAGTTTGCATCTACAAGCGCCATTAAAATTATGCTGTTCGTCCCTTTGTAGTTGTGGAAGAACGCACCATCCCTGCGCAACGGACGGAAAGTTATGTGCTTCCCATCCAACGCATCCAAACAATAAGGGAATTGCCATTTAATTGCAAATTCCCTAGCAATGTTCGCCCATTCGGCAAGGCAACCCGGAAACTGCATAGGAAAAAAATCTTTGAAATGTGAATTGTTAGGATTATATTTGTCAGGAGTTCGTACCTTTTACCCTTAACTGTGAACGTTCCATTTTTGTTACACTACTATGGACGTACGGTCTCACAGACCGCTATCTTTACGGGATGGGTTCTGCCATATATTACTATATATGTCACTCTCATAGATTTTGGGCGGGATATTTCGCGCCAGTTAGAAAGAGATGTTACTCGGCAGGCAAAAAAAGAGCGAGAGAGAAATACTTTTGGTGAGTACCTAAGTGAAAAATCCTCATTTTGGTGGGTACCCAAGACCGTGTTGAAAAGAGCCAAAATAGAAACGGCTCCTGAGTGACATATATAGTTATATATGGGTTCTACCTTCATGAGAAAGTGTTGTATCTTTTTTTGTTGTTTTCCCTTAGAATAGCTACTAATTTTAAATAAGAGATGCAATTTTAATAAAAAACAAGTAAGAAAGCTAAAGTCGGTCAAGCCCGACTTTGAAATACCCAGCGTCCCGACATAATGAGCGCACTATGTTTTCCTTCTCTATTTGTGGGCTTGGCAGTGGGAGGGCAACATTAATTATTTCCCTACACCTTTCATTCGCCTTGGTGAACCTATGTTGCGAATTTGAAGCTTCTACGCCTTTTACTTCGGAAGTTACGAAAAATCTTCATTTGTGGGCGTGGCAGTGGGCGGGCCACATAAAATTTTTTCCTACACCTTTCAATCGTCTTGGTGAACCTATGTTGCGAATTTGAAGCTTCTACGCCTTTTACTTCGGAAGTTACGAAAAATCTTCATTGGTGGGCGTGGCAGTGGACGGGCCACAAAAAATTTTTTCCTACACCTTTCATTCGCCTTGGTGAACCTATGTTGCGAATTTGAAGCTTCTACGCCTTTTACTTCGGAAGTTACGAAAAATCTACATTTGTGGGCGTGGCAGTGGGCGGGCCACATAAAATTAATTATTTCCCTAAACCTTTCATTCGTCTTGGTGAACCTATGTTGTGAATTTGAAGCTTCTACGCCTTTTACTTCGGAAGTAACAAAAAATCTTCATTTGTGGGCGTGGCAGTGGGCGGGCTACATAAACTTTTATTCCTACACCTTTCATTTGGCTTGGTCAATCTATGCTGCGAATTTGAAGCTTCTACGCCTTTTACTTCACAAGTTACGATAAGCCCTTAGTTTTGGGCTTATTTGTGGGCGTGGCTCGAGAAGGGCGGCGTCCATTTTTTGCCAGGAAATGTCCCGTTTTGTAGTTTACCAGCACACCAAATATCAATGGAATGTGTTGAGTGGTTCGAAAGTTACAAGCATTTTACTGAAAACACAATAAATTCATTTGTGGGCGTGGCAGTGGGCGGATGTCTCCCATTTTCACTTAGGATCATACTCGGACCCCGATATACATGTGTGCCAAATTTCGACTTCATTGAATCAGCCGTTTCGGAGTAGATCCGACCACGGACGGACGGACAGACGGACAGACGGTCAGACGGTCAGACGGACAGACGGACAGACGGACATGTCTAAATCGATTCAGTTTTTGATCCTGATCATTTCTATATATATATGTCTATATCTCCGGAGCTTTGTTCTCCCTGTTACAAGATTTGCACAAAACTAATATACCCCGCTTACGCTGGGTATAAAAAGGATTTATTTTAAACTTAATCTAACAATAAAACAATTAAAGGCAATTTTCAGACCTTATAGCTTGAGATCACTCTATTGGTATTTTACCACAGGAAAATGATTTTTTTTAGTTACTTTACGGATATCCTGCCACTATTCGGTATCTGGCCTATCCGGCCTTAAATATAGTATCTGGGCGGATACCGGATACAATACACAAACGTGGACGTGCGGTCTCACAGACCGCACTCAAAATATTAGGTGTAGTAAAAAGAAATCCATTATTTTTGCATTAAATTGAGGGCTTTATTTAAGATAGTTAGAATGACCCGATTTAGGTCAAATATGCGCCGTTTTGCCGTTCGATAACTTGTTGCCATTTTAAAGGTAATTTCATTATGCCTCTCTCATAGAAGCCCTCGTTCCTATTAGCAAAAAATTGAGACAGTCGAATTTCAGAAGCCTCTCTTGAAGCGAATGTTTCCGGACTATAAGGTGGATGCAGAAGAACCTCCCAACCAAACTCCCGGAGCTTCTGGCGAGTCACTATCGATGTGTGTGGCCTGGCGTTGTCCTGATGGAACACAATTCCTCTCCTATTGGCCAAAGCTGGCCGCTTATGGGCGATTGCTTCCTTCAGACAGTCCAATTGTTGACAGTAGAGTTCCGAGTTAAGAGTTTTGCCGTATGGGAGCAGCTTATAGTAGATAATTCCCTGCCAATGCCACCAAACACACAGCAAAACCTTCCTGGCCGTCAATCCTGGCTTGGCCACCGTTTCCGCCGGTTCACCGTGTTTCGACCACGACCGTTTTCGCTTGACGTTGTCGTAAGTGACCCACATTTCATCACCAGTCACCAACCGCTTCAGAAATGGGTCGATTTTGTTGCGGTTCAGCAGCGATTCGCAGATGGAAATTCGGTCTATGAGGTTTTTTTGCGTTAACTCGTGTGGCACCCAAACATCGAGCTTCTTTGTGTATCCAGCCCTATTCAAATGGTTCCAAACGGTTTTTTGTGCAATCTTTAGCTCTTTTGCAATCGAAACAGTGCTAACATGACGGTCGGATAATTTCCATGATTTTATCGACATTTTCGACAATTGGCCTTCCAGTGCGTGGTGCATCCTTGACATCGAAGTTACCGGAACGGAATCGACGAAACCAAAATTGCGCATGATTGGCTGTTACAGTATCAGGTCCATAAACGCTATTCACATTTTCAGCCGCCTGGCTTGCGTTTTCTCCCTTATCGAAGAAAAATTGTAAAATGTAGCGAATTTTCTCTTTGCTGATGTCCATCTTTGACAAGCTCTCAAACAAAACTGAATCAATCAATCAAAAAAGTGTCAAAAAAGCTTTTTTAGTAGGAACTGTCATCTTTCTAATGCCCCCTAGCGGAACACGATCGGACTTATACAACGCGAGATGCAGATAAATAACGCCATCTATTGGAAAAATAATAGATTTCTTTTTACTACACCTAATATAAAGCGAAATAACTCACGCAAAATTTAGCCGACGACGTAACCTTCTCTCTCAGCAGTCATTTCGCAACGAAAACTGAAGCTGCTGAGGCCGGCATACACCTCGGGTCCTCCAGAGGAGAGGGGCAAGAGATCCACAAGCTGCAAGCGGTCTCTGAGACCGCACATCTACAGTTAAAGGTTAAATAAGGCATTTTCAACTTTCTGTATAGGGCTTCACATACTTCTTATGTAATCCTGCTTAAACGCTTTATTTAATATTTCATGCTTACTCGTGTAGACACAAAGCAATAGTAATTCAGAAGAGATCAAATAGGAAAAAAGAAACCTTGGAATTTGCGTTGTAATATTTTCTCGGAGCCTACTTAGATCAACTGTTTCGAATATAAGTCGGGCGATTCATGTCGTGGGGAAATGTCATCATGAAAATTATACATCCTGCCCGGTCGAGCTGGACGGCTCGAAATCCTTGGAGTCCAGAAGCAGACAAAGCTTTTGAACGGTTCGAGTCAGATGGCCACCAGCGCGTAAAATCCAAAACCTGGACCGCAACACTTGCAACATAAGTAGGAGACCAACCTACGCGTTGGGGGGCGCATCGGTTACGCCGCTCTGCCCATCGATAGACGGTTTCCCATCATCTCGGCGTGATCAAGCCAGCTTGCGCTGCATTTAATCGTAAAGGCCCACCAAGATACACTACATGGCGGTACCCAGCTTATGTTGCAGGTGTTGCGGTCCAGGTTTTGGATTTTACGCGCGCGGCAGACTGTCCGCAGTTACGTGCAATCTTGTGTTCTCTGCCGTCGGCACAGAGGATCCGCCCTGACTCAGCAGATGGCAGACCTGCCTTGGCAAAGAGTAAACGCGTTCCCGCCTTTCAAAATGACGGGCGTCTTCTATTGTGGTCCTTTCACCCTTCGCATAGGACACAAGCGTTCGAAAACAACGGCCAAAGCGTACGTGGTGATTTTCGTCTGTATGACAACAAATGCCGTGCACATTGAGGTCGCTGAAGACCTGTCGGCTACTGCATTCTTGGACGTGTTCTCCAGATTCATAAGTCGTCGCGGTCCGTGTAGTGAATACACTCAACAGGCCATATCCAACCTGGGTGTTTCATCACTCCAAGTGCTCCCACCAAGGCGGAATCTGGGAAGCGGCAGTGAAGTCCGCCAAATATCACTTGGTCCGAATCGTCGGTGGCCAATCTATGTGGTACGGTCAGCTACGTAACGCAACCATCAAAACAGCTAGTGGCCATCTGACTCGAACCGTTCAAAAGCTTTGTCTGCTTCTGGACTCCAAGGATTTCGAGCCGTCCAGCTCGACCGGGCAGGATGTATAATTTTCATGATGACATTTCCCCACGACATGAATCGCCCGACTTATATTCGAAACAGTTGATCTAAGTAGGCTGGGAGAAAATATTACAACGCAAATTCCAAGGTTTCTTTTTTCCTATTTGATCTCTTCTGAATTACTATTGCTTTGTGTCTACACGAGTAAGCATCAAATATTAAATAAAGCGTTTAAGCAGGATTACATAAGATCCTTCGCTTTTTATTCGATACACATTTTTAGGAGAGTCTAACATCACTTTGGACTACCAAACTCGTTTGTCTAAAGCTGCTATTGGGTCAGGCCACGAGAAACGTGACATAGTGGGTCTGGGATTTTGATTTTTGGTCCTTACATCCAAAGATTACAGCCGTTCATAGCTCCCCATAATATATAAGAGAGAAATTCCCTCAGTTGTTGTTGTTGTTGCAATTTGAAAATCGAAAATTTGACAATTTTTCAATATTTCTCTTTTATTCATAATTTTATATCTAAAATAAGACTTGAGATAAATGAAAAATTCTTTCTTTACTCGTTTAAGAATAAATGAAGAAAAAAATTAAAATTCGAAAAATAGTATACACTGAAAAAAATTGTTCGGAAATTCGAATTTAAAATAAACATTTGCGATTTGTATATAGAGCCGGAGCTAGAAAAATAACCAATTGTACATTATTATGTAGACCATTGAGCTGCGTTTCAGAAACAATAAAAAAAAATTTGTATTTCCAAGGAATTTCCGACACAGAGCGTTTTTTGTGAGACAACCTTCATATAAAAAGGCGCATAACCATATGAAAATCAGTTTCTCTCCACTGCAGCTTTTATTTACGCATGAAAAGTTCATGAACTGAGCACAGGCGCGGCAACTATGGGGGGGAAAGGCAATTTTTTCCCCTCCAAAAATTTTATTGGAGGGGCCATGCCCCCCCAATATTTCGGCAACTGAAAAAAATATTTGAAAATTTTGTAAAGATATTCTAGAATATCACACTTTTATTCTGCAATCCCCATAATTCATCTGAGATTAATCATCTTTCATATTTCTAATATATAATACTATAATTTTGAAGTTCCGGTTATTCGAATTTACATGCCTGTGCCCCCAACTTTTCACATTCGTGCAGAATTCTCCGAACATTGGTTCCAACCTAATCCAACCAAAATATGTGTCAAAGATTGTCTATAAGTATCGATATCTTTCCCATTCCGAGAAGGGTTAAAACTTTATTCCAATTGCAGTAGATATACTGCACTTTTTCAAAATTTGACATCTACTAAATACTGCGTATTGTTCCCTGCATAAAATTTTTTTTGCCCCCCCAATATTTTTGGAACTTGCCTCCCCTGACTGAGCATTTAAGTGCTTATGCACTAAATGAGTTTTAAGAACACATTGTTTTTGTTATTCCTTCGGTCTTAGCCATTCGCACAAACTAAAATTACTAACAAAAACAATACGAACAGTTATGTAAAGCAGATCAATCAGATCAGACGTTTTTGCTACCTTCATATTATTTGTAGTCTGCAAACATGAAATAAAAGCTTTTCATATGGTTTTGCGCCTTTTTATATGAAGGTTGTCTCACAAAAAACGCTCTGTGTCGGAATATCCTTGGAAATACAAATTTTTTTTTATTGTTTCTGAAACACAGCTCAATGGTCTACATAATAATGTACAATTGGTTATTTTTCTAGCTCCGGCTCTATATACAAATCGCAAATGTTTATTTTAAATTCGAATTTCCGAACAATTTTTTTCAGTGTATACTATTTTTCGAATTTTAGTTTTTTTCTTCATTTATTCTTAAACGAGTAAAGAAAGAATTTTTCATTTATCTCAAGTCTTATTTTAGATATAAAATTATGAATAAAAGAGAAATATTGAAAAATTGTCAAATTTTCGATTTTCAAATTGCAACAACAACAACAACTGAGGGAATTTCTCTCTTATATATTATGGGGAGTTATGAACGGCTATAATCTTTGGATGTAAGGTCCAAAAATCAAAATCCCAGACCCACTATGTCACGTTTCTCGTGGCCTGACCCTATTATTGGTTTTGTTCCGGAAGTATGTGAAGCCCTATACAGAAAGTTGAAAATGCCTTATTTAACCTTTAACTGTAGATGTGCGGTCTTACAGACCGCTTGCAGCTTGTGGATCTCGTGCCCCTCTCCTCTGGAGGACTCGAGGCGTATGCCGGCCTCAGTAGCTTCAGTTTTCGTTGCGAAATGACTGCTGAGAGAGAAGGTTACGTCGTCGGCTAAATTTTGCGTGAGTTATTTCGCTTTATATTTTGAGTGCGATCTGTGAGACCGCACGTCCACGTTTGTGTATTGTATCCGGTATCCGCCCAGATACTATAATTAAGGCCGGATAGGCCAGATACCGAATAGTGGCAGGATATCCGTAAAGTAACTAAAAAAAATCATTTTCCTGTGGTAATATACCAATAGAGTGATCTCAAGCTATAAGGTCTGAAAATTGCCTTTAATTGTTTTATTGTTATGCTATGTTCTCACTAGGCCGGGTTAGGGTTATCGGCGAAACCCAGGGTTTCAAATGTCAAAACGCATATAAAAAAAATCATCTAACCCGAAAATAAACCCCGGGTTAACATTTAACTCTGAGGTTAGCGCAGAGTTGCATTTGAAATTTTCAGTTACATTTCCTTACACCGGGTACAAAAACCGGGTAAAAATTTAATACGACACTGGCAGGAAGCTTTCCCGTGCAGAAAATGGGTGGGAAAGGATGCACGTATTTGGATATGTAAATTTTAATCACAGGTCGTGGAACGTTTTATGATGCCGCTTTCACTATTAGCTCCATTCATCTTTTTTTGTTCCTGCGGATATTGCAATGGTCTTCTAATATTATTGCTTCCAATATTCCTTTGGATTTTTCAGCTTCTTTAAACATTTGTAATAAAACAAATTCAATTTTTATTTGCAATTTCTCGATGATATAGTATATCAGATATACCTTGGGCGTTTTTTATATTTCAAACTCCCAGGCCGGACATTATCGCATGCATGTAATGAAAACAGCGGCCATCTCCCAAAAAACTTCATTAACAGTAAGGGTTAACAATGCGAATAGTCGCAGTATGAATTTTAACCACTTCAGAAGTAGTGAAATTTCCGGCTGGGTCATACGACATTTGTAAACCTTAACTCGCTCTAACCTGATATGAACGCTTTGAGTTAAAGAATCGGGTTAAGTACTTAACCCCTATAGTGAGAACATAGCATTAGATTAAGTTTAAAATAAATCCTTTTTTTTTATTAAAATTGCATCTCTTATTTAAAATTAGTAGCTATTCTAAGGGAAAACAACAAAAAAATATACAATACTTTCTCATGAAGGTAGAACCCATCCCGTAAAGATAGCGGTCTGTGAGACCGTACGTCCATAGTAGTGTAACGCAAATGGAACGTCCACAGTTAAGGGTAAAAGGTACGAACTCCTGACAAATATAATCCTAACAATTCACATTTCAAAGATTTTTTTCCTATGCAGTTTGCGGGTTGCCTTGCCGAATGGGCGAACATTGCTTAGGAATTTGCAATTAAATTGCAATTCCCTTATTGTTTGGATGCGTTGGATGGGAAGCACATAACTTCCCGTCCGTTGCGCAGGGATGGTGCGTTCTTCCACAACTACAAAGGGACGAACAGCATAATTTTGATGGCGATTGTAGATGCAAACTGCAAATTTATTTTCGTAGATGTGGGATGCAACGAGCGCTGTAACGATGCAGGGGTATTCAGCCAAAGCAAATTAAATACCGTTTCGGAAGAAAAAAGCGAAATACCCCAGAACACTCTAGTTCGAAATCAACGGAATCTTCCATATGTGGTAATCGGGAACGATGCATTTCCACTCAGGTCAAATTTGATGAAACCATATCCCTTCCATTCGAAGAGCCAAGAAAAACTATACTTCAATCAGAGACTATCCCGTGCAAGGCATGTTGTGGAACACGCTTCCTGTATTTTGTCGAGCAGGTTTAGAGATTTTTTAACTCCAATGAATCTTAAAGTGGAGACCGTTCAAATAATAACGCTAGATAGTTGTGCTCTGCATAACTATTTGATAGAAAGAGGAATGGTGATCCCCGAGTCAACCGAAAACACAGCACCTTCGAGTGACACACAGTTCTCTACTGAGGATACTCCTTACAATCCGCGAAAAGGTGAAGCAGAAAAAATCCGGCAACAATATATGGCGTACTTTAATGAGGAAGGCAAACTGTCGTCCAAATTATTTCAATAATTAAAATTTTTGTATTAAAAAAATATTTTTCGTTTTATTTATGAGTTAAAAATTTAACATTTTCAAAGCAATTTGGGCGTATATCACTTCATGACTTATTGATAACACAGTGCAACACCAAAAAAAATAACCATATACGGACACCACTACGTGATAAAAGACTAAAAAAAAAGACCCGTGTCTCCCAATTTTCCCCAAAGTCATGCACTTTTTGTTTTATGGGCCCCCAAAGATTTGGGGCCTCGGTATCATTTTCGTAAAAATGTGATCATTTTCTCAGGCTCCAAATCAAAAAAACATCACCTTCCAGGTCAAAATCGCAAAAAACTTAAAAAATTTCGATTTTATTTTACCTTTTTTCCCGTGTTCAGGTCCATAGGTAGCAAACCGTTCAAAATTCAAGGAAACAATAAACTCTGAATCAGAGTCAGATTGCTACCTATGGACCTGAACACGGGAAAAAAGGTAAAAAAAAATCTAAATTTTTTAAGTTTTTTGCGATTTTGACCTGGAAGGTGAAGTTTTTTGGATTTTATATGTTGGCAATTTTTGTTCCTTATAACAAGAGCTACAACTTTGCCTCATAGAGTAAATCGAAATTCTGAACGGTTTACAAGATATGAGCCTGAGAAAATGATCACATTTTTACGAAAATGATACCGAGGCCCCAAATCTTTGGGGGCCCATAAAACAAAAAGTGCATGACTTTGGGGAAAATTGGGAGACACGGGTGTTTTTTTTTTAGTCTTTTATCACGAAGTGGTGTCCGTATGTTATTTTGCCGTGACTTAAAAAATTACACACAGTGTAACTTAATGAAATATCCAAATATATCAGTCTAAAATATTTATATACTTCAGGTGAGATCATCTACATACTAGTGTGGCTTCATATGCCTGTAAAAAGTATATATCACTTATTGGTTTAAAAATTCAAAAACTTGTAACTTAAAACTAGTGTGGCTTCATATGCCTGTAAAAAGTAAGTATCACTTGTTGGTTTTTCATGTGCACGAAAAAAATACATAAATAAAAATAAAACAATATATATATAATATAAACGTCAAATCAAGTCACTTTCGTCGAACAACCCATCCATCGACATTTTGTAAAATGTCTCTCTTTGGGTTGGTCAACGAATGTTTGGAGCACAGACTGAAGCTGCCATGCTTCTTGGTCTTGCTCTTCCGGTAATACGTCATCCATTCTTTTTAGATATAAGACACCCTAACCAACTAAACTTTCTTTTATTTTTGTTTAAAATCCTTTCCTTGAATTTAGTAAATTCTTCGCTCATTTCCGTATACTTGTTGTTTTTCTACAAAGAATTATTTTATTGGTATTGTGCAAAAATCTTATCAAATTTTTGTTGTTACCTTCGGCCGCTTTGAAACGTGCACCTCATTATTACTCTCGTCCGTGTCCACAAAAAATGAGGCAAAAATGAAGATGAAGGTTCCGTCTAAAAAAATCAGAAATAATTAGGAAACAATAATATTGAAGTAACTGAAAAACGTACAGATATGTTGTTTTCGTTCGATCTTGTCTAGGTATACGTTTCCAAAAAGGAGAGCTGCTCAAAACACCACAGCCTAGAAACAAATAACTCATCACTAGGGTGTCCCAAAAAAATTTTTTTTCTGGGCACAAGCGTTTTTTGAAAGCTAAAGGGGTAAAATATTTTTCAGAATTTTTTCAGATTTTTTGGAAAACGTTTAGAAGTCCCCCAAAGCCGTTTTTCCCTAGTTAACAGAGCTGTTGGACTTCCTTTAACTGTACGCATATTTTCACGTCAACACCAAGGTTCAGTACTATTTTGGCCTGACCTAGCAACATCTCACTACGCCCAGAGAACGATGGATTGGTACCAAGCCAATAATGTCACTGTGGTACCAAGAGAAGCAAATCCTCCGAATTGCCCCGAACTTCGTCCAATCGAAAAATATTGGGCTTTAATGAAAAGGAACCTTAAGAAGACCAAACAAACTGCGAAGAACATCGAAATATTTCGACATAAATGGCGTCGGGCATACACAAAGGTGAACGAAAGGTCGGTAAAAAACCTAATGGAGGACCTTAATAAAAAAGTGTATACTTTTTTTTAAGTGTATTTTTTTCAGTGTAATTAAAATTTTTAATTTATTTTGTAATGTTCATTTAATAATAAACTGATGGAATTTTCAAAAAAACATCTTTGGTTTTTTTGCAATAAAAAAAACAAAAGGACAGTTATTTCTGGGACAGTCTTTACATAACATAATACAAGTTGGAAATGAAAAATTCACTTTTTTTTCGTTTGAAAAAGAAGAAATTACTAGATTGATTTGAAATATTGGGTCAGGGAAAAATAAAGTTCTGATTAAAAAATGCGTTATTCTAGTTTTACCATGCGGCCCCGTTTTCAAATAAATGTCCCCGCGTCCCCGGTTAGGTCTAAAATGTCCCAGAATTCCTTAATTTCGATCAACAGTTTTATTTTTTGTTATCAAACATATTAAAAAGTAAAGGACGTAAGGTTGAAAATATTTAGTAATGTAAGCCAATGTTATCGGTAGTTCAAACAATAATCGGTGTGAATAATTTTTTGTAACTTCGCAAATTTGCAGAAAAAGTATACTGGTTTCAGGCCGGGTTCAAAGCCAACCTTAGCAGTATGTAAATTGTGCGATTCGATCGTTTCGGTAGCTAACAATGGTTTGTATTGCATATAATTATCTCTTTCTTCATATATCTAAAAACAAAATTTTAACGGAACTATTTTTTCTCCAAGGTTCAGGGGTTTTGGATTCTCATTTATCTTCTGAGACACATAAATCGCACATTCGCGACGCGTTTACCTCAAAATCCCTTGAAAGTTACTTGATTAACAAAAATTCAACACTTGAAACTAATATAGCTATAGCAGAAGGAACTATGGCGTTTCATACTGTTTTCCACCACATGTCATATTCCCAAATGGACTGCACGGGACCGCTTTTGAAGTCACTCTTTGGAGACTCGGAAAGGGCATCAAAGTTTTCATGTGGACGGACAAAAACATAAGCTATCGTTAACAAAGTTTTCTCGCCACACTCAATTGAAATGATTACAAAAGAACTCAGTGAAGTAGAATTCATCGGTTTGGGCACCGATGATAGCAATCATGGAAATATCAAAATTTGTCCAGTAGTTATTCAATACCTAAATCCCACAAAAGGTATGTGGGATCGCGCCGTCAGACCAGGAGCGACACACTGTCTCAGCGTGTGAGCGGTGCAAATGACTCCAACGAAGTTAACGAAGACTGACCGAACTGAACGCACGCGAACGAATGACGAGTTAATCGAACACGAACGCTTGACCTGAACAGTCATTAAATTGTATCAGCGTCTATTAAACTTTAAATATCAAATAAATACTTTAAAATAGTATAAAAGAAGTGTTCTGTTCTACAAATTGGGGGCTCAACCAGGATTTCAAGAAGAGCCAAAACGCGACGAGGTATTAAAAGATAGAAAGAAGACGGACATATGCAGCGGTAAAACGACAAAGTCGTGCAGCTAGAAAGAAGACGGACATATGCAGCGGTAAAACGACAAAGTCATGCAGCTAGAAAGAAGACGGACATATGCAGCGGTAAAACGACAAAGTCGTGCAGCTAGAAAGAAGACGGGCATATGCAGCGGTAAAACGACAAAGTCGTGCAGTTTCCAAGAAGACAGCGTGGGTAAGCCAACGAAAGCAGCAACGGAATTTCCAAATCCCGCAATCGTTAAAAGAGACGAAACGTCAGCGTAAGCAGAGCTAAAACTCAGCCCAGCGGAAAACAACAGAAGCCTGATTAGTCCGGACACAAACCAGGAGTGATCAGGGGCGACATCTGCAGCAAAATAAAACCGATAAGAAAGAATTGCGAAATCAGCGGAAAACTCCAGAAGTGCAGTTAGCAGGGACACATACCAAGAGCGACCTCTACAGTAAGTAAGAGAAGGTTTAAAGTTGGATAAGGTATCGGAAAAGAAGTTAAAGAGAAAATATTAAGATTTCGATAAATCTCATTAAAGATAATTGATATCGAAATTAAAGTTCGAAGAGATTATTTCAGAGAAGAATTTTAAATTTTCAAAAGATTATTGAAGAAGAATATTTCATAGAAGAATATTGTAAAGTTTACAACTGTAAAGAAGTTAAAGAGAAAATATTAAGATTTCGATAAATCTCATTAAAGATAATTGATATCGAAATTAAAGTTCAAAGAGATTATTTCAGAGAAGAATATTAAATTTTCAAAAGATTATTGAAGAAGAATATTTCATAGAAGAATATTGTAAAGTTTACAACTGTAAAGAAGTTAAAGAGAAAATATTAAGATTTCGATAAATCTCATTAAAGATAATTGATATCGAAATTAAAGTTCAAAGAGATTATTTCAGAGAAGAATATTAAATTTTCAAAAGATTATCGAAGAAGAATATTTCATAGAAGAATATTGTAAAGTTTACAACTGTAAAGAAGTTAAAGAGAAAATATTAAGATTTCGATAAATCTCATTAAAGATAATTGATATCGAAATTAAAGTTCAAAGAGATTATTTCAGAGAAGAATATTAAATTTTCAAAAGATTATTGAAGAAGAATATTTCATAGAAGAATATTGTAAAGTTTACAACTGAAAAGAAGTCAAAGAGAAAATATTAAGATTTCAATAAATCTCGTTAAAGATAAATGATATCGAAATTAATGTTCAAAGAGATTATTTCAGAGAAGAATATTAAAGTCAAAGAGAAAATATTAAGATTTCAATAAATCTCATCAAAGATTAAAGCAGTAAAGTTACAATTGAAGAAGATAATTCTAAATAAAAGAACCAAAAGAGAATATATGAAATTTGTAAAGAACGATTAAGAAAATATTAAGACAAAAGCATATATAATATAAATTTATTTTAAGATATTGATGAAATATTGTCACTCAACGTAAACGAACTGAGACAGAAACTGACAGAACTTGGACTCAACATAACCGGTAAAAAACAAAACTTACAGGATCGACTTTTCGAACACTTCGGCCATCCCCGAGAGTTAGAAGAAGAGGATGAAATGATGTCAGTAGCATCATACCCGGCACGTGTAACTACTTTTACGTTGAAAGATATTGAGGACTCAATGACGCATTTTAGCGGCACAGGATATCCAATTATAAGCCAGTGGGTCCAGGAGTTCGAGGACAACGCATATACCGTTGGTTGGAGCGAATTGCAGAAGTTCATCTATGCGAAGCAGTTAATGAAGGGAGCAGCCAGATCATTCGTAAGAGGAAAGCAAGGAATAAAAGGTTGGAAGTCTTTGCGAGAAGCATTGGAGAAAGAATTCGGAGAAGAATTATCGTCAGCGCAGGTCCACAAGACGTTGCGGAATAGGAAAAAGAAGCTTAACGAATCTCTTCGTGAATATTTGTACGCACTCATTGAAATGAGCAAATCTGTTGTTATGGACGACGAGAGCCTCATCGAATATTTTATTGAAGGGGTACCGGACTCGAGAGCCAACAAAAGCATATTATATCAGGCGACGACCATAGACGAGCTTAAATCTAAGTTGAGAATATACGAAAGAGTAAGAGGTGCCTCGCAGACGTCAAATTCAGAAACCAGACGACCTCAAACGCAAGCTACTCCAACGACAACCGCAGATACTAATAAAGGAGAAAAACGATGTTTTAAGTGTGGCCAAGCTGGTCATATGGCAAGATGTTGCACGAGCCCTGAAACCAAGTGCTTCCGTTGTAATCAATTTGGTCATAAGTCCTTCGAATGCAAAGCAAAGCCTAAAACAAATGAAGCGAAGTCGGAAAACACAAGGGTTAACAACGTAAAGGAGAAATGTCCGCTAATTTTCAAGGACATATGGTGCAACGACAATAAAGTATCAGCGTTAATCGACACGGGAAGCTCTCTGTCGTTGATGAGACGTGACACGCTTTTAAAAGTCGGCCAAATCGAGACAGAGCAAGATACGAGAACGTTGTATGGTGTTGGAGGAAGCAGCATTCAAACCCAAGGAAAATTCAAAACAACTATTACAGCTGATAATGTCGGTATCGAAGTTATATTTCATATCGTGAATGAACGAGACATTCAATACGACGTCTTTTTGGGAAGCGATATTCTCGATAAGGTTCATTTGGCCTTACACAAAACCGAAGCAACGTTTATAAATCTAGCGCTGGCAGGTAGAACAGTTGGCAGAAAGAGAGACTTATTATATATTTTAAGCGATATCTCGAGCAGCGAAGATGAAGATATGGGACTTATCACTTCGAGTAACTGGACAGATAGAGAGGAGACATATGAAAGGAAAAACGCTGAAGTAAATCGAGAAGATGATGTCGATAAAGGGCCGGTGAACGAGGAAAACCAAGAAGGAGAAAATCAAAATATATGGAAAGAATTCGGTATGGTGTGCCAACTGTCAGAGGAGAAATCATTCGATATAGAAGGAGACCTTAAGCTCGAGCATTTAGAAGAAAATCAAAGAGACACCATTTTTGATCTCGTACAACGGTATAAACCTGAGCGTAACTTCTTATCTCCGATTACGATGAAATTGATTCTGAAGGATGATGTTCCTGTCTACCAACAACCGAGACGGATTGCATACGCCGACCAAATACTGGTGGAAAAGCAAATATCCGAGTGGTTGCGAGAGGGCATCATACAGGAGAGTCAGTCGGAGTATTCTGCACCTATAGTCCTGGTAGCTAAGAAAGACGGGACAAAGAGACTATGTTGCGACTACAGACGACTCAACGAAAAAATACGTAGAGATCATTTCCCGATGGCCTTAATTGACGACATTCTGGAGCGACTTCAAGGGGCAAACGTGTTCACGACCCTGGATTTGAGGAACGGTTTCTTCCATGTACCAGTTGATCCTGAATCAAGGAGGTACACAGCGTTCTCGACGCATCACGGCCAATTCGAATTTCGGTATGCTCCGTTTGGGATATCGAATTCACCAGCCAGTTTTTTGAGGTTCATATTGGCGGTATTGCGAGATTTGATGCGAGATGGAACTGTCGTGGTCTACATGGATGACCTCATAATTCCCACTAAGGATGAAGAGGAAGGAATCCGGAATCTCGAGATAGTTCTTGAGACAGCAGCAGCAGCAGGCCTACGCATCAAGTGGCAGAAGTGCCAGTTCATACAAAGACGAGTAGATTTTTTAGGATACATCATTGAGAACAACTCCATACGCCCTTCTGAAGGAAAGACCAAGGCCGTGAAGAGTTTTCCCATTCCATCAGACAAAAAATCTCTTCAAAGATTTTTGGGATTGACGTCATATTTCAGACGTTTTATTGAGAATTATGCAGTGATGTCGAGACCCTTGTCAGATGTTTTGCGAAAGGAAGTACCATTTACGATGAACGAAGAACAGCTTTCAGCATTCCATTTGCTGAGATCATCGTTGGAAAGAGCACCAGTTCTCAAACTGTTTAATCCGAAGGTAACGAGCGAAGTACACACAGATGCATGCATGAAGGGGTACGGAGCGGTTCTTCTTCAAAAGGACTCCGAAGATCGACAACTGCATCCTGTGCAGTACATGAGCCGTAAAACGAAGCCGCCGGAAGAAAATTATCACTCATATGAACTTGAAGTGCTGGCAGTTATCGAAGCACTCAAAAAATGGAGAGTCTACCTGATGGGGACTAAATTCAAAATCGTCACCGATTGTAACGCTTTCACGAGGACGATGAAGAAGAAGGACGTACCTTTGAGAGTAGCTAGATGGGCTATGTTTCTGCAAGAGTTCGAGTACGAGATTGAACATCGGCCAGGAACTCGAATGAAGCACGTGGACGCACTAAGTCGAGTTTATTGCCTACTGATCGAAGACTCTTTGCTTCACCAACTAAGAGAGGCACAGATTGAAGACGAGTGGATAAAGGCAGTGAAGATGGTACTCGAAAATCAACAATACGATGATTTCTACATCAGGTATGGTGTATTGCTTAAAGATCCCACTAAGGAACTCATAGTCGTACCCAACCTGATGGAGGATGAAATAATCAGAATTGCACACAAACAAGGTCATTTTTCCGCCAAGAAAACACAGGAACTCGTGGAGCAAACGTACTTTATTCAAAACCTTCACAGCAAAGTGATAAAGATTGTCAAAAGCTGCGTTGAGTGCATCATAGTTGACGCGAAAGCGGGGAAAAGAGAAGGATTTTTGGACCCAATCGATAAAGAAGCCATGCCATTAAGCACGCTACACATCGATCACGTAGGTCCCATGGAATCTACCAACAAGGCATACAATTACATTTTTACAGTCGTCGATGCTTTTTCGAAATTTATTTGGCTTTATCCGACGAAAAATACGGGAGCGGAGGCCGTCATAGATCGGTTACAGAAGCAAGCCGATGTCTTCGGAAATCCGCGAAGAATAATTTCAGATCGTGGAGCGGCATTTACTTCGAACGCATTCCGGGAATACTGCGAAAAGGAGAGGATTCAGCATCTGCTTATTACCACCGGAGTGCCAAGAGGAAACGGACAAATCGAACGGATGCATAAAATTGTCGTCCCAATGCTTTCGAAGTTCTGCCAAAACAACCCGAAGAGCTGGTACCGCCAAGTGAGTAAAGTTCAGCAGATAATGAATAATACTATAATATTGCTACCTATGGACCTGAACACGGGAAAAAAGGTAAAAAAAAATCTAAATTTTTTAAGTTTTTTGCGATTTTGACCTGGAAGGTGAAGTTTTTTGGATTTTATATGTTGGCAATTTTTGTTCCTTATAACAAGAGCTACAACTTTGCCTCATAGAGTAAATCGAAATTCTGAACGGTTTACAAGATATGAGCCTGAGAAAATGATCACATTTTTACGAAAATGATACCGAGGCCCCAAATCTTTGGGGGCCCATAAAACAAAAAGTGCATGACTTTGGGGAAAATTGGGAGACACGGGTGTTTTTTTTTTAGTATTTTATCACGGAGTGGTGTCCGTATGTTATTTTGCCGTGACTTAAAAAATTACACACAGTGTAACTTAATGAAATATCCAAATATATCAGTCTAAAATATTTATATACTTCAGGTGAGATCATCTACATACTAGTGTGGCTTCATATGCCTGTAAAAAGTATATATCACTTATTGGTTTAAAAATTCAAAAACTTGTAACTTAAAACTAGTGTGGCTTCATATGCCTGTAAAAAGTAAGTATCACTTGTTGGTTTTTCATGTGCACGAAAAAAATACATAAATAAAAATAAAACAATATATATATAATATAAACGTCAAATCAAGTCACTTTCGTCGAACAACCCATCCATCGACATTTTGTAAAATGTCTCTCTTTGGGTTGGTCAACGAATGTTTGGAGCACAGACTGAAGCTGCCATGCTTCTTGGTCTTGCTCTTCCGGTAATACGTCATCCATTCTTTTTAGATATAAGACACCCTAACCAACTAAACTTTCTTTTATTTTTGTTTAAAATCCTTTCCTTGAATTTAGTAAATTCTTCGCTCATTTCCGTATACTTGTTGTTTTTCTACAAAGAATTATTTTATTGGTATTGTGCAAAAATCTTATCAAATTTTTGTTGTTACCTTCGGCCGCTTTGAAACGTGCACCTCATTATTACTCTCGTCCGTGTCCACAAAAAATGAGGCAAAAGATGAAGATGAAGGTTCCGTCTAAAAAAATCAGAAATAATTAGGAAACAATAATATTGAAGTAACTGAAAAACGTACAGATATGTTGTTTTCGTTCGATCTTGTCTAGGTATACGTTTCCAAAAAGGAGAGCTGCTCAAAACACCACAGCCTAGAAACAAATAACTCATCACTAGGGTGTCCCAAAAAAATTTTTTTTCTGGGCACAAGCGTTTTTTGAAAGCTAAAGGGGTAAAATATTTTTCAGAATTTTTTCAGATTTTTTGGAAAACGTTTAGAAGTCCCCCAAAGCCGTTTTTCCCTAGTTAACAGAGCTGTTGGACTTCCTTTAACTGTAAGCATATTTTCACGTCAACACCAAGGTTCAGTACTATTTTGGCCTGACCTAGCAACATCTCACTACGCCCAGAGAACGATGGATTGGTACCAAGCCAATAATGTTACTGTGGTACCAAGAGAAGCAAATCCTCCGAATTGCCCCGAACTTCGTCCAATCGAAAAATATTGGGCTTTAATGAAAAGGAACCTTAAGAAGACCAAACAAACTGCGAAGAACATCGAAATATTTCGACATAAATGGCGTCGGGCATACACAAAGGTGAACGAAAGGTCGGTAAAAAACCTAATGGAGGACCTTAATAAAAAAGTGTATACTTTTTTTTAAGTGTATTTTTTTCAGTGTAATTAAAATTTTTAATTTATTTTGTAATGTTCATTTAATAATAAACTGATGGAATTTTCAAAAAAACATCTTTGGTTTTTTTGCAATAAAAAAAACAAAAGGACAGTTATTTCTGGGACAGTCTTTACATAACATAATACAAGTTGGAAATGAAAAATTCACTTTTTTTTCGTTTGAAAAAGAAGAAATTACTAGATTGATTTGAAATATTGGGTCAGGGAAAAATAAAGTTCTGATTAAAAAATGCGTTATTCTAGTTTTACCATGCGGCCCCGTTTTCAAATAAATGTCCCCGCGTCCCCGGTTAGGTCTAAAATGTCCCCGAATTCCTTAATTTCGATCAACAGTTTTATTTTTTGTTATCAAACATATTAAAAAGTAAAGGACGTAAGGTTGAAAATATTTAGTAATGTAAGCCAATGTTATCGGTAGTTCAAACAATAATCGGTGTGAATAATTTTTTGTAACTTCGCAAATTTGCAGAAAAAGTATACTGGTTTCAGGCCGGGTTCAAAGCCAACCTTAGCAGTATGTAAATTGTGCGATTCGATCGTTTCGGTAGCTAACAATGGTTTGTATTGCATATAATTATCTCTTTCTTCATATACATATCTAAAAACAAAATTTTAACGGAACTATTTTTTCTCCAAGGTTCAGGGGTTTTGGATTCTCATTTATCTTCTGAGACACATAAATCGCACATTCGCGACGCGTTTACCTCAAAATCCCTTGAAAGTTACTTGATTAACAAAAATTCAACACTTGAAACTAATATAGCTATAGCAGAAGGAACTATGGCGTTTCATACTGTTTTCCACCACATGTCATATTCCCAAATGGACTGCACGGGACCGCTTTTGAAGTCACTCTTTGGAGACTCGGAAAGGGCATCAAAGTTTTCATGTGGACGGACAAAAACATAAGCTATCGTTAACAAAGTTTTCTCGCCACACTCAATTGAAATGATTACAAAAGAACTCAGTGAAGTAGAATTCATCGGTTTGGGCACCGATGATAGCAATCATGGAAATATCAAAATTTGTCCAGTAGTTATTCAATACCTAAATCCCACAAAAGGTATTAAAGTTCGATTGCTGGATTTTCGTAATTTAGAAAATGAAACAGCGGTTACAATATCATCGTACGTAAAGGACATTGTCGTTTCTCAAGGAATTCTCGAAAAACTAGCTGCTATTGTTCTTGACAATACAAATACTAATTTTGGAGGAGTTAAGCGCAAAGGAAAAAATAATAGTGGGACTCATGCAGCTTCGCAAATTGTGGGAAATGAGAAATTTGTCACACAACTGTCAAAATTTGTATGAAAATTTACGATGGGAAAAGTTGCGAAGGCATTTGCGAAGCTGCATGAGTACCACTAATATTTTTCGTGAGCTGCAAAAAATCAAGCCGCAATTGGTGGGTGTAGGATGCTCTGCATATATCATACACAACTCCGTTCAACACGGCCTGGATCAATTTGGTTTATATGATGTCGATTCCATTGTATATTAATTGTACGAGTACTTTCAATTTATACCGTAAGTACAACTGAACTGAAATCATTTTGCGTTACTTACTTACCGAAATTTATTAAGACACGTACATACACGCTGGCTAAGTCTTTTTCCCGCTATTGAGCGCGTTTTGCAAATGTTTGACGCTTTAAAATCTTACTTTTTGTCCCAAGAAAAACCTCCTGTTACTATTAAGAGATTTTTCGAAGATGACATTGCAGAGTGTTTCCTTTTGTTTGTGCATTCAGTAATGGCATTGTTTCGTTCCAAAATTGCATTGGCTGAGAAAAAGGACAACAGATTCTTGGAAATCATGTCTATATTTGAAGATCTCTTCGACAAAGTTGATGAAAGAAACAAATCAAGTTTTGTTCCTTTAGCAGTTTGATCAATTTCAACAAAACTCCGTAAGGACGGAAATAATATTAGTTGTGATCAGGGATGCCCGCGGAGCAAGCTTCGGAGCATTGAGAGCAAATGCTTGTATACATCAATGTTGCCAAAAAAAACTGATCAAAAAGAACACAAAACGGACCTTTTTTATAGAAAAAGTACGCACACATATAATTTTTTTTTTGTAAAGAAAAATCACAAGAACTAACGTAATTTTTTCATCATGGTAATATAATTATACAAGATTTATACAAGATGAATTTATTTTTGTAGTCAAAGACTAGACTAAAAGACTAGTTTTGAGTATAAACTTATTAAAAATAATTTAACGAGCATTCGATTTAGCGAGGCTCGCATTTAACGAGCATTCAAACTCTTTCTATTGAATACTTTATATAACGAGGAAAATGGCATAAATTTTTTTTCTGCACTCGGTTTAACGAGCAACATAAAACATCAGTGAAAAATCATAAAGAGAAACAAAGAGGAATGCAAGAAAAACAGCCCAATTATGAATATTTCCGGGGAACGATTTGCCGGGAAATTTAGATTTCTCGAGACTAAAATTCTCCTTTTTTAAATCGATAGGGTAAGAAAAATTACTCTCGAAAAAAGAAAATTCCCCGGGAATATTCAGAATCGAGCTGATCGTTCACCCAGTTTCTAATTTTAACCGTTAACAATCAAAGAAAAACTGAAATCGATAGTCCTGCAACTCTAATGCGGAGTTGATCGAAATAGTACGCAAATCGACCAAAAATAATTTGGTACATAAAAAGTACTGAGGTGATTGAAAAAGTACGCAATACGTACTAAAGTACACAAAACGGCAACACTGGTGAACATACACAAAAGGCAACAAGCAAGCTGAGAAATCGAAACCTGTTTAGTCTGACACATGTAGGAGTGTAAGTCTAACTCTTCTTCTTCCTAATCCCTGCAATGTGTTAAAGCTACGCTGCTTCAACATAGGCATATAGCACGAGGAAAAGAGAAGCATGCTATGGCAGCGAAATCTTTAGCTCTGCTGTGGTGAAATGCATTGCCGCTTTTATTTTTAATTTTGGGAGATTTTCGAGTACATTACATGTATGGTAAAATATCTACCAAACTCATAAAATGATATGAAAAGCTTGAAAAACATAAAACTTATCAAGGAAACTCAATATCAAGGAGAAATAGAAATTTTTTTTTAGTACTACCCTGTCCACATAACTTTTTGATCACACTGTTTCAGCAAAAATACTAATTTCTATGTACAATCAAATTCGTAGCCGTAGTCAAAAATGTATGTTAATTAAATACAAAATGAAAATAATCGTCCGCATTGAGCAAAAACATATCGTAATACATTTATTTAAGTTTCAATTATGAACTTTTCAAGCAATATAAAAAACCGTGTTTTTGTGATAATTTTGTTGCAAGTGGCATCATAGAGCCACTTTGTGTCTACCCGTATTGCTGTTGGTAGCTTTCTGGTGAATTTATCGAATTTGTTGAATTTCCTATTCCTGCTTAAGGTTTTTGTTGGTAGCTCTTTGGTGAATTTCCCCAATTTGTTGAGTTTCCTATACCTGCGTAATGGTGTATTTCCCCATCGCGGCAGAGCCTTTTCGACGTCGAGAGTTAGACCTACACTCCTACATGGTCTGACACATATAGAACTATAGCTGCAACTTCGGCCAAAAGCTATTACGTGGTACACCACACTTTCTATTACGTGGTTCACCACAACACTCGACTTATGGCGTGGTTCACCACAATTGAACTTTTTCACCAAATCATGCCATAACGCGCCACAATTTGGCCGAAGTTGCAGCTATAGTTCTATATGGTCTGACAGCAGGCAGCGAACGAGCAAGACCTATGTCGGATGAAGCAAAAAGAGAACTGAAAAAGGCGAAAAACGATCTTCAGTGCAATGCGCACACACACTATCGCAAGCTTTCAATGTAGTGGTGGGCATCCCTGTTTATGAACGTTCATTCTAAAATTACGAATCTGCATCTTCCATTTATGCAATGCGACACCGATATTTTACATTATTGGAAGGACAGGAAGCATTCTGAACCGGAATTATATGCACTTAGCAATGTATGCTTTGGTATTCCTCCAACTCAGGTAGTAAATGTTTCTTTTTAAGTTGCATATGTTTTATTACATTATTATTATACAACTACTTATTTAACCTTATTGCAAACCAGTGCCGTAGCAATTCTGTTTTGCGTGAGAGGGAAAATTATTTTTCCAATTTGCGTGGGGGGGCAAAATTATTTTTTTCATTTTATTCATGGGCAAAAACAAAAATGCGTGGGGGGGCAAAGCCCCCTCTTGCCCCTATGGTTGCTACGGCACTGTTGCAAACAGGTTACCATAGAAAGAGCCTTTTCTTCCTTGAAGTTAATTTTGACCGACCACCGAAACCGAATGAGTCACGATACTCTGGAGGATATATTATTAGTTAAACTAAAGTCCACATATTTAAATGATGCCATCATTAATTTACCGCTTTTTGAAGATCCAGAAGATTAAACAATACGCACAGCAATGTTTTAATTAATTTTCGTTTCTTATGGTATAAGTACCTATTATTAATTAATTGGGTTTTTTTATTTCTTTCAAAAAATTTGATTCCCTTTTATTAAATACATTTGATAAATCACAAAATCAAAACTGAACAGTCGACTTTCAACTGTTCGCAGCTAAGCAAAAGCAGCAAACGAAACAGTCAGAGTTCGACTGTTTCTTCGACTGCGAACTTTGTAAAAGCACAGTAACAGTCGCGGTTCGACTTTTTCGTTCGCTGCTATTGCTTTGATTTCGCTTTCGAAAATTTCCGCAGTCAAAGCAAATCAAAAGCAAACGAAATGAAAAAAACTGCAGTTTTCCGAACACTGGTTTCCAAAAACAAATTTAACATCGAAAGAAAAAATCTATTTTATCTAAAATCGAAAAAAACATAATCGATGCTAAAAAACTTGATCTTAAGCCAAAAAATCGATTAAATCGAAACTTTGAACGTTTTTTTTTTTACAGCCCTAATAAGAACTACAAGGTATCATAGCAATGTATGTTGAAGTATCAGCAAAAACAGTTTGTGAATAAATACCGTTAAATAAAAATAAAATTAAGAAAATGTAAATACAGGAACATTATCTTTGTAATTTTTTGTAAATCTACCATTTGTCACTATGGGCGGCCAAAAATATAAAATTCAGGATCCCAAAGCGAACGCTATAAACGAATTAGAAGTATCAACGAACATATCAAATCTTGAACCAATAGAAATTCTTTTTACCATTTTAACAGTCATTTCCTGTGTGGAATTACCAATGAAAATATATATGTTAGAGCCCTAACCGCGAAAATAACGTAAGCGACAAAAATCAAATTTTACAGGAGAGCGTTTTTTCTGATCTCCTTTGCATTGACTGTCATACAAATTATTAAACTTATAGTGCAATATCTCCGTTAATATTGAGCATATCGTCGTAATATTTTACTAGGTGATGAGTTTCAGGCTGAAGAACATATTTTCATCAAAAAGTCAATTTCAAAAAATATGTCGCTTACGTTATTTTCGCGGTTAGGGCTCGATATAGTACATTATATAACAGATCAATTAAGAAGAAGTATGTTCGTAAAGCTAATGATTTAGACAAAATATAAATTATATTGAGTTATGGCAAGATGGACACTAGGGCTGCTCTTAATTCCCGAAATGGAATTTCAATCGGTCTCAGGGTCCAGAAGTGTTCCATTTGACATGGAGGAGAAACGTGAGAAATTTGGAAGGAATCGGATAACGGGAACCCGTGGCAGTTTTCAATTGAAGTTTGGGAAATTGGCAAAAATAGAGAGGAAACGGCCCTTAACTCCCCACAAGGCGCCCCTACCGATATATAACGTATGGCCAACCCCCATTATTTTTTTACTCCGAACATTTTTTCTGAACAAACCTACCCCCTATCTCCCCTCCTTAAGGGGGCTCCCATACAAAAATAATTTTTTAAAAACTTTTCCCCCCATCTTCCTTACTAGCCCCAGAGTGCTCCTAGAGGAGTTAAATCTATCACCGACCCCCATTAACTTTGTCCCCCTAACATTTTCTCCGAACATACTTAACCTCTATCTCCCCCCCTTAAGGGGGCTCCCATATAAAACTACCTTAATTTGAGCAAAAATTCATACAAAATGGCCGTCACTACAGTCAAACCCCTCCTAGGGGGCTGATATATATGACCGACCCCCATTATTTTTTTACCCCAAACATTTTCTTCAAACATACCTACCCTCTATCTCCCCTCGTTAGGGGGGCCCCATACAAAACTAGGCTTAAATTAAAGAAAAATGCCTCACGAACTTCAATCTATAATATAGATGCCGTAGGAACAAGAAAGAGCATGTTCAGCATGCATATTCGAAAAATTTACAAAATTACCTTTTAAACCAGCCTAATACGAAGAATATTGGATTCGTTTTTGGTATGTTATAATAATATAATATGTTATAATTATTACCTTTTTATACCCAGCGTAAGCGGGGTATATTAAATTTGTGCAAATCTTGTAACAGGGAGAATTAAGCTCCGGAGATATAGAAAAATATATATAGAAATGATCAGGATCAAAAACTGAATCGATTTAGACATGTCCGTATGTCCGTCTGACCGTCTGTCCGTCTGTCCGTCCGTCCGTGGTCGGATCTCCTCCGAAACGGCTGAACCAATGAAGTCGAAATTTGGCACACATGTATATCGGGGTCCGAGTATGATCCTAAGTAAAAATGGGAGACATCCGCCCACTGCTACGCCCACAAATGAATTTATTGTGTTTTCAGTAAAATGCTTGTAACTTGCGAACCACTCAACACATTCCATTGATACTTAGTGTACTGGTAAACTACGAAAAGGGGCATATCCTGGAAAAAAATAGATGCCGTCCTCCTCGAGCCACGCCCACAAATAAGCCCACAAATAAGGGCTTATCGTAACTTACGAAGTAAAAGGCGTAGAAGCTTCAAATTCGCAACATAGGTTCACCAAGGCGAATGAAAGGTGTAGGGAAATAATTTATGTGGCCCTCCCACTGCCACGCCCACAAATAGAGAAGCAAAACATAGTGCGCTCATAATGTCCGGACGCTGGGTATTTCAAAGTCGGGCTTGACTGACTTTAGCTTTCTTACTTGTTTTAAAACTGAATTTTGGGTTCCATCCCCTAACTGGCCAAATAATGACCCTAGTAGGAAAAAAAAAAAATATATTTTCGAGTCAAATGCCGCAAACCTCAATCTATGACGAGTTTTTTGAGACTATAACCATTAAAATCGGTTAGTAGTTTCTATTCATAAAATTAATTCAAAACAAATATTTTTTGAAACGCATTATTCACTGTTTTTACGTTTCAAGTCGGAGGACACGAAGAGATAGCTGTTAATTTAATAAAAACTAAATTGAAAAGAGATTCAAGAAGATTAATAACTAACGAAGCTACAATAGATGAAATTAAAGTAAAATTACAATCAAAATGTAAAGGGGAATCCACTAAAGCTTTGCAAGAAAGAATTAAAAATATTAAACAAGAAAAAAACCGCCACGGCTTTTAGCACAGAAATTCGAGAACTCACTAAGCAATTTGAAGGTGCTTACATCACAGACGTATAAAATTCTGAATTAGCATCCACATATTATATTTGGCACAGGTAGCGGTAGATTCATTTAAATCAAATTCCTTGAACCCTGAAGTAAGACAAGTTATGAAAAGCGGACAGTTCAACAGTGTCGAAGGCGCTGTTGCAAAATTCATGGAAGCTAGTAATGACGCTTCCAATCACTCAAGTAACATCATGTTCTATAACAGAAGACAGCCTAGAAATTTTAATAATCGTGGAAATAACTATATTGGTGTACGCGGCAACCAAAATCGTGGAAATTTTCGCGGCCGAGGTCGTTCCTATCCAAATTTGAATTACCGAAATCATAATAATTGTAATAACAGAAACAATTTTTGAGGAAGAAATAGAGGCAACGCCACGAATCAACTCAGTAAGAATGTTAGGTCATTGAATACCGAACAAACGACGGAAAACCTGCAAACTCCACAACAAAATTAAAAAGCGCAACAAAAACTCTTTACACATTCAATCTGCATCTCAATAGTTATATTTCTACAAAAATTCTTTTAAATAACACCATTAACACCTTTTAATTGATACCGGAGCAGACCTGTCTGTTTTTAAAATTAGTTCGATAAATTCTTCCAATAGAACACAAATAAATACTTTCCAAAATTAAACACTTATCGGAAAAGCACAAGGTTCAATAAGTACAATAGGCACAATAACCACAGATTTAATATGCGAAGATCCATTAATTAAACATGAATTTCACATTGTAAAAGATAACTTTCCAATCCTATGCACAGGCATACTCGGTTAAGATTTCCTACAAAATACAACTGTATTATAGACTACCAGCCAGATCAAGACTGGCTTGTATTAAGACCAATAGACAACCATGAAGATTTAGCCATCCCTATGTGAAATTCACCCAATATAAATTCATAAACATTTCCCGCAAGAGCGGAAGTAATTCGGTTTGTTAACGTCAATCACAATGATAATAATATTTTCATTCGTCAACAAGAAATCCATACAGGCGTATTTGTAGCCCATACAATCGCAAATAAGTCACAAACTTTTGTTAGAATAATCATTAAGAATAATCAAAATATAACGATCAAAAATTTGAATGTAAAAACTGAGAATTTAGAAAATGACGAAATAATCGCACCAGTTAACACAAACGAAAACTCGGAAGAAAAAGTAAATCAATTGCGAAAAAATTTCCCTCTGCTTGCATATGAAAATTTGAATAAATTATGTACAGAATATATAGACATTTTCGCGTTAGAAACAGAAAAAATACCAACCAATAATTTTTATAAACAAAAATTACGCCTTAACAATGATGAACCAGTCTACAGGAAAAAGTATCCCATAACGCACGCACATAAAGAAAAAAATGTAAAACAGTTTGATAAACTTATAAAAGATGAAATAATAGAACCATCGACATCGAAATATAATAGTCCAATTATGTTGGTACCGAAAAAATCTCTTCCCGGAAGCAAGACTAAGAGATGGAGGTTAATCGTTGACTACAGAGAGATTAATAAAAGATTGACGGCTGACAAATTCCCACTACCAAGAATAGACGATATTCTTGATCAACTAGGCAGAGCTAAACTTTTTTCATGTTTGGATCTTACATCCGATTTTCACCAAACCGAACTCGATAGCGCGTCAAGAAATATAACATCATTTTCAACAGATAATGGAAGTTACCAGTTCAAACGATTGCCTTTAGTCCGGTCAAATTAGACATTCAAGGTTACATAAATTCCCACCAAGCTGAAAATCGGCATGATTGTTTAAAATATAATAAAAAATAAAATTGGAAAGTTCCCCATCATTCAAAAATCAGTTTTTCGCGATTTTCAGCAAAACGGTAAGTTTTATCAAAAAAATACCTTAAATAAAAATTGTAGATCATACGATTATCTACAAAATATGTCTATATGTCTTTTTTCCTACGAACTACCGTTTTTGAGATATAACGATCCAAAAAGTTGTAAAAGCTGTAATCGTCATAATATGCACACTTTTCCACGCCACCTATGAGGTAGTGTATTGAGCGCATTTTTTTTTTACGTGGTTTCCCCAGTAGGCCTATTCCACGGGTCAGTTGTGATCTTGTTTAATTTGAAACTATTGCAAAATAATTGGTATTAGCAGAAATTGAACAGATAAAAGCAATTTCAGTTCAAACAAAGTAGTGAAATTTCAGACCTGGGGGTAGTGAACTAAATTTTCAGCCCCACTAGTTCTTTAATGAGTGAAACTTTAAAATATTCGGTTCCACTAATTCGTAGTGAATTTGAATTCTCTTCCACTATTTTCAGTAGTAAAATAGTGAATGTATGAAAATTTACACTAAATTCTCTGTAGTGGAAGTGAAAATGTTTCTGACTTAAGCTTTTACTAGTGGCTGTAAGAATATCCCCACTAAATTTGAAAAAAAAATTTTTTTTTTTTTCCCAAATCAAATTTTGTTGTTGAAAAATTAGTGGCTAACAAAATATCTCCACTAAATAAGAAAAAAATATATTTTGAATATATTAAACACACATTCAATCAAGAGTTTGAAAAAGAATAAAACGGGCATGCCAGAATACACTGGCACTATGACAATCATTCACACATGGCTGGCAGGAAATGTTGAATATTCGATGTGCTGCTGGTGTTTCTGCTGGCACCTTTAAATGATTTGCGGATAGATTGTATTTTATAATATTTATTCAAAGTACAAAATTAATTCAAATTATTAGCCTTCATTAAAACTAATCTTTCAAAATTTTCATCGCTCAAACTTTTTCTGCGAGGAGCGTCCACCATCCCGGCAAAAGAAAATAAGCGTTCCACAGGCGCAGAAGACGGCAGCGGGGTATTGTATTTGTGGAATGCATCTTTAATAATGGGATAACTTCGGAGGGAGTTCAGAGACGTAGATTTATCCATTAAATATGTCTCGAGCTGGTTTCGGCGTTCATTCTGTTGGGTGTTATTGCAAGAACCTAGCAGAAATGATATAATGTAGATATGTAAATTATTTCTTAAAAGAGCTCACTTTTTGTCTCTCCAAAATCCAGAAAAATATTTTCTTTATTTGTTTTTGGTTTAATCGATGTTTCCTTGTTATCTGATACATGTGTTGCATTCTTAAGGAACCAATCTTTTACATGTTCAGTAGTCAGATGGGGTGCCGTTTGCTGTATCACGGGTAAAAACCTTAATTTCAGTTCTGGACACGACATTGCTGCAATAATTGCTACCTTAGCCTCTTCATCTCCTTAACGAGAATATGTTATTAGAACTTTATTTTAGTAAATTATATTAACTCTAAGATTACCCTTAAAGAACGCTTTGAATCTTTCTACTAAACACTTTATCATTTCGCCACATACCGCAGATAGTTCGCCGAGGTCAGTAGATCCTTGTAGTCTTCCCAATTTGACCTTGAGAGACATGATCGCAGCAATGAAATACCCGAAGTACATGTTTTCTTCCTTTTGCAAAAAATCAAGGGCGCTGGCTACCGGCTCCATCAATTTCGCATAGCTCTCCAGGTATTCTACATCAAGCGAAGTAAGTTTTGCAATATTTAGTTCTGTGCACAACAAAGCTAGCTTATCTTTATGTTCTAAGAGATTCTGCACACTGTCAAATAAAGAATTCCAACGTGTGACTGTTGGAGTCTTTAATGACGACGACAAAATGTTTTTTATTAACTCCGCTGATTTTGGTCGCCCACACTTGTTCCAAATATTGGAGCAACTAAAAAAATCATTTTTTAAAAACTGACACTTATAGTTTTTTATTATTTTACCGCTGGAATGACTGCTTGTGTCGAGCATTTAACTTTTCATTTTTTTTAATGATGTTTACATAATCTGTTGAGGACAAAAGATTTATCGTATGACTGGCGCACCTAAAATGCTGTGGAAGTTGTAGTGGTGCGTCAATAAATGCAACTGTACTTTTTTCAATGGTAGAGTCTTCTTCTGATTCGCTACTACTGTCAATACCTGTTTCTGCTTTGGCTATTAGTGGAAAATCGTAAGTTTTAACTTTTTAATTTTAAACAATCGATTACTCCAATTACCCGTAATACCGTATTCTTTGAACGCTTTACAAAAGTTTGAGCCATTGTCTGTAATCGTCATCTGCACTTTATTTTTGTCCAAATTGAATTCGCTGTGGATTGAAACAATCAGTTCCGCAATTCTGTCAAAGGTATGGCTTCCTTTGAAACGACGACAAGCCAACGCTAAATTCCTCCGTTTGAAAGATATTGGACATATCCAATGGCAGGTATATCCTAAAAATGATCTGTTACCAGCTGACCACACATCCGCAGTTGTACAACAGTACTGGACACTGTTCAGAAGCTTTTTAGTTGTTTGTATCCACTGCAAATGCTTCTCCGCTAATAAATCTGTCATAGCCTGTCTACTTTTCATTTCTACTTGAAACCCTTGGAACAGATCTTTGAATTCAGGTTTTTCCACGGTACTCAGAGGAATGCATGTCGCAGCCAGAAACAACAAAACTCTTTCGTCGAAGGTTCCCGTTTTGGTTTTACGCTTGTCAAAATTTTTTAAATCGTCAAATTGTTTGTACTCATGTTCGTGGTAAATGCGCAAATGCCTTATAAAATTTGACGAGACACCTAAGGAACCCTTAATTTTTTTCGAACACATTTTGCATTGCGCTATTATTCCCTCCATTTTCCGCAAATACTCTGTTTCCTCCCTCTAAATAAAAATAAAATCTTTACCGTCAATATGCTACTCCTAATTTACCACACCTTTTGAATAATATCAAAGAACCCATTTTCAAACAGAATACGGTTCACTCCTGTGCAATTTACTCTTCCAGATGAACCTCTTCCTTCTTCCCCATCAAGTCTGTTTGAAGATGAACATTTTTTTTTTACATAGAGCAATTAAGTTCGTGTGTATGTATATCGAAGTGTTTTCTTGCCCAGAATCCAGCATCGCAGTTCTTGGTACTTTTGATAAAGCTTTTTGCACATGGGTCACTGGTCGTTTTAAAATGTTAGGAGTGCTTACTTTGTGCTCTTCTAGACTGAAGCTCGGGTCTACAACACTATCATCCGAGTCGAAAGCAAACATTTTATTTTTTTAAAACTTCTTGTGTTTATTTGAAAATTAAAATGAATAAAGATACAAAATTCAAAACTTACTGAAAATAATTTAGTGGAACAGTTTGATTTTCCACTAATTATTTAAATTTTGAGTGGAAAAAAATGTTTAAGCACTAATTTTATTTTAGTGGAAATTTTTCAACTTCACTACCACTAAGCTTGTAGTTGAAGTTTTGTTTCACTACCACTAAAAATAATAGTGGAACTGACACGTCGGGTTTCTTGCACTAAAATTTTTTTTATTAAAACCCACTAGCTCCACTACCACTAGATTGGGATTTAGTTAAAAATGTGATTCACTAAAAATTTAGTGCACTACCCCCAGGTCTGTGAAATTTAATCGTACGAGGCGTAACTTTCAAATTCTTATTCTTCTTCTTCTTGTTCATCTTGTTCTTCTTCTTCTTGTTCTTCTTCATCTTCATCCTGAGTACATGTAAACTGCGTTAATAGCGATGTATTGCATGTCGCCTCTTCGGAATCAAACGGATCCTCCAGTGTTGGGGAATGATGGGGAACTTTCCAATTTTATTTTTTATTATATTTTAAACAATCATGCCGATTTTCAGCTTGGTGGGTATTTATGTAACCTCGCACTTATTTTTTGGTCTAATTTGACCGGACTACTTACGGTCTCAAAATCGCGCCAAACTCATTGCACAGAATGATGACTTTGGCATTTGCGGGCTTATCACCCGCACAAGCATTTCTTTATATTGACGATTTGGTAGTGTTAGGATGTTAAGAAAAGCATATGCTCAGGAATTTACGTGACGTTTTTCAAATTTGTCGAAAATAGAATTTGAAATTGCATCCCGAAAAATGTTTATTCTTGAACATAGAAACCACTTATTTGGGGCATGAATGTACTGGCAAAGGTATTTTGCCTGACGAAAGCAAATATGACACCATATTAAACTATCCTACCCCCAAAAAAGCAGACGAAGTAAAAAGATTTGTTGCATTTTGCAATTATTACAGAAGATTTATAGAAAATTTCGCTAAATATTCAAGAGTTCTAACAAGATTATTCAGAACAAATATACTATAACGACCCCTCACGTGCGAATACTCTAGTTTAGTTTTTCGCGTGGTTGTCGCTTATCTCTTTTTTTTATTCGTCGTCTTCGTCCTATATCCCAGTCGATAGTGATGCCCACTATCTTCGGCCTGCTCAAAATACATCGATGACTTAAAACTATGCATATCGATAACTTAATAGTATTCGTACAATAAATCGAAGACTTGAAATAGTGTTGCGTAACTAAACGATATTTCATTTGCAAATTCTACTACAGCTCGGCCATCCTGACCGCAATCGACCCCGATTGCTCAGGGTCCAATGCTTCAGGTGGCTGCGTGTTGCCTTCGAAACCAATGCTGAAGGATCTTCCGGGTGCCAACCATCTTCGCATTCTACTGGAGTCCAGTATTCCATGGTAGGGAATCTGTGTGATTTGAAAACCCTCAATGTCCTCGACAACATATCTATCGTTATTTAATTTCTTTGTTATTTGATAAGGGCCCCGAAATTTTGGAGTTAACTTTTTATTAGGGCTCGGCGAGGTGTCAACATTTTGAATTACTACAAAGTCTCCTGCCTTAAACTCCTTAGCTGCTATGTGGGTTTTATCAAAGTATTCTTTACTATATAATTGTGACTTTTTGATTGCTTCCGATGCTTCTAGCCTCATATCTACTGGTCTACCCCTCCCCCCTTTTGAAAATTGCCCATCCAAGAATTCTGTTAGCTCGTCCACTTTTTGCCCTCTTTGTTCTACTCCGAACAGCAACTTACTAGGTGATATCCCTGTTGTTGTATGATTTGTGTTGTTTAGTGCAAACTCTACTTCTATCAACTTAAATCTCCAATCCGTATGGTCGGCTGTTTCTGCTATTTTGGACAAGATTGCTTTTAAATCTCTATTTCCTCTCTCTATCTGACCGTTTGATTGTGGGGACCCAACCGCGATTTTTACGTGTTCAATGTTGTTTTCTTTTATGAAGTTGTCAAACTCATTGGATGTGAAGGCTGTTCCGCGATCGCTAATTATACGACGGGGTCTACTGTAATATTCAAAATATTTTTTTAGCGCTGCGCATGCTTCTTTACTGCTTGCTGTATTCACGGCATATAATTTGAGGAATTTAGTAAAACTATCTATTATCGCGAAAACATGTTTATGTCGTGAACCATTTGATGTTAGTGGCCCAAAATGATCAATGTGTACAGTGTCAAACGGTTCCGGTTTCTTATGAATGCTATAAAGATTTCTCTCATTTTTTCTTATAGGCGCCGAGTAAAATAAACATTTTAGGCAATTTTTTATAAAGTGCCCTAACTTTTCACGCATATTCTGGAACCAATAATGTTTTTGAATTTGGTTAAGACACTTGTTTATTCCCAAGTGGCCATGTTTTTCATGTATATTTCTCATAACATTTTCTTCCATCTCTTTTGGTACAACCAGCTGATTCTATTCCTGAGCTCCTATTCGGAATACTAAACCATAAAGCAAAATATAGCCTGGCATATTTTCTACTTCTAATCTATTTCTTATTGCTGTTATATCTTCATCACGTGCTTGCGCAATTTGGATATTTGATTCTAGATCTGATTCTACTGCCTCGATAGCTGCAACCATTGAGACACGACTTAAAGCATCTACATGTATCATGCTGTTTCCACTTCTGTGCTGCACTTTGTACTCATAACTTTCAAAACGTAGTGCCCACTTCGCAATTCTTGGGTTAATCTCCTTCTTTTTTAATGTCAAGGATAAAGCTTCACAATCAGTGACAATTGTAAAAGGTAATCTATCTAATAATGTATGAAAGCGTTCCAAAGCGTACACAACAGCGAGTGTTTCTAGCTCGAAACTTGTAAACTTCGACTCTGTTTCTGAAGTCTTTTTTGAGAAGTAAGCTACCGGGTGAAATTTCTTATCGTCTTGTTTTTGCATCAAACAAGCACCAAACCCGTATGAACTTGCATCACAATGTTGTTCAATTTCCTTCTGTGGATTATAAATGGCTAGCACAGGAGCAGTTAGTAGCTGACTTTTCAATTTGCAAAATGCTTCGTCACATTCTTCTGTCCATAGGAACTGTGTACCTTTTTTTAGAAGGTCCGTCAAAGGTTTTGCCACACATGAAAATCCAGGTATAAATTTTCTGAAATATGAAAACAATCCAATGCATCTTTGGATATCTTTTATATTTGTTGGCTTCGGATATTGACGTATCGCTTCCAAATGTGCATCGTTTGGCCTTATTCCACTATCGTTCACTATATAGCCTAAATATTCTATTTCTTTGAAAGCAAATTTACATTTTTTCATGTTTAGTTCCAGTCCTGCTGACTTCACTGTTTCTAATACCTCAGTCAAAACCGCTATATGTTCTTCTAGACTTTCTGATGCTATGCATATATCATCTAGGTAAATAACGATTTTTGATTCGCTAATCAACTTTTGGAACTTTATTTGAATGTATCTTTGGAAAACAGCTGGTGCGTTCCTAAGTCCAAATGGCATTTTCAGATATTCATATTGACCAAACGGGGTCACAAAAGCGGTATATTTGACCGAATTCTCGTGGACATCAATGTGGTGGAACCCATTTTTCAAATCTAGCGCTGTAAAAAATTTTTTGTCACTAAGGTATTCAAGGCAGTCTTCGATCAAGGGCAGCGGGAAATTGTCGCGACTAGTGATTTTATTAATTGCTCGATAATCTATACACATTCTAGTATCTCCATCCTTCTTTCTTACTAGCACTATTGGTGATGCATACTGTGAGCTACTTTGGCGGATAATACCTTTATCCAACAAATCATTTATTATTTTTTGGACTTCAATTTTTTCCGCGAATGATAAACGTCGGGGTGAACAGAAAATTGGTACATCACTAGTAAGTCTTATTTTCATTGAATAGTCATCCCTTTGAGCTTGAGCCATCGACTCAAAGTAATGCATTTTTAATACCTCTTTAGTTTGATTGAAAAAAAAATTTGGAATGTTTTCATTTATTACTGGGTTTCTTAGATCTTTTGACTCTATTACGCCTACAACTTTCTTCAAGTCTAAAAAATTTTTCTCCTCATCATCGTTTTTCAGTTCTACTAATTGCAACTCCGACCTTTCTAAGATGTCGCTCATAATTTCTGTCTCTTCTACCGGACTTTTCAAATCTAGGGTCCTCACATCACGCATACTCCAAATTGTTGGTTCCCCGCAACCCGCAGCAATTGGTTTTTTACACTTTAATAAACTAAAGGACATCAGTGCACTTTTCAACTTCGCGTCAATAATTTTATTTCCATCAACTTCTTTTATTTGTAACAAAAGTTTTTTATCATACTGTTTAACTTTACATTCACATAAGTGTACGTTAAATTTTCGTAGCAAATCGCGTCCCACCAGTAGTGGTACCACCGTTTCGGCATCCGGTGTTATCATCACTGAATGTTCTACAACGCGGTTTTTAAACTGTAATTTAATATCAATTTCTCCAAAGGAGTTTATTCTAGAGTTTTCCATGCCGAAGAACGATGTTGGCTTCATTTCTTTTAATGAAAACGGAACAATGGACTTCTTAATAAAACTGTGATTACTGCCAGTATCAAAAAGAGAGGGAACGGATTTAGGTATTGTGCACTGATCTCCATTTTTGAAGGCAACACTTACCATTTGGAATGCTTTAAGTTTAGTTTGTATGTCATCAAAATGTTTATTGTCATCTCCAACGCTGGCGACACCTTGTTTCCGAGGGCAATTCTGGTGGAAGTGTCCTACTTCATTGCAAATAAAACATCCATTAGTCGGGCGCTTCGGTTTTGTGCACTTTGACTGATAATGACCAAACGCCGAACAGTTGTAGCACCTTATTTTTTCCATGTCGACTTCAGCCGTTGCGGACGGAGGATTGTTGCGTTTCGGCATCATTTTGTTGAGTGCGTTACGTCTTTTTTCATACCGTTCCAACAAAATTTTGAAGTCTCGTAGATTTGTTGCTGTTAATAACATCGCCGCTCCTGCACTGCGGTCATTAAGTCCGTCGACGATGAACTCGATTAGGTCCGCCTCTGATATGTTCCCACGAGATGCTATTTGCTGCATATCAATAACATAGCGCTTCAACGGTTCATTCGGGTTTGCCTTGCGCGCTTTCAATGCTTCGAACACCTCACGCAGCGAGTAAGTCTTGCCGAATTCTTCTATTAATTGTTCTTTTAATTCGGCGAATGAATGTTTGCGGTTTGCGTTCATTACTGCTTTAGCTGTTCCCGTCAATAAGCGCCGAGTATTCACAAACTTTTCGGCTTCTCCTAACCCCATCATAGAAAACACTTCCTCGGTTTCTACCAACCATTTATGAACGTCTGCATTGTCATCGCCCGAAAATGATTGAGTTAGTGCGTCAAATGTTTGGACGTCAAATTTGCGCACTTGTGGACTAATGTCGGTCTTTAGTTGTTGTAAATAGCGATGTTTTTCGAACAGAAGTATTTGTTTATCCAAATTATCGAACTGTTCTTGCCATTGGGTAGCAGCCGATGCGTCAGCACTAACTTCAGGTATAGCGGTTTGATTGGCGAAAGATAGTGGAGGAACAGCGGACAGCGAGGCAGCAGCGGACATTGGTGCAGCAGGGGACAGCGGAGCAGCAGAGGGCTGCGGAGTAGCAGAGTGCAGCGGAGCAGCAGCACCATCATTCTTTTGTGATAACAGCGGGGAAACAGCGGGCCTCGGTGCAGCATAGGGCGGCGGAGCAGCAGCATTATTTGGTAAGAACAAATTTTGTTGGGACGTCGATTTTGATTGCTGCAAATTATTGGTAGTAGACAACGGATTAGCAGCGGCATCAGTTGTTTGTGAAATTGGATTCAAACGTGGTTGAATATCTCCAGCGAGTAGCGAGTTTGCGGCGTCGGTAATGTCTTGCCCGCCATTTTGTTGACTCGTTGCATCAGCTCGTGTAGCATCATTTTGTGATTGTGTGTGTGCGGCACATGTCTTTTCGGCAATTGCTTTTTCGCCGAAAGTATTTTTTGTTAAAATACCGCTTTGCGCCATTTCCTTGGCCATCAATTTGTCTAATGTTGATTGTTCCATCGTAGGTTCGTACACTTCTGACGTTATAACGACCCCTCACGTGCGAATACTCCAGTTTAGTTTTTCGCGTGGTTGTCGCTTATCTCTTTTTTTTTATTCGTCGTCTTCGTCCTATATCCCAGTCGATAGTGATGCCCACTATCTTCGGCCTGCTCAAAATACATCGATGACTTAAAACTATGCATATCGATAACTTAATAGTATTCGTACAATAAATCGAAGACTTGAAATAGTGTTGCGTAACTAAACGATATTTCATTTGCAAATTCTACTACAATACCTTTTGGGTGGACAGATGAATGTTCATCATTTAAGTATTTAAAAGTTCATTTCTACAACCACAAATATTACAATACCCCGATTTTAATATAAATTTTTATATCACAACAGACGCAAGCGGATTTGCCTGCGGAGCGGTGCTAACACAGCTGATAAACAGTTACCCATAGCATATGCATCACGCTCATTTACAAAGGGTGAATGCAATAAATCGACAATAGAAAAAGAATTAGCAACAATACATTGGGCAATAAATTACTTTAGACCATACATATATGGCAAGAGATTTTTCATAAAAAGAGACCATCGCCCTCTTACATACTTATTTTCGATGAAGAACCCATCCTCAAAACTAACACGCATTCGATTAGATTTAGAGGAGTATGACTTTGTGGTGGAGTATATAACACGATTTTAAGAAAATGACAGAAAATATTGAGACAAAAATCTCAGTTATTACTAGATCAAAAAACAAAAACTTGACTAAAAAGGAAAACGAAAATTTAAGTGTTAAGGGGCTCGCTCCAGTTCTGTCAGAAATGAAACAGAAAAGAAAAACTTCATACAAAAAACACTTCAGAAAATTTCTGATTCATTTCTGAAGCGTTTTTTTATATGAAGTTTTTCATTTCTGTCTGAACTGGAGCGAACCCCATAGGAAGAAAAGCCCAAAATATATGAAACGCCATACAAATATTAAGTAAAACGACATGTCATCTTCACCCCACCAAAACTAGTTTTGAGAAAGGGAAAGAAGATTCGTAGCTTTATTTATATTGATGACCTTTTTGTTAATGAAAAAATTGACTTAGGCCAACTCTTTTCTAGGATTAATGCAAAAACCGACAGGTTAGGCATCAACAAATTACAAATTTCCATGGAAGATAAATTATTCGAATATATAAACATAGATGAATTTCAAGAAAAGGGCAATAATACGCTTAAGCAACTGATAATTGCAATAACTCCCAGAATTAATCATATTACGGACAAAGAATCCATACAAAAAATACTTAGACAATTCGACGATGATCCTGTTAATGGTATCAATCGAACGATTATTACAATATTACCAATGAAAAAACATGTCACGCGACATTAAAAAACACGTTAAACAATGCATACACTGTAACAAAAACAAAATAGTGAAGCATAATAGAGACCCCATGACAATTACTGACACTCCTATTAAACCTTTCGAAAAAGTGCAGATTGACACAATAGGACCATTACCAACATCAGAAAATGGGAATGAATACGCCATTACAATTTTATCCGACTTATCAAAATATCTGGTTACAGTTCCAGTAGCTAGCAAACATGCTAAAACAATAGCGAAGGGAATTTTTGATAATTTTATCCTCACTTTTGGTCAAGTTAAAACAATTATTACTGACATGGGAACGGAATATAAAAATTCTGTATTTGAAGAATTATGCAAACTGTTGAATATCGAACATCGAACGTCGACACTCTTTCATCATCAAACGTTGGGCTCAGTAGAACGAGTACATCGAACATTTAACGAATACGTACGTACTTATATATCAATAGAAAAAACTGATTGGGATGAGTGGTTGAAATATTTCACTTATTGTTATAACACAACCCCATCTACAGCACATGGCTACGGCCCGAATTAGTTTTCGGTAAAAAAAACCACCCAAGTATGAATTTCTAGCATATACAGCAATTGAGCCAATCTACAATCATGAGGCATATAATAAGGAAGTTAAATTTAGACTCCAAATAGCCCAAGAAAGAGCTCACAGAATATTGCAACAAAGCAAGCTAAATACAAAAAATTATTATGATAAAAATGTAAATAGTATAAACATAAAGATAGGAGATTTAGTTTTGGTTAAGGATGACACAGGTCATAAATTAGACAATGCATACAGGGGCCCTTACAGTGTTAAAAAGATAGATGATAGAAATAACTTTAATTTAAAATGTAATAATAAAACTATAATTATAAATAAGAATAGACTTAAGCTATTCAAGAAAGAATAAAACCGAATAAACAAAAAAACAAAAATATATATAATATAGATACAAAATACACATACATATGTATACATGTTTAAATTTTGCACCCTTAGAATGATCATACAAATGTTAGATCATTTATTTAAAGGAAGGCATCATATTTCCAACTTGGTTCAATGCGGCTTCGCTTAAGTCTTATGATCACGATAAGCACAGTGCAATTTAAAGTCACTGAACTCCTGAAGTGCATAGCGTTTGGAATGCACTTGTTGATTCAATAAAATACACAATACTTCGATGCGTTTGGTGTAATTAGATTCATTGACTACTTTTGCATGAAAATCGATATGTTCATTTATCGCCGAATTTCCCTTACTTTGAATATTGCAGACGAAACTGATTTGGTTTGAGAAACCTTTATTTAAACATTTTTGTAAACATCCAAAATAGTATTAAAACGAAAAATTGTGAATAAAGAAATTAGTCAGAACTTACTACTCAACCTGTTTTGACTTCAATACATCTCATTTGTGGCGGGAATACTTGCAACATGCTAAAGAAATGTTGGTGAAGTGGAACTGACTCGCTGCAAAGGTATCAAGAAAAGACGTGCAAAATTTAATGGCGCCTATCAAAAGAAGATTGCGAAACTGTATTCGCAATAAAGAAAATTAAGTATTTTCTTTCAAATTCAGAAATGAAAATTTCAAACCTTTAAAATGTTCTATTAATTTTATTTCTAAGGCTTTTTTTTGAGAAGTTATAACTCAAGCTATGCGCACAGATTTCAAGTGAACAGTGCTTTATATCAGTGTGTAATTTAGAATAAAAATGATTTTTTAAAGAAATTTTTTTAAAAATTAAACAAATTTCTGGAAAAGTTCATTAACAGCTTAAAAGGCAATGGTTGGATTAAAAGGTATTCTAGCCATCGTTGATAGTCAATTTTTTACCCTTATTTTTACAGCTAAGAATTAAAAAATTCTAAAGTATGTTCGAAGATAAATGGAATTTAGCAACCATACTTTTTTCAAAACTCAAAAAACGGAAAACAGCCTATTTCTCGAGAACGGTTCTTCTTAACTGACTACATACTCGGATTCAGCAGAAAGTTCTACTAAAGAAATTATCATCAAAAGCCGAAGGTCGCAAATTTTTTTAATTTTCGTACACTATTGTAGTTAATTTATGAATTTGAAAATGTTTTTCAGGCGATGCTTGACAAAGAGATCCTTAGGCGACTATTTTTGCTGAGGTACGTTTCGAACTGCCGCGGCATGCCGTCTGGGGCCTCATTAGAGCAATTTTTACGGATTTGTTGACTATTGATTCAAGTTTCGGTTTGCGTTTTAAACTACCTTTGACTGCAATTCATACCCTTGAATTAAAGCCAGTGGTGAAGTTAGCATGGGTGGCACCCGGGGAGGTAATAGTAGTGTCACCCTAAAAATGTCAAAGCAGAGAGAACACAGCGGAATATGAGTGACCAAAAAAAAAATGTCGTCTGGTACACACAAACGTAATTCTTTCATTTCTTACAGCCGTTGTGCTTTGGAAACGAATTTTAACTGCATTCTATTAATTTATATATTACGTACAAATATACACTTTTTTACTTCGCCTGACTATAACACCCTTCCTTGTTATAAAATTAAATTTTTCTCCTAATCAGTTTTGGATGAAGTATTTGATGAGCTGAAATTTTTGCTGTCCGATTCAATAATATCGAAATGTTTCAATGCCTGTTGACTCATTTTACTCTTTGATTTTTTAAATGGTTTTCGCAAACTGCTGATGTAGGAAACAGTTGAAATCAATAATCGTTTAAAAAGGTCTCTGTTGGAATTATACTGCTTTATGTTTTTCTTGTAAAAAGTTATTTTCTATCTCAAAATAACATTCATAATCAAAAATTGTGTAAATAACAAGATTCTTGTCGCGTGCATTTTTTTTTATGATTTTTCTTATTGTTTTTTCTCGTTGCATAAGAGATTGCTTTTTACAGTGTTTCATTTTTCCTTTTTCTTATTTTGTGATGCAAACACCCGCATTCGAAGGGCCGCTTTTACGTTGAAAGGTATTTTTGATGTTAATTTGATCCGAATCTTAATATAAAATATTTGAAAAAACCTCTATAATTTAAAATAAACACATATTTATTTGTGTAGTGTATCGAACTAAATGATGTATCAAGTATTCTTGTAGTCTATCGAACTATATAGTGTATCGATTATTCTGTACTTACAACCCTAAGATATCGATGTAAAACTTACCGACCTAAGAAAGAACTGAATTGTTAGAATAGAAGAAATAAAGAGCTCTCTTGGATTTTGACTTCCGCTCAAGCAAGTCGTGTTTTCCCCTTGCTCTGGGACTTTTCAATGGCGACGAATGGAGAAAAATAAATATCTAAGCTGAAAGATAAAGCAACATCGAGTACAGAAATTAAAAGAAAAATCCTGCAAAATATAAAGGAAAACGTAACGCGTGCTGTACTACAAATATTTTAATTAAAACAAAACAGAGATGAGCATGGAGGAAACGAAAGCCGACGTAATAAATAAATTCGCGTTTTTCCAGACAATGCAAATGCCAGAGTTTTCGCCTGAATCACACAGATGGGACGAATGGCTGGAACGTTTGGAAGTCCATTTTGTGGACGCGAATATAGCGGAGGAAAGGGCAAGGAGATCAGCGTTATTGAAGACAATCGGCACCGAAGCATATAAATTACTACGGGCATTGTGCGATCCGATCTTGCCGGCGAATAAAACGTATAGCGAATTGTGCAGTATATTGGAGACGCATTATACGCCACCTGTTATAATTTTTCGGGAGAGGCTGCAATTTTATTCTGCAATGAAAGGCGACGAAGAATCAGTGACGTCATGGTATGCACGAGTCAAGGCATTGGCGCTGAAATGCAAATTTGAAAATTTGGATAATTACGTGCGAGATAAGTTTGTGACCGGCATGGCAAACGACAAGAGGCTATTCGACCGTCTATGCGAAGAAGACGAAGGTTTGAAGATTCAAGAGGCGTTGCGCAAGGCGCTAATTCAGGAAACTAAAGTGACGTCCACGGCGGTACAGTCCGACACCGGAGTGAACTATATACGCGACCAAAAAAAGAAAGGAAAGGCGAACTACAACAAAAACAACAATGGCGGAAATAAAAGCAACGAAGGCGAAACAAAGAAGAAGCCATGCAAGCATTGTGGGTGGAAATCACACGAAGCGAAAGACTGCAAATTGAAAGCTGCAACGTGCCATAAGTGTGAGAAACAAGGTCACATTGCCAGCATTTGTCGATCAAAAGATAAGAAAATCAATTTTATTGATTCTACACAAAATAACAGTTCGAATCAAACTAATGAAAAATTTTTTTCTGATAATTTAGATGTGCACCCGGCCCGAGGGGACGGTATCTGGATGGAGGAGAACGTCTCCATTTTTAACATTCAGAATGGTAGTGCATCCAGATCTTTCAGTGTGACGGTTTCCATCGAGGGAATCAATTTTGATGTTAAATGCGACACTGGTTCTCCCTGCTCGTTGATGTCAGCGAGCACCTTTCATAAATGTTTCGATCGAGAGCTGAAGCCGATCACGAATAAATTGTTCAAGGATTACGGCGGTCATCAAATACAATGTGTTGGTGAGTTTGAGGCAACTGTAGTTAATCGAAACCAAAATAGAAAAATTCCGATAATCGTAACCGACACTAATAGACCAATTTTATTGGGTGAGAACTTTTTGCACGCATTTGGGTTTCAATTAATGCAGGTACAGGAGGTATATGAAGGGAATAGTGGAAAGGAAATAATTAAAAACCTAAAAGCGAAATTTTCAGAAGTGTTCAAAGGCGGGTTAGGTAAATACACGCTAGAAAAGATTCACTTAGAAGTGAAGGATGAAGCGAAACCAATCTTTCATAAACCTAGGCCGATCCCACTTGCAATGAAACCGAAGGTTGAATCCAAGTTGAAAGAACTTAAAGAATTAGATATAATCGAAGCGGTAACGAATTCCGATTGGGGTACACCCATAGTTCCGGTAGTCAAACCAAGCGGCGATTTACGTGTCTGTGGCGACTATAAGGTCACAATTAATAAATACATAGTAGATTTCAAATACCCGCTGCCTCGAATTGACGAAATTTTCGCATCATTGAAAGGGGGACAGCAATTTACAAAGCTAGACCTATCAAACGCGTACAACCAATTGGAGTTGGATGAACAGTCACAGAAACTTTGCACGATTAGCACGCACTTAGGGCTATTTAAAACAAAACGCTTACCATTTGGAATAAAAGTGGCAGGAGCAATTTTCCAAAAGACAATTGAGAGCGTACTGCGCAATATTCCGGGGTGCACAAATTTTTTAGATGATATCATCATCACAGGACATAATATGCAGAGCCACGTTAGTACACTGGAAAAGGTGTTACAAAAACTTCAATCAGTAGGACTAAGGGTAAACGAACAAAAGTGCGAGTTCTTTAAAGACCAGGTTTCTTATTTAGGTTTCAAAATAAATAAAGATGGTCTAACGAAAAATGAAGCAAACGTAGAAAGCATTATACGAGCCCCTAGTCCAAACAATATAACGCAGGTTCGAGCGATTGTGGGCATGTTCAATTATTATGCGAAATTTATAGATAATTTCGCGGGAAAAATGGAACCATTATATAGACTGTTACGCAAAGACGAAAAATTTAAATGGAATAACGAATGCGAAGACGCATACAACAAATTAAAAAAAGAAATCGCATCTGATCAAATTTTGGTTCATTTTGATCCACGGAAATCTTTAGTTTTAACGACAGATGCATGTGATACCGCCGTAGCAGGAATATGTTCTCATGAATACCCAGATGGTTCATTAAGACCAATAGCGTTTGTCTCGCGGGCATTAACGAAGTCGGAAAGGAATTATAGTGTAATTCAAAAAGAGGCACTCGCGATCATTTTTAGCGTAACAAAATTGCAACAATATTTAGTAGGAAATAAATTCATTCTGCAGACCGATCATAAACCATTATTATCAATCTTTGGGGAAAATAAAGGGATACCGCGTATGGCTGCAGCGCGAATGCAACGTTGGGCGTTGCTATTATCCGGGTTTAATTTTGAAATTCGCCACATAAAGGGCACCTTGAATTACGCAGATGCTTTATCTCGAATACCTCAACAAAAAATAGAGGAATCGAGTGTACCGGAATCAAGCTATATAAGCTTTATAAATAGAGAGAATAAATTCCAATTAAATTTTCAGAACATAGCAACCGAAACCCGTAAGGACGCAATCCTGTCGAAGGTGATAGACGCTCTTAATCACGGTAATCTGGAACAACTACAAGATCCAAAGTTTACGGCATTCAAAAATAAAACATTGGAACTTTCAGTTGAATCAGGATGCATATTATGGGGCTATCGCACTATAATACCGACCAAATTGCGTAAGCAAATTTTAGAAGATTTACATAAATCACACCTTGGAATTGTGAAAACAAAGATGCTAGCAAGATCTTACGTATGGTGGCCAAAAATGGACACCGAAATAGAAAAAAGTATAAGTGGGTGCACACCTTGTCAGTCATTGCTACCGAGTCCAGGGAAAAGTTACACAATTCCATGGGTACCAACAAGTAAACCATGGTCAAGAATTCACATCGATTACGCAGGCCCGGTCAATTCATTTTATTTATTGGTGATAATTGATTCACATTCTAAATGGGTGGAGGTTTTTAAAACCAAAACCATAACCTCGAAATTTACAATACAGAAATTGAGAGAAACATTTTGCAGGTACGGGTTAGTCGACGTCATCGTTAGCGATAACGGACGCCAGTTTACGTCAGAAGAATTCCAAAAATTCACCAAAGCAAATAGAATTCAGCACATTTTCACGGCACCGGGACATCCGGCAACCAACGGCCAAGCCGAAAATTTTATAAAATGTTTAAAAAAATCATTGATAGCTAGTTTAACGGATACCGATCCAGAAAATTTCGAATTAGTATTAAATAGATTTCTAATAGATTATCGTAGTATGAAAAACATGAGTACAGGAGAATCGCCAGCCAAATTATTATTCAAAAGAGAATTAAAAACAAGATTTAGTTTATTGAAACCACCGTCGACACAAGATAAGATCTTAGAAAGGCACAGATCAAATATGAATAAACAAAAAGGGAAAAGAAATTGCGAGTTTCAGGTGGGTCGAAAAGTGTTGGTACGCGATTATTCCACAGTAAACAAACCCAGCTGGACACCAGCAGTGATTAAAGAAAAATTTGGTTCGAGAAACTATAGTTGCATATTAACTCAGACGGGGCGCACAATTAAGCGCCATTTAGACCAAATAAGGGATCTGAGGGTAGCCGAAAACGACGAGCAGGGAACCCCAAATGTCGAAATAGTCGAGCAGCCGCCATCAGAAACCGAGGAGGAGGCCGTCAACTTGGAAGAAGAGGAGACAGACAAAGAGAGTAATCAGGGCCAATTAGCTAACACCCTAGAAGAAGAAAGGAATGCGGAAGCAGACATACCACGAACAACCAAAGAAGGTCCTACTCCATCCAGCGACCGTCCACCTCGGGCTAGTGCCCGTCAGGCATTAAGAAAATTAGAATCTCAACGTCAAAAGAATCTCATTTAGAGGGAGTTGTAGTGTATCGAACTAAATGATGTATCAAGTATTCTTGTAGTCTATCGAACTATATAGTGTATCGATTATTCTGTACTTACAACCCTAAGATATCGATGTAAAACTTACCGACCTAAGAAAGAACTGAATTGTTAGAATAGAAGAAATAAAGAGCTCTCTTGGATTTTGACTTCCGCTCAAGCAAGTCGTGTTTTCCCCTTGCTCTGGGACTTTTCAATTTGTAATTGTTGTAGGCTTTGGCCGTAATAGATAAAATGAAAAAACCACAAATTTGAACTTTTTCGTGTTTCTTCCTTTCTCTTTTATTTCCAATATTTCGGCTAAATTTGTTAGCCGTCATCAGGGAACACTTGGTACTTTCTCCTGTGAGCTACATTCGTTAACTTAATGTGTAAATTCTAGGTTTTCAAAAAAATTACGACGATGCCTCGTAGTTATAAAAAGGAATTTAAAAAAAGCGGTATTGCCGAACAATCGCAATTGATTGATTTTCAACTGATAGTAGAACATATCGCACACTTATCACTAAATTGGCACAACTCAAAACTTTGCATTTCTCGGGCTAACAGTCAATAACTCTCGACGTCTGTAAAAACCATTTCTTTTTTAAACTTATATTATTTTTAAATAACTGCAGAATCAATAAATATAAATCTTATTTTTCCACGTGTTCCTTTTGCAGCAGTAAAATGTTGGCAAACATGAAAAAAGTGATCGAAAAAATTTTGAATTGTGCCGGTTTAGTGATTAGTGTGCGATGTGTATTTTTTTCTATATAATTGCCTTAATTCCGATTGGGTAGTTTCATATCGTGTATCAGTCGCTTAAAAGTTGTTTTATGGAATCTTTAATAAAAGTTCATTGAATAATGCTACAGGAAATGAGTATCAAAGAAGTATCACCCTAATGCATATGTTCCGTGCAATTGGGAACAAAATGATATTTTATTTTGGCCGAATCAAAATGTACTTTACATAATGGTCTTTTAAGGTCAAAATAGGGCATACGTTTCATTTTTACTTTATTTGTGTTTCCTTCATAGACAATTCGACATCGAAGCCGAATAATCAAGGCAACTTTACTTATACATAGGTCAGAGAAGGCAATAAAATAAATAATTTTTTAGACCTTATATCGCCGTTAACTTCGAACGGACTTATTAATCGAAATTAAGACAATAATTTGGTATATATGCCTTAAAAACGTACCTCATTTGGATATCAAATTTAAGTCAGTATTAGGGCATTTAAGAGGAACTTTTTTAAACATATTTTCGACCAAAAATATTCTTTAGAGTCAGATTTAATTTAACGCCCTATATAGGTCAAACTTAGGTAGCTTCGACCTTGTAAAATTTACTTTGATGTTAGGTCATTTTTAAGCCAGAAATTTAGTTAAGAATAGGTAAAATTTAAACAAAATATGTAGGTCGAATGGACATAAGGCTGGCCATATTTCCCTTTTTTTGCTTTTTGGGGGCCCTTATACGTATACCTGTGTGCCGAATTTTGACGTGATTGATCCAGCCGTTTGGAAGGAGACCCGACGACACACAGATGGATGGACAGATTGTCATGTCAAAATCGATCTAGTTTTCGAACCTGATCAAGAATATATACATATATTTGTCTTTATCTATGGAGCTTAGCTCTGGAGGTTACAAGATTCGCACTAAACTAATATACCCTGCTTACGCTGAGTATAACAAGGAAATAAAGCCACAAATATTGCGTAAAGAGTTTATTGAAAGCCAAACATTGACAGAACTGTAAACAAGCTATTCAAAATTTACAATCATCTTATTGGACTATGAACTTATAGAATTGGGTACCTAAAGAATTTAAAAATGTGATTTAATTCCAAATTAAATAATTTTTTTTTTTCATAATTACCCAGTGGAATGACTCGAGTCTCAAAAACATCTCCTACCATGGATCTTGCATTTGAATGGGTCTTCTTAACAAATTGTCCCACAAATTGTTGGTTATTAAATAGATCCTTTGAAATGTGTAGAAAAAATTATTGAAATATTTGAGAGTAAAAGAAAAATAGCTTGGCCATATTTACCACAACGTAATAGCCACGTTTGTTGGTAAGGCCCAACTCTTTTAAGCTGAACTGAATGTTATAGGGAGCGCCATCATCCCGGCGACTAACAAAAGCAACAGCGTACGAATTATGTCCTGATTTCACAGGAGTAATCGCGCGTGCCCACACCTTGAGAATATTTTCAAAATTATGCTATGGAAATTCCAATGTATGAAACTCAACTTTCTGAAGTACCTCAATATCATTTTTAAGTGCAATCCTACGTCCTTGTATGCCTAAAGGATCTTGGTTAACAGCAATAACATCCCTAAATTTTTATAAAAAATAATAAGTACATTTAATCGAGTATTTGAAGATACAAGAAGAAGGAAGCCTACCGATTCTGTAAGATCTCCTTAATCTCTGGACGTACAGTTAGCAAATCCGTTGACATGAGAAGTGGAGCAGCCAAAATAGCCCAAATGGCCATCTGAGTTTTACTCTGATCATAGCTTAGACCATAGTTGCCAAGAAGGAGCTGTAAAAAGAATATATTCGAAGAATCGAATTCGGATTTGAAAATTGAATTATCCATCTCGTACATGTGCTTCAATAGTCTCACAACTAAAAATTTTCAGGTTTTCAAAGAACGCAGTTTAAACGATTCAGTCTAGGTTCATTTGAATGATGAAGAAATTGGCATAAATGTTTCTCGTTTCCGTAACAAAAACTGTGAACATATTCCTTGCATTTACTTCAATTTAACAAATTTTTAGTTGCGACACTATGGAAACACATGGGCGATCTGTCTACCATATCAGGATCATTCCAATGCCCTGGGCCAGCGTGCGGTTGAATGCGGTCTTGATTTTTCGCGAAATAATCCATTATGCTTGCGAGTGAATTATACGAATCCTGAATGTCATCCCAGTTTCGCCATAAATTGCAATGTTCCTTCAATGCCTCATAGTTTGGCTATTTTGATTTCATTCAAAGTCAAATATTTATCCAATTACACAGCTTGGCTCTTAACGTAATTTACTTACAAGCTTGCCCCCTTCTTCCTGATAAACTGGCCAACTGCAAGAATAAATCATTGGGCGTCCAGTTTGATTTAATAAACGACCAAATTCCGGGTAGCCATGGTCCATAGTGTCTGTGTCTGCATAGCATCCATCCAATTTAACGTAATCAACTTCCCAATCGGCAAAAGTTTTTGCATCTAGCTCCATATGATTTATGACGCCTGGATAACCGGCGCAAGTATAAGTACCATAATCTTGATACAGCCCGAACTTCAGTCCTTTATCATGAATCTAAAAAAAGAAATAACCTCAGTGAAAAACGCATAATTACACCTTTTTCGGCCTCACATAATCCGCCAATGCCTTTAGTCCACTGGGAAAACGTTTTCTGTCTTCCAAAAGCTTTTCAGTGAAATTATCTCGTTGCTTTTCCAACCAGCAATCGTCTATTATGACATACTCATATCCTGCAGATGCGTATCCTTCCGATGCCATCAAATCAGCTGTCCGTTTAAAGAGATTCTCACTGAAAGAGAAAATAAATTGGGGCCTTGAAGCTACACCGATTACATAAGTTTATAAAATTTGGACTTTTCGCGAGGCAGAGCCAAAATGGTGACAGATTCGCAGTCGCTATCACGAACTTGATTTCGAATTCATAATATAATTTTGATGAAACTGTATATGTATCAAGCTAGCCGGGACATATTGGAATTTCCTGAAAAATTTTAGGGTGCTGAAATGTGCCCATTTTGTGCTATCATGTGCCGTATAGAAGGTAGGTAGGTTGAAGTGGCTGCCACTTAGGCCGTTAATCGGCCCATTGTGATACCAAGGAGGTTTTCTTGTATTGTGTGAATGTGTGTCTTTTTATGTAGTGTGCCCCTAACATGCGATTTTTGAAAAACCAGTGCTAGGCTTGGAACATTACACTCCGTTTCGCCTGTGCCGGGAATCGAACCTCGGACCCTGGGATCAAGAGCATAGCACGCATCCCCTACGCTATCCCAGAGCCACGTGCCGTATAGAAAAAAAAGAAAAAAAATTCTCAAGCGATGCGATTTTTATGAGGAAGTCATTTTTTTTGTATCAAGTTGGCCGGGACTTTTCATTTCTTAAGAACCGCAATTATTGTGCCGAGATGTGCTTGAAATGTGCTACTATGTCCTAAGTCAGACATACCTTAAAGATGTTCCGGAACATTTAGTTCATAGGTAAAAGACGCAAGAGGCAAAGAAACTTTTCCTTGCGTTTTGCGTCTCTTGCCAAAGAGTATTAATATATAAAGAGCCGCCAACGTACTCTATGGCGAATCCCATTTTTCACTCGTTCTCGATGATACCACGTAGATGACGATACACTATGCTTTGGCAAACGAAACACTCAAAAAGAACGAAATCGAGGAAAGAAAGACACTCGAAATGTAGGAATTGATAGAAAGGATCAAAACAAAAACGAAAATCTGACTTCTCGCCTTTAAGCATTGAGAACCGGTTTTCATGTCTTATAGTTTTTCGGCAGTTCAGCGCTGTGCTGTTATTCTTTCGATTGCGTGCCGCACTTATACGTATATATGAGTTTGTGTGTGCGCCAATGTACATGCATACGTTTGTGTTTGGCAGACCTGGGCAAACCCAATTAAAAAATTTTGCAATTGCAATTACTTGTAATTGTAATTGAAGGTTCTCAATTAAAATTTTATGTAATTGTAATTAAAAAATTTCCAATTCCAATTACAGGTTATTGTAATTCAAAGACCTCAATTACAATTACAAGTAATTGTAATTGAAACACCTCAATTACATTACACAAAACAAGTAGGAAATCTTTCAGCCCAACGCTCTCTCAAACTCATATCTATATCGCAATATCCCTTTCGGAAATATAATATGTCGTTGGACACCATAACGTGCATTAAGTCTTCGATGACATTTTTAATGATACATGCGTGCTTCAAGTAGGCATTTTGGTCAATCATCCAAACAAGCTTGCTTACTTCAGTGGCTTAAGCGTATGCTCAGCTACCGGGAGTACCTGCACTAGCTCATGAGTTCGAGTCTCGGCCGAGCCGAAGAATTAAAAAAATAAAAACACAGAAATGGAAAAATTAAAAAAGAATAAAATGAAACAAGTAAGGGTATAATAATCAGGCGCATCGTACAATACAATACCCGACACATCGAAACAGTTATCTTTATACATGTTAATCGGAGGCTTAAAAACAAGCTAAAATTCTCAGTTTCATTAAAAAATCGAAAAAAATTCCGGTTTTTGGACAGTTATGGGATTTTTCTGACATATTTTGTATGGTTTATCTCGACTGGTTGTAGGTGCTACACACAATCACACAAACGCAATATACCCTCGACACAGAGTATGTCGGGTATAAAAATTTAAAATATATAACAGTACAAATTTCTTACAAAATATTCGTAAACAGTAGTTTTGCTTACTGCACCAAAAAACACCATCGACATTATGATTACTCTTCGATCACCCTTCGTAAATGTAACATTTGTTATTATTGGTTATCTATTATACGCACGTGTAAGATTTCTATTAAAATTTGCAGTTATTGTTATATTATATCATAATTTGAGATATCTTTGTTTTTTTCGGTCGGTGTTTGTTGGAAATTGTGATTCGTGTTAAAATAACTAAACCCGTGATAAAATTGAAAGTCAAATTTTTATTTGTAGGTATTCTTTTCGGCAAATATTTTGAAAAAGAGTAAAGTGCAGCATATGAATGAAAAACGAGAGCAAACACAGATCGATTTAATTTACTACCAATAACATTATTCAGGCTTTTGAAAATGGACCATCGTCTTCTGGAATCAAAGCAAAATGCCTCATATGCACAGACAGAAGCACTTTTATCAAGGCATCTCCTGGCGTGACCTCGAATTTGGTGACACATTTGAAGAGGAAACATAAGGACGAATTCGAAAGCTATAAAAGAAGAAAGTTGGAACTCTGTGATGGAAAAAGCAAAACGGGTCAAGATCTTTTTAACGAAGATATTGCTAATGTTGTTATCCAAACAGCCATTCCGCTTTGTGCAGTCGGAAGCGCAGAATTAAAAAAAAATTTTTGAAAAACATGTTAAGCTTAGTGTTGCTAGCCGCAGAATTATTACCCGCTTGATAAAGAAGCGTTTTGAGAGCAAAAAGAAAAAAAATATGCTTGCTATAAAAGCAAATAAATATTTTTGAACAACCGCTGATGTGTGGTCCAGCAAGCATAAGAGCTTTTTCCGCTATACTTGCCATTGGCTAGACGAAAATTTAAAAAGGGTCTCAGTGGCATTGGCTTTCAAACGCTTTACTGGCTCCCACGCTTTCGATCGTGTTGCTGACATGATAAACGGAATAACTCACGAATATGAACTGAATCCAAAGAAGATTACAGCTACCGTTACTGATAATGGCTATAATTGTGTAAAAGCCTTTAAGGAATTTGGCGTAGAAACTTATGTGTTAGTTATTTTGTTTGTAGGACTATATTTAAGAAATATAATAATTTTATTTCTAAGTTTGATGCAGAATTAGCGGAAGAATCTGATTGCGTTTCGGATAACGAAAGCAACTGTATAGATGACGACGACTATGAAGTGGAGTTTTCAGATTTGACCAAATCTCCTACAGTTCGGCTGTCAAAACACTACCGGTGTGCCAGTCACACCATAAATTTAATAGCGACAAAAGATTTCAATGCCGCAGTTTAAGGAGACAGTGAACTTTATAACGTTCATCATAACCTATGAATTTGCTATGATTTAATTATTTTCTTGTTTTTTCAAAGCTACAAAACAATTTTAGGCCTTATCTAAGTGCAATGCGCTTTGGAAGAAAGCCAATAGACCAAAGTCGTCGGAAATTATTCAACGTTTTCTGGGGTTGTCGCTGAAAACACCTTGTGTTACGCGCTGGAACTCGATGTATGACGCTGTCCGACAAATTTTGTCAAAAGAGGCACTGTTGAACGAATTCTGCACCGAGTTGTAGACTCCTACGCTCCATGTAACGGACTTGGCTTATCTAAAAGAATACACCGAGGTAATGACGCCCTTGGCTACAATGCTGGACTTTCTACAGGGTAATAACAATAATATATTTCCATATATTAACTGCACCGATTTTATAATTTTTTTTTTCAATAATTCTCGTTAAGGTGATGCAAACAATTACCACGGATTGTTAAAGCCTTAATTAACAACATTGAAAATAAAGATGGATAAACTCAAAAAGGACGGAGGTCTTGGATTATTGGCAAAAGCTCTGGCAACTATGCAGAATACTTTACTCTGACGCTTCACTGACTTTTACAGCTTAGGCGAACAATCACATGACGCTATTGTTGCAGCTATGTCCCGTCCTGCAGTGAAATTAAAGTGGTTTAAGCCAATATCTGTCATGCAGGTCGAACCGAGCAGAACATGTGGCAAATTTTTGAGGAATATGCGCAAAGATTTGATTTCCATCTATCAAAAACTATTGCGGAAAGTCCTACCACTTCGCAATTATCCGATATACTTATTTGATTTCGGTGACGTTAGCTGCCAAGGTAAAATGACTACTTACAAAACAAATTTCATTTATTTTCAAAATAATATTCTGAGAACGCAGATCTTTCTGAACCAATTGAAAATGACGTTGTTCTCGAAGTGGAGCTTCGAAAATTTTTATGCCATGGAGACACTTCGCTAGCATCCTTAAATAATTATCCTACGATTCGCCGAGTGTTTGAACGATCCACTACGCCACTAACATCGTCTGGCTCAGTTGAACGATTATTTTCATTTGCTGGGATTGTTTTGGCACATCGACGCAGTTGTTTGGAGGACGGGAATTTTGAAAAGTTAGTTTTGCTAAAAGCTAACAATAGCTTTAACTAATATGTTATAATTAAAAGAAAAAAAATTTTTTTCAATCTTTTGTACATTCAGTAGTGGTCCTCTGCAGGTTCGCAAATTTTACGAAATGGGCAACTTTGCGAAATGCGAAACGAACTGTCAAAATTTATATAGAGGAAATTTTACGAAGCGTGACAAACTTTCCCATTGGTTTTTGCTTCGCAAAACGTCGTAAACTACCAAAGAGTATAGATATAGAAGAGGCGCGTAAAGGTAGAAACACTCACGCACTGCGCCGCAGTGCCATCTGTCACATAGAAATCAAAGTGTATGAAAATGTATGAAAGCAGACACTCAAAAAATTAGCATGGCATAGCGTTCTAAAGGTTTTAGATTTCTATGCTAATTTGACAGCTGTAGTGTTGCCATTATTTGGAGACTTGCACTGAGACTTGCATTGTTTGGAGAGCTGCCCTTTCTAGTTTATTTCCATATTATTTTGCTTTGCGTCACTGTTTACTATAAATTTTCTCTATGCCATGCCATGCCACGCAGTGCGCCGCAGTGCGTGGGTGTTTCTACCTTTACGCGCTCTACGCTTTTCACTCATTAGTTTTTCACGCATATCGAAAGAATATGAACAAAACAAAGATGAGAAAGGAAAGAGAATATGCGAAAAATTACTTTGCAACCAAAACCAGTTCTGGCTCTCCTTTCTCTTTCACTCATTAGCACTTAGCCCACGTTTGTACGTGGACGTTGTGTGCTTCGAACATTTTTGGCTGCTTAAAAATTGAAAAATCATTTTTCGAGTCTGTCGCTTATGTTGTTTATCTGTTGCTACCCGTACAACGCAGCGAAGCCGCCGTTTTGTAGCGTGCTTTCCAGCAAGCGATTTACGGAAAGGTGGTGGTCTTGTCGGCTGTAAGATGCTTGTTTGAAAATATATGTTCTTTTGAAACTTGTTATACATATAATTGGTAAGCTCTCAATTTAATTTTTAACGTGTAGGGCCGTTAAAAAAGGTAGTTAAAACAATATTTTTATGTTTTTTTGCCATCAGTCTTTACATTTCCTAGAAAATAATAATATTTTCTGTAATGAAACTTACCCATTATCCATAATTCTCACATTTAAAAACGTAAACGGCTTACCCTTTTTTAACCCTTTTCTGCCGAACGGCAGAAAAAACCCATTTTATAAAAACAAATTTTTAGAAACATAAATAAATAAATAAATTCGGAAACATATGTAACTAAATTCCCACGGCGCACTAGCAAAGAGAATTAATTCCAGGCGAAATTTTGAGCGCCTTCTTACTTTTTACTTCTCTCCTTAGTTCTCCTCCCTAATTATCATTAAGAAACATATAAGTACGATTCTGCATTAAAAGACAATACACGACTCACTGCAATTAAACACATGAGAGTGGTAGAGACGGACGACATTACATCTCCGTCCCTCTTATGAGTTTCTTTCAGTGAGTCGTGTTTTGCCTCTTAATGTAGAACCGCACTTAGCAACAACAACTTTCTAGCTTTCACAGTGATGAAAATTCAAAATTTTACTCGTAAGTTTTGGAGAAAAGTATTTTCAAGTTTTACAGGCTTTACTCTCAAATAGCTAATAAAATCCCATATCCTTTTTTACTTCAAACATAAATTCAAATATATTTCTGTGTGAATTTTAATTGAACATCTTAGAAAATTTTTTAAATGTAAAAAAATTTTTATAAGGTGCAAGAAATTTGAAACTCCTTAGCACCCCAAAGGCGCTGATGAGTCACGAGTGGCGAAGTGACGAAACATGGCCATTAGGGTGGGTCGTTCTTATATGAAAAAAAAAAAAAGTTGTATGATCGCGTTGGAATAGTAAAATTATGTTTCCTTATGTATAAAAAATAATTTTGTGTAAAAAAAAATTCAAAATAAGCTGCATCTTCATACCGCGCAAGCGGATTGAAAGTTGGAAAAAAAAATTTATATGAGATTTTTCCGACTTCAATGATAAAATTTAGAATTTCTCAGCTTTAATCTCATTTTTTAAATACATTATGTTCCCAGATATTTTTTGTCATAAAACTATCTTTCAAAGGAAAGCAACGAAACTACGATCGACCAAAATTTTACGGAGATATGGTCGAAGAAACTCAGACCTGAGGAAATTGCTCCAAGACATGCCAAAAATGTGTTCGAACCTATCAATTTCGTAACCATTTGGAAGAAGGCATATTGCCATTTCAAAAAAATCTTCCTTGAAGAAAATCGGTTATTTCATAAGGTTGTTATAACAATTTATATATTTATCTATTTATCGGTTTCATTTCAGAACGTGCCCTGAAAAAAAAGTCCATGAAAGTTTAAAATCCTTCTACTTGAGCTCGAACAGGAAAAAACAACGCTCAATTACGATTATAGATTTTTTAAATCGGTTCACAGAAACCAAAGTTACACGGCTTTGAAATTGGACAATTTATTATTTTTAAATCCTGTGTTAGTTAAAAAACAAGTAAGAAAGCTAAAGTCGGTCAAGCCCGACTTTGAAATACCCAGCGTCCCGACATTATGAGTGCACTATGTTTTTCTTCTCTATTTGTGGGCGTGGCAGTGGGAAGGCCACATAAATTATTTCTCTACACCCTTCATTCGCCTTGGTGAACCTATGTTGCGAATTTGAAGCTTCTACGCCTTTTACTTCGGAAGTTACGAAAAATCTTCATTTGTGGGCGTGGCAGCGGGCGGGCCAGTTAAATTTTTTCCCTACACCTTTTGTTTGCCTTGGTCAACCTATGTTGCGAATTTGAAGCGTCTACGCCTATTAATTCGGAAGTTACGAAAAATCTCCATTTGTGGGCGTGGAAGTGGGCGGGCCATATAAATTTTTTTCCTATACCTTTTATTCGGCTTGGTCAACCTATGTTGCGAATTTGAACCTTCTACGCCTTTTACTTCACAAGTTACGATAAGCCCTTACTTGTGGGCTTATTTGTGGGCGTGGCTCACGGAGGGCGGCGTCCATTTTTTGCCAGGATATGTCCCTTTTTGTAGTTTACCAGTACACCAAATATCAATGGATTGTGTTGAGTGGTTCGCAAGTAACAAGCATTTTACTGAAAACACATTATATTCATTTGTGGGCGTGGCAGTGGGCGGATGTCTCCCATTTTTACTTAGGATCATACTCGGATCCCGATATGCCTGTGTGCCAAATTTCGATTTGATTGGTCCAGCCGTTTCGGAGGAGATCCGACCACGGACGGACGGACAGACGGACAGACGGACAGACGGACAGACGGACGGACGGACGGACAGACGGACATGTCTAAATCGATTCAGTTTTTGATCCTGATCATTTCTATATATATATGTCTATATCTCCGGAGCTTAGTTCTCCCTGTTACAAGATTCGCACAAAACTAATATACCCCGCTTACGCTGGGTATAAAAATGCCGAAAAGTATACTACATTTTTTTTTGATTCGATAATGAGCTCATGTTTGGGAGAAATATATAGCAAAGTCATACCCGACAAACTCTGTGTCGAGGGTATATGGCATCTTTTCGTTCGTACTCGAGATAGACTTAAAAAAAAATTATATAGAAATGGTTAGTATCACCAGGAAATTCCATTTAGCCATATCGGTCTGTTACAGTTTTCTTATCGAAGGAGTTGAGCAATCTTGACTAAATTTGTTTACTATGGAGATTTATACCCACAAACCCTCGACACAGAGTTTGTCGGGTATGACTTTGCTATATATTTCTCCCAAACATGAGCTCATTATCGAATCAAAAAAAAATGTAGTATACTTTTCGGCATTTTTTTTAAACTAACACAGGACCGAAAACGGTCGTGGTCGAAACACGGTGAACCGGCGGAAACGGTGGCCAAGCCAGGATTGACGGCCAGGAAGGTTTTGCTGTGTTTTTGGTGGGATTGGCAGGGAATTATCTACTATAAGCTGCTCCCATACGGCAAAACTCTTAACTCGGAACTCTACTGTCAACAATTGGACCGTCTGAAGGAAGCAATCGCCCATAAGCGGCCAGCTTTGGCCAATAGGAGAGGAATTGTGTTCCATCAGGACAACGCCAGGCCACACACATCGATGGTGACTCGCCAGAAGCTCCGGGAGTTTGGTTGGGAGGTTCTTCTGCATCCACCTTATAGTCCGGACCTGGCACCAAGTGATTACCATCTGTTCCTGTCCATGGCGAACAATTTTGCTGGTGAAACATTCGCTTCAAGAGAGGCTTCTGAAATTCGACTGTCTCAATTTTTTGCTAATAGGAACGAGGGCTTCTATGAGAGAGGCATAATGAAATTACCTTTAAAATGGCAACAAGTTATCGAACAAAACGGCGCATATTTGACCTAAATCGGGTCATTCTAACTATCTTAAATAAAGCCCTCAATTTAATGCAAAAATAATGGATTTCTTTTTACTACACCTAATATATAAATTGTTATAACAACCTTATGAAATAACCGATTTTCTTCAAGGAAGATTTTTTTGAAATGGCAATATGCCTTCTTCCAAATGGTTACAAAATTGATAGGTTCGAACACATTTTTGGCATGTCTTGAAGCAATTTCCTCAGGTCTGAGTTTCTTCGACCATATCTCCGTAAAATTTTGGTCGATCGTAGTTTCGTTGCTTTCCTTTGAAAGATAGTTTTATGACCAAAAATATCTGGGAACATAATGTATTTAAAAAATGAGATTAAAGCTGAGAAATTCTAAATTTTATCATTGAAGTCGGAAAAATCTCATATAAATTTTTTTTTCCAACTTTCAATCCGCTTGCGCGGTATGAAGATGCAGCTTATTTTGAATTTTTTTTTACACAAAATTATTTTTTATACATAAGGAAACATAATTTTACTATTCCAACGCGATCATACAACTTTCGTAAAAACGACCCAGCCTAATGGCCATGTCCGCCCACAGGCGGGAGGTGCAATGCGGTTAAGCTCGAATAATATTCAATAATATGAAATATATTTAACACCGCGATCATTAACAGATCTTTTTGATCTTTTTTGCCATATACATATAAAATAAAAAAACCCTGAGCACGGGAGTAGACTTAAGCAAATCTTTGCTAAAGTCAAAACTAGAGGAAGATTGGTTAACCGAAGGTTAATAATTCCTCAATACCACTAATTTTTTACTATTAGTGTGTATATTTCTCAGGAGGTTTTGAAATTCTTCACTTATAAGGTGCAAGAAATTTGAAACTCCTTAGCACCCCAAAGGCGCTGATGAGTCACGAGTGGCGAAGTGACGAAACATGGCCATGTCCGCCCACAGGCGGGAGGTGCAATGCGGTTAAGCTCGAATAATATTCAATAATATGAAATATATTTAACACCGCGATCATTAACAGATCTTTTTGATCTTTTTTGCCATATACATATAAAATAAAAAAACCCTGAGCACGGGAGTAGACTTAAGCAAATCTTTGCTAAAGTCAAAACTAGAGGAAGATTGGTTAACCGAAGGTTAATAATTCCTCAATACCACTAATTTTTTACTATTAGTGTGTATATTTCTCAGGAGGTTTTGAAATTCTTCACTTATAAGGTGCAAGAAATTTGAAACTCCTTAGCACCCCAAAGGCGCTGATGAGTCACGAGTGGCGAAGTGACGAAACATGGCCATGTCCGCCCACAGGCGGGAGGTGCAATGCGGTTAAGCTCGAATAATATTCAATAATATGAAATAAATTTAACACCGCGATCATTAACAGATCTTTTTGATCTTTTTTGCCATATACATATAAAATAAAAAAACCCTGAGCACGGGAGTAGACTTAAGCAAATCTTTGCTAAAGTCAAAACTAGAGGAAAATTGGTTAACCGAAGGTTAATAATTCCTCAATACCACTAATTTTTTACTATTAGTGTGTATATTTCTCAGGAGGTTTTGAAATTCTTCACTTATAAGGTGCAAGAAATTTGAAACTCCTTAGCACCCCAAAGGCGCTGATGAGTCACGAGTGGCGAAGTGACGAAACATGGCCATGTCCGCCCACAGGCGGGAGGTGCAATGCGGTTAAGCTCGAATAATATTCAATAATATGAAATATATTTAACACCGCGATCATTAACAGATCTTTTTGATCTTTTTTGCCATATACATATAAAGTAAAAAAAAATTATTTTGCCCAAAAAATTATTTGTACGAACTCATATTTTGCACATGCATGACAACGAAAATCCTTCTAACACACACGCACACATATGAAAAGTTGTTATTCCGGTTTGTGTCTAAAGCAGGGGTCGGCAAAATGGGTATGTAATTGTGTGAGTGAGAGCAGAGCGGCTACTAAAAATAGCCGAAAATAAACCAAAAAAATGCTGAAACTAGCTAAAAATAAAAGCTAGAAGTAGCATAAAAGAGCTAAAGCTGACGGAAAAAGCTATAAATTTCCGCATACCCGCTCTCGATGTTGCATGCTCGGCTGATCCCGTCAAACTGAGACAAGAGCGTAAGCAATACGTGTGAGTAGCTGTCGCAAAAATTGTTCCTAGCGTGCCGACCCCTGGTCTAAAGGCAAGCGAAAGTAATTCGTCAACGCAGGCGTGCATAAGGTCAGCAATAGCGCAACCGAAGGGGTTAGCCCCCGAAATAAACATAAGGCTCTCTAAAAAGTTTTTATATAGGAATAAGTTTTGAGAAATTTAACTTTTATTGAATAAATAAAAAAGGCTACCTCATATTTTGTATTGAAATCAAACTCAAGTAAATATGTATGACTTTCATAAGAACTTTTTACGCAGACCCTTGAAAAAAAATTTTAACTCCGCGCCTGAAAGACATTGGTTGGTTACGTTTTCATTTGCTTTCTGTATTTCTTTCCATTTCTTTGTTTTGGTTATTTTCTACTATCGCACGTGGTATATTCTCTTATGATATGCATGAAACTCAGAAAGAGGGAAGTGAGAAAATTGCGAAATGCCGCCTCTTCTATATCTATACTCTTTGTAGCTACCATATATTACTATATATGTCACTCTCATAGATTTTGGGTGGGACGTTTCGCGCCAGTCAGAAAGAGATGTTACTCGGCAGGCAAAAAAAGAGCGAGAGAAAAATACTTTTGGTGAGTACCTAAGTGAAAAATTCTCATTTTGGTGGGTACCCAAGACCGTGGTGGGTACCCAAGACCGTGTTGAAAAGAGCCAAAATAGAAACGGCTCCTGAGTGACATATATAGTTATATATGGTAGCTACTTCGCATAATATGTTGGGGCGGGCGTACACAGCTAATCGCGTTTGACAAGCCTAGGACTTATTGGTCCAAATGGGCTTACACCTTATTTTGAAAAACAAAGAAACAGTTGGAAGATAGCTAAGCTTTAATTTATGGAAAACCAATTTATCAAATTAAAAATAGTTACGCATTATACCGTAATATATTTCTGGAATGTTTTAAACTTGCCGTCAAACATGTTTAACGATGTGAAAACCTTAAACAGCTGGTCCGTTTCCGTATTTCAAAGAATGGCTGCAGTAAGTTTTGGTATTCGTATTTTATTTGAATTAACTAAACTAAATTAAATTGGGTTTACAGGTTAAAAGTAATGAGATGAAACGGCAACACCACAAATGGTTGCGTTCGCAAGTGCAAACCCTACTCCATGGCGTGCTTGAAAAAATATCAGGAAGGCCAGAAAAATTTGAGGTAGTGAAAGAACAATTTAAAAAATTTCAAATATGTTACAAATATTTTTAAATTGCAGAAACCAACTGCCAAAATATTTTATGAAGAGCTGCAAAAAACTGGTTGCTTAACTAACATGCCATGGGTAATAATGCGCCATAAAATGAGGCACCTAAAGGGGACGTACATAAAAGCGGTAAACTGGAAATCCAATACCGGCGCTGGGCTCCTTGAAGAAGGTGATTCAAAAGGGGTTTCCCTTAATATCCGAAAGCTTTGCCCTTTTTACTCGGACCTGACCCAGATTTTCGGCATTCGGAAAAATGTAAACGTGCCAGTGGTCATAAGCAGTACGGACAGCATTGGAGCGCTTTTAACCCTGGAAGGTCATCGTTATTTTTATAACGCAAAGATCATCCTTCGTCGAATCGACTACGGCATTATCAAAAGTCGTTTTAAAATATCCCTGTATATTAAAGCTCACAAAAATTTTTAGTTTTATATTATTTTGTTTATCAATAATCGATATATAATAAAATCAAGTCGTTACTTTGCAGTTTTTTTATTCAAAAATAACGATTTCACAGCTCTCCTTCATTTGGTTTTTTTTTTTTAAACATTAATAAAAATATATAAAAAATAAGTAAATTAGGCACACATTTTTTATCGGTGTGATTTTTTCTTGTAGTTAATACTATAAACTAAAAAGGAACACATTTTTTAGGAACGACAGCTTTCATTTTGTGCAAGAGGCACAAAGCTCTATTTTGTGCTCCCCGCAGAGGCTTTTCATGCACTTTGCGCACGATGATTTTGTCATTCGTCGCTTAGCAGATGGACAAATAGCGCAAATCTTACGTTTTTTAATACTTTTTTCATGATTATCTCGTTCGGGGTTCTTATCATTAGGAATAAGGTTTTCAATATTTGATCGCAGCGACGTAGATAATGTTGGTACTTCAAGTCTATTTGTCAAATGACCTTGGATAAGATCAAAATACAATTTTTTCATGAATTCAGTTGGAATTTCTTTCTTATTCGAGCGAAGAGTTCCAACAATAGTCAACTTATATGGTTCGCATAAAAGTGACTTAGCAAGTGGGATGGACGTAAACCAATTGTCCATGGTCACGTTTCTGTTTGAGCCATGTACAGTTTTACTCAATTCTTTGACGTAGTACTCACCAAGTGGAAGGTTTGTTTTGTTTGAGCCTTTTCCCATATACGGCAAAGCATCAACCATGTACTTCGTGCCACTATCGCACATCATAACTGTTTTGAGCCCATATTTTGCTGGCTTGTTTGGAATGTACATTCGGAAACTGCATTTGCCCCTAAACGCCAGTAGTTGTTCGTCAATCGTAAGGTATTTCCCAGGCGTATAGTTATCGCGGCATTTTTGAATAAAAATCTCCCAAATTTTTCTAATTGGGGCAAACTTGTCTCCAATTAATTGAATACGTACAGATTTGTCGTCGAATCGAATACAAGACATAAGGAACTTGAATCTGGCTTTTGTCATTACTGAAATATATTGCATTCCACTATAGGATTTGTCAAACAACTCGTTTGCAGACAGATGCTGGTCCTTTTTAACTGCTGTCAGTACCAAAATTCCAATAAGTGCTGCTATTTCTTTCGAAGAAGTAGTTTTTCTTTGAACTTCATCTGTATCAACAAGCAAATTAGACTTACGACTGTCAATCTCAACGTTTGTCCATTGAACGATTTCCTCTATGATTTCTGTTGTAATAAACATTTGAAAGCACTGCAGCGGGTCTGTAATATTTTTGCATTGACGCGCTGGTCCGCGAGCCTGATGTACGATATTTAAACCATAACGATGAGATTTTCCTTTTGTCGCCGACCACTTATGTTGATTTTTTCCTCGCAAAATATTTTTACCGAACGAAACTATGTTTGACTTGGCTTTCAATAGATGTAAGGGAATATTGTCTTCATCTGTGTCTGTTGAATCCTCTGACGAACTTGCATCATCAAAATTTTCGTCCTGTTCGATCTCCAGATCAGATTGTACTTCGTTGTCGTCTAAAGCCACGTCTATTTCATCGTCTTGTTCGTAGTCGTCGTCACACATTGCAAGAAACTTTTCAATCTCTTCTTCTGTATATCTTTTAGTGGCACTCATCTTTAATTATTACTGTAAAAACCCATAAAAAGGAACGAAGAAAAAAAACTTAGAAAATTACTATGAAACGAAAAACTTGCACAAAGTTCATTCTTCGTCGTTTCGACTACGCACATTCTATAAATCAATACTTACACGAATCGTATGCAGCCGACAAACCGCTCACAGTAACATCACAACAACGACTGGCGTTGTGCGAAAAATCAGCTTAAAAAAAGCAAAGGGAAAAAAGAAAAACAGAAAAATGTCAACAAGCGTCGTCGAAACGACGATGCATGATCTTCCAGGGTTAAATGAAAGCTGTGATGCATCTGCACTCGATTGTGATGTTGAAATAAACGAATTAGAGTTATTGGAGAGTATTGAAATGGTAAATGATACCGAAAATATTGAAACTTATACCGAAACCAACACCGAAAAAACAAACAGCGGCCTTAACTTCGGCATTCCACAACGTGTAGCCAAAAGGAAGCGCAAAGAGCGTCAAGCTAATCCAATTGTAGATCTTCTAGATCTGCAGAATAAGATATTTGAACTGGAAAAACAAAAATTTGACTACATGAAAGAAAACGATAAATACGAAATGGAGCAGCAAGTTCAAATCAAAAAATTGGAAATGGAAATGGAAGAACGTGTAAGAAAACACAAACAAGAGTTGGAAGCTGAAATTCAACTGAAAAAGATTGAAATTGAACTAGAAAGTGTTCAAAATTAGGGTATTTAAATTTTAACCCAAGAACATGTATTTTACTGGTGCGAATACCTTTTTTGTTAATGTTTTTCTATAGAATTGGTTTTTATTTTTTTTTATTTTGTTGAAGGTCTAAACTAATTGTTTTAAAATAAAAAGTGGACTATTTTTTTACTGCAGTTAATTTGTTCTTTATTCACTTTAGTAAGAAGTTTGGCTGATGGAAATCTAAATGGAAATACTAAACCAATTATAGTACAGCCTTAAGCATTTAGAGCGCTAATTATCTTTTGACGTTTTGTCTCACCGTCGATAAAGGCCAATCTGTCAGTGTTTTCACTTTTCTTCATTTAAAATTACGTTGTGAATAATTGCGCAAACGAGGATCCATTTGCATGCCTTCCTGATGCAATAGCCATCTTTGATTGCAATTTTTAGTTCTCTGAGACAATTAAATCTCTCCTTTAAGAATATAAAAGAGTGTTCCACTCGAACCCTATAGCGACTAAAGATTCTATTGAATTCTCTTCGGCTCTTCGTCACGGAATAAGCGCCAATACCTCTAAATGGTGGGACTACAGTAGACGTTAATTTGTAAGCTCTATCTCCTTCAATCCACTCGTCGTTGCTAAAAAACTTTTGGCTTTAGCGCCAATTCGGAATTGTTAGAAATACGCGCATCATGCACACTTCCGGGATAGCCAGCTATGTACATATAACATGACGAATTCGCAGTTTGTGGTCACATATGACTTGTTCTTTAATGGAGTAAATATGCTTCCACAAAAAAAAAGATTCTGGATCTTGTGTTGGTTTTTCTGCCAGCTTAATTTTCGTGCCATCTACATATCCAATACAATTAGGAAGTTCGTTCAAGGTTTTGGACACTAACTGTTTCCTTTCAGAAGCGGATGGCCAATACAAATATTTATCTTTAATTCGTAGTATTGCGTTAAATACTCTGTAAGTTATATTCTGAAATAATGAACATTTAGTAAAAAGTAATCCTCTAAATGAACCATTCTTTTATACCTGTATGGTTCCTCCATCCCCAATGCCGAAAAGATTTGCAATTTTGGTTAAAGTTCCTCCTTCTCCACTTGACCCAAGCCGCTGAAAAATTCAAAAATCGTTTTTCGAGTCGGTCGCTTATGTTGTTTTCCTGTTTCTACGTGACCGATGCAAAGTCACTACGGTATGGTGCTGTAGGGTAACTTGCGCTAAATGCGAAAATCTCGAAGCCTGGTCGCTTCGATTACCTTTTGTAACATTATGTGCTAGTTTTTTTAGTTTTAATTCGACCCTTTTAATATTTTTATTTAATCTACTTCAATATATTTTCGGGCCTAGAGTGCAAGCGTTGCTATTACCACTAATCAAATAATATATAGATGTCTCACGCCGAAAAAAAATTTGGTCGCTAGCGATACTGAGCTCTAGCTGCCAGGGAAAGAAATCTAGCAATCGGAAAAATTCGGGTTTTTTACTTTTGCATTCGCGAAGCAACAGAAATGATTCAGTATGAACAAAGAGTATAGATCAGAGGTTGTCAGGCCCATTAAACGAGAGAATGCGAGAGAGCAGCGCAACTGACGCTCTTTTTTTCGTATGCTTGTAGTTTTTGTGCTAGTACACGCTAAAATATGAGCCACTGGCGAATTCTTTCCTTCGATAGTGCTCAAGCAAAACTGACGTTTTTTTTAAATACTTGTTGCATAGCAGAATGGAAATACGAAGCTACTAAATATGATATTCCACTACAAAATTAAATTTTAATGATGCAATCAGATTTGACAGTTCCAATTCACATAAGAATTAATTTTGAAAAAAATATTGACGAAGGAAAGTATGGTCAAACAAAGGGGAAGCTATGCACAAATTGCTGTCGATGTTTAACACCACTTACTTATGTGAAAGTTCCTTCTCCTTCCACAAACTAATTCAAACACGTCATAGAAGTAAACTGACAAATAACAACCTTCAGGATTTACTTCGCATCAAATGCTACCAAAATGATATAGATCTCAATTGCTTTGTTGAACATACTCCTTCTTCGCAGCATTAAATGACTTCATATATTTTTTCTTCATTTCTTTCTTCATATATAATATTTTCATATTTTTTAAAATTTCCTTTCATTACTTTTCTTATACCTCTACATTTTTTTCAGTCAGAAAAATTTGCACAAAATGTCAATGAAAGTTGGTTTTTCAATTTGACGTACAAGTTTTTTTACACTGTAAGCTTTTAAAAGCTTTCAACACATATACACTTATGCGTATGTATCGTACCCTGACAACCTCTGTTCTATACTCTTTGGTATGAAACTGAATGCGAAACAGTTCTGAGCTATTTTCTTTTGCCCATATTTTTTTTATTTTTTGTTGTTTTTGTTACGACGTTATACATACGATGTATTTTTGCTAGAAACCAAAAATTTGAAAATTTTATTTTGGGCTTCATGCGTATATGAGAAATTTTGAAGTTGCCCTGCAGTAAATGTCCTCGTCACCAGGTACTAGTAACCAACTGTACCCGTGACATTATATTCTCCTCTTGATATTTTGTATGAACGTATTTGCGAGAAGACATCAATTGATGCTGAAACTGGTTATGCAATAGATACAACGGGTCCAATTTTAATAACAATTACTTGTACACTTGCTTTAGTATGAAGAAGACGGCTACGTGGCGTAGTGGATAGTGTGTGCACTCATTAACCCAAAGGTTCGAGTTCGAATACCCGCGCAGGCGAGAAAAAGAAGGGGAAAATTTAATATTCAACCAAGCAAATTTTTTAAAAGAACAAAGGGTTCTACACTTAAAGATAAGAAAACAATTTACGTGACTTTTAAAAATTACTGCAATTTGGACTTCGAAACCTTCTTTATAATTGTTCGCGTAAAAATTGTTTTCAAAGCCGTTAGTTTTTTATATATTAACAACTAAAAACTAACAGTAAAAAAAATTTATGCTCTCGCATATAAATTCGTTCATACAAAATATCAAGAGAAGAATTTAGTGGTACGGGTACAGTTGGTCACTAGTACCTGGTGACGAGGACACTTACTGCAGGGCAACTTCGAATTTTCTCATATACGCATGAAGCCCAAATTGAAATTTTCAAATTTTTGGTTTCTAGCATGAACAGATTTATACACAAATACATACATATGTATATCGTCGCAACAAAAACAACAAAAAATTAAAAAAAATGGGACATAGCTCAGAACTGTTTCGAATTCAGTTTCATACTGAATCATTTCTGTTGCTTCGCGAATGCAAAAGTAAAAAACCCGAATTTTTCCGATTGCTAGATTTTTTTTCGCTGGGTGCTAGAGCTCAGTACCTCTAGCAAACAGATTTTTGTTCGGCGTGAGACATCTAAATATTATTTGATTAGTGCTATTACGAAATGTAAATTTTTAGCAATCGAAAAAAAAAATTTTTCCTGATGTTTTTCTGATGCTAATGTAATTTTACTTTTGATATTAACAATTAGACAATCCACATGGTCTTCTTAAATCTCTTTAAAATTTTTCCTCCGCTGAAATTGGTATTTTCAGCTGTAAAAATACTCACTTTAGCTGAGGCTAAATTAGAGAGAGAGTTGGCTCTTGCCAACTACCTGAATGTTGCGAAACATTTTTTAGCTATGTCTGACCAAAGAGTATTTAATATATACAGGTGTGTGATTGGATTCCCGGGAATTCATTTCCCCGGGAAATTGAAATAAAAACTCGGGAATTTAAATATGTTCGAAATTTTTTAATTCGAAAACTTTATCGTATAGCCGCTCTTTTGTTTTTGACAATGTCATTTCTTTAAAAATTGCCATACATTCTTCAAAATATTGGAGGAACGAAATTCCCTTTCCCCAAAATTTGGGGAAAGGGAATCCAATCACATGCCCGATAAAGAGCCGCCAATGTACTCTATCGGCTCTCTTAGCATTTTGAATATTCTGGCCTCCTTATTACGATACACTTTGTCCCAATGCCATTTCGTCTCACATCACAATGCGAATGCTGATTGAAAACAAAAATGCGCAACGCGAGTGCAAGAAGCGTGCCTAAACGGACAATTAATGAATGAATTCTGCGTTTGCTAATGCGCACAGAAAAAAAGATGGACAAATTTCTTATGCGCATGGATATGCAAAGCCTATTTCACGATAGAAAGAAGAAAAACGTTTGAAAGCAGAGTACGGTGTGCAATATTTGATTATATCAAATTCTTTCAGCACAGGAAAATTTTAAAAGAGATTTAAGAAGACGTTGTGAATTGTCTAATTGTTAATATTAAAAGGAAAATGGCATTAGCAATAGAAAAACATACGAAAAAAGATTTTTTCGATTGCTATAAATTAACATTTCGTATTAGAAATGCTTGGACCCTAAGCCCGAAAAAATATTAAAGCAATTAAAATTAAAATATTAGGTGTAGTAAAAAGAAATCCATTATTTGTCCAATAGATGGCGTTATATATCTGCATCTCGCGTTGTATAAGTCCGATCGTGTTCCGCTAGGGGGCATTAGAAAGATGACAGTTCCTACTAAAAAAAGCTTTTTTGACACTTTTTTGATTGATTGATTCAGTTTTGTTTGAGAGCTTGTCAAAGATGGACATCAGCAAAGAGAAAATTCGCTACATTTTACAGTTTTTCTTCGATAAGGGAGAAAACGCAAGCCAGGCGGCTGAAAATGTGAATAGCGTTTGTGGACCTGATACTGTAACAGCCAATCATGCGCAATTTTGGTTTCGTCGATTCCGTTCCGGTAACTTCGATGTCAAGGATGCACCACGCACTGGAAGGCCAATTGTCGAAAATGTCGATAAAATCATGGAAATTATCGAGTCCGACCGTCATGTTAGCACTGTTTCGATTGCAAAAGAGCTAAAGATTGCACAAAAAACCGTTTGGAACCATTTGAATAAGGCTGGATACACAAAGAAGCTCGATGTATGGGTGCCACACGAGTTAATGCAAAAAAACCTCATAGACCGAATCTCCATCTGCGAATCGCTGCTGAACCGCAACAAAATCGACCCATTTCTGAAGCGGTTGGTGACTGGTGATGAAAAGTGGGTCACTTACGACAACGTCAAGCGAAAACGGTCGTGGTCGAAACACGGTGAACCGGCGGAAACGGTGGCCAAGCCAGGATTGACGGCCAGGAAGGTTTTGCTGTGTGTTTGGTGGGATTGGCAGGGAATTGTCTACTATGAGCTGCTCCCATACGGCAAAACTCTTAACTCGGAACTCTACTGTCAACAATTGGACCGTCTGAAGGAAGCAATCGCCCATAAGCGGCCAGCTTTGGCCAATAGGAGAGGAATTGTGTTCCATCAGGACAACGCCAGGCCACACACATCGATAGTGACTCGCCAGAAGCTCCGGGAGTTTGGTTGGGAGGTTCTTCTGCATCCACCTTATAGTCCGGACCTGGCACCAAGTGATTACCATCTGTTCCTGTCCATGGCGAACAATTTTGCTGGTGAAACATTCGCTTCAAGAGAGGGAACGAGGGAATAGGAACGAGGGCTTCTATGAGAGAGGCATAATGAAATTACCTTTAAAATGGCAACAAGTTATCGAACAAAACGGCGCATATTTGACCTAAATCGGGTCATTCTAACTATCTTAAATAAAGCCCTCAATTTAATGCAAAAATAATGGATTTCCTTTTACTACACCTAATATATAAAAGGGTCGAATTATAACTACAAAAACTAGCACAAGTATTACAGTATGGGAAAGCCTGTCAAAATGCTATATGGCTCCAAATGGTGTGGTGAAGTTGAGTAAAAATCAGCTGACTGTCAAAAATAAGTCGAAGAATTTGCGATTTTAAACATGCCGTAAAATTATATTATGACCTTTTTTTTTAGGTAGAATTGAAGTTGGAAACACCAAAGTAGAGATGCTCCTTCATTTATGAGTATATTTGAGAATCTGCGACCCTCGCAAATCAGTATTCAATATTGCATTTAAATTGAACGATTTTGTCAGCGATGCACAAATACTCTAAGCGCAAAGCTTTTATCGATACTGAACCGAGTACTCAAAAGAATTCTTAAAACAAAATAAAACAAAATAAAAAGCAATTATAATTGTTTTAAGCTAGATAGTTCGACATAAAAGGAATTTATATATTTTTATAATGCATTTCATTTCAAAAAAAAAGGAAGGTACCCTTAAAAGTCGCCGATTAAGTCAATTTTTGTAGAGGATGTCAACGATTATAACAGAAGTATATATGCTGTCTTTGGTGCAAGCGCGTTCTGAATTTCAGGTGTAAAATTCAATTTTCGAATAACGCCTTTTGGCGTGGCCACTTTTCTATATTTGGAATCTACATTTTATGCCCTTAAACAAGTCCAAATAAATAATTTCACTAAGTAGTTCAAAATCTTTTGGTCTTAGAGCAGCATTTATGAATTTTATAACAAACCCTACATCGAAGGGGTACATTTGAAAATCAGACTGACAGAAAGTCTCATTTCTAAAAACTCAACGTTCAAATTGTAGTCGGTTACTATTTTCACCATCAATTTTCACTATTGACTCGTTCCATTTGGCACCATCTATTCTCCATGGATGCCACACTCACGTCCAAATTAAACAAGACTAAAAACTCGGATATCAGTTTTTTGTAGTACGTGAATTTTTCTAATACTAAAAAGAAAAAATAAATGTTAAAAGAAATTCTACAGTTTAAAATGGTATATTCATTCTTAAAACCCCTTAATAATATATGATTTTCTCTGTTTATAAATGAAAAAATCCCTTTAAAAAACTAACTGCTTGTACTTGCCCAGTTTTTAGAGAGGACAACAATGCCCAAAGAAGCAACGTGGTGGATTTCCTGGTATGCCGTGTGGTTGTTGTTGTCTTTGGTGAATTGCCTATTAGCTTTGTTGAATTGCCTAATAGCTCGTTTCTCATACTGTAATATTTGAACTAGCACATAATGTTACAAAAGGTAATCGAAGCGACCAGGCTTCGACTTTTTCGCATTAAGCGCCGCGCAAGTCACCCTACAGCACCAATAGGTAGTGACTTTGAATCGGTCACGTAGAAACAGGAGAACAACATAAGCGACCGACTCGAAAATTGATTTTTGAATTTTTCAGCGGTCGAAAATTGCAAAGGCACACAACGGCCAAATACAAACGTACGTATGTACATTGGCGCACACACAAACTCATATATGGGGCAAAACACGTCAAGTGTACCACCGGCAAAATTTTTTCTCCCCGATTTGGATGAAACTTGGTACAAATACAAACGTACGTATGTACATTGGCGCACACACAAACTCATATATGGGGCAAAACACGTCAAGTGTACCACCGGCAAAATTTTTTCTCCCCGATTTGGATGAAACTTGGTACAGTTGTTAAGATGTAAGAGTACGTTAAATGTGCAAAAAAGAGTAAATTTAAATCACAGGTTGCCGAGATACAGGGTGTCAAAGTTTAGATTTTTGCTTCGAAGAAAATATTTCATTGAATTACAATGGGGCTAAAATCGCCTCGCTTCAAAAATTTTTCGAATGTTTCTTAAAAAAAAATTTCTGAACTTTTCGAAAACAATACTTAAAAAGTTTTTCGATAACGGTAAATGAGAAAAATTTGGCATTTTAGTTTTATTTCTTGATTTTCTAGGAGAGACGTCATTTTTTTTTTTTTAATTTTGAATTAAAGCTTAGTTCTTCCCCTTTAAAATGATGCATTAATCAGAGTGGGCGGACCATGATTAGTGCTCCAAATACACCTTTGAAGATGCTTACCTAGCATATTTCCCTCAATAACAACTAAGCGAGCGCATAATTGTCAAGCGCAATCGTTGCGTTCTGTTTTGATATAGATTTTCGTTTTTGTTTTGATCCTTTCATGAATTGCTACATTTCGGGTTGTCTTTCTTTCCTCGATTTCATGCTTGTTAAGCGTTTCAATTTTCATAGCATTGTGTATCGTAATGTGGAGGCCAGCATCGGTAATGAGTGAAAAATGAAGTCAATGATAGAGTACGTTGGCGGCTCTTTATATATTAAATACTCTTTGGTCTGACTTCGGACTATGTGCCGCAAAGCAAATGATGAAGAAAATAAAAACTGACTCACTACGTCAAAAAATGATTTTTCCCACAGAGTTAGCCGGGACATATTGGAATTTCCCGAAATAAAATATTGTGCTGAGATCTGCCCAATGAATCGAAAAAGCATTCATTTCACACGTTTTAACGTTTACCAAATGAAATATTTGCTTAGAAAATAAATTCAGACGAACTTCATTTAAAAGATGCTGCCGACGAATGATTTATTTTTCTGTGTATATCGTATAAATGTAAATCAAATGACAGTCATCTACCCGGGTTTAAATGGGACTAGTCCTGGTTCGACCGCGAATCGGTTTTCAAGAGGTCCGGCCCGGTCGCGTTTAGTTTTATTTAACTAGGTGCCGTGCTTTTTGACCGTGTCACGAGTGACGCGTCGTGTCACGACGTGAGCGTGAGTGGAAATCGATTTTCGTGCGTGAGACGTGCGAGACTGTGGTTTAAACTTTTTGTGTCGTGCGTGACCGTGCGTGAATAGCATATAGAACTATAGCTGCAACTTCAGCCAAATTTTGGCGCGTTATGGCATGATTTGGTGAAAAAGTTCAGCTGTGGTGAAACACGCCATAAGTCGAGTGTTGTGGTGAACCACGTAATAGAAAGTGTGGCGTACCACGTAATAGTTTTTGGCCGAAGTTGCAGTTATAGTCCTATATGGATATTGGTATCGATGATTCGAGAGCTCACTTATAACGCCCCAAAATTTAGCCCAAGTTGCAGCTATAGTTCTATATGTCAATATCGGTTGTACAGACAGTTGAACATTTGTTAAACGGGACACAAACGTTCAGTTTTTAATGAAGTCTTGAATGTTAAAAATGAATTCGTTTGCGTTTATACCGGCTTTCATGAACACATATATCGTTCCTCTTCCGTCGTATTTTACAATCTTTTTTGAAATACTCATGGTATGTCCAATAAAAAAAAATGCAAACGAACTTTTAAGATGGCTGATTCACTTTTTAAAAGACAATCAAATCCCTGTTATCTTTAGCATATTCCACCGGATCCCGGCTGGAAATTGCCTAGAGAAATCTAGTTACTAGCTAGGGCCTTGCTAGTGCCTAACTAGCGCCTAGCTGGATTTGCTCAACTAGATAAATCTAGCCTGACGCTAGCTAGGCGCTGGCTAGAACCTCCCCTGTAGGGGCGATGACTAGAATAATCTAGACAGGGCCTACCTAGTTCTCACTAGGTAAAGCCCGGACAGCAAACTCTAGCCTGGCGCTAGCTAGCGCCTAGCTAGATTCGCCCGACTAGATAAATCTAGTCCGGCGCTAGTTAAGCGCTAGCTAGAGCCTTCCCTGTAGGAGCGATGACTAGAATAATCCAGACAGGGCCTTGCTAGTTTCCTCTAGGTAAACCCCGGATAGAAAACTCGAGCCTGGCGCTAGCTAGCGCCTAGCTGGATTCGCCCAACTAGATAAATCTAGTCTGGCGCTAGTTAAGCGCTAGCTAGAGCCACTCCTGTAGGGGCGATAACTAGAATAATCTAGACAGGGCCTAGATAGTTCTTACTAGGTAAAGCCCGGACAGCAAACTCTAGCCTGGCGCTAGCTAGCGCCTAGCTAGATTCGCCCGACTAGATAAATCTAGTCTGGCGCTAGTTAAGCGCTAGCTAGAGCCACTCCTGTAGGGGCGATGACTACACTGAAAAAATTTTGCATCGTTGTTTCTACGATAGGAAGACATAGAAAAATATAATAGAATCTACGTAAAATACAATAAGTTCTACTGTCAATCGTGGCTCTGGGAAAGCGTAGGGGATGCGTGCTGTGCTCTTGATCCCAGGGTCCGAGGTTCGATTCCCGACACAGGCGAAACGGAGTGTAATGTTCCAAGCCTAGCACTGGTTTTTCAAAAATCGCATGTTAGGGGCACACTACATAAAAAAGACATACACTCACACAAACACAAAAAAACTTCCTTGGTATCACAATGGGCCGATTTACGGCCTAAGTGGCAGCCACTTCAACCTACCTACCTACCCGAGCAGAACACAAGAATGCTTTGCAACCAAAATCAGTTCTGAATAGTCGTAAAAGGAGTTTCATGAAACCAATCCAGTTGCCGAGATGTCAAAACAAAGGTTTTCTGTAACTTCTTTTTTAAGGAGTCACACATAACTATATTTATTGGTTACAAATTATATGAATTGAAACTGCGAATCACTGTCGAGTTTCGAATAAGTTCAATGCAACCGAATCAGATTTTTGTTACTGAGCGCGTTCAAGAAACTGGTCTGTGGCAAGTAAGAGTAGGCCCAAAAGGGTTTCATTCAATTCTTATAGCGACAAAAAAAAACTTGTCATTGTAGCCATGCGTGAGTCTGTTTTATAGCTATCAAGTTATTTCATACTGATTTTAGTACATTTGTGTGACCAATAGTATGTTGTTAGTTTATTTGGCGAATCATAGCAGCAAACACATGTCTATAAAATTTTTTTAAACATAGATTCGATTCAAATAAGCGAAAAAAGTAGGGCTTGAACGAGATCATAGAAAAGGGTCAAGAAAAACAAATTTTTGCGGGTTCTTCTACAACAATAGTGCAGTTTAAATTAGCTGCTTGGTACCCATGTAGCTACTCAGTGCTTAAAAATCAGTGTTGTCCACATAATATTATGTAAAAAGTTTAAAATGATGCATATTCAAACTTATTTCGTGCACACCAAAGCATTTACCTGAATTTTGGCGCCATTGTTTGTAATTTTTCAGAAAATACTAACAAATGTATTTGAGCTAATGAAACATATTTGTAAAATAAAACGCTTTTTTGCGAAGAAGAGAATTGATTTTAACACTTTTTAGAAAAATTATTGTCTTTGAGTTATGTTCCTATTGATACATTTTTTTACCAAATTATTTCTGTATTATTTTTGGTGATGACTCTTTGATGATTTAAAGTTGAACAAAAAGAACCGAATTTTATCATTAAAAGGGCACAGCATAAAATTTAACTCAAATCAAATAATCAAAAAAGCACTAACTCAAAATGAGTCCCTTTGTCAATGCCAACAAGTGATCAAATCATTGCAGCAAAAAAGACATTATGGTGTTTTATTGCTATTTACAATACCAATAATGGAGTATAACTTATTGTATAGGTAGACATGTGACTTATGAAAAAGATTCAAAATTTTGAGTTGTACAACTTTAGTTGACGGGGTGCGATATGTTCCAGCACAAAACAAACAAACAAAAAATATACTTCACACCATTCATTTTTTGGCTAGCACAATTGCTAGTTATCACAGACTGGCATAATGGCATGTCACAAATGTCGGAGGCGACCTACTGGCACGAGAAACATTACCCTCTTTCTGTCGCAGTCGGGCAAAAAAATATTCGGGTTTTGAGAAAAGGAATAACTTATACTTTCAAATATTTATTTTGCATTTAAAAATAAGAAATGTATGGATAATCCTTTGAAAATTTCAACCCTAGGGTTCTCACAAGATATAACGAACATATCACTTTTATAATAAAAGTTTTCGCAAAAGCGGCGGAAATCTAAAAATTGCGAATATTAATATAAGGAATAATGTTTAACTAATTTGGGCGATTAAATATTCAAATTTTTTTTTTTTTTTGCGATTGCACAAATCCTTGATGTGATAAGAGTTTTTATTGAGGTCTTTAATCTCGCAATAGCTAAATTCCCCCAAAAAGGGAAGATTGCCTCATATGGGCAGCACTTATTTTTGTGGAACCGATGAGAATAGTAAGTAACCGATTTAGTCGTAGTTCTACTTTAATCGCACTAGTGTAGTCACTGAACAGTAGCTATTAGGTTGCGAATCATTCCTATGCAACCTTAACGGTTTCTATAGTGTTTGAAAATAGCCGTTGACAACTGATTTGGTCACAATGGGGTTTCAAATACGTATTCAAGAACTTTAAAGTAATCTGCCATTTTTTTATATAATTGATTATTTTATGAGAGGTTATAATTTGTAAAACTACAAAGTACTTCAACATGATTCAAAATTAGGTTTAAGCAAAAAAGCGTATTTAAAACGCATCATATATGGTATGCATTTATCATAAATTACAAAAAATTACATTTCTAAGGCCAAAATAAAGATTTGAAAATATTATAATTTTAACATAAATTATAAAATAAGCATATTTCTTGAGGGGCGTCATTTTTGAAGGGGTAGCATGCATTATTTCACCATAAAACTGGAAGCGTTTGTAAAATTTCGTTTTGGAAATAAGCTGAACTGATGCTCAAAGTCTATTTATTATTTATTCAATTCAATATGAAAGATTTTTTCTTGTCAGTTGTAAAATTTGGTGGCAACAAATTTATAGCAAGAAATATTTATTAACAATCAGTGGCAACATTTCAAATAGTACGTTATTGAGCGCTTATATTGTGTGATTTCTGCTTGTTTCTGAGATGTTTTCTGTGACTAGTTTGTAACTGAATAGTTTCTGTTGAGTTTCGTGTGACTAACACAGTTACAAGAATATTGTCACACAATTTTGCGCTGTTTCGGTCACTTTTAAGTTAAAATTTAAGTCCGCATGACCTATTATTAGCAACGAGCTCAGTCACACAAGAGTCAAGGTGACTTTTTTGTGACTAATTTTTCTTGTCGGGTACTGTCAATCTAATAGTTTCTACTGTTTCCCACTTTTATTGATATAATAAAACTAGCAAGCTCAAATCATATGACGCGGTGGCGTAGTTGAAGTGTGCTAGATTTGTAATCGGGAAAGTCCGAGTTCTAACCCCGTCGCCGCAGGCCAAAGAATTAGTTGAAAAATGGAGAATAAAACAGGCATGTAAATTTTTGTGCAGAAATGCAGAGAAACTAAAAGTTGGACGCGAACCAATAAAACAATTTGCTTTCGTCGGGTCTTCCAAAACGTCACGCACAAGCTCTTTCAAGAAATTCCTATAGAATCTTTTTTTTAAATTTTTTAAGCATAAAAAGATTGGTAAAATCTTTTATTTCTCATTTTTTTAAATAATGTAAATGTTAAAATGTCTATTTTTCCAAAAAAAAAAAAAAAAAAACCTCGCTGGAGCAGGGATCGAACCCGCCGAGTTTATTACCCGGGCGCTAGGTAGAAATTAATAGCCGGGCGCTAGCTAGAAATAACTAGCCGGGCGCTATCTAGCCGAAGCATTAACAAACTAGGAAGGCGCTAGCTAGACTTTACTAGCTAAGCCCATATAAACTAGCTAGGGCCTAGCTAGCGCCGATATAGAATTTCCAGCCGGGATATAATATGTATAGTCTTATTTAATTTCGTTCTATTTTGTTCTTTACTGTTGCAACGACATTGTGACATTTTTGATTTTTAATTCGATTAATTCGGAATTTTTGAAAATTGTAAGTGATGGTGCATGAGTTCAAAAATGGTTCTCGTGACCGTGCGTGAACGTGAGCAAGTCATTTTTCAACCGTGTGTGAGATGGCAAGCAAGAAAGTTTTGGTACCGTGAGCGTGCGTGATCGTGAATCAAAAGCCTTTCACGAATCTCTACACTCAAGTCACCTCTTTTAAAAAAGGGAAAGCAAAAAAAAAGCTTTTCTTGAATATTCAACGAGTAAACATGGCGCGCATTTTTAGCGGCACTCGTGATTGATGAAATTTTAACCTCCGAGGAAGAAGAAGTTTTGAAAAGAAAAAAAAAAAAGAAACGAATTTGGGTAAAAGATTGGCGTAAAAAAGGCCAACATTTTCGCATACCAATTTGCTTAGAGAACTCGAAACATCTTGGCCAGAGGATTATAAAAATTTTCTCCGGATGGATGCTGCAGCATACCAAACACTTTTGGAAAAATTAACTCCATTCATAAAAAAAAGAATACGATTATGAGAGACGCAATCACACCTAACCAACGCCTTTCCATTACATTAAAGGTTTCTAGCGACGGGAGAGAGCTACGAAAGTTTAAAATTCCAATCCTATATTGCAACTCCAACTATAAGTATAATAAATCATAATAGAAATATGTCAAGCAATTATTGAAGTACTCAAAGATTTAATTTCAGTAAGTATAAAAAAAACAAAGGAAAACATAAACAAGAACATCTCTTTATATCTTAAAAAATATGGGCAGGAATATTTATAGTTAGTTACATATTTGGCACTTAAAATTGACTATAATCAGGCGTCCAAAGCTTATTTAACAAGGTGCGGGCAGTAGTAACTCAACTCGGAAATGTACAATTTTGTATTGAAATTCGTTCTCTCACATTTTTGAACGAAATTTAAAACTTTGACATTAGAACAAATTTCAAACAAACATGAGCTGATGTTGACATTTCCGATTTTTTTTTTTTTAATTTTTGTTGTGCTGCTACCACCAACTTGTTAAATTCGCCTTGCAGGCGTCCTTTAGAAGTCTTATCAATACGTGTTGCACTCATGAATATTGTGAGTCGTTAAATAAGTCATTAAATTTGTCGTACTCTGTACCACTTTCGTACTGAAGGCTGATTTCTGGATGCGAATCGACATTGATGGCCGATACAAATTGATTTGTTTTGGGCTTCTGTATGGTAAAGACTTGTGTATATGGCGGAAATTGTCTTATAGCTTGCGGTTGATTCGATGTTTCTTCAACTGGACTTGGTTACGGTGTTGGAATTACAAAACTGTTGTTATATCTCTCGGTGTACTAATTCATTTTATTTAATTCATGCTAACGCGAATCCTACATGTGTTTTCAGGTTGTACTGGGAGAATATGTTCGATAGAACTGAGATTTGGTTGGAAAATTTTACTCAGGTGCAATAAACAGGCCGTCGCTTACTCTTCGCCAGAGCGTGCCCAACCATAGTTTGGTCGCCGAATAGGTGACTCACTGTGCACGGGGGCCTCTGTGTGTAAAGTTTTGTACAAAATTGCGTTGTTCATTCTCTTTTTCCCTGGATGGGGCTACTCTTAGTTTTTTTCGGCTTCCTTAAGTTTAAGTTTGGCCGATGCTGAGCGGGTTCGTTGCCATTCGCGCCGACATCTACGTTTTTGGCAACGAGATTTACAAGTTTTTTATTTGTCAGGTTTTTATCTATTTTACCTGCTGAATTTAAAATCGAATTAAAAATAGTAACGGCGTCATCAATATGCTCATTGCTTTCAATTTAATAGTTTGTGTGTATGTGGGAACTTATGTTCTTATTATACCTCAACCAGTTAGCCCTTGGATTTGTTCATCTGTTGGGACCTTCAACTTCATGTGGATACTTGTGTAAAAGGAATATAATGGGCGAATGATCTGAAGAGAGGTCAGTTGTAGCTTTTGCAGATATAAGATGTCTGTCTATACCCTTAGTGATTCCGAAATCTAAGAGATCAGGATTTTTCTGGAGGTCTGTTGGCCAATAAGTTGGCTGCCTTGGAGATATAAAGTTAAGGGAATTGTTTTTATTTAAAATTGCCTTGTATAATTGCTGGCCCTTCGTATTGCAAGTTCTAGATCAGAAAGTATACTTAGCACTATAGTCTTCTGCAACCAGAAACGTTTCGGCTTATGTGTTAAAGAAATCTCTGAACATTCTTTATGTTATGCTAAAGCGAGGAGGGTAGTAGATCGCCGACAAGACCAGATTTTTGTTTCCGACTTTAACGCAAAGTGTTGTTGTTTGAATAAATTCATAGCTATAAGACTCTAGAGTAAAGTGCTGGATTCTTTTTCGAATAAGTATACTAGTGCCCCATGCGCCTTTCCATCTGGGTGGTTGGTTTGATAAAAGCTATAACCAGATATTGAGAATAAGTTTTAATTTGTAAGGTGAGTTTTGGAAAGATGCATGACGTCTACTTCTTCCTGATTTAAGAAATTCTGAATTTCTAGCTTATGCTTGGGTAACCCGTTCAAATTCCAGGCACAAATTTTAAGGAAGTTCATATTTTAGCCAAAAGTGCTGTCATGAATTGTGTTTGCATTTGCACAATTCTGTCGAGTGAGCGTTGCATTGTTTGCATAAATTGGGACAAACTTTGAGTTAGAATAGATATCATTATCTCAAGACTACTGTTATTGTTAGTAGGAGCACTAATAGGGGTCGCGGGTTTTAGTGCATTTGCATAAGAAAATCCTGGAGTTACAGGGTTGATATTAAATTATTAAATCGATGATAGGACTTTCTATCTGCGAAAATATGACGACAGAAAACTCAATGTGCATGTGCACATAAACATACTCAAATACACAAAATTTCAAACCGGTTTAGAGCAGAGAGTTCGCTCTCATGGGAAAGCAAATCGTCTCAAGTGTCTCACAAGCAGACAAGGCGAAAATATGCAAACGTCCAAATAAAAATTTGCGTATGAATATGGGCGCACATACAAATTCACACATGTCACGCACTCGACAGACAAGCGCATATAGACAAGTGGGGATTGCGGAAAAACAATCAAAATGAAAAACACTTCTCAATGGGTTGAGGGGAGATGTCCGATTGTTTTGTTCTTTCCGTGATCGTTTCTACGTATTCCAAGCGTGTGGGTTGTCTTCAACGTTGTCCTTGTTTCCTCGATTTCATGCTTTCAGTGTTTTATATTTTAAAGCAACGAAAGAGTACATTATATCATAATTTAGCATTACATACTCTTTGGATATGTGATCAAAGCAATTTGAAAAACAAAGACAAATTCATGAATCCGGTATATAAAAAAAAATAACAGAGCAACAAAATATTTTCGCTCCCCCTGCATACTTTATCGACATTTTTAAAATTTGCGTGTCGCTGTTCGTTTGTATGAGCGTTACGCTGCAATAAGTGTGAAGCTGTCACGTGTTTGTTTTATTTCTGCAACAAAAAATTACAACAAGCACATGACAGCCTACGCTTCAGCTTCATTATAATTGCAGCCTTGGACGTCTTAGTAGTTGTAAAGTCTTTGGTTGCATTACTTCAACCTATAATTCTCATTAGCATTATGCTGTCACGTGTTTGTTTTATTTCTGCAACAAAAAATTACAACAAGCACATGACAGCCTACGCTTCAGCTTCATTATAATTGCAGCCTTGGACGTCTTAGTAGTTGTAAAGTCTTTGGTTGCATTACTTCAACCTATAATTCTCATTAGCATTATGTGGATTAACATACAACACGTAACAAAATTGTTCGAAAATTTTCTTGCAATTTTTCACTTTGCACATTAAATATTTTTTTTTTAACCTTTCCATTATTTATTGTATCTTCCTTTAAATAGGAACTAATAATAAGTATTCAAATCTTAATTCTAAATAGGTTTAAGCTACTTATACCGCATATAAAGTATAAAGTAGTATTTCGATACGACGGGCCTCATTTCAAGGGATGGGCTGCTAATGGTTTTTAACCCCTCGGAGTGAGGGCGATGTAGTTTTCGACGGGTGACGATTGCCGCAGCTGGACAATCGTTTGTCGCAAAGTTTTCGACGGGTATATCGCACCAAGAAGACGGGTGACATATGAACTAGATCTACAGCGATGAGTCGATCGCGTAGACGCGTACTTTTCGACGGGTGGCTGCTGCAGCTGGACAATCGTTGTCGCAAAGTAATCGGTTTCGCGGGTTGGCATCGACCGCTTCTATATGCGGGCCCGGTAATACTATAGAGCGTAACGGTCGGACGATCAATCCTTCGTAGTCTGGAACTCGAAGCAGTAAAGGCTAAGGACCTAGCCATTTCGTTGGGACGATGATGCAGACGCTCTGTGTAGGCTGATTTCAGACAAAACTAGAAATTGTAAGGTTACTGTTTACAGGGAAATCCGCTGTGTACAGTGAGTTTAGGAATGGTCCAAGAACACTCCCTTGCGGCACTCCTGCAATTATTTCTATATTTTGGGTAACGTGGTCTTTAAATTTAACTTTAAAGACTCTATTGCTTAAGTAGCATGTAAGAATCCTATGAACAGAAGGAGGTGGGAGAGATTTTACTTTATTAATAAGTCCTTCGTGCCAAACCTTATCAAATTCCTGAGCTACATCCACAAAAAAGACAGCAGAACAGTATTCTTTATATTCAAAAACTTTTTGTATTTTATGGGTTATACGATTAACTTGCTCTATAGTACCATGATTTTTACGGAAACCGAACTGGTGAGTTGGAATAATATTATTTTCTGATATGAATGGAGTCAATTTAGAGAGCAGTGATTTTTCAAAAAGATTTGAAATTGCATGGGAGAAGGCTAATTGGTCTATAGGACGACACAATTGTCACGTCCTTACCAGGCTTTGGGATCATTTTAATTAACGAGGATTTCCACATATTAGCAAAATATTTGAATTGCATGAAAGCATTGAATAGCTTCGTAACAAACCTAATTGCAATTAGTGGCAGCTCTCTGATCATTTTTGGAGTTATTTTGTCCTCTCCAGGAGCTTTTTTGGGAGATAATTGACCACTGATTATTTTCTTGATTTCATTGGCGCGGAAGATGATCGGAAATTCGCTTGAATTTATTTGAGTTGTTGGCATTTCACAGCCCCAACAGCAGTGTCGGGTTGAAAAACCAACTTTAAATGATTTGGAAATATGTAAGCATTATCTTCGTCGCTCCGCGCCAAATTTCTATGGGGGTCTCTAATAGGGGACTCTTCTACTTTCGGCGAATTAATATATTTACTTGCTTTCCATAAAGAATATTTGCCTATAGCCTGTGGTGATAATTTCGAGACGTAGCTCCTGCACTCATGATTTCGCTCTCTTGAGAGGGCCTATTTTAATTCGTTTGTCGCAGCTTTATATCGGAGCCTTGCAAAAGGGGATCTCCATTGCTGCCACTCCCGCCTGAGCCTACGATTTTCTATGACAAGCCTTTCTATGTCTTGATTGCTATAAGGGAAATTCCTTTTATAGTTTTTAGGTCTACGCGTTACAATATTAGCATCAGCGATGTGGTCTATACAGTCAATGGTGTAATTAGTATTTTGGTGTTGTTGGAAGTAAGTCCTACAGGTGATTCAACAAAAATTGGTTTTTCTGATAGATTGAAAAAGACAGGTGAGTGGTCGGAAGAGAGATCGAAGACTGTTTTGACTATAACTCGTGATCTATCCACTCCTTTCACAATGACAAAATCATTGAGGTTTGGAGTTTTTGTTTGATCAGCGGGCCACTATGTTGGCTGTCCCGGTGATAAAAAGTCTAGCTCACTCTAGCTGTTTGTAAGAGTATGATACAATTGTGTTCCGTTTGGACTTATAAGTCGAGACCCCGAGTGCGTTTGTTTATGAAATCTCCTGCTGCTAAGAATTTGCTGCCTAGAGTATCGAAGAAACCCTTAAACAGTTTTTCTGTGACCAAAAAGCAAGGAGGACAGTAGACCGAAGATAAAGTCATATTACTACAACGATTTTGTATAGAAATGGATGTTGCCATTAGGAAACTTGAGGCATATGACTAAAGTGAAAAGTGTTTAATCCTGCATCGAACTAGAATCGCTGTTCCACCTTGCGCTTTTATATCAGGGTGGTTTGTTTGGTAGAATCGATATCCCGGTATGGAAAAATTGTTTTTATCAGTTAAGTGTGTCTCTGATAGAAACATGATATCGAAAGAATTATTTGAGAGAAAATAAGTTAAATCCGTTTTGTTTTGCCGAACGCCGTTTGCATTCCATGAACATATGATTAGTGTGTTCATTTTTTAGAAATGAGTATATGGAGCAACTGATTTAGTGCTCGGACTAGTTTTCGAAGTGTGTTCTGCATAGATGTCATAAATTGGGTCAAGCATTGTGTCAAACTGAAAATCATGTTTTCTGAATTGTTGCTATTGGATTGATATGGAATTTGAGTGTTGGTTGTACCTATCTTTAGAGCACTAGCGGTTGACAAACCTGGTTTAGCTGAAGAATTTTCTGTCGCTTTTTTGTTAGCAGGAGCCTCAAGGAAAACAATTTTATTTTTAGGATTACGTGCAGTATGCTTTTGCTGCAATAAACGGCTTTTTAGTTCCTTATAAATAGGACAGCCTCTGTAATTTGCGGTGTGGTCACTCCCGCAGTTGCTACACTTCTTTATATTTTCCTCATTGCAACCTTTAAAGGTACAGTTGGAAGAATTATGGAATTCTCCACATATCACACAGACCACACGTAGAGTGCAATAAGACCTTGTATGTCCATACTCCTGGCAGTAAGTACATTGGACTGGTCCACTTCGCTTAAGAGGCTCCTCAACAACAAGTGTACGGTGTAAAAGGTACCGCAGGTTATATATAGGATGCGTTTCATTTTTTTTTTTCAATTTTAAGCTGTCCACAACAAGTTTAACTTTGAACATTGGCTGAGGTACCTTTTTCCTATTAAATATGTTAATAATAGATTTTATTTAGAATCCATTCTCTGCAAGCGCTTGCTTTATTTCAGATATTGGAAAATCTGGTTCCAGGCCCTTTATAACAACGGACAGACCTTTGCTAATTTTTAGCTGGAAAGTGTAGTAGCTCTTTTTCTATTCATCGAAGTGCTTTGTAACAAGTCGATAGCTGCTTTCTTTATAGACCTGAATTTTGGTCTCGTGGATGTTTCCCCTAGTTAGCGGGACAATATGGAATTAACCTTTACCTATTATTTGAGTAAGGCCTTCTACCAATACATTGCAGCTACAATCATGAAGATATATTGGAGGAAGTTTTTGCTCTCGTGGAGAATTTTCCTTCTCACTAGTTTCTGCGTTATCTGTAATACTCAGTGCTGCAAATCTATTTCCTTTTAAATCATTTGAAGGAGTAGAAGCTGAAATTTTTTTTTGTAATTTTTGCTTTGCCTATATTAGTTTTTTGTGGGCTTAGTTTTCTTTTAATTGTGATATAGCGGTCCATTCCTGTCTGGATTGCCAACTTGTTTGAATTATCGCTACCGTTAGTAGGTGCTGCGATACTAGTTTTAGTTTCATTGTTTGTTCGTGTTGTTGTTGCTCGCACTGCAAGCCACTCTGAGTCGCTATGTATGCATTTTTCAAGCAAACTCTTTACTTCGTTTATTGTAATGTAAGCGTTCCTAGCATTAGGCTCACTTATTGAATGACGACGTGTGCGTTAGGAGCTTTCGCTTGGCATGCGTACGTTTGTGAGTACGTTCGTCGACCTTGAAGTTGAGCTTTTAAAAGCACCTGCTTCAAAGCTTGTATCGGTTCGTGTCTAGGGTACTATTATGTCTGGCGTTTTTGAACAAGAAAAGAAGAAGAAAAAGCTATCAACTTAATGTAAAAGGGAATTTAGAACTAAATGACGGACCAACAAGGCAAAAACAAAGCGCTTGGCGATCGACTGTTTGTTATTAAAATAATAATACTTCCTTTGAGAGCTGGCGGCGTCAATCCTCCAATCCCAGGTTTAGCTGCTGCATTCCGACTTCCGTTCCGGGCTGCTTCGGGATCGATCCGACTATAAACTTTATTTATTTTAAATATATTACGCGACCACACAGAAAATTCGTTTTTTGATCAACAGGTTTGTTAACGTAAAATATGTATAACGCACGTTAAATATGTATGTATGAAATTGATTTTGAAAACTTTAATATGCATTTTTAATTTAAAAAGTGAAGTATAATTATTATTTTCTATTTAATACCTATATTAAAAATCGTCAAAAAAATTTTAAAATGAGACTTATTTTCTAACTGTTAAATTTATAAATCTAAAAGAGTTTCAAAAATCGTCAAAAATAGCGAACGTGAACTTGAATGCTCCATTTTATGTACATAATGAGTGTTTTCTTATGACATTATCACGTAAAACTATCGTCCGTAAATTGACTTTACAGACACCAATTTTTTTTTTTTTATGATAATTCGCGTTTTTAGGTCTTTATAAACTACACAAACTCCGTAATTTGCAAAATAATTTCCTTCACAGTTACTAAATTTAAGTATATTGCGATCATTTATTGTTTTTTTTATTGCAGACTGAGCTATGATGAAGCTCGCCACATATTACACAAACGGTGCGCAATGTGCATTATGTTTTTGTGTGTCCAAACTCTTGGCAGTTGGCACAATGAATAGGACCATTTCTTTTAAGTGGCTCCTCCACTGTAATTTTGCGATGTAAAATAAACTTCAAACTATAAATTGGATGAATTTGGTTTTTTTTTTTTAAGTTTCAAGTTGACAGGCAGTAGATCAACTTTAAACATAGGCTGTGGTCCTTTTGCTTTATTTAGTATATTTATAACAGACCGAGCATGGAAGCCCTTTTCTCCCAGTTCATTTATTATTTCATTTGTATCAACGTCTGGTTCGATACCTTTGATTACAACTGAAATGCCTTTGCTACTTTTTAGCTAGTATGTGTAAAAGTTTTTATGCGAGCATTCAAACTCTCTTACAAACCTGCGGTAGTTGTCCTCAATGCTAGTTTCAATTTTTGTTTCGTGGATTTTCCCTTTTGTTAAGGGGACAACATGGAAGTTGTTATTTCCTATTAAACTCGCTAATTTAGCAACAAGTGCATTTGAGCTTCGCTTACGCAGGTACATTGGGGGAGGTTTAACAAATTCTTTGTTGGGATTTTCTTTTGAATCTTCGCTTGTATTTTCAGATAGTAGAGCAAAACGGTTGCTCGTTAATATATCTTTGAAAACAGGATTTTCCACTTCATTAAGTTTGGCCCTATTGTCGTTTTTTCCGACAGGTCGTCTTTTTCTCTTAGAAATTTTAACATTTCGATGCATACCGATTACCACCGCCTTGCTGTTCGTTATTTTTCGATTTATTTTGTTTTGGCGAAATGGCTTAAGTAGAAGCGCTTGCAAAAGTGGCTACAGCGGAGTCAGATATTTTGTTCTTAGAAGTGCTGGTTGGGCTATTCTCTTTAACTATACAAGAAATAATTCCACTGACGGAGAGTGATCTTTTTCTCTCAAATTGGCTTTTTAAATTTGAAAACTGGTTTGCACCTGGTTGGTGGCTGGTAGACTGGCCCATGTTCTCACCATCTTGAACAATTTTCCTACCGGGATGTTTTGAAGCTTGGGTTGCTACCCCATATAACTTATGGTTATTGTCTAAACTAATCGATGGAGGCGATCGATCGATGGGTATCACTTTTAGCCAGAGAAGCCGACAGCTCTAACAGCTGTACAGACCAGCTGTCTCTGTCTAGAGAGTATATATGTATGTTTATCCACAATACTTATCTTTGTTTATATTCTTAAATTCACAAATTGCGGTCGTTACTTGAGCACTTCCTCCAATTGTTGGTGCCCTGTTGGGTTTCTAAACTAGTTTTTTTTTTTTTGCAAATTTTACGGAGCTCGAAAGCAAACGACTTTAGAATTCGACTAGGGTTGCCGAAAAAAATGATTTTTTTAATGGCGAAAAGTATATTTCTTTTGTTTGTTTGAAAATATATAAAGCTTTGTTATATTTGTTGTAATTTGAATAGTCAAATAATGTTGAAAAAAAACAACAAATTTTTCTGAATCTTGAAAAGCCTGAACGGCTTGCGCGGTCAAAAGATTCAGCAAAGTCTCTTTATTTTCAACTTAATTTGACTACTCATAAGCAATGCCGGCCACGGAAGCAAGCTAGAAGCAAAAAGAGCGTAAGAACTCGTATGTACACAAAATGGCTCTCAATTTAGAGAGCTGAGAGCCAAAAATTAGTTCAGTTGAGTGCATACAATACTTCAAGCGACACTTCCTATTTGTGGGAAAAAAATCACTAATACGGGTGAGGAGATCATGTATAAACAGAGTTTGCCCATTCACAATCTGACTTTGCCCACATTTAATACACTTACATAAATTAAACTGCCCTGCAGGACTTTTATCAACCGATTAGTAAATAAGTTAATGAAAATCGAACTTTTTCGCAACTGCCTAGAAATCGATTAAAAAGTTATCTAGACATCAAACAAGTGCAATATAGGAAATTTGTAAAATTTAACTTTATGCCAACTACATCACAACTGATTAGAAGTCGATTGAAAAGTCATGCAGACATCAACCAAACTGGATACGAAAATAATATATTTCTGATGCTATAATTCAAGGGTATGAATTGCACTCAAACTTAGGTTAAAACGCTAACCGAGATTCAAACCAATCCGTAAAAATTGCACTGATGAGACCCCAAGCGGCAGTTCGAAACGTAAGTCAGCCAAAATAGTCGCCTATGGATTTCTTTATGATGCATCGCTTGAAAAACATGTTCACATTCATAAATAAATTATTCTTCTTCTGCTGAAAACAGAAAAGATAAAACCGAACAAGAGAATTCTAATGAAAGCAATTTTTTATTGAAAATTTTTTAACCAATTTAAATCAGTGTTTTCGTTTTCAGACTTTAAGTCAACTTAAAAGAAGCCAGATATTATTTAGTTACAAGGTCATGCAGGAACGGACAATTGACTACTGCCTAGGACATCGCCACATTAAAATAGTGAGTTGAAGCCAAGGAAATAAGTCGATTAATCAACCAGTTGGGCTTATTAAAATGCTAACTTTAAAATACTTTAAAATCGGTTCGATTCCCTGCAGGGTGACTTCCACCACGATTTGTGTACAGACGAACTCACACATCGACATTGCAGTCTGACCATACCCTGCAGTTGAGACTCACCCCCTACTCACCTATGGTGCACCCCAAAAAGACCACAACTAGTCCCCACATAATTAACTCTTACATACTCTTACATTGTATGGGGCCTACATTAGAAAGAGAGTAATGCATGTAAGACTCACCCAAGGTGAGACGTTTTGGGTGAGTTGGAGGTAAATTGACGATTTTGTCAATTTGTGGAAAACAAAATTTTAATTTTTGTTTTATTTTTTTTCTTGATTTTATTTTGTTTATTTTTTGTTTATATTTTTTAAATCTTTTTGTTTAAACATTAGTCTTTTTTTAATTTTCTCGTCTCGAACGAACCTCGAACCGCTGATCTCTGGGTTGGTAAGTCTGCGTCTTAACCATAACGCTAAACAAGGAAATGTAATATGTTGATCAATATGCTGACTTGAGTTTTTGGTTGCTCAAGTTTTTGTGAAATAAAATAAATTTTTTCATAGCAAAAAATTTTCAATTGAAAAAAAAAATACTTTAAAAAAAAATTTAAATTTGAAAAAGTACTTACATATTAACGAAAAAATTGTTTATTTTTCAAAATTAATTAATAAAAAAAATTAATTAAAATATGAACTAAAAAAAAACTTTAGGCATTATAGAACATTGCTTGTCAGCACGACCCCTAGCACATGTGAAATTCTCTCATTCTTCACATGGATGTGTGCATAAGAGGCTCATGCAGTGAAAAACATAGTCGAATCGTAAGCTACAAACAACTTATGTAAATATTTATAGCTGTGCAAAATGAAGTTTATATTAAGAGAAGTCATTGGATGTTAAATTAAATTGGAAGAAAGTATGTATTTATTTCTGCTTATGTTATTGAGAACTTATGATATAATATTAGGTATATATATGTCGTAGTAATCTATGAATTCGAGATCAAGTGCTAAGAGCACTTCGAGAAAATCTATCAACAAGGCCGGGACTGAAAAGAAAAATGTTTTCCTTTGAAAAGAAAAAAAGGAAATGAAGGCATTCCAGTTCAGTGCTCGGAGAACGTCGATAGGGATTCTCTCAGAGCTAAAGGAGTTCATTGGGAAATAAGTCGTTAATTCGAAAGAAATTTCCTTATCATTTCATAAACTCGACATCAGAAGTGGGATGGACCCCCCAATGGAAGCTGAAAATCCTGTAAAGGATTTCGAACATTTGTGGAGGATTCTTCAGCAACAACAAAGGAATTTCATCCAACTACTCGAAGGCATACAGAAGCCCAAAAATCCAACAATTCTGGAATGTAATCCTGAAGGAACAAATTTTAATGCGCGGGCTTGGGTGGCAACTGCAGATATTGGGATGACGGAGAAGTTGGTGGAAGGGCCTGCTCTTGTGTCCTTATTGAATACGGCCTTGAAAGGATCAGCGTCCGTTTGGTTCGCACAAGTTCGCTACCCAGGAATGAGTTGGGAGGATTTCAAAGAGCTTTTCCTGGCACGTTATGATAACTCGGACACCGCAGCTGGGTTTTTGTTGAAGTTAAATTCCAGCGTTCCTGAAGATGGTGACAGTCTAGCTTCTTATTCTGCAGCGATGATGACATCTCTTATGGCACATATCAATAAAATGAACCATGAGGAAATAGCTGTTGCAGTGTTATTGGCTCATATCGCGAAGTTCGAGCCACGTGTACAGCGACTGGTGTTCACAACAAACGTGTCGAGTCGTGTGCAGTTGCAAAATGAACTAAAGGCATTTAACAAAAGGAAGGTGGTAGGAAATGAGAACCAAAACAAGAAAATAAAATTTGACAATGGTGATCAGAATCCGCGAAGTTCAAGAAACCGGTAGTTTGTTTTAAATGTCATCAAGTTGGTCACTACGCCAATAATTGCACAAAGGTCAAAGGTGATAGCCGTGATGTCGAGGTGGCCGAGCGGAGGGTGAACATGTGCGCGATTAAAATGCCAACAGGAAGTATGTGGCTTGACGGTAAGCGATTCCACTTTTACTTTGATTCAGGAGCAGAATCTTCGTTAGTTAAAGAGTCGGTTGCTCACAAATTTAACGGCAAACGAATTACTAAGGTGGTGAAAATGACAGGCATTGGACAAAATAGCATAGCAAGCACTTTACAGATTTTAACAACTGTAAACATAGACAACATCCCATTGGAAATTCTGTTTCATGTTGTGCCGAATGTTTCATTACATTATGATATATTGGTAGGCCGAGAAATTTTGAGTATTGGTATATCTGTCCAACTGTCCTTTAGCCGATTAAAGTTTGAAAGAGAAAGTGCCATACATTGTTGTGACAAAGAGAAAGATAGTGAATTCTTTGATTTGAGCAACACAGATATTTTGTTGAAAGACAGGTTGAAGTTGTTGAAAATTTTGGAAGAATTTAAAGACCATTTCATTTCGGGAACGCCCACTCATGTTGCAAAGGTAGAGCCAATGCAGATTCGGCTGAAAGACCCATGTAAAACCGTCTGTCGAAGACCATATAGGTTGAGTGAAGAAGAACGTACAATCGTACGGGAAAAAGTTGATGAGCTTCTTAACGTAGGAGTTATTCGTCAAAGTTATTCTCCTTTCGCTAGTCCTATACTTTTGGTAAAGAAGAAAGATGGGTCTGATAGGATGTGTGTTGACTACCGTGAACTAAACAGTAACACAATACCTGACAAGTATCCTTTACCGCTGATAGCAGATCAAATTGACAGGTTGGGAGGTTGTTACTACTTCTCAACTTTGGACTTAGCAAGTGGATATCACCAAATTCCAATGCATCCAGATTCTATTGAAAAGACTGCTTTCGTGACACCGGATGGTCACTTTGAATATTTGAGTGTGCCTTTTGGCCTATGCAATGCCCCGTCTGTGTTTCAGCGGCCAGTAATTGATACTTAAGGTGAACTTGTTAGGAGTTATGTAGTTGTGTATCGATAGCTTCGGATAGAAAGGGCGTAACTCATTATTTTGCTACTTTACAGGAGAAGGAAAAAACTTCATAAAATCGCAAAGGTTAGATATTTAAAAAAAGTTTAAACGCAAAGTCAATTAAATACTACGCACGAAATTTGTTTTAGGCTTGAATTTTTATTTTTTCTGTGTTTCGAGCAGTTTTCTGAGTTAGGGCTTTTTGATATCAATTTTCGTTCAAAACACGTGAGTTAGGTCTTTGTACGCAAAGTTTAAAATATAAATAAAATTATAAGATGCGATCCAGCACTATACTGTAACCAATAATATCGGTTAGTGGTTTCTATTGATACAATTAATTCAAAACAAATATTTTTTGAACACATTATTCACTGTTTTCACGTTCGTGTCTTGAGTCTTTGCATGCATACAGACCAAGAGAGACATGCAAAGACTTAAGAAAGGAACGTTCGCTATGAGTTAGGGCTTTTTTAAAAGTAACTATAACTTCGGTATTTTCAATCAAAGGTCGTCAATTTTTTTGGAGGGGGTGTATTTGAGAGTCGACCATCAGAAAATGCAAAAATCTCGTTTTAAGAAAAAAATGAGTTACGCCCTTTCTATCCGAAGCTATCGGTATATGGATGACATAATGGTTTTAGGAAACTCTGACATTGAAGTATCTATGGAAAGAATTCGAACAGTACTACAGGTTTTGTCAGGCGCAGGGTTTTCTTTTAATTTAAAAAAATGAAATTTTATGAAAACTAAAGTAGAGTATCTAGGCTTTGAAGTAAGTTGTGGGGAAATCAGACCTAATCCCAGGAAAATTGAGGCTTTAACTTGTTTACCACCTCCCCAAACGGTAACGCAATTGCGTCAATTTATCGGGTTAGCGTCATACTTTAGGCAATTTGTACCTAAGTTCTTACAAATTATGGCTCCTTTATATGCAATGACATCAATTAAAAGTGCGGGCATTGATTGGCTACCTTTACACGAAAATATACGACAAAATATAATTCGTACTTTAACTAGCGAACCGGTTTTGACTATATTCGATACAAACTATCCTATTGCAGTGCACACAGATGCGAGCGCTATAGGGTATGGAGCCACGTTGATCCAAAAAAAAACAAGGGAAGCCACACGTGGTTGCTTATTATAGTAAACGAACTACAGCTTCAGAAGCGAAATATTATATCATTCGTTTGAACTTGAAACACTGGCTGTAGTAAACGCGGTTAAGCATTTCCGACACTATTTATATGGTCGCAAGTTTACGGGTGTTACGGATTGCAGTTCGTTTAACCCTCTAACCGGCAAAATTGAAATAGCGGGCCAAAATTGTTGGGAATTTTTTTCTTCCATAAATAGGATATAAGGAACTTACTGGAATTGTCAGATTGTTCTTTTGATGTTTTAGTTAGCCTATAGATCAAAAACATGGAAGAGTGCCTCAGGGCACTGTTGTCGGTTTAGGTGAAAAAAAGTTGACCTATATATTTTTTTCATGTTTGAATAGTTTTTATTGAAAAAACAGGAAAACTTAATGTATTTATGCGGTAAAATTAATTATTTATAGTGCGGTAGTCCACAAAACAGTTCTTCGCAGCTGAGCAGCATAAATGCAAATTGCATGTTTGGCAAATGCACCGAGTTTGCGAAGCCTTACAGTGTTTACACCATTTCTTGCCGCCTTTTTTTCGAGCCACTTCGGAAAGTGGTTGGAACCGTCGAAACGAATGTCATCAACTGGATGGACTGATCTCCGGCCAACGCTCGAAGTAGTAGACAGCGGAGTGGACGGTCGATTTACAGGTGGAGATTTGTGTGGTGTTGTTGACGCACTTGGTGAGCGACCCACCAAACGTTTTTGGCCAAATTTTACAAGACCGGCAACAATTTGTTCACAGAATCCAGGTAGCTTCAATAATTTATGGTGATTGGCTGAGTCATCAATTGAATCTTCCAGCTTTTCTAAATAAATTCGACGGTAGACAATGTATGCATTCATTGCTGACATGTCAATGAAATTGTAAAATAAACGAGTCATCGCATCACGGGTTTTAGCTCTTATATGGTATCGCCCCATTAGACCATCCATGAGGTCAACCCCGCCCATATGTTTGTTATATTCGCGAATTATATGTGGGCAGGTGACTTCAATATGCTGCTTGCTTGCTGATTGGGGTTTTGCCTTCGAAATGGCTCGACCCCTACATAAGTTGATGCCAGTCTGACCGACTTACTGTCTTTCCAAAGAACAGTGGTTATGTCTATTCCATAAGCAGAACCAACGTACTCGGACGAAAACCCACGTTCATGTCTTTTTATTGCGTGGTCTAGCGGTAGCTTGCAGTTTGGAATGCGATTGCCTCTTCACTACTAAAATCATCATCTTCTTCATCAGTTAATACCGAATCCATAAATTCCCGAAGTTTTTCATACGTCAATTTTGATAAATTAACGCGCTTCGGTCTTTGAGGCATTTTTTTTTTGTACTATCATTTACAAATAAAACAAAACAATAATGTAAAATCACAAAAAATAGACTAAAGCATGAACACAAAGAATTTGTAAAAATAACTCTTGAACCGACAACAGTGCCCTCAGGCACTCTTCAAGTTTCGTCTCTAAAAATCAAAACACATATTTTTTCAAATTCACTTATGCATATATTAATAAATAAATAACATACCTTCGTAAAATCAAAATTCCTATGGCAAAAAATTAGCTCAAACTAAAAAAATGCAGGCGTCAAAAATCACAATTTGAAAAAAAAAATGATTTGCCTTTTTCACTGACTGCTTGCACTTAACTCACAATAAAGACCGAATTAAGCGTCCGACCGCATTTAAACTCAAGAACACAATGCTATCAGAAGCCCGACAGGTAGAAATGAACTTCCTTGCACTTTTATATCTGCCGTTATCATATGGGCAATTCCACAGAAATCGATGAGAAGAAAAAAAAATTTTTTTCGATTAAAGTTGGAAAAAAATATCAATAATAGTTGAACAGATATGTAATCTATACGTTGCTGTTAAATTCATATAGTGCATCCTTTTTTCGCAAGTGGACACGCGTGTTTTGTGAAAAGCTTAAATTATTCGACGAAAAATGTCAAACGTCGAAAATTTTCCCAAGGTCAGCAAATAAAACATGTATATATTTTTCGATATATAACTAAGCCCAATTATGGTTAACAATCAAGAGCTTTAGATTAAGCTGGCAAAAGTACGAAAAGTATAATTTTAAGCGACTCAGATAGTGTTGCATTTGGCCGCAAAGTTTGTGTAACATACCAACGCTAAATGCAACAAAGTTAGTGTCAAAGTAAAGCATGTCGATGAAATAAATGCTCTTTATTTTTTCCTCTAAGTATTCGAAATTGTTCAAAGAATACCGTTAAAAAAATTAAATTTGTGGATTATTTTTAATTTTAAATAGCATTTAAAAGCTATAACGTACCAACGCTTTCATGATTGTTAGCCTGACAAGGTACCGGTCGCAGTTTCAAATGTGCTAAGATCTATGTAACTTGAAAATTAGTATGTACATTTTTTATTCGGGCATGTGATTGGATTCCCTTTCCCCAAATTTTGGGGAAAGGGAATTTCGTTCCTCCAATATTTTGAAGAATGTATGGAAATTTTGAAAGAAATGACATTGTCAAAAACAAAAGAGCGGCTATACGATAAAATTTTCGAATTAAAAAATTTCGAACATATTTAAATTCCCGAGTATTTATTTCAATTTCTCGGGGAAATGAAATCCCGGGAATCCAATCACACACCTGATTTTTTATATTTGTTGGATAGAAGTCTTTGATATGCACAAACCATCCAAACTATCAAAATTTCCCAAAGGGGGGTGCAAACCCGATATAGCCACCGTCGATCCAACCCTGTTTTGGACATACACAGTTTTAAAGCATAAACGATCACGCCTAATTTTTTTACTTGATGAGCAGGAGGTACCCTCATTTGATGAAACACCTGGATGTTTCAAACAGTTGCAAAAAGATAGTATTCCCGGCACATAAAGTCTGCCGGGCATAAAAAGCTTCTATACTATTCAGAAGGTTAATTTTATAGATTAAGGTCAAATCTTTTGTAAAATTTTTTTTTACTTTGATATCTCTATGACAGTTCGATTTCAAAAATTTTTATGTAACATACCAACGTAACGTACCAACAGGCGTATAATATTTTTTAAAATTTATCAACACATATTTTTTGGGTTTTTTAATGCAAAGCATCGAAAGTAACCTTTTTTACATAATTCATAAAAATTTTGTAAAACTACATTCAGTAGGAGAGCAGAGTTTTCACAATATCTGCCGCTCTCTCAAAACAGCTAGAAAAATTTGTAACGTACCAACGCATTTTAATCAGCATTACCAGGATGCCCCATGGACTTTTTTCAAAATTAAATATTGTATTTTCTAGAACTCATGCCTATCTTTATTTACTGGAAAAGCTCGACATCGTGTTTAAAAAACTTAAGAAGTTATGTGCCCAAAATTAAAAAAAGTGTAACGTACCAACAAATGGAATTGCCCATATGCAAAATGCATTTTTATGAACAGTGCCCTGAGGCACTCTTATCGGTTAGAGGGTTAAGGCGACAAGAGATAAGAAAGATTTAGCTCCAAGAGTACACCGGTGGTGGTCATTTTTGCAATCTTTTGATTTTGAAGTGGTTTATAAAGCGGGCAAACAGATGTCACATGTAGATTTTTTTCGAGGAATCGTTTGCCAACTCAAATGAACAGACCGTTATTAACAAACCTTAAAAAGGATGGAGAGGATACGCATGGCAAAATAATTTGTATAGCAGAAATAACTAAGACGTGGCTTCTTTCTGAACAACAGCGTGATCCTTATATTTCTAAATTACTTCTCGAACTTGCAGAAAACCAAATTAATAAAGAGTTGGCTAAAACATTTGAGTTGCGCTCTGGAGTCCTTTATAGAAAAATTCAGCGAAATGGTAGGACTAGGTGTCTGCCAATAATAGCAAAAGCATTTCGGTGGTCAGTGATAAACTCAGTCCACGATTTTTTGATTCATGCAGGTACAGGAAAAACACTAGAAAAGTTGTATGAATTTTATTGGTTTGAGCACATGTCCAAATGTGTCAAGAAATTTATCGAGAACTGTGCCACGTGTAAAATCGCGAAATCACATTCAGGGAAGATTCAGGCAGAATTACATCCTATTCCAAAGGTTTCGATTCCGTAGCATACAATCCATATTGATGCAACAGGAAAACTCAGTGGAAAGAATGATAAAAAGGAGTATGTGTTTGTCATGGTTGACGCATTTACGAGGTTTGTAGTTTTACGTCATACTTTGAACATAGATTCAACAAGTAGTATTGAAGCTGTTTCGTTTTGTATCAGTTTATTTGGAGCACCAACGCGAATAACAGCAGATCAAAATCGTTGTTTTGCGAGTTCGGTTTTTCGGGAGTTTTGTAAGAAGCATGGTATCAACCTTCACCTGATAGCTACAGGAAGCAGTCGTGCAAACGGTCAAGTTGAGCGCGTTATGGGTACACTTGAAGACATGTTAACGGTTGTGGAAACGAACAAAGAAAGTTCATGGCAAGAAGCACTACCAAAAATACAATTAGCTTTAAACTGTTCCATAAATCGTGTTACGAAGAGTAGTCCACTAGAGTTGTTGATCGGACGGGTAGCGAGGCCTTTCAACTTGTTAACACTGGATGATGTAGAACCAGAAGTGAATATGGAACTCTCACGACAGCAGGCTGTCGTTCGAATGGATAATAATGCAGAATATGACAAAGAAAGGTTTGATAGGTGCAAGGCTATAGTTCGAAGATTCGAGGTTGGTGATTATGTGTTGATTCAAAACGAGGAGCGCAATCAGACAAAGCTTGATCCTAAGTATAAGGGTCCTTTTAAAATTTTGGAGGTATTGGAAGGGGACAGATATACTCTTATAGCTCTTGATTCCAAGAGAACTTATAAGTATGCTCATGATCGGTTAAGAAAGGTGCCTAACAATATTGATTTTTTAGATGACGGCGCCAAAGATTAAGAAGACTGTTAATGGTTCCAATGGGATTGTCGAATGTATTGAGAATATGAATCCGCTGAGTGGATATTGAGGGAAATATGCTAGGTAAGCATCTTCAAAGGTGTATTTGGAGCACTAATCATGGTCCGCCCACTCTGATTAATGCATCATTTTAAAGGGGAAGAACTAAGCTTTAATTCAAAATTAAAAAAAATTACGTCTCTCCTAGAAAATCAAGAAATAAAACTAAAATGCCAAATTTGTCTCATTTACCGTTATCGAAAAATTTTTTTTGTATTGTTTTCGAAAAGTTCAGACAATTTTTTCTAAGAAACATTCGAAAAATTTTTGAAGCGAGGCGATTTTATCCCCATTGTTATTCAATGAAATATGTTCTTCGAAGCAAAAACCTAAACTTTGACACCCTGTATCTCGGCACCCTGTGATTAAAATTTACATTTTTTTGCACATTTAACGTACTCTTACATCTTAACAGCTGTGCCAAGTTTCATCCAAATCAGAGAGAAAAAATTTTGCCGGTGGTACACTTGACGTGTTTTGCCCCATATGTGGATCCAAACATCGAGAAAAGCTTGTAAATTTCATTTTTAGCATAGAAATATTTTTTACCACAAAGATTTTTCCGAAAAGTTAAGCCCTTTTGTAATGTAAGAGTAAAATCTGAGCGCATTACCAGCAGTTCTTCCTGAACATTGTGTGGGTATTCATTCAGAGTGCATGTCAAAAGGTTTTCATACAGTTCAAACAAGGGTGTAATTTTGGAAAAGTCCTTAAAATACTTTTCAAAAGACGTTATTAAATTTTGCAGTACATCACAAAGCTCTGTGTGCTTAGCTTCATTTGCTGCTTTGTAAACTTCACCTGTTTTCGGAAATTTTTCAAAATTAAAAATTTTAAATTGATCAAACTGTATGCACAAACGTCGTTTGAACTCAGTTACAATGGAAAACAAATTAAATATAGTCATATTATTGCCTTGCAAGCTTAGATTTAAATAATTTTAGTGTTCCGTTATGTCACACAAAAATGCTAAGTCTGCAACAAATTGAGGATTTTCTAAATGGCTGAGAAGCTTTTCAGATTCCTTTATGTTCGTATTTATTTTCAAGAAATCAATTATGTCGCAACGCAATCGAAAAAGACGTATCAAGCACTTTCCCCGGCTCAACCATCTAGCTTCACAATGGAGTAAAAGATCATTATATTCCGTAGCTATATCTTTCAAGAATGCGATCAGCTAACGGTGATTTAGTGCATTATGGCCTCCTCATAGGCAGTTTATTATTTTTGTAGAAGTTTTGATTGCGGATTACATTTGTAGATGTTTTGAAAATAGAACCTGTGGGTGAATAATGCAATGAAATGTGGGTATTTTTATTCCATTTTTAAGAAGCTGGCCAATAAAACCCTTACCAGTTCCGACCATTACTTTTGCACCATCACACAGTGGTCCCACAGGGCCTTTTAGCGCGAAATAAGTACAAAAACTAAAGTGTGACTACAGTTTCAAAAACTATCTCATTTGAAAGAGGAATACTCATTTGTTTAGAAAAATACCAATTTAAGTCAGTTACATTATTTGGAAGAGTAGGCATTGCATTTCTTTTCATTTATTTTGAATATTCTGAAAGCGTGTTTAAAAGTGAACAGTAAGAATTTTATCAATAAATCGGTGCTTATGTTAATTATTATATGTTTTTTTTTTTGGTTTAAACTAATTAATCACATACACGATTTAATATTTATCATGTCTGATAAACTCGATGGTAAGTTTTTGTTTTGTTATAAGTGTAGAACCGGCAATAATAAAAATATTAGTAGTCACTGTCAAAATAAGAAGGCTTATAAATTGTGCAAGAAATTGCAGGTATTGAAATAATGTTTGTTAATTACTTTAAGGTATTTTCTCAACATAAAAAAAAAATCCGCTAAGGTCCGTCGTCATTTTTTATACATTTTTTTAAACGCGATACACTTTGTGTTAGATTATATTGCATTTACGCAGCCGAGTATAACACAGTGCAACACCACAAAAAATAACCATATACGGACACCACTACGTGATAAAAGACTAAAAAAAAAGACCACTGTCTCCCAATTTTCCCCAAAGTCATGCACTTTTTGTTTTATGGGCCCCCAAAGATTTGGGGCCTCGGTATCATTTTCGTAAAAATGTGATCATTTTCTCAGGCTCATATCTTGTAAACCGTTCAGAATTTCGATTTACTCTCTGAGGCAAAGTTGTAGCTCTTGTCATAAGGAACAAAAATTGCCAACATATAAAATACAAATACAAACATAAACAAGTAAGAAACCTAAAGTCGGTCAAGCCGACTTTGAAATACCCAGCGTCCCGACATTATGAGCGCACTATGTTTTTCTTCTCTATTTGTGGGCGTGGCAGTAGGAGGGCCACATAAATTATTTCCCTACACCCTTCATTCGCCTTGGTGAACCTATGTTGCGAATTTGAAGTTTCTACGCCTTTTACTTCGGAAGTTACGAAAAATCTTCATTTGTGGGCGTGGCAGTGGGCGGGCCATATCAAATTTTTACCTACACCTTTCATTCGCCTTGGTGAACCTATGTTGCGAATTCGAAGCTTCTACGCCTTTTACTTCAGAAGTTACGAAAAATCTTCATTTGTGGGCGTGGCAGCGGGTGGGCCAGTTAAATTTTTTCCCTACACCTTTCGTTTGCCTTGGTCAACCTATGTTGCGAATTTGAAGCGTCTACGCCTATTAATTCGGAAGTTACGAAAAATCTCCATTTGTGGGCGTGGAAGTGGGCGGGCCATATAAATTTTTTTCCTATACCTTTTTTTCGCCTTGGTCAACCTATGTTGCGAATTTGAACCTTCTTCGCCTTTTACTTCACAAGTTACGATAAGCCCTTATTTGTGGGCTTATTTGTGGGCGTGGCTCACGGAGGGCGGCGTCCATTTTTTGCCAGGATATGTCCCTTTTCGTAGTTTACCAGTACACCAAATATCAATGGAATGTGTTGAGTGGTTCGCAAGTTACAAGCATTTTACTGAAAACACATTATATTCATTTGTGGGCGTGGCAGTGAGCGGCTGTCTCCCATTTTTACTTAGGATCATACTCGGATCCCGATATACCTGTGTGCCAAATTTCGACTTGATTGATCCAGCCGTTTCGGAGGAGATCCGACCACGGACGGACGGACAGACGGACAGACGGACGGACGGACGGACGGACAGACGGACATGTCTAAATCGATTCAGTTTTTGATCCTGATCATTTCTATATATATATGTCTATATCTCCGGAGCTTAGTTCTCCCTGTTACAAGATTCGCACAAAACTAATATACCCCGCTTACGCTGGGTATAAAAATACAAAAAACTTCACCTTCCAGGTCAAAATCGCAAAAAACTTAAAAAATTTCGATTTTTTTTTACCTTTTTTCCCGTGTTCAGGTCCATAGGTAGCAAACCGTTCAAAATTCAAGGAAACAATAAACTACAAAAATGTACCTAAGATCTCAATAAACAAATTTCTGAAACAAATAAACTTCCTAGAGATGATTCTTAACACCGTTTTTATACCCAGCGTAAGCGGGGTATATTAGTTTTGTGCGAATCTTGTAACAGGGAGAACTAAGCTCCGGAGATATAGACATATATATATAGAAATGATCAGGATCAAAAACTGAATCGATTTAGACATGTCCGTCTGTCCGTCCGTCCGTCCGTCTGTCCGTCTGTCCGTCCGTCCGTGGTCGGATCTCCTCCGAAACGGCTGGACCGATCAAGTCGAAATTTGGCATACAGGTATATCGGAATTCGAGTATGATCCTAAGTAAAAATGGGAGACATCCGCCCACTGCCACGCCCACAAATGAATATAATGTGTTTTCAGTAAAATGCCTGTAACTAGCGAACCACTCAACACATTTAATTGATATTTGGTGTACTGGTAAACTACAAAAAGGAACATATCCTGGCAAAAAATTGACGCCGCCCTCCGTGACCCACGCCCACAAATAAGCCCACAAATAAGGTCTTATCGTAACTTGTGAAGTAAAACGCGTAGAAGCTTCAAATTCGCAACATAGGTTGACCAAGGCGAATGAAAGGTGTAGGAAAAAAATTTATCTGGCCCGCCCCCTGCCACGCCCACAAATGAAGATTTTTCGTAACTTGCGAAGTAAAAGGCGTAGAAGCTTCAAATTCGCAACATAGGTTCACCAAGGCGAATGAAAGGTGTAGGGAAATAATTTATGTGGCCCTCCCACTGCCACGCCCACAAATAGAGAAGCAAAACATAGTGCGCTCATAATGTCGGGACGCTGGGTATTTCAAAGTCGGGCTTGACCGACTTTAGCTTTCTTACTTGTTTAATTTCATTTGTTTTTTATTTACTTCAACATTGAGTTACTATGCTATCTATTACAAAAATATTTAAAAAAAATATTCGTATTATAATAATTATGTTAAAATGTTATAATTATGTTTATAATGTTGATGGCCCTGGACTTGCAAATCGCGCTCTCTTCAGTTGTGGATCCAAATCGTCGTCCGAATCGTCCGAATCTGACTCTGATTCAGAAATTATGGTGTCCACAGGCACGTTGCTTCCAGACTGCCCTCCATCATCAGCTCTTTCTTCTTCAACTACTTCATTAACATCATACAGGGTGATCTTGTGACTCCACCAACATACCTCTGCAAGCAATGCGTCCAGGTTTTTGCCTTTGAACCGTTTTTCCATGGGCATTGTGGTTTGGTGAAACCGTTCTCCTTGCTCATCGGATTCGGTAGGGAGTTGTTTGATGAAATCGTCAAAATGAAAATGAAGAAAATGCAGCTTTAATGTCATCGATGCGCCGATTATCTCAAAATAATACAGCATTGCTTTCACCCATTCTCTTGCTTCCGGTTCCGGATGTGTAATTTACGCATGCATAGCAACTGGTTGCATCATGATCACCTGGACGATAAATCCAGTTTACCGGCTTACAATACTTCATAGTACCTCTGCCTCCACTCAACCATGCCATGAGATTGTTATAACATTGGCGACACACTGTATTAGGTGTGTAGTTTTCACTGGTCAAGTCCATTTCGTCGAAAAACAATGTATATGCTCTTTTGAATTCAGTAGTTAAAAGATTCTTTTCCTTTTGAAATCTTGTAGATGTTATTTTTCTGGTTTGATGACCGAAAACGTAGCAAAATAAATCCTTTTTTTCACACTGCATATTGAAATTGTCAGTTGCCAATGTTGTGTGCGAATTATGCAGTAGCACTTTCACTTTTTTTTACTTTCACTGTCACTTTATAACTTTCACCGCTCAGCTCTCGTTGACGTCGCGCTGTGCAATGCCTCGATGTGAGCGTCGTGTCGCTTTTATATGCTCACAATTTCATCTTTATGACAATGTGTTTCCAGGTATTTTTATATTTTGGCTTGTGTTTATGTGAATTAAATGCAGATGTTTGCTTCCAGGTAGTTTTTTGATAGAAGTTTTTTGATTTCATATGCTCACAATTTCATCTTTATGACAATGTGTTTCCAGGTATTTTTATATTTTGGCTTGTGTTTATGTGAATTCAATGCAGATGTTTGCTTATGTCGGTAGGCTGCAAAAAAAAATTTCTGAATCAGAGTCAGATTGCTACCTATGGACCTGAACACGGGAAAAAAGGTAAAAAAAAATCGAAATTTTTTAAGTTTTTTGCGATTTTGACCTGTATGGTGAAGTTTTTTGGATTTAATGTGTTGGCAATTTTCTTTATGACAAGAGCTACAACTTTGCCTCAGAGAGTAAGTCGAAATTCTGAACGGTTTACAAGATATGAGCCTGAGAAAATGATCACATTTTTACGAAAATGATACCGAGGCCCCAAATCTTTGGGGGCCCATAAAACAAAAAGTGCATGACTTTGGGGAAAATTGGGAGACACGGGTCTTTTTTTTTTTAGTCTTTTATCACGTAGTGGTGTCCGTATATGGTTATTTTGCCGTGACTTAAAAAATTACACACAGTGTAATGATTCTTTGCTGATAAAAATTTTTTTTCTTTGATTGATAAAAATATAATTTACTAATACCACTTAAACAAATTCTTATGCATTATTTCTTAGTTATAATTTAAGAAATTATCGCTCGAAGTTTTTAATTGTGCAGATTTTTTTTGAAAATTAAGAGTTGCCACGCCTACATTTTCAGTTTTTGGAAATAACATAAAGGGCCTTAAATTAAACCCAAATTTCATCAAAAAATCTCGACAAGTGCAACACGTCAATGATTTTTTTTTCAAAATAAAAACGTCTACTTATGTACTCTCTGACTTCTTAATGAGATCTTCGATCATATAGAAAACTATAGTATTAAAGTAATCAGAGCTGTAAGTGTGTTAAATCATTTTCAAAATTCAGCCTTTGGAATTTTCTTGGAGAGAAGTTTCGCTATATAAGAAAGTCAATTTTGTCAAGATATTTCATTCTTATATCCGGGTTTTTATACCCAGCGTAAGCGGGGTATATTAGTTTTGTGCAAATCTTGTAACAGGGAGAACAAAGCTCCGGAAATATAGACATATATGTATAGAAATGATCAGGATCAAAAACTGAATCGATTTAGACATGTCCGTCTGTCCGTCTGTCCGTCTGACCGTCTGTCCGTCTGTCCGTCCGTCCGTGGTCGGATCTACTCCGATACGGCTGATTCAATGAAGTCGAAATTTGGCACACATGTATATCGGGGTCCGAGTATGATCCTAAGTAAAAATGGGAGACATCCGCCCACTGCCACGCCCACAAATGAATTTATTGTGTTTTCAGTAAAATGCTTGTAACTTTCGAACCACTCAACACATTCCATTGATATTTGGTGTGCTGGTAAACTACGAAAAGGGACATTTCCTGGCAAAAAATGGACGCCGCCCTTCTCGAGCCACGCCCACAAATAAGCCCAAAACTAAGGGCTTATCGTAACTTGTGAAGTAAAAGGCGTAGAAGCTTCAAATTCGCAGCATAGGTTGACCAAGCCAAATGAAAGGTGTAGGAATAAAAGTTTATGTAGCCCGCCCACAAATGAAGATGTTTTGTTACTTCCGAAGTAAAAGGCGTAGAAGCTTCAAATTCAAAACATAGGTTCACCAAGACGAATGAAAGGTTTCGGAAAAAATTTCATGTGGCCCGCCCACTGCCACGCCCACAAATGTAGATTTTTCGTAACTTCCGAAGTAAAAGGCGTAGAAGCTTCAAATTCGCAACATAGGTTCACCAAGGCGAATGAAAGGTGAAGGAAAAAATTTTTTGTGGCCCGCCCACTGCCACGCCCACAAATGAAGATTTTTCGTAACTTCCGAAGTAAAAGGCGTAGAAGCTTCAAATTCGCAACATAGGTTCACCAAGGCGAATGAAAGGTGTAGGGAAATAATTAATGTTGCCCTCCCACTGCCACGCCCACAAATAGAGAAGCAAAACATAGTGCGCTCATTATGTCGGGACGCTGGGTATTTCCAAGTGAGGCTTGACCGACTTTAGCTTTCTTACTTGTTTTTATATAAAAACCCGCTCATAAGAAAAATTAAAAAAAAAAAAAAAAACCGTTTATAAGAAATTTCTTATATAAACTACCGATATTTGAAAATATGCTATGTTCTCACTATAGGGGTTAAGTGCTTAACCCGATACTTTAACTCAAAGCGTTCATATCAGTTTAGAGCGAGTTTAGGTTTACAAACGTCGTATGACCCAGCCGGAAAGTGCACTACTTCTGCACTACTTCCGAAGTGGTGAAAATTCATACTGCGGCTACTCGCATTACTAGTCCTAACTGTTAATGAAGTTTGTTAAGAGATGGCCGCTGTTTTCATTACATGCATGCGATAATGTCCGGCTTGGGAGTTTGAAATATAAAAAACGCGCAAGGAATATCTGATATACTATATCATCGAGAAATTGAAAATAAAAATGGAATTTGCTTTATTAGAAATGTTTAAAGAAGCTGAAAAAGCCAAAGGAATATTGGAAGCAATAATTTTAGAAGACCATTGCAATATCCGCAGGAACAAAAAAAGATTAATGGAGCTAATAGTGAAAGCGGCATCACAAAACGTTCCACGACCTGTGATGAAAATTTACATATCCAAATACGTGCATCCTTCCCCACTCATTTTCTGCGCGTGAAAGCTTCCTGCCAGTGTCGTATTAAATTTTTACCCGGTTTTTGTACTCGGTGTTAGCAAATGTAACTGAAATTTTCAAATGCAACTCTGCGCTAACCTCAGAGTTTAATGTTAAAGCCTATACTGAGATATGCAGTAACTACTTGCACATTAGGAGCCAATTCGCTACAACGTCGTAAAGTGTGAGAGAGACAACTATATTCACGCTCCTTGAATTCTTCAAAGTATTCCAACAATTTAACACCTTCGAAGTCGGTGTCAGTATTTCATTTGAAAAATGTGCCGCAATCAGCTGTCCTGGCATTTACTTCGCATAAAAAATGAACATGTTCATTTCTATGGCGAAGTAAAGCAGGCAAGTCGCATGCAACCCTGCGCACATGATTACTTGACATCTCAGTATAAGCGAAAGTAAAGTATTTACTTCGAAGTACTTTTCAATTTTTTTTGCACGTATTTCTTATGGGAGCTTTACTTACTGCATATCTCAGTATAGGCTTTTAACCCGGGGTTTATTTTCGGGTTAGATGATTTTTTTTATATGCGTTTTGACATTTGAAACCCTGGGTTTCGCCGATAACCCTAACCCGGCCTAGTGAGAACATAGCATAGGGGTGTTCAATTTTTGATAAAACAAAGTTTCTTACATAAAAATTTTGTCCATAAAAAAAGAATTCTTAGTTTTGGTAAACAGTTTCTTAAAGACGGGTTTCTCTTATATACAAGTTTCTTATGTAGCGCAACTACTGAAACTTCATATTTCATTCTAAAATTCGATCTCATGAAGTGCTGCGAGCTCGTCGAAAATTTAAACAAAAAAATATCTCTTTGTCTTTGACTTTGCAGTTATACTCAGACAGTGTTGCCAGGTTAGGGGTTTTCCCCCTAGATTTAGGGGTTTTTTCTACTTTTAGGGGGATGTTTAGGGGGAGCAAATTTTAAGGGATATGTTTTGGGGTGGAAAAATTTTTCTAGGGGATTTTAGGGGTTCATCAATCATTCATTGAAATGTTTAATATATGGAAGCTTAAGGCCCGTTTTCTGAATGTCCGGTTAAAGTCTAGATTAACTAACCGGCAGTTAAACTAATCGAATGATTAAAAGTGTCGGTTTCGTTTTCTCAATGTCTAAATGATTTGTTCTGGTTAATAAACGAGAAGTTGGCAACGCGTTCAAAAAACATCTGTTTCTCAATGTCAAAACGACTGAGAAATGTTAATTTGTAATAAACGAATGCTAAATGTGCTATAACAAAGCTACTAGATCTAAACACCAGCTGTTTCTTACAAATAAATTTAATCGGCAGATGAGCGTCGGTTAAGGTTTGTGCCTTAATCGTATTTTGAGAAAACGAAACTTGATTTTTTGTTAAAATAACTTCCGGTTACGGTTAAACTGGACATTCAGAAAACGGGCCTAAAAGTCATATAAAAAATTACTAGCAAATCAAGCTGCAGAAAAATGGCGTCCTTACAGTCGAAGCGTAAATACGTCCAAAAATATCGCAAGTCCTGGGAAATGGATCCCTTGTTTAAAGGCAAGACTAAACAGGAGCAATGAATGGATTAAACCAGGGTTTGAAGGGCTGTCTGTCAAACAGCCAAAGCACCAAAAATATAGCTGTGGCTTTGTTTAGCAGCCAAATAGTGCACTATTTGGGTTAAACTAGGACCATGGCCATCATATGCAAAATTTTGCAAAATATAATTTTCACCATTTTGAATCTCTTATGGTACAATCCAAAAAAACTATTTTGCAAAATTTTGCAAATGATGGCCATGGTCCTAGTTTAACCCAAATACGATAATTCATGTTGTAGGCTGGTTGGCAGCAGTTCCAGGGAATGATACAAAGGCATTGTGCGTATACTGCAAAAAAGAATTCCTTGCGCATAAAAAAGGTTTGTCTGAACATGCTGATTCAAACTCGCATAAGTCTACAGACAACATGAGAGATTGTAAGAAAACTCCCGAAATCGAAAGCTATGTCTGTACAAATATAGATGAAAAAAGGAAAAGAGCAGAGCTTAAAATTGCTTGTTTCATTGCCGAACATTGCTCCTTGAATTCAGTTGATCATTTGGGTGAGCTTATAAAACACATAGATGTGGAATCGAAGTTGTTAGCCGACATAAAACTGCATCGTACTAAATGCACGGGTAAGTAAATGTAAAAACAAACAAGTAAGAAAGCTAAAGTCGGTCAAGCCCGACTTTGAAATACCCAGCGTCCCGACATTATGAGCGCACTATGTTTTGCTTCTCTATTTGTGGGCGTGGCAGTGGGAGGGCAACATAAATTATTTCCCTACACCTTTCATTCGCCTTGGTGAACCTATGTTGCGAATTTGAAGCTTCTACGCCTTTTACTTCGGAAGTTACGAAAAATCTTCATTTGTGGGCGTGGCAGTGGGCGGGCCATATAAAATTTTTTCCTACACCTTTCATTCGCCTTGGTGAACCTATGTTGCGAATTTAAAGCTTCGACGCCTTTTACTTCGGAAGTTACGAAAAATCTTTATTTGTGGGCGTGGCAGTGGGAGGGCAACATAAATTATTTCCCTACACCTTTCATTCGACTTGGTGACCCTATGTTGCGAATTTGAAGCTTCTACGCCTTTTACTTCGGAAGTTACGAAAAATCTTTATTTGTGGGCATGGCAGTGGGCGGGCCGCATAAAATTTTTTCCTACACCTTTCATTCGCCTTGGTGAACCTATGTTGCGAACTTGAAGCTTCTACGCCTTTTACTTCGGAAGTTACGAAAAATCTTTATTTGTGGGCGTGGCAGTGGGAGGGCAACATAAATTATTTTCCTACACCTTTCATTCGCCTTGGTGAACCTATGCTGCGAATTTGAAGCTTCTACGCCTTTTACTTCGGAAGTTACGAACAATCTTCATTTGTGGGCGTGGCAGTGGGCGGGCCGCATAAAATTTTTTCCTACACATTTCATTCGCCTTGGTGAACCTATGTTGCGAATTTGAAGCTTCTACGCCTTTTACTTCGGAAGTTATGAAAATTCGCTATTTGTGGGCGTGGCAGTGGGCGGGATACATAATTTTTTTTTCCTACACCTTTCACTTGCCTTGGTCAACCTATGCTGCGAATTTGAAGCTTCTACGCCTTTTACTTCACAAGTTACGATAATCCCTTATTTGTGGGCTTAGTTGTGGGCGTGGCTTGAGGAGGGCGGCGTCCATTTTTTGCCAGGATATGTCTCTTTTTGTAGTTTACCAGCACACCAAATATCAATGGAATGTGTTGAGTGGTTCGCAAGTTACAAGCATTTTATTGAAAACACAATAAATTCATTTGTGGGCGTGGCAGTGGGCGGATGTCTCCCATTTTTACTTAGGATCATACTCGGACCCCGATATACCTGTGTGCCAAATTTCGACTTCATTGGTTCAGCCGTTTCGGAGGAGATCCGACCACGGACGGACGGACAGACGGACAGACGGTCAGACGGACAGACGGACATGTCTAAATCGATTCAGTTTTTGATCCTGATCATTTCTATATATATTTTTCTATATCTCCGGAGCTTATTTCTCCCTGTTACAAGATTTGCACAAAACTTATATACCCCGTTTACGCTGGGTATAAAAATGGCTGATGCATAGTAAAGTGATGTGATGGAAATGTTGCGGCATTAAAATGCGTTAAAAAATGTTTTTTACGAAATCCTATTTGCATTAAAAACTTTCAATATTACAGGTTTAATTTTATTCTCTCACCCTGTATGCTGGAAGAGCTAGTGGAAGATGTTGGCATATCCCATTTTTCACTAATAATAGATGAAAGCACAACGATCGATACGATTAAGGTCATGTGCTTGGTAATTCGTTTCTATTGTAGAAAGAATAAATTAGTGCGGACTGAATTTTACAAATTAGTCAAGCTGGAATCGGGATCGTCTCAAGCCATGACAGACGCAATAATCGACGAACTCAAAAACGATAAACTAGATTTGTCCAAACTTATAGGTATTGGGATAGATGGTGCGAATGCTATGGCTGGAGCCTACAATTCTGTGTCGTCAAAGTTGACTGCGCTCATTCCACATCTCGTCACAATTAAATGCGTATGTCATTATCTTCACCTTTGTGCAGAAAACGCGTGTGACGTACTCCCCAGAAATCTAGATACCTTAGTTAAGGAAATTCACGCTTGGTTTTCAAGAAGTACATGCCGAATAAACAAATATGCAAAATATTTTGAAATTATGCGCAATAGTTGTCTGAAGAAAATACCCAAACTTTCAGGAACTCGTTGGCTAGCTCGGTTGGGTGCAATTGAAATTGTTATTGACCAATGGGATGAGCTTAAATTACAATTTGAGGAAGCCAGATTATCTGAGCGCGGTGATGTAGGATATAAAGCCGAAGAGCCTTATCAAATGTACTCATCTTTTGAAAACAAATTGTACTTGCTTTTTTTGAAATACTCACTAAAAAAAAGTCATCAGTCTAAACGCTCTATTCCAGTCGGAATCTGCAGAGCCTTCAAAACTTTTTGAAGACTTAAATGACTTACTTTATCAGAGCCTTCAAAGTGTTGTAATTCCTCAACAACTGGCCAAAGTTTCCCAACGAGAGCTTGTAAAATTTGAGTTCCAAAATTATTTAATGCCAGCCGAATGCATCAATTTTGGTTATGAATTCAATTACCAAAGTACACATTGTAATTCAACCCAGCTGCTGGCAATAAAACAACGTTGCAGGGGCTTCGACGTGAAACTGATTGAGGAAATTCAAAATAGAGTACCAAAAAATATCAGCATTTTGGAAAAAGTCAATTTGTTTAGCCCTATACACGCATGCCAACAATTTAACCAGATATAACCGATTTGGCGGTTTCATTTCAAAATGTTTGTGGCGATGTGGATGAGACTTTAAGGGAGTGGAACTTATTGCACCGTTTAGAAATAAAAAGTGAAAGCTGTGACGAGTATTGGTCTAGAGCGATTAATGTAACTGATGCAGGTGGTGAGGGCCGATTCCGACATATTGCTGAACTCGCGGTGGCGCTATTGTCTTTGCCGTTTTCAAATGCTTCAGTGGAAAGGGCGTTTTCAGCTCTTAACATAATTAAAGAAAAATTGAGAAATCGAATGGCAGTAAAAACCGCAGACGCAATAATGCGCGTGTGGAGTTTCCTGAAGAAGGGGTGTATTGAATTCGAAGCGACACCAAAAATGTTGGAAATGTTCTGCAATGAAAATATTTATCAAAGCGATTTCGACAAAGAGTTGTTGGAGGAGTTTTCGAAACTATGAAATGAGGAAGAAAATATAATAAAAAATATGCGTATGTATAAATATAGTACATGAAATGCGAAGTTTATTGTTTTATTTATTTAGGGAATCTGTCAAATTTGTTGTAGTTTTTTCCAAATTACTTTTTTTTATTCAGTACGAATTTCGTACTTTTTAGGGGGCACATTTCGAATCTAGGGGGATTTAAGGAGCTTTTTAGGGGGAGGTACCTGGCAACACTGTACTCAGAAGTAAATAAAATTTCCCATCCTTTCGTCTCACAAATTGTTTCCCTTGTCAGGTTCGCTTGCAGCAGAGCTGCCCATATGTGCGATTTGCCCATGCAAGCTCAGTTGAACAACAGAAACCTAATGAATTATAAGTTATAAATTTGAATTCATAATTCAGCTTTAAAAAATGAGTTATGTGGGTGTGTGCTAGATTTCGATTCGAATCCAATTCGATTATTTTTTAAAAAGAAAAAAAGAATAAAATATCATTCTCAATTTCGCTGAGTAAAAGCACAACTCTTTCCCGAATTCGAATCGAATTGGATTCGAAACAAAATCTGGCACATACCCATTGAATTCATTTTTATACCCAGCGTAAGCGGGGAATATTAGTTTTGTGCGAATCTTGTAACAGGGAGAACTAAGATCCGGAGATATAGACATATAACAGGTTGGCTGATAAGTCCCCGGTCTGACACATAGATGGCGTCGCTAGTATTAAATACATATTAATTTTATATAGTGGCGACCTTCAAATGATTCGTATCAAAATTTGACGTCTGCAAGTCAATTAGTTTGTGAGATAGAGCGTCTTTTGTGACGCAACTTTTGTTATTGTGAAAAAAATGGAAAAAAAGCAATTTCGTGTTTTGATAAAATACTGTTTTCTGAAGGGAAAAAATACAGTGGAAGCAAAAACTTGGCTTGATAATGAGTTTCCGGACTCTGCCCCAGGAAAATCAACAATAATTGATTGGTATGCAAAATTCAAGCGTGGTGAAATGAGCACGGAGGTCGGTGAACGCAGTGGACGCCCGAAAGAGGTGGTTACCGACGAAAACATCAAAAAAATTCACAAAATGATTTTGAATGACCGTAAAATGAAGTTGATCGAGATAGCAGAGGCCTTAAAGATATCAAAGGAACGTGTTGGTCATATCATTCATCAATATTTGGATATGAAAAAGCACTGTGCAAAATGGGTGCCGCGCGAGCTCACATTTGACCAAAAACAACAACGTGTTGATGATTCTGAGCGGTGTTTGCAGCTGTTAACTCGCAATACACCCGAGTTTTTGCGTCGATATGTGACAATGGATGAAACATGGCTCTATCACTACACTCCTGAGTCCAATCGACAGTCGGCTGAGTGGACAGCGATCGGTGAACCGTCTCCGAAGCGTGGAAAGACTCAAAAGTTCGCTGGCAAAGTAATGGCCTCTGTTTTTTGGGATGGGCATGGAATAATTTTTATCGATTATCCTGAGAAGGGAAAAACCATCAACAGTGACTATTTTATGTCGTTACTGGAGCGTTTGAAGGTCGAAATCGCGGCAAAACGGCCCCATATGAAGAAGAAAAAAGTGTTGTTCCACCAAGATAACGCACCGTGCCACAAGTCATTGAGAACGATGGCAAAAATTCATGAATTAGGCTTCGAATTGCTTCCCCACCCACCGTATTCTCCAGATCTGGCCCCCAGCAACTTTTTCTTGTTCTCAGACCTCAAAAGGATGCTCGCAGGGAAAAAATTTGGCTGCAATGAAGAGGTGATCGCCGAAACTGAGGCCTATTTTGAGGCAAAACCGAAGGAGTACAACCAAAATGGTATCAAAAAATTGGAAGGTCGTTATAATCGTTGTATCGCTCTTGAAGGGAACTATGTTGAATAATAAAAACGAATTTTGACAAAAAAATGTGTTTTTCTTTGTTAGACCGGGGACTTGTCAGCCAACCTGTTATATATAGAAATTATCAGGATCAAAAACTGAATCGATTTAGACATGTCCGTCTGTCCGTCCGTCCGTCTGCCCGTCTGTCCGTCCGTCCATCTGTCCGTCCGTCCGTGGTCGGATCTCCTCCGAAACGGCTGGACCAATCAAGTCGAAATTTGGCACACAGGTATACCGGGATCCGAGTAGGATCCTAAGTAAAATTGGGAGACATCCGCCCACTGCCACGCCCACAAATGAAGATTTTTCGTAACTTCCGAAGTAAAAGGCGTAGAAGCTTCGAATTGGCAACATAGGTTCACCAAGGCGAATGAAAGTTGTAGGGAAATAATTTATTTTGCCCTCCCACTGCGACGCCCACAAATAGAGAAGCAAAACATAGTGCGTTCATAATGTCGGGACGCTGGGTATTTCAAAGTCTGGCTTGACCGACTTTAGCTTTCTTACTTGTTTCATTTTGAATCCTGTATGTATCAATATCCTGTATGTATCTGTAAATAAATACACTGAATGCAGAACAGCGATGTACAAAATAATACCTTTGTGCTTATATTGTAAGGCTAATAGTGTAAAGCAGGGGCGCAGAATTCTTGTCACGGGGTTCGGTGCAGTGAGCGACCTTTTTTTTTTTATTTGCTCGCACTTCTTGCAAAAGGGCCCGCAACTTTGTATCGCTTTTTCGTTGCACTTGGTCGTGAACGAGCGGACGACCTTTTCTTTTTTTTTTTTGCTCGATAATATAAAAATAATTATAAGTAGCGCGGCATTTTTCAGTTTTTGCCCCCTACAAAAATTCTAGATCCGGGGCTGTGATTTTATGATATTTCCTAAGTAAAATCTATGATGAACAAAATTCTTCCACAGTTGAAACTATTGGATTTACAGTAAAACTTATTGTATTTTACGTAGATTCTATGATATTTCCATCGTAAAATCAATGATGGACATATTTCGTCCACAATAGAAACTATTAGATATACAGTAGAAATTATTGTATTTCACGTAGATTTTATGACATTTCCATCGTAGATTCTATGATATTTCCATCGTAAAATCTATGATGGACATTATTCTTCCACAGTAGAAACTATTGGATTTACAGTAAAGCTTATTGTATTTTACGTAGATTCTATTATATATTTCTATGTCTTCCTATCGTAGAAACAACGATGCAAAATTTTTTCAGTGTATCCGGCAGCCGGGTATCCTGCTATCTGGCCTAGCAGACAACCGGATATCGGGTATCCGGCATCCGGCCGGATACACTATTCGTTGCAACACTAACATTTATAGTAAACTCCTTGCTATGACTTACGAACCTTATGCATTCATCGGGATATTTGCTGCAGTCCGTTATGCAACGAAACCGCTGCCAGGACATCCAACCCATCGGAGGAGTTCTCGCGAGTCCATTTTCCAAAGCGTCGAGACGATTCGCAAAAAGTGTCACGATAAAAAGGCTCAAAAGAAAATTATGCATTTTCCTTGAAGTATGTTAGTATTTGTTTTTTATTTATTTTTACTTTTTTCTTGTTGGATTCGATACGAATTTGTTCCGCGCACAAATTACAATGGGTCAATGAGGTCCTCGTACAATGGATACCTCTTTTTTATACTAATTGCATTGTTTCTGTCAAAGCGCACCGCAGGTAATTGAAGTTCCGATAATGACTGCAAACAAGAGAGCAAATCGAGCCGAATAAAGAGAATAGTATAGAAAATTCAACGGACGGGAAGCGAAGGGAATGAAATGGAGCAGAACTCAAGTGACTGACTGATAGTAATAATATTTACACCACTTTAAACTAACTGCAGCAATCACTTTGTGGGCGGCGAACGAGAACGCTCTAAATCCAAATTGAAACTGAAGAGAATTTTTCAACGACAGCGACTGGCGATAATGCCTTAAGAAGTGTGGAAGTGAAAAAAAATAAAAAATTAAAAATAACAAAAACAGAAATAAAAGCCGAGCGCTTCGAATGAACGCAGGAGACCTTGCTTATCTGCGTAAGTCAAGTTATTGAGCTGAGTTCAGGCTTTTCGCCTCTCACTGGGAATGAGTATCAAGTGTTTTACTTATCAAGGGCAGGCTTTTACTACAAAAATAGCTCAAGTTGAGGCTAGAACTGAAGTGTAAAAAAAATCAAAAAAAATTGAAAGAATTGAAGAAAAAAATTAAAATAAATTTAATTTTCTCTCTGTGGCTCAAAAATCGTGTACAGAGCCGGATTTATTTTATGGTCGCAATTTTTTCTTGCTTTATTTAGAATAGATAAAAAATTTTTATCAAAGAAAGCCTAGGATCATCCAGTTTACGACAATGGCATTCACATTGGCTTCTTCAAAATATTTTTATAGGAAGATATACCTACTACAATTTAATACTATGGCATATCTCATTGGTTTGGGAACATATAGCCAGCAATTATTTCACACTATGTAACGGAATCCATAAATGAAACAAGTAAGAAAACTAAAATCGGTCAAGCCCGACTTCAATATAGGTACCCAGAAGGGACGTAGCCAAGGGGGCGGTTTTGGGTGTTAATCCCCCCCCACCACCCCCCCACCCCCACCCGTCGTCAATCTGACTATGTTATTTTAAATTGTATTTCCAATGCACTCTTTGGCACAAATTCCATTCAACCATTCAATTCATTCTAAGCGCTGCTTCAGTGTTGCCCACTCGATTTAAGCAGGTATGAAAATTATAGTCACATTTTTAAAAGTATTGTGCAGTGAAAAAACCCTTTGAGGAATCTCAAAAGATCGATAATAAAAATTATCTTTAACAGATATACAACTAGAATCTAGCCTAAGGATAGATAATTAAGACAACCCTGGGTTGCGGTGCCCTGGGTACCCTGGGTCGCGGTGCGCACAGAGCCCCCCATCTAATAATAATAAAACAACTAGAATAACAAAGCTGTGTACGGATTAGCCGCAAAAACTTTGAGAGGGAAGTTTGCAGGGATTCTAGATATGTATGTATAATTGTTCAATCCCTCAGCGGTTTTGTCCGCGTTTGCATGTAAGAAAATTTTTTCGATAAAATAGTTCAACCTTTCTTCATTTCAAAGAGATATATAAAATAGTTGTACTGCAGTACGAATGCTGCCAGACTAATTTCAAAGGAACGAAATTTAAGGGGACCTTCTGGTCTAGAATTTTTTGAAAATTGATTTTTTTTTTATATATTTCGGAAGAATAGACTTTTAAGAATATGCTGGCAAAGTTTCGTGAAGATATTGACAATATTTGTTTTGCTACAGCCTTTGTAGAAGGTGGAGACAGCAGGCAGCGCGCTTGATCAAAGCAACTTTAAACGCGTTTATCTCAAAACTACTTTTTTTGACCTGGTGTGAAAGAAAACAAAAAAACCATCGAACCGATTTGTCTGGAATTTTTATATATTATTCATAACATCAATGGCTATGGCCCGAACTAGAATCGAATTTTTATTTCAAGAACTTCATATTTTTTCATCAAAAAAATGGTAAAAAAAAGGGGAGTTTTTGATGGTTGAAATAAAAAATTGCCCCATTTTGTCAATTTAAAAAAAAAATTCTTTATTCTAGTTCCTGCCATAGCCGCATTCATTCTGATTAATAACATATTTTTGTTTTTTTTTTTCGATTACCAGAACTGCCAAAATCTTTCACACCACGGAGGTACTTTTTCAAAGAGGGTCCACTTCAACGCCATTTTGAAAATACAAAAAAAAAAAAAAATTACAACAACATTTTTTATTTTTTGTCAATAAAGAATATAATAAGCCTGCATACTTAGAAAATCGTTTTTAATTTGGCTTAATACCAAAAAAAAATCATGAAAATACCCTAAATTTTCGTGCTCTAGACCAGAAGGCCCCCTTAAATAATAACCAATTAGTTTACCTATTCGTTGTAATTTTCAGATATAATTAAAAAAATATTGCATACAAAAGTGAATTCGATGAATAAGCGAAGACGCTTTTGCAGGGTGCGACCCTTCAGCAGTTTTTATAAGTATATTGTTTCTAATTCTTGGATTTTTTACAATGTTTCTTAACTTTCAAAAGTTCAAAATTTCGTATAGTCGACTTTCCTGAATATAAGTTCAGTGGATGTCCAATAAAACGAATCTTATATGTTATTGTACGCCTAGTTCGTCGAATCGAAATCATTGATTGCCGACTGTTTTTATTCGACATCAACTTTTTTTTGAATAGCTTAACTTGTGCAACTTTGCTTTAGAACTGCAAAAACAATCCAAAAATTGTTTTTCTATTATTAAATACGTTAATATGTTGAGAGTTAACTGTAAAAAGGAAAAATCGAAATATATCAAATTGATGGAGATAATGCCGTGAAAAGCGTAGCGGGCGGCATATGACACGTTTAGCATCTACATATGTAAATGAAAAAACGTTTTTTTCCGTTTCGGATCAACCTACTTGCGACAGATGAAGCCATTATTAACCTTTTTTAAAAGACGCCTGAAGGAATTATAAGCATTTAATTTTCTTTATATTTTGCTATGGACTTTAAAATTTAGAACTTAGTAAAAAAAGTAAAGATTTTAAAATGAATTAATTATTATATGACCTTTGAAAAAAATTATAAAAATTCTTTCAGTGCTCTAAAGCAGACAGCCCGCTAAGTTTTCGGCAGTTTTCCTCGTAAAACAAGCAAAAACCGACCGCTTTCCGTAAACTCTACGAAAAGATGCTTGCTATCGTACATAAATTTAATACACAGGCATTAATACAGTCACAAATACAAGAAATGGGTTGGTTAAAAAAATTTCCGAGATATATTTATAATATAATTTTCAGCAACTTTTATACGCACACTATGGTGCTTCTTCTTTTGGAGTTCTGTTTCTTACTTTTTTATACTTTTGTTACGACTATCGGTTTCATTGACGTATTGTTTCGAAAGAATGTAAATTGTTGCGCAGCAAAAAATTGTAAATATAAAAACCCCCCGTCTGAAAATCCTGGCTACGTGCCTGGTACCCAGCGCTCGAATAATATTGATGCACTACGTTTTGCCCTTCCGTACGGAAGTTGCCAAAAATCTCAATTTTTGACCGTGAGAGCGGGCGGATCACATAAATTTTTTTTTTCTACATCCTTCATTCGCCTTGGTCAACCAATATTTTTGATTTGAAGCTTACCCACCTTTTACTTCGGACGTTACGAAAAATGTCCACTTGTAGGCATGGCAGCGGGCTGATATCAACCATTTTCACTTAGGATCATACTCGGGGCCCGATATAACTGTGTGCCGAATTCTGAAGTGATTGGTCCAGCCATTTGGAAGGAGATCCGACCACAGACGGATTGACGCGCAGACGAACAGACAAACGAATATGTCTGAATCGGTTCAGTTTTCAATCCTGATCAATAATATATATATTTGTCTATATCTACGGAGCTTAGTTTTAGGTGTTACAGGATTCGCACAAAACTTATATGTATGCCCTGCTTACGCTTGGTATAACAATGACTTATTTTATAAGGAGCTTCAGAGGTTATGATGGCACCTATGCAACCTACTTTTGAAGGCTCTAAATTGTTTCAAAATTTTCTGCCTTTTGTAACTAGCCATCTATGAAACCGTCCCTGTAAATACGAAGTTTTTTATACAACTATTACATTTGAAGAGCGACGGCAAAATATAATGAATTCTTGGAAAACATCGTAGGATTTTTTCTGTAAATGATCGAAGTTGAAGTTCTCTAAAACAATATATAAAATTCCGTCTATACTGCTCAATGTAATCACTTTTCATATCGACGATTTTGGGCCTTAAGGTACATACAACCAGGGACATAAGTGAATGTGAGAAAACATCTTTCGTGCCTTCTTCCAAATCGAATGGAGAAGTCTTTTTCGCAGATTTCTTAATTTTAAAAATTCTCTACACACAATTCTGTACTTCACACATGGACGCAGTAGTTCACATGCAGTGTGAAATTCAAAATATAGCAGAATGTGACTGTCGAGTATAAAAACATAGATTAATTCACAACTCACATGCTGTGTAGAATTGCAATCGGGTTTATGGCAAATATATTTGTTTTAATAAGATTTCAAAAAGCTTTTAATTGCTCCTTGCCTCATAGAGCAACTGTTGCCAATATATAACTATTAGATAATAGCCGTATTGGCGGAGCACTCCTCGATTAATTTAATTAGATTATTTTTACGATCAATAAGAGGTTTCTGGAAAGTGAAATATTCTCTTTGAACTTATTAACAGCTTGTCAGTGTTTAATCTTTGTAGCTAACCTTTAAGTGTGCAGGAATGCTTGAGAATGAACATACCCAATAAACACAAATACGATAACGAACTCGAATCGCTATCGCAGAGCGTGAAACGCATTAAACGAATTCGATTCGAATTCGATTCGATATCTCAGAAAGCATTTTTTCGAACAGGTTCCAAGTTTCGTTCGAGTACGATCCAAATGATTCGTATTCCATGATATCGAATCGGATTCGAATCAAAAAGAAAATATGATAAATGCGCGATATCGCAAAAACTTCGTTCTGAAATATCGAATCGAATTCGAATTGAATTCCAAAGCGAAGTTACAAGCATTGAGACGGTTTTTTTTTATACTTATAATAGTGCTGTAATAATGCAACAGTTCAACTTATTCATTACCGATCCTTCATTAGCGCTAATGAAACGTTAATGAGAAGTGGTTCCACTATCAATTAACCGATTTCTCATTGGCTTAACAGATGATTCCAATTGTACGAGGGTGGTCTGAAAAGTTTGTGACCCAACTAAGATACGGGTCATATGTACTTTTTAAAATTTATTTATATTTTTCGACATAATTTCCTTGTAATAGGGCATTTATATATTCGTTTTAGCGCTACTCGTGTAAGCTAAAACGACCAAGTCAAAACGGGGTGTTGACACATGCGCATGTCGTTTTGCCATTTTGTGGTTATCGTTTGTTTGCTCAACACGTGAAATATGAATAAATATTGTAATAAAGAAAAGAAGCGTTTATTGAAATTGCGTTCGTTTCCTAGATTGGTTGTGGAAACAACCTCACAATTTTTAAATTATAAATTTTAATGACCATATATTTTGCATTTTTATAGTCATGACACTCATATTTCGATTTTTTTTTTGCAGTTATAAGCAGGATTTATCTTGTTAAGCTACTTGTTTTAAATTAAAATAGGAAAGTTTCTCGTTCTCGTAAAACGGGAAAAATCTAACTTGTTTTAGTGCTTAAACGGGCAAAGTTGCTAATATGGCATTCAGACGGCATCGAAATACCGGGATTTTGGCGCTTTTGAGGATTTCAGCCGATATCAAGTATCAATCCAGCGGAATTCCCATATAAATGAATGTCAAACGAAATCCGCTCAGAAATTGGATTTCAACGAAATCCCAAGAGAAATCCGGAACAAACTGAATGCAACTCTGTGTTTTTCGATATGTATCGAAAAAATGCTGCAACACTACTGTCAAATTTTGAAAAAACCAAAGTAAACAAACAGGCAATGCTGCCACACGCAAACGAAAAATTCCCTACAAACTAAAAAAAAACTTCCCACAATTCTTTACGTTTTTCCCTACCACAAATATCGTTATATATTGCTTTTTTTAATAATATGCCGAATCGTACTTAGGCCATTTGAAATTTTGATTTTTTTTTTAAATAAAAAGATTGTTTCAAAAATTTAGTTTTTTGTTGTGGTTCAAGTAAATATTATTTCATTTAATATATGAGTAGGCCTTATCTTGTAGCGGTCAATAAAACAGTTTTCAATTTATTCAAAAAAGCCTTTATAAATACTATTTCAAATTTGTAGACTATCGACGCTTATCGATAGTTTCGACCGAACTTTTTCACATAAACACAGTTTGGCATAGTTTTTATTTTGTCTTTTTAATTTTATGACAACCAATTTAAAAAAAATTTATTAAATATTTTGGAATACATCACAAATTCCGTACATTTGCCGATTTTAAGAAAGCTGTACTTTTTTACCTACAAGTCATTTTTTGTATAAAAAATCCCTTAATATTTTTAAGGAAATTCCCTTACAACTGGCAGCACTACAAACAGATGAATGGCTGTCAAACCAAATCCTCTCAATGGGGATATTATCGTGTGAAGGCTTGGATTTCGATATGGATCTCACGAAATCCAAGTGCCGAAATCCCGGGATTTCGATGCTCGCCTAAATGGCATATAAAACGCGAATAAAATGGCATATCGTCCCCTGAGAAAACCGGTGTTGTATGTAGAAATTTCGAGGTTTTGGGAAATCCTCTTTGAAGTTTAATATGGCATTCAGACGGCATCGAAATCCCGGGATTTTGGCACTTTTGAGGATTACAGCCGATATCCAGTATCAATCCAGCGGATTTCCCATACAAATAAATGTCAAACGAAATCCGCTCAGAAATTGGATTTCAGCAAAATCCCAAGAGAAATCTGGAACAAACTGAATGCAACTCTGTGTTTTTCGATATGTATCGAAAAAATGCTGCAACACTACTGTGAAATTGTAAAAAAACCAAAGTAAACAAACAGGCAATGCTGCCACACGCAAACGAAAAATTCCCTACAAACTTAAAAAAAAAATTCCCACAATTCTTTACGTTTTTCCCTACCACAAATATCGTTATATTTTTTTTTTTTTTAATAATATGCCTCTTGCATACAAAAATGTCTGAGTAGCCATGAATATGGTTGGCTAATATTTTTGAGAATCTTTCAGGGTAGTCTGAAACTCCGAATCTTACTAAGGCCATTTGAAATTTTGTTTTCTTTTTTAAATAAAAAGTTTCTTTCAAAAATTAAGTTTTTTTGTTGTGGTTCAAGTAAAAATTTTTTCATTAAAAATATGAGTAGGCCTTATCTTGCAGCGGACAATCAAACAGTTTTCAATTTATTCAAAAAAGCCTTTACAAATACTATTTCAAATTTGTAGACTATCGACGCTTATCGATAGCTTCGACCGAACTTTTTCACATAAACACAGTTTGGCATAGTTTTTATTATGTCTTTTTATTTTATGACAACCAAATTTATACAAAAATTATTAAATATTTTGGAGTACATTACAAATTCCGTACATTTGCCAATATTAAGAAATCTGTACTTTTGTCCCTACAAGTCATTTTTTGTTAAAAGAATCCCTAAAAATTTTGAAGGAAGTTTCCCTACAATTGCAGGACTACAAACAGATGAATGATTAAACAAATCCTTCAATGGCGATATTGTCGTTTGAACGCTGGATTTCGATATGGATTTCACGAAATCAAGTGCCGAAAATTCCGGGATTTCGATGCTCGTCTAAATGATATAAAGTTAAATTTAAATTTTAATATTTCAATATTTTAATATTTCAATATTTCAATATTTTAATATTTAATATTTCAATATTTTAATATTTTAATATTTTAATATTTTAATATTTTAATATTTTAATATTTTTAATATTTTAATATTTTAATATTTTAATATTTTAATATTTTAAATTTTTAATATTTTAATATTTTAATATTTTAATATTTTAATATTTTAATATTTTAAATATTTTAATATTTTAATATTTTAATATTTTAATATTTTAAAATTTTATATTTTAATATTTTAATATTTTAATATTTTAATATTTTAATATTTTAATATTTTAATATTTTTAATATTTTAATATTTTAATATTTTAATATTTTAATATTTTAATATTTTAATATTTTAATATTTTAATATTTTAATATTTTAATATTTTAATATTTTAATATTTTAATATTTTAATATTTTAATATTTTAATATTTTAATATTTTAATATTTTAATATTTTAATATTTTAATATTTTAATATTTTAATAATTTTAATATTTTAATATTTTTAATATTTTTAATATTTTAATATTTTAATATTTTAATATTTTAATATTTTAATATTTTAATATTTTAATATTTTAATATTTTAATATTTTAATATTTTAATATTTTTAATATTTTAATATTTTAATATTTTAATATTTTAATATTTTAATATTTTAATATTTTTAATATTTTAATATTTTAATATTTTTAATATTTTAATATTTTATATTTAATATTTTAATATTTTAATATTTTAATTTTTAATATTTTAATATTTTAATATTTTAATATTTTAATATTTTAATATTTTATTAATTTAATATTTTAATATTTTAATATTTTAATATTTTAATATTTTAATATTTTTTAATATTTTAATATTTTAATATTTTAATATTTTAATTTTTAATATTTTAATATTTTAATATTTTAATATTTTAATATTTAATATTTTAATATTTTAATATTTTAATATTTTAATATTTTAATATTTTAATATTTTAATATTTTAAATTTTAATATTTTAATATTTTATATTTTAATATTTTAATATTTTAATATTTTAATATTTTAATATTTTAATATTTTAATATTTTAATATTTTAATATTTTAATATTTTAATATTTTAATATTTTAATATTTTAATATTTTAATATTTTAATATTTTAATATTTTAATATTTTAATATTTTAATATTTTAATATTTTAATATTTTAATATTTTAATATTTTAATATTTTAATATTTTAATATTTTAATATTTTAATATTTTAATATTTTAATATTTTAATATTTTAATATTTTAATATTTTAATTTTTAATATTTTTTTAATATTTTAATATTTTAATATTTTAATATTTTAATATTTTAATATTTTTAATATTTTAATATTTTAATATTTTAATATTTTAATATTTTAATATTTTAATATTTTAATATTTTAATATTTTAATTTTTTAATATTTTAATATTTTAATATTTTTAATTTTAATATTTTAATATTTTAATATTTTAATATTTATATTTTAATATTTTAATATTTTAATATTTTAATATTTTAATATTTTAATATTTTAATATTTTAATATTTTAATATTTAATATTTTAATATTTTAATATTTTAATATTTTAATATTTTAATTTTTAATATTTTAATATTTTAATATTTAATATTTTAATATTTTAATATTTTAATATTTTAATATTTTAATATTTTAATATTTTAATATTTTAATATTTTAATATTTTAATATTTTAATATTTTAATATTTTAATATTTTAATATTTTAATATTTTAATATTTTAATATTTTAATATTTTAATATTTTAATATTTTAATATTTTAATATTTTAATATTTTAATATTTTAATATTTTAATATTTTAATATTTTAATATTTTAATATTTTAATATTTTAATATTTTAATATTTTAATAATTTAAATTTTAATATTTTAATATTTTAATATTTTAATATTTTAATATTTTAATATTTTAATATTTTAATATTTTAATATTTTAATATTTTAATATTTTAATATTTTAATATTTTAATATTTTAATATTTTAATATTTTAATATTTTAATATTTTAATATTTTAATATTTTAATATTTTAATATTTTAATATTTTAATATTTTAATATTTTAATATTTTAATATTTTAATATTTTAATATTTTAATATTTTAATATTTTAATATTTTAATATTTTAATATTTTAATATTTTAATAATTTTTAATTTTAATATTTTAATATTTTAATATTTTAATATTTTAATATTTTAATATTTTAATATTTTAATATTTTAATATTTTAATATTTTAATATTTTAATATTTTAATATTTTAATATTTTAATATTTTAATATTTTAATATTTTAATATTTTAATATTTTAATATTTTAATATTTTAATATTTTAATATTTTTAATATTTTAATATTTTAATATTTTAATATTTTAATATTTTAATATTTTAATATTTTAATATTTTAATTATTTAATATTTTAATATTTTAAATTTTAATATTTTAATATTTTAATATTTTAATATTTTAAATATTTTAATATTTTAATATTTTAATATTTTAATATTTTAATATTTTAATATTTTAATATTTTAATATTTTAATTTTTAATATTTTAATATTTTAATATTTTAATATTTTAATATTTTAATATTTTAATATTTTAATATTTTAATATTTTAATATTTTAATATTTTAATATTTTAATATTTTAATATTTTAATATTTTAAATTTAATTTTAATATTTTAATATTTTAATATTTTAATATTTTAATATTTTTAATATTTTAATATTTTAATATTTTAAATTTAATATTTTAATATTTTAATATTTTAATATTTTAATATTTTAATATTTTAATTTTTAATATTTTAATATTTTAATATTTTAATATTTTAATATTTTAATATTTTAAATATTTTAATATTTTAATATTTTAATATTTTAATATTTTAATATTTTAATATTTTAATATTTTAATATTTTAATATTTTAATATTTTAATATTTTAATATTTAAATTTATTTTTAATATTTTAATATTTTAATATTTTAATATTTTAATATTTTAATATTTTAATATTTTAATATTTTAATATTTTAATATTTTAATATTTTAATATTTTAATATTTTAATATTTTAATATTTTAATATTTTAATATTTTATATTTTAATATTTTAATATTTTAATATTTTAATATTTTAATATTTTAATATTTTAATATTTTAATATTTTAATATTTTAATATTTTAATATTTTAATATTTTAATATTTTAATATTTTAATATTTTAATATTTTAATATTTTAATATTTTAATATTTTAATATTTTAATATTTTAATATTTTAATATTTTAATATTTTAATATTTTAATATTTTAATATTTTAATATTTTAATATTTTAATATTTTAATATTTTAATATTTTAATATTTTAATATTTTAATATTTTAATATTTTAATATTTTAATATTTTAATATTTTAATATTTTAATATTTTAATATTTTAATATTTTAATATTTTTAATATTTTAATATTTTAATATTTTAATATTTTAATATTTTTAATATTTTAATATTTTAATATTTTAATATTTTAATATTTTAATATTTTAATATTTTAATATTTTAATATTTTAAATATTTTTAATATTTTAATATTTTAATATTTTAATATTTTAATATTTTAATATTTTAATATTTTTAATATTTTAATATTTTAATATTTTAATATTTTTAATATTTTAATATTTTAATATTTTAATATTTTAATATTTTAATATTTTAATATTTTAATATTTTAATATTTTAATATTTTAATATTTTAATATTTTAATATTTTTAATATTTTAATATTTTAATATTTTAAATTTAATATTTTAATATTTTAATATTTTAATATTTTAATATTTTAATATTTTAATATTTTAATATTTTAATATTTTAATATTTTTAATATTTTAATATTTTAATATTTTAATATTTTAATATTTTAATATTTTAATATTTTAATATTTAATATTTTAATATTTTAATATTTTAATATTTTAATATTTTAATATTTTAATATTTTAATATTTTAATTTTTAATATTTTAATATTTAATATTTTAATATTTTAATTTTAATTTTAATATTTTAATATTTTTTTAATATTTTAATTTTAATTTTAATATTTTAATATTTTAATATTTTAATATTTTAAATTTTAATTTTAATATTTTAATATTTTAATATTTTAATATTTTAATATTTTAATATTTTAATATTTTAATATTTTAATATTTTAATATTTTAATATTTTAATATTTTAATATTTAATATTTTAATATTTTAATATTTTAATATTTTAATATTTTAATATTTTAATATTTTAATATTTTAATATTTTAATATTTTAATATTTTAATATTTTAATATTTTAATATTTTAATATTTTAATATTTTAATATTTTAATATTTTAATATTTTAATATTTTAATATTTTAATATTTTAATATTTTAATATTTTAATATTTTAATATTTTAATATTTTAATATTTTAATATTTTAATATTTTAATATTTTAATAATTTTAATATTTTAATATTTTAATATTTTAATATTTTAATATTTTAATATTTTAATATTTTAATATTTTAATATTTTAATATTTTAATATTTTAATATTTTAATATTTTAATATTTTAATATTTTAATATTTTAATATTTTAATATTTTAATATTTTAATATTTTAATATTTTAATATTTTAATATTTTAATATTTTAATATTTTTAATATTTTAATATTTTAATATTTTAATATTTTAATATTTTAATATTTTAATATTTTAATATTTTAATATTTTAATATTTTAATATTTTAATATTTTAATATTTTTAATATTTTAATATTTTAATATTTTAATATTTTAATATTTTAATATTTTAATTTTTAATATTTTAATATTTTAATATTTTAATATTTTAATATTTTAATATTTTAATATTTTTAATATTTTAATATTTTAATATTTTTAATATTTAATATTTTAATATTTTAATATTTTAATATTTTAATATTTTTAATATTTTAATATTTTAATATTTTAATATTTTAAATATTTTAATATTTTAATATTTTAATATTTTAATATTTTAATATTTTAATATTTTAATATTTTAATATTTTAATATTTTAATATTTTAATATTTTAATATTTTAATATTTTAATATTTTTAATATTTTAATATTTTAATATTTTAATATTTTAATATTTTAATATTTTAATATTTTAATATTTTAATATTTTAATATTTTAATATTTTAATATTTTAATATTTTAATATTTTAATATTTTAATATTTTAATATTTTAATATTTTAATATTTTAATATTTTAATATTTTAATATTTTAATATTTTAATATTTTAATATTTTAATATTTTAATATTTTAATATTTTTTTTAATATTTTAATATTTTAATATTTTAATATTTTAATATTTTAATATTTTAATATTTTAATATTTTAATATTTTAATATTTTAATATTTTAATATTTTAATATTTTAATATTTTAATATTTTAATATTTTTAATATTTTAATATTTTAATATTTTAATATTTTTAATATTTTAATATTTTAATATTTTAATATTTTAATATTTTAATATTTAATATTTTAATATTTTAATATTTTAATATTTTAATATTTTAATATTTTAATATTTTAATATTTTAATATTTTAATATTTTAATATTTTAATATTTTAATATTTTAATATTTTAATATTTTAATATTTTAATATTTAATATTTTAATATTTTAATATTTAATATTTAATATTTTAATATTTAATATTTTAATATTTTAATATTTAATATTTAATATTTTAATATTTTAATATTTTAATATTTTAATATTTAATATTTTAATATTTTAATATTTTAATATTTTAATATTTAATATTTTAATATTTTAATATTTTAATATTTTAATATTTAAATATTTAAATATTTTAATATTTTAATATTTTAATATTTAAATATTTTAATATTTTAATATTTTAATATTTTAATATTTTAATATTTTAAATTTAATATTTTAATATTTTAATATTTTAATATTTTAATATTTTAATTTTAATATTTTAATATTTAATATTTTAATATTTTAATATTTTAATATTTTAATATTTAATATTTTAATATTTTAATATTTTAATATTTTAATATTTTAATATTTTAATATTTTAATATTTTAATATTTTAATATTTTAATATTTTAATATTTTAATATTTTAATATTTTAATATTTTAATATTTTAAATATTTTAATATTTAATATTTTAATATTTTAATATTTTAATTTTTAAATTTTAATATTTTAATATTTTAATATTTAATATTTTAATATTTTAATATTTTAATATTTTAATATTTTAATATTTTAATATTTTAATATTTAATATTTTAATATTTTAATATTTTTAATATTTTAAATATTTTAATATTTTAATATTTAATATTTTAATATTTTAATATTTTAATATTTTAATATTTTAATATTTTAATATTTTAATATTTTAATATTTTAATATTTAATATTTTAATATTTTAAATTTATATTTAATATTTTAATATTTTAATATTTTAATATTTTAATATTTTAATATTTTAAATTTAATTTTTAATATTTTAATATTTTAATATTTTAATATTTTAATATTTTAATATTTAATATTTTAATATTTTAATATTTTAATATTTTAATATTTAATATTTTAATATTTAATATTTTAATATTTTAATATTTTAATATTTTAATATTTTAATATTTTAATATTTTAATATTTTAATATTTAATATTTTAATATTTTAATATTTTAATATTTTAATATTTTAATATTTAATATTTTAATATTTTAATATTTTAATAATTTTAATATTTAATATTTTAATATTTTAATATTTTAATATTTTAATATTTTAATATTTTAATATTTTAATATTTTAATATTTAATATTTTAATATTTTAATATTTTAATATTTTAATATTTTAATATTTTAATATTTTAATATTTTAATATTTTAATATTTTAATATTTTAATATTTTAATATTTTATATTTTAATATTTAATATTTTAATATTTTAATATTTTAATATTTTAATATTTTAATAAATTTTAATATTTTAAAAATTTATTTAATATTTTAAATATTTTAAATATTTTAATATTTTAATATTTTAATATTTTAATATTTTAATATTTAATATTTAATATTTTAATATTTTAATATTTTAATATTTAATATTTTAATATTTTAATATTTTAATATTTTAATATTTTAATATTTTAATATTTTAATATTTTAAATTTTAATATTTTAATATTTTAATATTTAATATTTTAAATATTTTAAATATTTTAATATTTTAATATTTTAATATTTTAATATTTAATATTTTAATATTTTAATATTTTAATATTTTAATATTTTAATATTTTAATATTTTAATATTTTAATATTTTAATATTTTAATATTTTAATATTTTAATATTTTAATATTTAATATTTTAATATTTTAATATTTTAATATTTTAATATTTTAATATTTTAATATTTTAATATTTTAATATTTTAATATTTTAATATTTTAATATTTTAATATTTTAATATTTTAATATTTTAATATTTTAATATTTAATATTTTAATATTTAATATTTTAATATTTTAATAATTTAAATTTAATATTTTAATATTTTAATATTTTAATATTTTAATATTTTAATATTTTAATATTTTAATATTTTAATATTTTAATATTTTAATATTTTAATATTTTAATATTTTAATATTTTAATATTTAATATTTTAATATTTTAATATTTAATATTTTAATATTTTAATATTTTAATATTTAATATTTTAATATTTTAATATTTTAAATTTTAATATTTTAATATTTTAATATTTTAATATTTAATATTTTAATATTTAATATTTTAATATTTTAATATTTTAATATTTTAATATTTTAATATTTTAATATTTTAATATTTTAATATTTTAATATTTTAATATTTTAATATTTTAATATTTTAATATTTTAATATTTTAATATTTAATATTTTAAATTTTAATATTTTAATATTTTAATATTTTAATATTTTAATATTTTAATATTTTAATATTTTAATATTTTAATATTTTAATATTTTAATATTTTAATATTTAATATTTTAAATTTAATAAATATTTTAATATTTTAATATTTTAATATTTTAATATTTTAATATTTAATATTTAATATTTTAATATTTTAATATTTTAATATTTTAATATTTTAATATTTTAATATTTTAATATTTTAATATTTAATATTTTAATATTTTAATATTTAATATTTAATATTTTAATATTTTAATATTTTAATATTTTTAATATTTTAATATTTAATATTTTAATATTTTAATATTTTAATATTTTAATATTTTAATATTTTAATATTTTAATATTTTAATATTTTAATATTTTAATATTTTAATATTTTAATATTTTAATATTTTAATATTTTAATATTTTAATATTTTAATATTTTAATATTTTAATATTTTAATATTTAATATTTTAATATTTTAATATTTAATATTTTAATATTTTAATATTTTAATATTTTAATATTTTAATATTTTAATATTTTAATATTTTAAATATTTTAATATTTAATATTTTAATATTTAATATTTTAATATTTTAATATTTTAATATTTAATATTTTAATATTTTAATATTTTAATATTTTAATATTTTAATATTTTAATATTTAATATTTAATATTTTAATATTTTAATATTTTAATATTTTAATATTTTAATATTTTAATATTTTAATATTTTAATATTTTAATATTTTAATATTTTAATATTTTAATATTTTAATATTTTAATATTTTAATATTTTAATATTTAATATTTTAATATTTTAATATTTAATATTTTAATATTTTAATATTTTAATATTTTAATATTTTAATATTTTAATATTTTAATATTTTAATATTTTAATATTTTAATATTTTAATATTTTAATATTTTAATATTTTAATATTTTAATATTTTAAAAATTTTTAATATTTTAATATTTTAAATATTTTAATATTTTAATATTTTAATATTTTAATATTTTAATAATTTTAATATTTAATATTTTAATATTTTAATATTTAATATTTAATATTTTAATATTTAATATTTTAATATTTAATATTTTAATATTTAATATTTTAATATTTAATATTTAATATTTAATATTTTAATATTTTAATATTTTAATATTTTAATATTTTAATATTTTAATATTTTAATATTTTAATATTTTAATATTTTAATATTTTAATATTTTAATATTTTAATATTTTAATATTTTAATAATTTTTAATATTTTAATATTTTAATATTTAATATTTTAATATTTTAATATTTTAATATTTTAATATTTTAATATTTTAAATATTTTAATATTTTTAATATTTTAATATTTTAATATTTTAATATTTTAATATTTTAATATTTAATATTTTAATATTTTAAATATTTTAATATTTTAATATTTTAATATTTAATATTTTAATATTTTAATATTTTAATATTTTAATATTTAATATTTAATATTTTAATATTTTAATATTTAATATTTTAATATTTTAATATTTTAATATTTAAATTTTAATATTTTAATATTTTAATATTTAATATTTTAATATTTTAATATTTTAATATTTTAATATTTTAATATTTTAATATTTTAATATTTTAATATTTTAATATTTTAATATTTTAATATTTTAATATTTTAATATTTTAATATTTTAATATTTTAATATTTTAATATTTTAATATTTTAATATTTTAATATTTTAAATATTTTAATATTTTAATATTTTAATATTTTAATATTTTAATATTTTAATATTTTAATATTTTAATATTTTAATATTTTAATATTTTAATATTTAATATTTTAATATTTTAATATTTAATATTTTAATATTTTAATATTTAATATTTTAATATTTTAATTTTTAATATTTTAATATTTTAATATTTTAATATTTTAATATTTAATTTTAATATTTAATATTTTAATATTTTAATATTTTAATATTTTAATATTTTAATATTTTAATATTTTAATATTTTAATATTTTAATATTTTAATATTTTAATATTTTAATATTTAAATATTTTAATATTTTAATATTTTAATATTTTAATATTTTAATATTTTAATATTTTAATATTTTAATATTTAATATTTTAATATTTTAATATTTAATATTTAATATTTTAATATTTTAATATTTTAATATTTTAATATTTTAATATTTTAATATTTAATATTTTAATATTTTAATATTTTAATATTTTAATATTTTAATATTTTAATATTTTAATATTTTAATATTTAATATTTTAATATTTTAATATTTTAATATTTTAATATTTTAATATTTTAATATTTTAATATTTTAATATTTTAATATTTTAATATTTAATATTTTAATATTTTAATATTTTAATAATTTAATATTTTAATATTTTAATATTTTAATATTTTAATATTTTAATATTTTTAATATTTTAATATTTTAAATATTTAATATTTTAATATTTTAATATTTTAATATTTTAATATTTTAATATTTTAATATTTTAATATTTAATATTTAATATTTTAATATTTTAATATTTTAATATTTTAATATTTTAATATTTTAATATTTTAATATTTTAATATTTTAATATTTTAATATTTTAATATTTAATATTTTAATATTTTAATATTTTAAATTTTAATATTTTAATATTTTAATATTTTAATATTTTAAATTTAATATTTTAATATTTAATATTTTAATATTTTAATATTTTAATATTTTAATATTTTAATATTTTAATATTTTAATATTTTAATATTTAATATTTAATATTTTAAATATTTTAATATTTTAATATTTTAATATTTAATATTTTAATATTTTAATATTTTAATATTTTAATATTTTAATATTTTAATATTTTAATATTTTAATATTTTAATATTTTAATATTTAATATTTAATATTTTAATATTTTAATATTTTAATATTTTAATATTTTAATATTTTAATATTTTAATATTTTAATATTTTAATATTTTAATATTTTAATATTTAATATTTTAATATTTTAATATTTTAATATTTTAATATTTAATATTTTAATATTTTAATATTTTAATATTTTAATATTTTAATATTTTAATATTTTAATATTTTAAATTTTAATATTTTAATATTTTAATATTTTAATATTTTAATATATTTAATATTTTAATATTTTAATATTTTAAATTTTAATATTAATATTTTAATATTTTAATATTTTAATATTTTAATATTTTAATATTTTAATATTTTATATTTTAATATTTTAATATTTTAATATTTTAATATTTTAATATTTTAATATTTTAATATTTAATATTTAATATTTTAAATATTTTAATATTTTAATATTTTAATATTTTAATATTTAATATTTTAATATTTTAATATTTTAATATTTAATATTTTAATATTTTAATATTTTAATATTTTAATATTTTAATATTTTAATATTTTAATATTTTAATATTTTAATATTTAATATTTTAAATTTTAATATTTTAATATTTTAATATTTTAATATTTTAATATTTTAAATATTTTAATATTTTAATATTTTAATATTTTAATATTTTAATATTTTAATATTTTAAATTTTAATATTTTAATATTTTAATATTTTAATATTTAATATTTTAAATATTTTAAAATATTTTAATATTTTAATATTTTAATATTTTAATATTTAATATTTTAATATTTTAATATTTTAATATTTTAATATTTTAATATTTTAAATATTTTAATATTTTAATATTTTAATATTTTAAAATATTTTAATATTTAATATTTTAATATTTTAATATTTTAATATTTTAATATTTTAATATTTTAATATTTAATATTTTAAATATTTAATATTTTAATATTTTAATATTTTAATATTTAATATTTTAATATTTTAATATTTTAATATTTTAATATTTTAATATTTTAATATTTTAATATTTTAATATTTTAATATTTTAATATTTTAATATTTTAATATTTTAAATTTTAATATTTTAATATTTTAATATTTTAATATTTTAATATTTTAATATTTAATATTTTAATATTTTAATATTTTAATATTTTAATATTTTAATATTTAATATTTAATATTTTAATATTTTAAATATTTTAATATTTTAATATTTTAATATTTTAAATTTTAATATTTTAATATTTTAATATTTTAATATTTTAATATTTTAATATTTTAATATTTAATATTTTTAATATTTTAATATTTAATATTTTAATATTTATTTTAATATTTTAATATTTTAATATTTTAATATTTTAATATTTAATATTTTAATATTTTAATATTTTAATATTTTAATATTTTAATATTTTAATATTTTAATATTTTAATATTTTAATATTTTAATATTTTAATATTTTAAATATTTAATATTTTAATTTTTAATATTTTAATATTTTAATATTTTAATATTTTAATATTTTAATATTTTAATATTTTAATATTTTAATATTTTAATATTTTAATAATTTTAAATATTTTAATATTTTAATATTTTAATATTTTAATATTTTAATATTTAAATATTTTAATATTTTAATATTTTAATATTTTAATATTTTAATATTTTAATATTTTAATATTTTAATATTTTAATATTTTAATATTTTAATATTTTAATATTTTAATATTTTAATATTTTAAATATTTTAATATTTTAATATTTTAATATTTTAATATTTTAATATTTTAAATATTTTAATATTTTAATATTTTAATATTTTAATATTTAATATTTTAATATTTTAATATTTTAATATTTTAATATTTTAATATTTTAATATTTTAATATTTTAATATTTTAATATTTTAATATTTTAATATTTTAATATTTTAATATTTTAATATTTTAATATTTTTAAATATTTTAATATTTTAATATTTTAATATTTTAATATTTTAATATTTTAATATTTTAATATTTTAATATTTTAATATTTTAATATTTTAAATTTAATTTTTAATATTTTAATATTTTAATATTTTAATATTTTAATATTTTAATATTTTAATATTTTAATATTTTAATATTTTAATATTTAAATTAATATTTTAATATTTTAATATTTTAATATTTTAATATTTTAAATTTTAATATTTTAATATTTAAATATTTTAATATTTTAATATTTTAATATTTTAATATTTTAATATTTTAATATTTTAATATTTTAATATTTTAATATTTTAATATTTAAATATTTTAATATTTTAATATTTTAATATTTTAATATTTTAAATTTAATATTTTAATATTTTAATATTTTAATATTTTAATATTTTAATATTTTAATATTTTAAAAATATTTTAATATTTAAATTTAATATTTTAATATTTAATATTTTAAATATTTTAATATTTAATATTTTAATATTTTAATATTTTAATATTTTAATATTTTAATATTTTAATATTTTAATATTTTAAATATTTTAATATTTTAATATTTTAATATTTTAATATTTTAATATTTTAATATTTTAATATTTTAATATTTTAATATTTTAATATTTTAATATTTTAATATTTTAATATTTTAATATTTTAATATTTTAATATTTTAATATTTTAATATTTTAATATTTAATATTTTAATATTTTAATATTTTAATATTTTAATATTTAATATTTTAATATTTTAATATTTTTAATATTTTAATATTTTAATATTTTAATATTTTAATATTTTTAATATTTTAATATTTTAATATTTTAATATTTTAATATTTTAATATTTTAATATTTTAATATTTTAATATTTTAATATTTTAATATTTTAATATTTAATATTTTTAATATTTTAATATTTTAATATTTTAATATTTTAATATTTTAATATTTTAATATTTTAATATTTTAATATTTTAATATTTTTAATATTTTAATATTTTAATATTTTAATATTTTAATATTTTAATATTTTAATATTTTAATATTTTAATATTTTAATATTTTAATATTTTAATATTTTAATATTTTAAATATTTTAATATTTTAATATTTTAATATTTTAATATTTTAATATTTTAATATTTTAATATTTTAATATTTTAATATTTTAATATTTTAATATTTTTAATATTTTAATATTTTAATATTTTAATATTTTAATATTTTAATATTTTAATATTTTAATATTTTAATATTTTAATATTTTAATATTTTAATATTTTAATATTTAATATTTTAATATTTTAATATTTTAATATTTTAATATTTTAATATTTTAATATTTTAATATTTTAATATTTTAATATTTTAATATTGGGGTCAAGGGAGTGGGCGCACAAGGTAACGCTTCTGATTGCCTACAACTTGGTGTGGGCCAGGGCAATCCTTGTCGCACCCACTTCAAGTCGATTCTCACCTCCAAGCGGTGACCCTGGATAGCCGGAAGCCAAATCCTGGCCTATGGTGAACTAACGAGAACGGCGACCTGGAATTCTCCAGGTGTTGACGGACCGGCATTGAACATGGAATATGCTTCAGATCTACCGTTGGGTACTGCGACGCACTGGGAGTCCCCGAAATCGGCATCATTCTTTCCGATGATGTCGACGAAGGGGTGATGTGAGCATGCTCTGCCGAGGTGTACGCCGCATTACGCAGCAGGAACCAGCCGCTTCGGACCTTGGTAAGGAAGTGTGCATTGGATGCAGGAGTAGTAGCCTGCATTGCCCCGAGCGAGCGCTTATCCGTCCGGCTTCCGGGATAGGCAAAGCGTAGACCAGGCCCCAGGGAACTGGGGTAGGGGCACTTTCCCCGAGGGTACACCCGTTCCTGGTATTGCGGCCCGCTCCCCTACACACGATGCGCTGGTTTTACAAAAAGAATGGAATATCAAAAGGAAAACAATATCATCATAGAAGAAGAGTTAGGAAATCCTTTCGCAAGGACAACGAAAGTGCTAAGATCTCCGGGAACACTACCAACATCCGTAGGAGTGGTTCATCTGGGAACAGAAAATCTGCCGCAGATCCTGCAACTTCAGCGACAGCAACAGCAGCAGAGACAACAAGAGCATCGACAAGAAGAGATGGAAGGAAGTTTCAGTGCAGGATCTACCACACCGCTGATTGAAACCCCTCAAAAAAAAAACGCACGAGCTCTCCGAGACAAGAGTTCATCCAGAAAATGCGAAGTGAAGAGACAAAAGCCTTGGTAAAATGCAAAACAGTGCTAAGAAAGGTGCAAAATGCCGTAAAGAAGCAAAAGAACATCAGCTTGGACGTCAAAGAAGGTGTTTCTGAGCTCGAAGAACTAATCTGCATCATTGAAAACTGCAGAGGTAACTGCCTGAAGTTAGAGAAGGACCTTCGAACAAAGGATACAGTCACGCCAGCAAGTTACGACGACATAAACGCGTCAGCAATAAGGCAAACCTCAACCAGCCGAGCTAAGACGTTTAAATCGACAGCCAGGGAAGAAACCAAAACCCCCTCCACGCGGCGGAAGCGAATTGCGACAAGCCCTCTGGAAGAAGAAGGTGCTAGGAGAAACAGGATGGATGTCGATGGAAATTGGCAGAAAGTGACTCGGAAAAAAACTCGACCTAGGGAAGAACAACGTATGGCTAACGATGAAGGAGCAACTCAAAGAAAAAATAAGAAACCAAAAACAATACCAGAGAAAAAAAGAGCGCGTCCGGACGCAGTTTTGGTTAAGCCGGCGGAGGGCCATACCTACGCGGATGTGCTCAACAACTTAAGACAAAATATCAGTCCAGATGAAGCAGAAGTCGATGTCCGTGGAATACGAAAAACCAAAACAGGAGCAATTTTGTTAGAGCTGGGAAAGGGAGGAAAAAAGGAAGAGTTTTTCAATGCCATAAAGCATATGCTGAAAGAAACTGCCGCTGTTTCGGAACTGAAAGCGAGGGCTAAGATTGAAATTCGAGACTTAGAGTCTCTGTCAGACATAGAAGAGGTAAAAAAGGCGGTAAAAGCAGTCTTAAACGACCCAACTGAGGACGTCATAGTTTCAGTAACTCGCACAAATAGCAGAGAACAACGAAGAGCGTATGTTTCCTTATCAGCGATAGGGGCGAAAATCATCCTGAAGGAACAACGAATAAAAGTAGGGCTCACTAGATGCAGGGTAAAACAGGCTGAAGAAATAAAGCGCTGCTACCGATGTTTTGCAACAGGACATATACAAGCTGATTGTAAAGGACCTGATAGGAAAGGACAAGGTCTGTGCATATGCTGCGGACAAGTCGGTCACAAGCTGAAAGACTGCAAGAAACCACCAAGGTGCTGCGTATGTGTACAGGAAGGAAAAGCTGCGGTGGACCACATACCAGGGTCAGGCAGGTGCGAAGCTAACAGAAGAAAATGAGAGTACTCCAAGCAAATATGCACAGAAGTAAAACTGCGGATGAACTCCTTGAGCAGATAGTTTTAGAAAAGAATATAGACCTTGTTGTGATAAGCGAGCAATACTCAGCAAAACCCAACGGCACCTGGGTTGAAGACGAGTCGAAAACTGCGGCCATATGGGTGCCTACCAGCAGTAATACACGGGTTTCAGCAAAAGAATCGGGTGTGGCATATGTGTATGCAAAAGCGGACGGCATCACTATTGTAAGCTGCTACCTTACACCAAGTGACAATATCCAAACCTTCCAAAACAAGCTAAACGGCATTGAAGACAGGACGAGGGAAATAGAAGGACCTATTATTGTAGCCGGTGACTTTAACTCCAGGGCAATCGAATGGGGTATGCCAACGACAAGCTCAAGAGGCCAAAAGGTCTTAGACATGGCTGCAAGATTGGGCCTATCGATAAGCAATGTGGGATGTGTTGCAACATTTCGAAGAAATGGATGTGTGGGAACCATTCCCGACATCACACTTACTTCTGATCGATTCTCACACGCCATCAAAAGTTGGGAGGTCCTCGAAGATTTTACTGGTAGTGACCACCAGTACATTCTTTTCGAAGTGAAGAACGAAATCGAAGAGATAACAAGAAGACCATAGAGTACTCGGAAGTGGAATGCGTCGAAGCTTAGTGTCACATCCCTACTGGCGGAGATGGATAGGAACCAAGACATAATAGCAGCCGAGGACGCAAATATGGCAGCTGAAAGCTTTATCCATAAAATGAAAGAGGCCTGCAATAAATCCATGCCAAAAATGAGCTCAGGTGGCAGACGAAGAAGGGAGGCGTACTGGTGGAGTACAGAAATATCTGACCTTAGGAAAGGGTGCCTGCAATGTAGACGAAGACTCACTAGAGCAAGACAAAGAGGTAATGCCACAGCAGAAGAAGATGACTACAAGATTGCGAAAAAGAAATTAAGTGCCGCTATTAAGAAAAGCAAAAAATCAAAATGGGAAAACTTACGGAGAGATTTAAACAACAACCCATAGGGCTTGGGATACAAAATTGTTACGAAAAAGCTGGGGTGTAAATCGCCAGTAAATGAAATGGACGAGATACAAATGGACAAAATAGTTGATGCCCTTTTCCCAACCCACGCGGTCGTAGCCAACGAAATCGTTGAAAATGATATTGAAGAAGAGATCCAGCTATTCACCGAAGAAGAGTTAAGGCACGCAGCAAAACTGTTAAAAAATAAAAAGGCACCCGGACCAGACGGGATCCCTGCAGAAGTTCTGAAAGTTGTAGTCGAAAATAGACCCCACATGCTGCTTCCAGTGTATAATTTATGCCTAAGGAGAGGAAATTTTCCAGATATTTGGAAGAACCAACGGCTTGTTCTAATTGACAAAGGGAAGGGCAACCAAGACAGACCAGAGGCATTCCGACCCTTGTGTTTGCTGGACACAGCAGGAAAACTATATGAGAGGATGTTAAAGACGCGTCTCAACATGGCAATAGAAGCAGCTGGTGGACTTAGCCCAAAACAGTATGGCTTTAGACATGGAAGAAGTACGGTGGATGCTGTTACGGAGGTGATCAATTCCGCTAAAGCGACCCAAAGAGGCAACCATTACTCACGGCCAGTCGTTCTGCTTGCTACTCTAGATGTAAAAAATGCTTTCAATAGTCTTCGATGGATAGATGTCCTAAACGCGATTGAGAGCACGTTTAGGGTGCCGCCCTTTATAAGCAGAGTGCTGCGAAACTACTTAAAAGGACGAAAATTAACTTACGCCACAAGAAGTGGCCTAAAGACGAAACAGCTCACAGCAGGTGCTGCGCAAGGATCGATATTAGGACCCGAATTATGGAACATCACTTACGATGGAATCCTAAAAACAGAGATGCCCGATGATAGCTATTTGGTAGCATATGCAGACGACATAGCAGCAGTCATAACTGCCCGAGATACACAGACAGCACAGCGCAAGCTAACACAGGTGATGATAAAGGTGCAAACATGGCTCGGACACCATGGAATGGAACTGGCAACACAAAAAACGGAACTACTTCTTTTTACAAGAAAACACTTACCGGCGGAAATAGAGATACGGATATTCGACGACATTATGAAACACATACAGTTGTGAACTACCTAGGCATAAGGTTGGACCGGAAACTCACCTTCTGGGCCCATATAAAGCACGCAGCTGAAAAAGCAGCAAAAGCCACGGCCGCTCTGAGCAGATTAATGGCAAATATCGGAGGCCCAACTGCGGAAAAACGAAAAATGATAATGGCAACGGTAAACGCTATACTAACCTACGGTAGCGAGATATGGTCAGATTCAGTGAGCGTCGGAAAACGTCTGAAGATAATCCAAAAAGTCCAAAGAACAGCAGCTCTTCGTATCGCCTCAGCATACCGCACAGTCTCTGCACAGGCAATTTTAGTAATTGCAGGAGTAGTACCCCTGGATCTTCAAGCAAATGAGCGCAAGAGACTATGGGATCGAAAGAAAAATGGAAGCTACACGCAACCAGCGGTAAAAGCAGAGAAAGAACTGACAAATGAGATGTGGCAAGAACGATGGGCAAATAGCACGGAAGGCAGATGGACGGCAAAGTTAATACCAAATATCAACAACTGGCTAAAACGAGGTTTTGGGGATACAAATTATTATCTCACACAAATGCTTACAGGACACGGATATTTTTCCAAGTACCTGTACCGCATGCAGAAAGTAGATCAACCCAGCTGCATATATGGCGACGGAGACTGCGACGATGCAGAACACACTTTCTTTCATTGCGCAAGATGGACCCCACAAAGACACGAGGTTGAAACACAAGTCGGGTCACTTAGTGTAGAAAATATTATAGAAACCATGACACGAAGCAAAGATAAATGGTGTCAAGTGGAAAGTTTCGTAAGAAATATCCTAGAAACGAAGAAAAAAGACTTGGATAGAGAAAGTAGAAACAGAGCGGAGGCCTGGACACAGGCTCAATAAAACGAAGGCATAGAACTCTATGAAATAAATGGACCCTCCCCGAAGTAATGCGAAAGCGGTTCCGGGGAGGAATACAGTCCTGAAGATAAAGAGGTTGTGTTTTAGTCGGTAGACCACATTTTGTTGTACAAATTGTGGGAGTCCGACACACCGGTTTAGTGCTGACTTTACTGACGGTGCATAAAGCATTTCACAACCTCACCCGCAAAAAAAAAAAAAAAAAAAAATAAATTATATTTTAATATTTTAATATTTTAATATTTTAATATTTTAATATTTTAATATTTTAATATTTTAATATTTTAATATTTTAATATTTTAATATTTTATATTTAATATTTTAATATTTTAATATTTTAATATTTTAATATTTTAATATTTTAATATTTTAATATTTTAATATTTTAATATTTTAATATTTTAATATTTTAATTTTTATATTTTAATATTTTAATATTTTAATATTTTAAATTAATATTTTAATATTTTAATATTTTAATATTTTAATATTTTAATATTTTAATATTTTAATATTTTATATTTTAATATTTTAATATTTTAATTATTTTAATATTTTAATATTTTAATATTTTAATATTTTTATATTTTTATATTTTAATATTTTAATATTTTAATATTTTAATATTTTAATATTTTAATATTTTAATATTTTATATATTTTAATATTTTAATATTTTATATTTTAATATTTTAATATTTTTAATATTTTAATATTTTATTTATATTTTAATATTTTAATATTTTTAATATTTTAATATTTTAATATTTTTAATATTTTAATTTTTATATTTTAATATTTTAATATTTTAATATTTTAATATTTTAATTTTAATATTTTAATATTTTATTTTAATATTTTAATATTTTAATATTTTAATATTTTAATATTTATTTTTAATATTTTAATATTTTAATATTTTAATATTTTAATATTTTAATATTTTAATATTTTAATATTTTAATATTTTAATATTTTAATATTTTAATATTTTAATATTTTAATATTTTAATATTTTAATATTTTATATTTTAATTTTTAATATTTTAATATTTTAATATTTTAATTTTTATTTTAATATTTTAATATTTTAATATTTTAATATTTTAATATTTTTATATTTATATTTTAATATTTTAATATTTTAATATTTTAATATTTTTAATATTTATAATAATTTTTAATATTTTAATATTTTAATATTTTAATATTTTAATATTTTAATATTTTAATATTTTTAATATTTTAATATTTTAATTATTTTAATATTTTAATATTTTAATATTTATATATTTTAATATTTTAATATTTTAATATTTTAATAATTAATTTTTAATATTTTAATATTTTAATATTTTAATATTTTAATATTTTAATATTTTAATATTTTAATATTTTAATATTTTAATATTTTTATATTTTAATATTTTAATATTTTAATATTTTAATATTTTAATATTTTAATATTTTAATATTTTAATATTTATTTTATATTTTAATATTTTAATATTTTAATATTTTAATATTTTATTAATTTAATTTTTAATATTTTAATTTTTAATTTTTATATTTTAATATTTTATATTTTAATATTTTAATTTTTAATATTTTAAATTTTTTTATATTTTATATTTTAATATTTTAATATTTTATATTTTTAATATATTTAATATTTTAATATTTTAATATTTTAATATTTTAATATTTTAATATTTTAATATTTTAATATTTTAATATTTTAATATTTTAATATTTTAATATTTTAATATTTTATATTTTAATTTTTAATATTTTAATATTTTAATATTTTAATATTTTAATTTTTTAATTTTTAATATTTTAATATTTTAATATTTTTATATTTTAATATTTTAATATTTAATATTTTATATTTTAATATTTTATATTTTTTTAATATTTTAATATTTTAATTTTAATATTTTAATATTTTAATATTTTAATATTTTAATATTTTATATTTTAATATTTTAATATTTTAATATTTTAATATTTTTATTTTAATATTTTAATATTTTAATATTTTAATATTTTAATTTTTAATTTTTATTTTTTTATTTTAATATTTTAATATTTTAATATTTTAATATTTTAATATTTTATTTTAATATTTTAATATTTTATTTAATATTTTAATATTTTAATATTTTAATATTTTAATTTTTAATATTTTAATATTTTAATATTTTAATTTTTAATATTTTAATATTTTAATATTTTAATATTTTAATATTTTAATATTTTAATATTTTAATATTTTAATATTTTAATTTTTTATATTTTAATATTTTAATATTTTAATATTTTAATATTTTAATATTTTAATATTTTAATATTTTAATATTTTAATATTTTAATATTTTAATATTTTAATATTTTAATATTTTAATATTTTAATATTTTAATATTTTAATATTTTAATATTTTAATTTTATTTTAATTTATTTTAATATTTTTAATATTTTAATTTTTTAATATTTTAATATTTTAATATTTTAATATTTTAATATTTTAATATTTTAATATTTTAATATTTTAATATTTTAATATTTTAATATTTTAATATTTTAATATTTTAATATTTTAATATTTTATATTTTAATATTTTAATATTTTAATATTTTAATATTTTAATATTTTAATATTTTAATATTTTAATATTTTAATATTTTAATATTTTAATATTTTAATATTTTAATATTTTAATATTTTAATATTTTAATATTTTAATATTTTAATATTTTAATATTTTAATATTTTAATATTTTAATATTTTAATATTTTAATATTTTAATATTTTTAATATTTTAATATTTTAATATTTTAATATTTTAATATTTTAATATTTTAATATTTTAATATTTTAATATTTTAATATTTTTAATATTTTAATATTTTAATATTTTAATATTTTAATATTTTAATATTTTAATATTTTTATATTTTAATATTTTAATATTTTATATTTTAATATTTTAATATTTTAATATTTTAATATTTTAATATTTTAATATTTTAATATTTTAATATTTTAATATTTTAATATTTTAATATTTTAATATTTTAATATTTTAATATTTTTAATATTTTTAATATTTTAATATTTTAATATTTTAATATTTTAATATTTTAATATTTTAATATTTTAATATTTTATATTTTAATATTTTAATATTTTAATATTTTAATATTTTAATATTTTAATATTTTAATATTTTATATATTTTAATATTTTAATATTTTAATATTTTAATATTTTAATATTTTAATATTTTAATATTTTAATATTTTTATATTTTAATATTTTAATATTTTAATATTTTAATATTTTAATATTTTAATATTTTAATATTTTTAATATTTTAATATTTTAATATTTTAATATTTTAATATTTTAATATTTTAATATTTTAATATTTTAATATTTTAATATTTTAATATTTTAATATTTTAATATTTTAATATTTTAATATTTTAATATTTTAATATTTTAATATTTTAATATTTTAATATTTTAATATTTTAATATTTTAATATTTTAATATTTTAATATTTTAATATTTTAATATTTTTAATATTTTAATATTTTAATATTTTAATATTTTAATATTTTAATTTTTAATTTTTAATATTTTTAATATTTTAATATTTTAATATTTTAATATTTTAATATTTTATTTTTTATATTTTTAATATTTTAATATTTTAATATTTTAATATTTTAATATTTTAATATTTTAATATTTTAATATTTTAATATTTTAATATTTTAATATTTTAATATTTTAATATTTTAATATTTTATTTTAATTTTTTTTTTTTTTTTTTTTTTTTTTTTTTTTTTTTTTTTTTTTTTTTTTTTTTTTTTTTTTTTTTTTTTTTTTTTTTTTTTTTTTTTTTTTTTTTTTTTTTTTTTTTTTTTTTTTTTTTTTTTTTTTTTTTTTTTTTTTTTTTTTTTTTTTTTTTTTTTTTTTTTTTTTTTTTTTTTTTTTTTTTTTTTTTTTTTTTTTTTTTTTTTTTTTTTTTTTTTTTTTTTTTTTTTTTTTTTTTTTTTTTTTTTTTTTTTTTTTTTTTTTTTTTTTTTTTTTTTTTTTTTTTTTTTTTTTTTTTTTTTTTTTTTTTTTTTTTTTTTTTTTTTTTTTTTTTTTTTTTTTTTTTTTTTTTTTTTTTTTTTTTTTTTTTTTTTTTTTTTTTTTTTTTTTTTTTTTTTTTTTTTTTTTTTTTTTTTTTTTTTTTTTTTTTTTTTTTTTTTTTTTTTTTTTTTTTTTTTTTTTTTTTTTTTTTTTTTTTTTTTTTTTTTTTTTTTTTTTTTTTTTTTTTTTTTTTTTTTTTTTTTTTTTTTTTTTTTTTTTTTAAAAAAAAAAAAAAAAAAAAAAAAAAAAAAAAAAAAAAAAAAAAAAAAAAAAAAAAAAAAAAAAAAAAAAAAAAAAAAAAAAAAAAAAAAAAAAAAAAAAAAAAAAAAAAAAAAAAAAAAAAAAAAAAAAAAAAAAAAAAAAAAAAAAAAAAAAAAAAAAAAAAAAAAAAAAAAAAAAAAAAAAAAAAAAAAAAAAAAAAAAAAAAAAAAAAAAAAAAAAAAAAAAAAAAAAAAAAAAAAAAAAAAAAAAAAAAAAAAAAAAAAAAAAAAAAAAAAAAAAAAAAAAAAAAAAAAAAAAAAAAAAAAAAAAAAAAAAAAAAAAAAAAAAAAAAAAAAAAAAAAAAAAAAAAAAAAAAAAAAAAAAAAAAAAAAAAAAAAAAAAAAAAAAAAAAAAAAAAAAAAAAAAAAAAAAAAAAAAAATATTTTAATATTTTAATATTTTAATATTTTAATATTTTAATATTTTAATTTTTAATATTTTAATATTTTAATATTTTAATATTTTAAATTTTAATATTTTAATATTTTAATATTTTAATATTTTAATATTTTAATATTTTAATATTTTAATATTTTAATATTTTAATATTTTAATATTTTAATATTTTTTTTTAATATTTTAATATTTTAATATTTTAATATTTTAATATTTTAATATTTTAATATTTTAATATTTTAATATTTTAATATTTTAATATTTTAATATTTTAATATTTTAATATTTTTTTTAATATTTTAATATTTTAATATTTTAATATTTTAATATTTTAATATTTTAATATTTTAATTTTTAATATTTTAATATTTTTAATATTTTAATATTTTAATATTTTAATATTTTAATATTTTAATATTTTAATATTTTAATATTTTAATATTTTAATATTTTAATATTTTAATATTTTAATATTTTAATATTTTTTTAATATTTTAATATTTTAATATTTTAATATTTTAATATTTTAATATTTTAATATTTTAATATTTTAATATTTTAATATTTTAATATTTTAATATTTTTATTTTTAATATTTTAATATTTTAATATTTTAATATTTTAATATTTTAATATTTTAATATTTTAATATTTTAATATTTTAATTTTTAATATTTTAATATTTTAATATTTTAATATTTTAATATTTTAATATTTTAATATTTTAATATTTTAATATTTTAATATTTTAATATTTTAATATTTTAATATTTTAATATTTTAATATTTTAATATTTTAATATTTTAATATTTTAATATTTTAATATTTTAATATTTTAATATTTTAATATTTTAATATTTTAATATTTTAATATTTTAATATTTTAATATTTTAATATTTTAATATTTTATATTTTAATATTTTAATATTTTAATATTTTTAAATATTTTAATATTTTAATATTTTAATATTTTAATATTTTTAATATTTTAATATTTTAATATTTTAATATTTTAATATTTTAATATTTTAATATTTTAATATTTTAATATTTTAATATTTTAATATTTTAATATTTTAATATTTTAATATTTTAATATTTTAATATTTTAATATTTTAATATTTTAATTTTTTTTTAATATTTTAATATTTTAATATTTTAATATTTTAATATTTTAATATTTTAATATTTTAATATTTTAATATTTTAATATTTTAATATTTTAATATTTTAATATTTTAATATTTTAATATTTTAATATTTTAATATTTTAATATTTTAATATTTTAATATTTTAATATTTTAATATTTTAATATTTTAATATTTTTTAATATTTTAATATTTTAATATTTTAATATTTTAATATTTTAATATTTTAATATTTTAATATTTTAATATTTTAATATTTTAATATTTTAATATTTTAATATTTTAATATTTTAATATTTTAATATTTTAATTTTTAATATTTTAATATTTTAATATTTTAATATTTTAATATTTTAATATTTTAATATTTTAATAAAATTTTTTTTAATATTTTAATATTTTAATATTTTAATATTTTAATATTTTAATATTTTAATATTTTAATATTTTAATATTTTAATATTTTAATATATTCCACTAACGCTTCTGTTTGACTTGAGTTTGCTTCAGAGCTATACAGACAAGTTGAAAATGCAAAACAATTTTTTTGTGGAAAAAAGTATTTTTTTTAAGACAAATGCAAAAGCTTTGCTGCAGAACTGAATCACAATTTTCGAATTCCACAAATAAAGCATAGTCATTGTTTGAGTTTGGAAAGGGGAGTTAAATCAAATCACCGTGCAGCACATAAACTGCAGATATTTTAAATTTAACTTGTATCAGACAGCACATGAACTGTTGATACTCGAAGTCAATAGGAACGCTTAAGTGAATTGATCAGTCAAGAGTTTAGAATTGGACTTGTTTTTATTGATCATTTGCACTTCTTTTATACAATTTTATTGCTTAGTATGCTATTCTTATGACCAATATTTTGTTTATTTAATTAAATCGAATATTATGCACAAATATATTGGTTACGTATGAGCGAAACGAAATTTGATATCTTTTGAGTTCAACGTATGACTTTTTGTCTTAAATGCATTAAATGCTTACAAATGGTTTTTATTGTTTTTCATTCTCTTTTTTATTCTTTCGTACAAAACTAAACATTCTGCCCCTCGGTTGAGCGACAGTTTTTATTGCTCAACATCTTTAGTGGGCTTCGACTTCAACGGCATTGTTTGTACGGCGTGGAGAGGGTTGTGGTGGAATTTCGATTGTGAGTCGTTTTTGCTGACAAGGCTTTTTAAGGCGGAACATAACAAAAATTAGAGCTCCAAGTAGTATGAGAGGGAGCGCAGAATAGCTCACAACTTTATGACTGACAGAAAGATGACGCTCTGATGGCAATTGAATGTTGTGCTGCAGCTGTTGCTGGAATTTGGTGAGCTGTTCCAATTTGTTGTTGAGGTGATTAGGATCCAGATTAAATATTCTTTTTAGTTCTACAGGTTCACTGATAGACGTTAAATTACCAAATGATGGGAAAGCCGTATGCACTGTGGTTGAAATTACTTCGTGGCCTTGGATGGTCAGAAAACCATTCTTTAAGATGCAATTCGGCTGTATAAATAGCATGCCTGACGACATTATCGTGATTTCTTGAACCTCTTCGCCGCATACAGCTGTAAGTTCCCTTGAGATGTTAGTGGCAAATATCCATTGATTTGATTGATGTGTTGGTATGAGTGAAATAGTATTATAAAGTCGTTCCACCTTGCAGTTAGGGGACGTTTTGTTATTAAAAAGCGCAATCTCGCATGAGTAACTGCCAGCATTTTTTCCGATCATTGCTTGGATATTTGGACACTGATATGTGTCATCGATTGTCGTTATGCAATTGTGTCGATCAGCTGTGGTGAGGATTATGTATTGATCTCGATGATTGCTGACGGCCAAAAATTCTGCTCTCGGATTAAGCAGGAGCATGGTGTTATTCATATATACTGGTATTGGAATGAGAGCAAACATTTCGAAGATTTGATGATTGATGAGTGGTACTTCAATTTTGAAAATAATGTGAGCCTTTGTTACGGCTCCCTTGATGCGCATAATTTTATAAAGATGTAAGAGATCATGATCGTCAAAGGGAAGTTTGTGGCCGTACGGAAGGTGTCCCTTGATGTTGCTGATTTCTCTTCTTAATTGTTGAAGTGTAAGAATTGTTGGGCTAATGTTTCCGTGGTTGGAATGAGTAAGTGCATTTATGAGTTCTGTCTGAATTCTGTGACCGTCTGAAGCCAGCATGCTTAATTGAACTGTTAGTTCTATTATCTGCTGTGAACGCCGCAACTGGGCTCTGCTGTGGTCTATCTCGTTCAACTCTTGTGTAAGGGCTTCTTCGAAGTGAGCGATGTGTTGCTTGGTGCTAGATGCGTCGTCTTTGAGAATGTTGATAGTTGCATCTACGACCGATGTTTGATTTTTTATCAAGTCTCTCAAGAACACTTCATTTTGCTTAACGTCGCTGATTTTTTTGACATGTCTTCAGCATAGTTTGAGTCCAACACTCCGAACAGGGCATGAGCCATGTTCCCAACAATATCCAAAGCTGCTCTTCGAGGTCACACTGGTGTTATAAGATCTTCTTCTTGAAGGAGCTCGTTGTTAGATTGTTTGAGGTGCTGTATGAGTGAATGACATGAACTATCCACGGTGCTATCACAAATTTTTGTAAGTGTTGCAATTCCTTCTTCCAGTATTTTGTTTCTTGCCCAAATCGGATTGAGATCATAGTAAACAATGATATTCCAACTTCCGGTGATTAATTTGGTAGTGCCAATGCCGTCGAAGAATATTCCAGGATTTTTATCAAATCGTGTTATATTTACCGGTGTTGCAAAGGCTAATGGAAGCAGCAGAAGGGATACGATAATTGTAGTGACTATGGAATTGTGAGAGATTTGGCGACGTTTGGGTGAGTCGGATTCTTCCAGTGGCCTTTTGCGTGGAGCTACATGTATCTCAGGTTGGTTGTTTTCGTTAAACAGTGGAGCAAGTCTCTGAAGAGGTCGTTTACAAGTTCCGTTGGCCGTCTTGATGTCAACCACTCGGACCAAATTATCATTACCCTTGTAGAGTTGGATCACTCGTCCTAATGGCCATTTCATTGTTGGGGCGTTGTCGTCTTTTATGATAACCATGTCGCCCTCCTTAATGTTTTGGCTCTGGACTCTCCATTTGTGACGGAACTGGAGTTCATTTAAATATTCCTGAGACCAACGCCTCCAAAATTCTTCCCTGATATTTGTCACCAGTCGCCATCTGGCTGCTAAAGTAGTTTTTATCGGTGCTACATGTGGGTTTACTTGAGTGGTTAATGCTTCGCCAATTAAGAAGCTACCAGGTGTAAGAGCAGTCATATCGTTGGGGTTTGAGGACATCGGTGTTAGTGGTCTGGAGTTAAGTATGGCTTCGATCTCAATTATCACCGTTTCAAACTCTTCATAGGTGAGTGATACATTCGCCATGCCCCTTAGGAGAAGATGCTTTGCGGATTTAACTGCGGCCTCCCACAAGCCTCCAAAATGTGGTGCCCTTGGAGGAATAAATTTAAACTCTATGCCATGATTGCTGCTTGCTCTTATGATGGCCTGTTGTGCACTCTTTGAATAGATTGCTGTTTCCAGTTCTTGAAGTTGATTTTTTGTGCCCACAAAGTTAGTGGCATTGTCGCTGTAGAGGATTTGACATCTTCCACGTCTGCTGATGAACCGCTTAAGAGCACGGATAAAGGCTTCAGTCGTTAAATCACTGACCAACTCGAGATGAACCGCCTAGGTTGCAAAGCAGCAGAACACAGCCAGGTACGCCTTGTACGGCCTTTTTCCTCTAATTTTATAATGCACCCAAAATGGGCCACAATAGTCAACTCCGGTCTTAAAAAATGGTCTGGATGCCGTAACTCTGTCGACTGGAAGATTTCCCATTAACTGCGTCATCAAATGTGGTCTTGCTCTGGTGCATCGAATACAACTATGGACTGTGTTGCGTGCTGTAATTTTACCCTTGAGTGGCCAAAACTGTTGTCTTAGGATATTGAGTAATGCTTGTGGTCCACAGTGAGAGTGTTTTTCATGTTTCATTTTAAACAGCAATTTCACAATTGGATCATTGTAAGGCAGCACCATTGGATATTTGGCATCATAGGCGAGTGCTGCAGCTTCAAGACGTCCACCAACACGTAACAGATTATATTCGTCTATAAATGGTGCATATCCGTTTAATTGGCTGGAAGAATTGACGGTTTTACACGCTTTAAGATTGTTGATATCATTTTTGAATTCGGACCCTTGTACCGCCCTGACAATGACCTGAAGCGCTGTATAAAGTTCCAGGGGGGTTGGTGTGATGTGGCATGGAGTGGTGTGCTGGGTCTGAGTTTTTCTAACGGCAGTGATAAACCTTAATACGTGTGCAACCGTTCGTTGAAGAAAATCGAATGAGTTTCTGTGATTTATTTGGTGTATCATATCAGTTAACCCGTTTTGTTCCGTGACCAGGGCTACTGTTTGCCTTTGTTTCATTTCAATATTCGATATAGGGTGCCCATCCTTTTTTGATGTCTGTGGCCATTTCGATTCGTTTCCGTGAAGAAATAATGGTCCATAAAACCATATATTGCAGGAGGAAAGTTTTTCTGGAGCCAGTCCCCGTGATAGCATATCGGCCGGATTTTCCTTAGAAGGGACGTGTCGCCACTGCTTTGCACAGGTTAGTCGTTGTATTTTGCTGACGCGGTTTGCAACGAAGGTGTAGTACGCTGATGATTGTGAATTGATCCATGACAACACTATTTCTGAATCGGACCAGAGAAAGGTTGCTATATCTGGCCTTTTCAGATCGCGCTTTACCCTTTGCGTTAATTCAACCCCTAAGACAGCTGCACACAATTCCAGGCGTGGCATGGTTTGTTTCTTTATTGGTGCCACTCGTGACTTGGCGCAAAGCAGATTGACTATGATCGTGCCATCTTTAGTGCATGCCCGAATGTAAATTGCAGCGCCGTATGCCTGTTCGGATGAGTCCACAAACGTGTGCAATTGAATATGGTCCGGCAGAACTAGGTTGTGGTTGAAAATATGCCGAGGAGTTTTCACGTCGTTCAATGTGATTATGCCTTTTTGAAATTGCCTCCACTCATGCTGCAGGTTTTCTGGTAGCTCGTCATCCCAAGCTAGTTTTAGTTGCCACAATTGCTGTGTGAAAATTTTTGCCTTTACTAGTACCGGTCCTAACATTCCGAGAGGGTCAAATAATTTTCCAAAGTCAGAGCACACAGAACTTTTTGTTTGTGGCCTCGATGTTGATTGTATGTATGCTCTGCCACAGAGCTGGTCAGTTTTTGGGAGCCAGATTACTCCCAGGGCCTTTTGCGCCGGATTTGCTTCCGAATTGAAATCGAGACTTATCTCTTGATCCTTTGCAGCTACTCCAGCTAAGAGTTGTGGATGATTCGCACACCATTTTCTTAGGTTGAATCCGGCTTCTCGAAGTATTGCAGTCAGTTGAGTTTTTGCTTCCAATGCTGTGTTAAGTTTATCAGCTCCACTGAGACAGTCGTCGACATAGAAATCGTCATATAGTATGGTGGCTCCTAGTGGATATCGCTCCATGTTCTTGTTGGCTAAGTGTTGAAGACATTTGGTTGCCAAGTATGGGGCCGAAGTTGTGCCATATGTCACTGTAGTCAGCCGGTAATATTTGATTTCTTCCGATGGGTCTTTTCTCCATATAATTAATTGAAGATTTTGGTCACCATCTTGTACCAGGATCTGCCGATACATCTTCTCGATGTCTGATGTGAACACAAAACGGTGCATGCGGAACCGTAATAATATTGAAAAGAGTTCGCTTTGAACCGTAGGACCCGCTTGTAACACATCATTAAGTGCCAGTCCAGTTGATGGTTTTGTCGAAGCATCGAAAACAACACGTAATTTCGTTGTGGTGCTTTCGTGCTTCAGGATGCAATGATGCGGTATAAAGTACCTTGGTGCGGGGACATTTTTAATGTCGACTTCCTTCATGTGTCCAAGTCTTTCGTACTCGCTCATGAAATCAGTATACATTTCTCTTATGTTTTTGTCCTTACTAAGACGTTTTTCTAGTGCAAAAAAACGCTGAAGGGCAATTTGATGTGATTCGCCTAAAGCCGATGCATTCTCTAACCGTGGTAGTTGCACAATGTATTTGCCGTCATGGTTCCGGGCTATAGTTTGGTCAAAGTGGTTCTCGCATTCCTTTTCTGCGACTGTCATTTGTCGTTGTGGCTCATCCGCATCATCGATTCTCCAGAATCGCTCCAAAATTTGAGAGATCGCAGTGTCATTATCCACAAAAACTCCACACGTGGCGGAGTTGTTAGGCTCTCCATCTATTTTTCCAGTAACAACCCATCCTAATGCAGTATTTTGTAGTATCGGCAAACTGTTGTTAAATTTGATTTGTTCTGGTCGCATTAGCTGATGATAGAATTCGGCTCCAATTAATATATCGATTCTGTCGGTGTGATTGAAGTTTGGATCTGCAAACTTAATGTTCTGAGGGAGTGGCCATTTTGATGTATCGATTGTTTGCGTGGGTTGCGGTGACACTATGTTAGGAAGAACCACTGCTTCAATTCTGGTGGAGAACTTGCCATGTGTCGAATTTAGCTGTACATTTACTCGCTGGTTCGCCTTTCGAGTGGCCCGGCCAATGCCTTCAATGCATAGCGATGATTCAACCGGTGATAACGCTAGTTTCTTCATAAGTCGCTCTGTTACGATATTTATTTGAGAGCCGGCGTCTAGCAGTGCTCGGAACTCGCAGCTTCGTCCATTGATTCCGGTAATTATGACTCTAGCAGTGGCTAGCAGGACGTATTTATGGCTGGGTTTAGGTTGATTTGAAGCCGCTACTGTTGCCATTTCGGTTGTTTCATCCGTGCATGTTTTCTTTTCTGACGATGTCGCTGTAGATGCTGTGTTGGATTGTTTTTCGGAAATTTTTGTTGAATCATTTCCCTTAGCTGAATTTTCTAAATGTAATAGTGTGTTATGTTTTTTGGAACATTTAGCGCAAGACCGAGACTGGCATTCTTTTGCACGATGATCATTTTTGAAACAATTAACACAGAGTTTTTGTGATTGTGTCCACTTCAGCCGCTCTGCAACACTCATTTTGAGGAATTTTCCACCGTAATAAATTGGATGTCCCTCCTTGGAGCATACTTTACAAAGTGTGACCTTGCTTGCTGCAGCTGAGGTAGAAGGCTTTAGTTTTTGCTTTCCATTGACGACTTCGAGAGTTTGGAACCGAATTTGCAAGAAGGAGAGCAGCTCTTCCGTCGTTGGAATAGCTCGCGGATCCCTTTGAGATTGTTCGAACAAGAGATGGCCTTGTTTGTCTAATTTTTGAATTAGGATTTGGGAGAGTAATGGATCCCATTGAGAGGTGTCGATACCCATGTTGTTGATGGCCGCCAGACCTTCTATCATAATGTCGTGGATTTCCTTGATTTCCCTTGCGTCAGCAGTCAGTTTTGGTTGCATCAAAATTTTGTTTATTAATGTTGATATCAAAATTTTTTTGTTTTCAAATCTGTCCTGCAGGATACCCCAGGCAGTTTCATAATTGTTTTCTGTCAATGATAGGTGCCTTATTAATCTCTCAGCATCCCCCGTCACGTTCGATTTCAAGTACCACATTTTTTGTACCGCTGGTATTTCTTGGTCATGGACCATTCTCACAAACAGATCTGAAAATGTCTGCCATTTTAAATAGTCCCCATCGAACTTGTCTATAGAAATTTTCGGCATTTTGACTTCTGGCTGTCTTCTATTATTCGCTGATGTTTGCATTCAATTTTTTGACAGCATCGCCAACTTTTGTTGCACCAATTCCTCGATCTGGATATATGTGTCCATATTGTATCCTTCTTTGCTTGGGTCAGAGCATTCTCCCCAAATAAAAAAGTTTGCATCTTCTACTTGTTGCCATAGCTTTTTGATTGCGGCTACAGCTTGTTCTGGTGCTTCTTCATTTGTTTTACTGTTTAATAGACGCCTCAGTGACGAAATCATTGCTCCTTGTTTATGCATGATTGGGCTCAGCCTGCTTATGTGTTCCTCACCTTGGTTCACATTTTGTAGTGGAGTTGCTTGTGGTGTTGGCTTTAGCTTACTCATTGAGGATTCAATTTCTTCTCTGAATTTAAAAACGAGATCCAGCATTTTCGTATAGAAATCGTCTTTAAAGTACTCTTCGTCGGACGGAATGGGGTTCATCAGTCTCATTTGGTTGTCATTGGATTCGAAACGAGTCCATGCTTCGTCCAACCGCTTTAGTCGCTCTTCAAAGTAGCCTGGAGTCTGCTTTCTCTCCTTAGAATCCTTTTTGTAATTCTGTATGATTCTATGAATATTGTCTGCCAACGTTTTTTGAGATTCTATCAATGTTGAGACTTGCTCCATCGTGCAATGTATCTTCGGTTTTCTTCTTCTGTTGATTTATGTCCAACGTGTTATTGAAGTTTTTTGTTGAATGATGAATTGATGTTTGATTTTTGCCAATATGTAGCAAAACGTATCCTTTATCGGTGTCTGACCGAACATTGATGCGCGCGTTGAAACGGTTTGATTCGCGACGAACTAAACAAAATTCACTATGAAATAACGGTTTTTTATGATTCCGCGTTTTGTGATCAATTTGATCCTGGTGGATCTTGGCCCACACTTGTATATGATGTGGGACCGTCGGGGTCACCAATGTTTGAGTTTGGAAAGAGGAGTTAAATCAAATCACCGTGCAGCACATAAACTGCAGATATTTTAAATTTAACTTGTATCAGACAGCACATGAACTGTTGATACTCGAAGTCAATAGGAACGCTTAAGTGAATTGATCAGTCAAGAGTTTAGAATTGGACTTGTTTTTATTGATCATTTGCACTTCTTTTATACAATTTTATTGCTTAGTATGCTATTCTTATGACCAATATTTTGTTTATTTAATTAAATCGAATATTATGCACAAATATATTGGTTACGTATGAGCGAAACGAAATTTGATATCTTTTGAGTTCAACGTATGACTTTTTGTCTTAAATGCATTAAATGCTTACAAATGGTTTTTATTGTTTTTCATTCTCTTTTTTATTCTTTCGTACAAAACTAAACAGTCATTTTACTTATTTTAAAAGCTAAGCATGGTTTCTTCTTCTGATTTGGTTCCAAAATATGAATTTTTCTTGATATTTTTTAAAACAAGCGGAAGGTGTACCTCGGACAAATGCTTAAAAGTGTACCATGGACCTGTCCAAGGGACGTCGACCGGGTGGAAAATTTGCCCGGTTCGGTTCGGCGGTTCGAACTGTGTTTGAACTTTTGGATTGGTTTGTCAAACGGGTTTTTCTACTTCTTTGAACCGGGGTTTCGGTTCGGTTTATCGGTTCAGGAATTTCTTAAACTGAAAAAATTTGTAGCACTTCTAAACCAATTTTTTACCATTAAGGGTCAAAATTTGCACCATAAAAAGTCAGTGGTGGCTACCTTACTCATATTAGAGATGTTATCGATACTAATTTTATAAGAGTATCCACCATAGAACTAAGAGATAAGGAAGCGTTGTTGTACCATAAAAGTGAGGCATTTTTATACCCAGCGTAAGCAGGGTATATTGGTTTTGTGCGAATATTGCAACAGCCAGAACTACGCTCCGTATATATAGACGTGTATATATATATATATATATATATATATATATATATTGTGTATGATCCTAAGTAAAAATGGGAGACATCCGCCCACTGCCACGCCCACAAATGAATATAATGTGTTTTCAGTCAAATGCTTGTAACTTGTGAACCACTCAACACATTTCATTGATATTTAATATACTGGTAAACTTCGTAAAGGGACATATCCTGGAAAAAAATGGACGCCGTCCTCCTTGAGCCACGCCCAAAAAATATACCCACAAATAAGGGTTTATAGTAACTTGTGAAATAAAAGGCGTATAAGCTTTAAATTCACAACATAGGTTGACCATATTTTTCGCTACTTTCACTCACTTATCGAGCTATATCTTAGCAACCAGTGGAAATTATCCCAATATTAGCCATAACAGTTTTTGCGAAAACCGTAACGAAAATTTAACGCCACAGAACTCGACGATATTTAGTACTGTACGAGCATACATTGCGTATATGGTCAAAGCCGCGAGAACTGAAACCAAAGTAAAAAAAAATTTTTTTTTAATACCGTTAAAATTTTTTTTTTCCCCGAACGACCTCATCATATTGCATCGGGAAACGTGAATTTCACACAATTAGAAACATAGTAGGCTAGGCATATAACATCATTTTTAGGTATTGCTCGTGTTTCGCAACAATGGAAAACATATCTGGGTCGGAGAAAAAAGTAAATATATTAGATATATTTTAAATTTTTATGCTGTTAGTCTCTATTTCAAAAGAATATGGTTGATTTTAACTAAAAACGTAAAGAGTTTAAAAAAAAATGCGTTCGGTGAATGTATTTGATGGCACTGAAACGTAGGTTATTTTCGTGTAACGTGCGACACCAGAATTTAAAAAAAATGTTTTTCGCATAGTTCAAGAAGTTAACAAACTGAATCAAGCAGATTTTTTTTGAGTATTTTTAGTCTACTTTTTGAATCAATATTGAAATTATTCAAATATAGCAGCTATAATAACCTACAAAGCCAACTAATATGTGTAACGTGCGACACTTTGTTCATCGAAAAAATTGCCTTGTGTTAATTGACTTCATTTTAATTCGCTATTCGTAGAAACGACTGAGCAATGCTCAGAAGTGCAAAAACTATAGAGCAAAATTGAAAATGAAAGCAGACAACGATGGTCGTAAGCAAAAGAAAGCAGCTGAAATGAGAAGTTATCGGGTGAAGAAAAAGCATAACGAAAACCAATTGCCGAATAAGCAATTACAAAATGTAATTGCAAATCGTCGAGAAGCAGTACGTGAACGTGTTCGGAAGCATAGAGAACGATTGAAAGCTCAAAAATTTGCTGAAATTGAAAACAATAGTGCCACAAATCAAAGAAGCAGCTTAAGTGACCTTGTCACCGAAAGTTATAAATGCAAGCAAACGCTTGGAAAAGCTGTTAAAAGGGTTGCGTCGGCGCTTCCTAATTCACCAAGAAAAAAAAGAGTCGTTTTGGCTAGTATGCTCTCAAATTTGGAAAATGCTGACAAGGACGAATTGTTAAATGTAATGAAGTTGCATCCACTTAAGAAGAAACAATATCCAAATGAAATTGACGAGCAAATCCGCCTGTTTTTCGAACGCGATGACATTTCACGGGTTTCACCAAAGGTCAAAGATGTCAAGAGCTATGTGTGCCCAAAAACTCGAAATAGTATTCTCTTACCAACAAGACATCTGGTTTTAACTTTAAAAGAAGTGTACGCCTTATTTGTGGAACAAAGGAAGTGCGAAGGAAAAGGTATTTCATATTATTATTTTTTTTCGCATTTTGATCCTGGTCTTGGCGCCCGAAAAGATATCTATTACCATTTCGTTAATTTTATTTTTAGTTATTTGCAGCTTCAGCCATTTGAAATCAGTGCGACCGCAACACGTTAAACTAATAAATGATTTGCCTCACAATTTGTGCATGTGCCAGTACCATGGCAATTTCATTGAAGCTGTTGATTCCCTACATAAGTATGTTCCGGGCATACCAATTTATGCAAATGGCTTTTTGCGTCAATTCCTATGTGAAGTCACTTCAATGGACTGCTGGTTTTCAAAATGCAATAAATTCTCCGGGATTACTTTTGCTAAGCTAGAGAACTTGATTGGTGCTAAGCCACTCGATACGGCTGTTTCATGGAAATGTTGGAAAAAAAAACCCAAAACTAAGCGCATCGAAATACGGGAGGAAAATGGAACGCTGTCCGATTTACTTGCTCACATTGCTGATCTATCATCCCAATTTTTAAAGCACTGTTTCACAAAGCGGGAACAATCAGAAACTTTTAATCTTTACGACCTGCCGCGTGCATCTGATATTGAATTAAAAGACGAGGGTCTACTTCAAATCGACTTCGCAGAAAATTTTCTGTGCGAAGCACAGGATGAAGTTCAATCTGCGCATTGGAATCAGATACAGATCACGTTGTTCACAACCGCGTTTTATCACAACGATATATTATATTTCAATCCAAAGTCTTCGTTTCAGACAATTTGAAGCATACGAAGGAATCAATAGTTCCTTATTTAAACACAGTTCTGTCAAATTTACCTAGCTCAGTGAAGGTCCTTAAAATCTGGAGCGACGGACCATCGTCACAATTCAAGAACAAATATATTGCAGCGATCATTCCACACTTTGAACAAAAATTTGACTTAAAAATCTTTTGGAATTATTTTGCAACCTCCCACGGAAAAGGTTGTATTGATGGAATTGGTGCGATCACAAAAACCATAGTACGAAAACATATTAGAGCTCGTGACTGCATTGTGAACAGTGCAGCAGATTTTGTTAGGGCAATAAGTCGCACACAATCTGAGATTATCGTTGAAGAACTCACAAATGCCGAAATTGATCAAATAAATGTTTGTTAGCCAAACGCGAGGATAAATGAATATAAACGTCTATATGCGTTGAGATGAGAAGAAAGAGTAAGTTTATTGAGCATAGAATATGCGAACAATGCTTAGCAACTCAATTGTTCATTTACTTTATGTGTGTATGTACAAACGTAACGAAGAAGAGTACAAAGCAAATACAAAAAATCTGATGCAATAAACACAGTGAGGTACACAACTGTTGGAATGTCTAACTATAAATACAGTGCGGTGCATAACTGTTGTTGTATCTAACACTTCCACTTTTATTGATCAGATTATTCCTCTTCCGGTATTGGATTAATCTTCAGAGATGACTTTAGGTAGATAAAACTCGACTTCTTCAGAGGTTTGGTAAAAATATCTGCCATCTGTTCACTTGATGGCACATGCGCTCATGCCAGAGTTGTAGTGGTTCAGACTTCGTACTAACATTTGCCGCTGCTTCCCCGTTGTCAACCTTTAAAAGCAGCTTAAACAGTTTGGAATCTCCTCGTGCACCTTGTAGCTTCGCCTTTCCTTGTTTTTTAAAAGAGCAGGTTGCCCCTTCTGCTATCAACGAGTAGCCTTTATCTAAACACGCGTTGGATGAAAATAAATTTAATTTGATTCCAGGAGCAAAAAGAACATCAGCTAAGTACATAGCGTTCCATGCATTACCGTTGTATGCCTTGACATTAATATCACCTTTACCATATGCCTGCACTATGGAACCATCCGCAATGCGAACGTCTCTTGGAGTCTCAAACTTGATATAGGTATGGAACCATTCTTTGTGATAGGACATGTGGTCGCTAGCACCGGAGTCCATATACCAACTGCTATCTCGTGATATGCTTGATTGCACGAACATAACCTCACTTACGAATGCATCACCATGTGCTGGTTTTTCGCCTTTTTTCTTTTCTGGACAGTCTCGCTTCCAATGCCCCGGCTTGTTACAAAGAAAACATTTACCCTTTTTCTTATTGTTGACTTTATCGCCTTTTCCTTTTTCCTTAGCCTGCTTCGCGACAAACGCTGCTTGTTTATTCGGTTGAAGACCCAATCTGGATTCCTCCATGCAGAGTCGTGACGTCAGTGTTTTCAATGTACGTTCCTTTCTTTCAGTTGCTTCCCATGACGCAAAAAAGTGATTGAATTGTTCCGGCAATGTCATTAGAATCTTCGTTATCAGCATGTTGTCCGAAATTTTTTCGCCCACATCTTCTAATTGCCTTGCAATTCTCTGCAATTTTGCTATGTGCATTGCAATACTGTCGTCAGATAATTTTTCATATTGAAAGAATTGTTGCTGCAACAAATGGATTGATGTTTCCGACTTTTGTTCGTAGACACTTTCCAGCGTAGCATACATTTCAGCAGCTGCCTCACAGTTTATGATGTGCATCAGTGGCTCCTCGCCCATCGCAACTACCAGGAGTTTCTGCGCTTTTGCATCATCTTTGATCCATCTCTTCCTGGCCTCACCTTCTGCTTCAGGCATCAATACAGCTCCACTTACAGTTTCCCAAAGTCCGCTTGCTTTCAGTACGACCTTTATCTGAAACTTCCATAAGGTCCAGCCATCTTCGCCTTCCAGCTTGTTTACTTTAATTTCTTCCATCTCAATAAAACCGCGATAACCCAAGAAATTTATATTAACAAATAGAATTTCGAAAAACTTTACTTTTTGAAATCGCGTTGGACACGTGCTGGGCCCATAACCTGTTAGCCAAACGCGAGGATAAATGAATATAAACGTCTATATGCGTTGAGATGAGAAGAAAGAGTAAGTTTATTGAGCATAGAATATGCGAACAATGCTTAGCAACTCAATTGTTCATTTACTTTATGTGTGTATGTACAAACGTAACGAAGAAGAGTACAAAGCAAATACAAAAAATCTGATGCAATAAACACAGTGAGGTACACAACTGTTGGAATGTCTAACTATAAATACAGTGCGGTGCATAACTGTTGTTGTATCTAACAATGTTAATTTGAATACTGCTAGTGTATTCTCAAATGCTAAAGACGTTCGTAATATTGCATCAGCTCACCAAATTCGAGTTATTGATGGCAAAGTATCTATCTGGGGCACATCGAAACAAGGATACAATAACAAATTGAATTAACTTACCAATCCATTTGAAGTCTGAATTGAATACAATTTAAAAACTCTAAGTCATGTTGCTTGTGATTCACATGTCGTTAAAGGCTATAAATGTATTACCATTACGAAGTTTAAATTTAAAAAAAACAAATAAAGGGTTCATATATTTTTCGTTTTTCAAATATTTCAGTTGGAATATCCGCTTAATTAACTTTTTTTCCTCTTTATACAGAAATAAAATCGCAAGGTAACGTGCGACACTTTTTTGTGTAACGTGCAACACCGCCTGTTTACGGCCATATAACCAAAATACCAATATATTTTGGAGGAAGTTATTTTTAATTTCATATCTTTGATCCTTCAGCTTGAATAAAATAAATAGGATCACAGATTTTCACCGCTATAATCGCCAATTTTTCAATAATTGTGCATCAACCTCAAAAAGCACTTCCAAATTTCTGTAACGTGCGACACCACTCTAATCTTCTACAGATCCGAAACGACAACAGATATCCAAAAATTTTGTTCCTAGGAAATGTAGGCCTTCAAAAGCTTTATCGATTGCAAAAAAAAAAGTATGATCTTTACCTAGTTCTTTTCAAAATTTTTACAAAAATATGCGTACGAATGTAACGTGCAACACTTTGGCTTTGACCATATGCACTGAGGACCCACATACCTACCTGTCGTATACGCAACGTACAATCGTATGCTCGAGATATAGTTCGAGTCGCGAGGGAGCCGATTGGTTGATTCCCAGTTGTAAAAATATTCATGAAAGATGCATGAATCATGCCTCTTAGGGGTGCTTTGCATGCATGCCAACCTTCCATGCCTCTTCATTTCTTTTTTATACAGGCTTGTCAAAGGAAATCATGCATAGACAAAAAATGTTTGATTAATGCTTGAAAACCCATGAAACATATCTTCCCTACGATGCATGAATCAATGATCCTGAGAACCAGGCATGCCCAAAAGGCAGTCCGAAAAGGCAAAAGAGCCAAATTGAGAGAAGCTCGTGTGTGTATATAAAGCGAGAGCCCGTAAAATAATAGAGTTGGCAATTCTAGTTCGTTTGACTGACCGCTCTTTTTAGTTCGTTCGTTCGTCGCGAACTAGTTCGTTCTTTTAGTTCTTTTAGTTCGCGAACTATTACGAACTAGTTCATTCTTATAGTTCGCGAATTACTTCGATCTATTTAGGTCTTTTAGTTCGCGAACTATTTTGAACTATTGAACTATTGAACTAGAAGAACTATTGAACTAGAAGAGCTATTGAACTGTTGCGAGCTACCGAACTGTTTTTGATCTCACTCGAATTGTGCGTTTTCTGAAAAGGAAAGAAGACAATTTGGTAGTTTTGTTCAAATAGGACGAGTTCTCGAAATGGCAGCGCAAAATTTTAAATAAAAGAGAAAACTAATCTCTTCAACCCAACGTACATGAAAAAAGAACGAGAAGAGTAAAATGAGCAAGTTGGGCGAAACGAACTACTGAACTAAAAGAACTACTGAACTAAATTCTTGCGAGCTAGATCTCTAGTTCATTTGAGTGAATAGTTCAATTGAACTAGTTCGTTCGCGAACTACACAACTCTATAAAAAAAAAATCAGTCTGCGTTTAGAAGTCAAAGGGAGAGCATCGCATTTTGCGCCTTTTATACACTGAAAAAACAAGCTACAGTAAAATCAACTGTTCTCAGCGTTTAATCTAAAAATGGTCATATTGACTGTTTATCGGTAAATTCGCTTTAAAAAACAGTGAAATTGACTTTTTTGAGCGATTAATTCAACCGACGACAAAAATTCAATCTTAAGATGAAAAACAAGCTACAGTAAAATCAACTGTTCTCAGCGTTTAATCTAAAAATGGTCATACTGACTGTTTATCGGTAAATTCGCTTTAAAAAACAGTCAAATTGACTTTTTTGAGCGATTAATTCAACCGACGACAAAAATTCAATCTTAAAAGAAAAACAAGCTACAGTAAAATCAACTGTTCTCAGCGTTTAATCTAAAAATAGTCATACTGACTGTTTATCGGTAAATTCGCTTTAAAAATCAGTCAAATTGACTTTTTGAGCGATTAATTCAACCGATGACAAAAAGTGAATCTTTGCATATTGTTTGTCGAAATAAAAACAGACAGGCTGCGTCTGAGACACGGCCGTCATATTGGACGTAGAATACGTGGTTTTTGGCACGGTGCCTTTTTTCTGCTACGGGATGGGTCCTATTGAAAATGAACAAAATCGGTCCATACTTGGGGGTACCTCCCAAACAAAAAGTTGTCATTAAAGAACATTTTGCGCTATGAATCGCTAAATATTAACAAATATTTTTCGGTATAAGTTAATATTTGGAATGTTTACAACAACAAAACTAAAAAAACGAATTATTCTTGGTTTTTCGTTTTATTTTTATTTGAAAACCAAACAGCAAAGCAAACGAATTGTTATTTAGGTTTTTTGCTGTTTTTGCTTTCTTTTACGAAATAATAGCGAAACGCAAAAAAACTTCTTGTCAGCTGGCATGGCATGGCATCAGTGTTGCCAAAACATTTGGAGGAAAACGTACACAAATCGGACTTTTTCTTGTAGAAAAAGTACGCACTTATTTCGACTTTTTTATAAAAAAAATCACAAAAAGTTTACATTTTTTGGGTATATTTTTAACAAATTCATCCTTAATTACAATGATTAACACAAATATATATACATTTTTAAGAATCCTCCCAAACCTTGGGAAGCATTTCTCTAGTTGGCTCGAAATTTGTTAATCCATGTGAACATATGCCTTGTTTGGCGTGCAAAATCGTTCTAAGTGTGTCTGTGTAAGTCGATTTCTTCTATCGTTTTGGATTATTTTAACATTGCATTACTGTCGTTAAAAGACAATCAATGGTGAGACTTACGACATCATTGCAACTCTAATGTGAAGTTTGTTCTATATTTAGTATAATTATTTATAATCGTAGCAAAAAGAACGTAAGTCGACCAATAAAAATTTGGTACACAGATGGTTGAAAAAGTACGCATTGCGTACTTAAGCAACACTGCATCACATGACAATTAATTGCTTTCGCACGAGTCAGAATCAGTGTAAAAAGATTTAAAAAGCGAAAGAGTGTAAATTTTTTCATACAAAATTACATTCTTTCATTTTGTAGCCTTCTTGGCTTACGAGTTTTCGAAGTTTTTAAACGATAACCCCTACCTAGTTTTTTTTTCCATTGCTTAAAAACTCCTTTTTTTTAATATACTCCTTTTATTTTATAAAAACTACTATTTAAAAACCATTTTGCTACTTTATCAGATACGAAAACGACAGCACTGGTCAGAATTCATTCCATTCGTCTTGCGCTTGCCTTTAGTGCACAAAAGAAATCGAGAGCACGCGCCGGCGTCAAGAATCAACTAGTTTTGTTATAATTGTCAAGTCAAATGTGCAGTTACAGTGAAAGTAAGTTGTTTTTTTCTTTGATAATTTAACTAAATATTAATGCACAATAAAATAGAAATGCGATAAGTCTTTAGTTTTGTATGTATGTATATATATGTTGCGAACTGTACTTGCAGTTTTTTGTGGTTTTTCTTATTGAGAATTTTGGCATTTATATGCCCGTTCTACATTAGGACGCAAAACGGGACGCGTTGGAAAGAAACACATGAGAGTGACACAGACGGAAGACATTGCATCTCCGTCACTCTCGTGTGTTTCTTGTCAGGGCGTCCCGTTTTGCGTCCTATGCGCACATGGAATAAGTTTTTGCTAGTTTATAATTCCCTATTGTGTATTAATATAAATTTTATAAGATAAAAATGCAATAACTGATTTTTGTGAATTAATAAAGATAATATTTCAGCTTAGTTTCTTCAAATTGCAAGGATGGATGCGTTGGAAAAGTTACTTATCGAATGGGAAATGCCTACAATTTATAATACACTGAAAAGTATATATAAATAATGCTTCATTTTTAATAGAAGTAATAGAAAAATTAAATAAATTTCTTTTGAAATTTAGTTGCAAATGTTGGTGTTGAAGAGCTCTCCATGCTAAACGAGTGCGACTTAGAAAAATTGTTTCCTGAAATTTCTCAGTTGGGAACAAAAGTTAAATTTCGTAATAAATTAAAAATTTTTAGCAAGGGAAGTTCCCTTCAAGTAATGGGGAAAAATGGCGATATTGATTTAGTTGAAATATTGAAGAAAACCTGCGGAGGTCAAGAAGTCTTGGAATATTATCAACAAAATAAAAATTTAACACCATCACTACAACAAGTGGTGTCAAACACGTTAATTGACCATTTTCAAGCAAGTTCAAGTAAATTGCATTTGTCTGATATAGAAGATATTGCAAATTCTGTATGCAAACGTTTTGATGGAGAAAATATTGTAAGTACCATAAGTACCATTTGCATGTTTAAGGTATACGAATTAAGACGTTGAGATTTTAAAACGGGTATTAAATCGCTATTGCGAATACCCCTATTAATTTATTTACATTTACATAATATAACTTTTTCCAGGCAACGTATTTCAATCGAACAGCATTGAAAAGACCTACTGGCAAAATATACGCTAGGTACATGAACAATAACAAGAAACGTAGATCATTATCATCAGTGTCTTCCTCAAACGGGACTATAGTAAATGCATCTGATGATTGTATTGAAAATTGGCTTGATATCTTAGATGAAGATGTTGAATTAGATGTAGACAATCTACAGGTTTCTAAATCATGGCTTAAAATTTCCGATACACCAAAGGATGAAGTTCTAGATAGATGGCAGAAAACTTTTCCACTTCGTAAAAAAGCCGTAAAAGATTTAAGTTTTATCGCAGAATGGCCCCTGATTAAAAACAGCAAGATTGGGCCTGAACTGGTAAGAAATGACTATTGTATGTTAGTCTATATTAAAAATTTATTTATTTTTACTTAAATTTGCAGATTGAAAGCGATTTTAATCGTCTATTCCCGGAAAAAGGATTTCAGTTTCCTCATTTGTGTGAAAAATTCATGCCGCTTTTGCAGAATTATTATATTACAAATGTCAAAGACAAACATTGAAAAGAATTGTTTGTTCAGTCATTGAATGCAAACGCAACTCCAGGTAATTTCAACAAAGTTTAAAAAAAGAGTTCTTCAAATTCGTAATGATATACCGAAAGATCATAGACAACTTTGAGCAAAACAATCATATCAGAACATTTTTTAAGCCCTTATGATTACGAACTTGAATTGTATTTTAGTTGAAAAAATATGGTTGCATTTAAAAATTTATTTCATTTATGATTATAAATCGTGGTTTTTTTTCAGATTCGAAAAACTGTATTTTTGCCCTTTTATTAAATGCTGTAATCACACCAAATTCAACGTACTTTTCAAAAAACAAGAAAAAAAAGGTGACCATTAAAGAAGCCATGGATTGTTTCATTCTTCACATTAAATCGGAAGGCTTATTAGAAGAAGAAATCTTAAACAGCAACATCGGTTTGAACGGCAAAATGAATCAGTACAACCCATAATAATTGTTTTTGGTGAATGTATACAAAATTTAAATAGTTTTCTTGTATATTTCGAAGGTACCAAATTCAAGTTCTCTTCATTTTTAAAAGCATTGGATATATGCTTCAAAATTATACACGTTTTAAATTATAAGTATCCAATATATTCAAAAAATGTTTGGATTTTTATTCAACATTTGTTTTACTCTATCTATACTTCAAAAGATGAACAGTGTGCAAAAATTTCAGGTCTAATTACACATTTAAATAATCTTATTAAAAATTAAAATGTTTATTTGTTTTAAATGTAAAAAAAAATTACCACCCGTTAATGATTTGTTAAATCATTTCAGTAAGTCGTTTAATTGTTTGAAATATTGCAGAAATTGCAGAAGAAATAGGCCCGATATGCAAAAAGATTTCAAAGAGCACGAAGGATTTTTTCGAAGCATTGAAAATTATAGAGAAGACCTGAAAGAAAATGATATGAAACAAACAGGTGTTATTGAGAATTCAATTTTCAATGATATACAAACGTTTCATGTCACGTCAAATTATTTCGTAGACATAATGCACGACCTCTTCGAGGGTGTTGTTAAAACTGAAATCAGTGAAGAAATTCTATATTTTATCAAAAAAAAAATATTTCTCTTTAGATTTTCTTAATATGCGCAAAAGATGGTTTGCATATGGAGAAGCAGAAATTGGGAATGCTTCCAGCCCAATAACTCTAAAACATTTGCAAAACAAAACTTTAAAGATGTACGCTTCCGAATCAAGAACGTTTATCCATTTTTTCTCGTTAATAATAGGGGATAAAATACCAAAAACAGACAAAGTTTTGAAAATGGTAGTATATTTAATTAAAATAGTTGACTTATGTTTATATTCTTTTTTCGACCTAGACGATATTGCTGCTTTAGAGAAAAATATAAAAACACATTGTTCGTGTTCGCCGCCGCAACTACGCAGCCGACCCTTTAAAGCGCGGCGAATTAGTCAAATCTCCTTTTTCTTGGTACAACTTAAAGTTCGAGCTCGAGCGAGTTCTAGCCTCTAAACGTGCAACATTCGAAAATTTAATCTCGCCGAAAAACGTTCGTGCGCGCAACGTCGCCCTCCGACAAAAATCAAATCGCCAAAAAATCGAAACGAAATCTCTTAATTGAAAAGTAAACCAAAAATCAAATCGTCAAAATATTTAAAAAACAAAATTATAACCAGAATCAAAGTGAATTTATAAAAAGAAAAGAAAAAAAAAATAACAAAAATCAAACCAAGAAGACAGTGCACTGAATTGAACAAAGTGAAAACAAAAGACCACATCGCCTAGAAGGCAGATTTATTTTATTTTTTTTTTATCGATTACGATCCATTTTTATTATACTACCGCCAAGAAGGCATCCAATTTAAATTTACGTTAAAAACTAACAAATAGTCCGCGTCGCGTAAACGTCGCACGAGAAACCATCGCACACGGCAACCCCTCCAATCTGCAGCGGAAGACCAGGTACGTGCCCTTATTTGCTTGCCCCTCACATTAACATTTGGCGATCCCGTGCCAGGAGCCTGGAAACAGGTTCTGGAGGACCAATCCTTGGACGGAAAGATCGAGAAAATAGGCCACGTGTGTGTCACCCTTTACCGCTATTTGACCTTCAGAGAAGTCAAGGGCAGCACGATCCAGGCACGTGACACACATCACCGTTTCGACTCATCCTTTCCCTTCATATTCGTATCACCTATCTCGCTCGCACATCCGTGTCGCCTTTGGTGGTGGTTTTTGTGCACAACGAATATCGCAAACCAACAGCCATATAACGGGTCTGCCAGCAGCGTTAGATTTCTCGTTCCCTTTTTTTTGCGAACGAACACAGCCAGCATCAAGGCCTTGCGGTTGTTTTTCCTTTTTTTGTTTCATTGCTTTGCTTTGCAATAGCGCCTGTACTGCTATTCCAACTTCGTACGGGACAATTGTTGAGCTGGTCAGTTGCCACGCAGTGTGTCGCATCGAACATCAAACGTGATCGAGTTGAATTTGTGCGGCCGAACTTGCCACAGCTATTGGAATCGCGGTTCGCCTGCAACCACACACACGCACAAGCTCTCGTTTTTTACGCTTTTCGCCGCAGTGACAAGGCAACTGAAAGCGTCGCTTTGAAGCTCGGTCGTTCGGTCGTTCTGTCGATCGCTATTGAAAGTCTCACTTTTCCTCTGCTGCTTGTGCGCTGCTTACGCGCAGTCTGTGCTCTGCCCGTGCGTATGAGAAATTGGCTTAGACAGCGTGCATGAAATTCTGCGACAGTGGGCAAACATTAGGAAAAAATCATTTGAATTTGTCTCTTGGCGTATTGCAATTTCTTAAATTGGAATTGCTGATCTTACTGATATTTTGAAAGATTGGAATTTGATTTTAATAAAATTTATTAATTCGTTTGGATTTTTAATATTGAATCTGGGGTTGCAGGAATTTGTGGGGGTGTTGCGAAAATAAAGGTCTGGAACTGGAAGTGCGCTACCGTCGGCATCGTTCGCACTGTATTGTCAACATAACTTTATATTGCAGCGCAGGAATTTAGAACGATTCACTGCCCCGTCTGCAAATTTATTATTTTTTTTTCTTTTGCGAAGCATTTTCCACACGTTCGTTTGCGACGGACTCGACGTATGCTCGTACGCCTTCGATCATCATAGTGCCCTACGACTGGTATTTTCCGCACCTGACAAAGCTTAGCTCATCCATCGTCACACCGATAATTTGCGTTTGGCAAAATCAAATTTAAGCGTGGGCGAGTATATTCGTTACTTTTGCTGAGATATTACTAGATAATTTTTATCTTTATTCCGGAAGCACGGCACCTGATTTTTGTGACATAGTTTCATCAAAGTTAACGATATGTCTTTTGATTTGAAATTCAACGACGCGGTACAGCAGCTTAAGAGCTACTGCGACGTGATCATGCGGTCTGACCCCTTGAATCAAACAGAGTCACTCATCGAGATCAAATTTGAAGAGATTCAGGATTGTTGGAGGCGGGTTCAAGAGACTTACGACGCGGCCCGCTCAAACGACGTATGGCATGATGAAGTTGCCGCTCTGGCTCAAGGAACGTATAATGAATGTCGCGACCTCCAAGTTATCGTGCGCGCTCAGCTGAAGGATCTGCTACGGATGCATTCTCACTCCCATCCACCACTATCCAGCACAAGGACGTCTCCCCCATCTGCTGAGATGCCGCCAGAAGATCATTTTATTCGAGTGCCCCCGTGTGACGTTGCAAATTTTTCCGGAGGATACAACGAGTGGCCAGCATTTCGTGACATGTTTACGGCCGTGTATATCAACAACCCGAGATTGCCACCTGTACAAAAACTGTATTATTTGCACAATAAAACGACAGGCGCCGCCGGAGCGATTGTCAAAGGATACCCCCTGTGTGGATCGAATTTTTCGCACGCCTGGGAGGCTCTCCAAGCGCGGTACGAGAACAAGCGCATTTTAATCGATCACCAATTGAAGACCTTGTTCGATCTGCCAGCGATTGAAGACGAGACCAGCGAAGGAATTTTGAAAATTCAGACGACAGTCAACGATTGTATCACCATGATGAGAAGCCAAGGAGTGGTCGATTTTTGGGATGCCATGCTCGTTCATTTTTGTTCCAGCCGCCTGCCAGCCGCTACGATCGCACATTGGGAGCAGTCGCTCTCATCGCATCGAGAGCTGCCGACGTGGAAACAGATGAACGAATTTCTCAGCAACCGCTATGAGGTCGTCGAACGCCTTTCGAGCTTCACGAAGGTGAAAGCGCCGGTTCTATCTGCAAACCAATCAACTTCATCGACCAACGTTTTCCACACTCAGGATCAGACTCCAGGGTCGTGCCCCTTGTGCAACGGAAACCATCCCTTACGCCAATGCGCCCAATTTTTGAAGATGCCAGTCGCGGAGCGATTTAAACTTGTTACGAAATCGAAGCGCTGCCTCAACTGTCTCGCCATCAATCACCAACGGTCCAAATGCCCCAGTACACACAACTGTGCGAAGTGCCAACAGCGACATCACACTTTGTTGCATTTTGCGAGCGCGGCTGCAACAACGGACACGAAAGCTTCTACCCCCTCTTTGACATCTCTTCCGGAGATGGGCCCGTCTCCGACGAGCCAACCGCCACATTTCCATGCGCAACCAGAGGCCTCGAGCTCCGTGAGCATCCCCTCCACGTCACAGGCACACGCACACGTCTCCATCAGCCAGACACAGGTGCTTTTGCCAACGGCCATCGCGCAGATTCTACATAATGGAGAACGATTCCTAGTCCGGGCGCTTTTAGACCAAGGTTCACAGAGAACATTTTTAACGGAACGCATGCAGCTGCAGTTGAACTTGCCGACGACTCATAAAATCTGCAACGTATCCGGCATGGGTGGCCAATGCACCCAAATCGCGAAAAAGGAGTGCACCATCACGCTCGCATCGCCTCGTTCTTCGTTCGAGGAAGACATCGACGCCGTGGTGTTGCCGAAATTGACCAATTGGCTTCCGGCCAAAAGGGTCTCCAATTTGGATCCCCACGAGATCTCATCGTTGGAGCTCGCCGATCCCCGGTTTATGAATCCAGCCCGCATCGATATGGTCATCGGGTCTGATATCATGCCGAAATTACTGCGGCCGGGCGTCAAGATGAATGTCGGAGGAAGCCTTATTGCCCAGAATTCTGTTTTCGGTTGGTATTTGAGTGGGCCGATCGCCAGCGAAACCACCGACGCGTTTACGACGCAAGTCTCCTCCGGAGATCCCCACGAGTCACTCCACGAGTTACTCAAATCGTTTTGGGAGCAGGAAGAAATCACGACCTCCCCTCCTCTTCTTCCAGAAGACATCTATTGTGAGGAATTTTACTCCCAAACCACCACTAGGAATTCGGATGGTAGATACGTCGTGCGTCTACCATTTAAGGATGAATTCTCCAAAGCCGCTCTTCGCTTGGGCTCGTCACGATTTGGAGCGCTGACGCAGTATAGGAGCCTGGAGAGAAGGCTCGCAAAGCAGCCACTTATGCGCGACACCTATAATTCCGTTCTGTCGGAGTATCTCACATACGATCATATGGGACCATGCCCTGATTTTGAGATTGTACGAGAAAATAATTTCTTTTCGTTCTATCTCCCGCATCATGCAGTGATGAAGCCTGAGAGCACCTCCACCAAGGTACGAGTCGTTTTCAACGCGTCGCAGAAAACCTCTTCCGCCCTGTCGCTGAATGATATACTTCACGTGGGACCGGTGTTGCAATCAGACCTTGTCATCCTCTTGCTCAATTGGCGGCTCTACCGTTTCGTCTTCAATGGGGACATTGAAAAGATGTACCGACAGATTCGAGTGCATGAAGAGGATCGGGCATTCCAACGCATCTTATTCCGCGAAAATGAGACGGCGCCGATCCGGGACTTTGAGCTGAAGACGGTCACCTTTGGCGTCAACTGTGCTCCATTTTTAGCCATTCGAACGCTCCATCAGCTGGCCAACGATTCCATTGAAGATGCTCCACAGGCAGCCTTCATTTTGAAAAACGAAACCTATGTCGATGATGTCCTGGCCGGAGGACATACGTTGGAAGAAACCTGTGTGGCGAAAGCGCAGCTCATACGTACGCTCGGATCCGCCGGATTTCCATTGAAGAAAATAACTGCGAATCATCCAACGTTATTGGAAGACGTCGCCCCCTCGCATCTTCTCGACGCCGAGTTTTTGAAGATCAGATCTGCCAGTGATGCCAAAATGTTAGGAATTCGATGGAATGCTGTCACGGATTGTTTCTCCTACAAGTTAAGTACTCATTCCGCCGCGAAGTCCACCACCAAACGCCAGATCCTTTCAGATATTGCGAAATTGTTTGATTCAGCGGGATGGCTGACTCCGATCATCATTCGAGCCAAGGTTCTGATGCAACAACTGTGGCTCGAAGGCACTGACTGGGATCAACGAGTCTCAACTGAGGCTTTGGAACGCTGGCACACTTTTGTAACTGATTTGCCATTTATCGAGCAAATCCTAATTCCGGGATGGGTCCATTACGACCCCACCGCCTCCGTTCAACTTCACGGATTCTGCGACGCTTCAGAGCGAGCATATTGTGCAGCCATTTATCTTCGCATCGAAAGCCACAATCAAGTCTACGCCCACTTGCTTACGGCGAAATCCAAAGTGGCACCGCTTCAGACTGTCAGCTTGCCGCGGCTCGAGCTCTGTGCCGCAGTTCTGCTTTCCAAGCTGATCAAAGCGGTCAACGCTCAACTACATATTCATGAACATCAAACATTTTTGTGGACTGATGCCTCGATCGTAATGGCTTGGCTGAAGCGCCCTCCAAATGCATGGAAAACTTACGTCGCGAACAGAATTTCCCAAATTCTGACCAATATCGGGAGTACTCCATGGCACCATGTTCGATCGCGGGAAAATCCGGCTGACCTGGGAACGCGCGGGATGCTTGCGCAAGATCTACATGAGAATATGCTCTGGTGGCATGGACCGTCCTGGCTTGTGGAGCCACCCGCAAAATGGCCCCAAATTGAGGCGCCACCACCCCCCATTATCGAAGAACGAAAAACGTTCGCCTTCACTACCATCACCGAGACTGAGGATCTCCTAGCCAGATTCTCATCTTACGACCGAGCTTTGAGAGTACTCGGATTTGTACTGCGATTTTGCAAGCAAGCGCGAAGAAAGCTCGCGCCGAGGCCGACCACACTCCTACTTTCACAAGACGAGCTGACGGTTGCGAGAAATCGTCTCATTTTGTTTTCGCAAACATTTCACTATCCACTCGAATATCAGGACCTGAGCGAGGGAAAGCCTCTCGGGAAAAAGAGCGAACTGTTACCCTTGAACCCCATGCTCGATGACGATGGACTTCTGCGCGTCAATGGCCGATTGATAGATGCAGATCTTACGCCCGATGAGAGATATCCGATCATAATACCGGCTGCGTCAACGTTCTGCCGCCTTTATCTGGATTTCGTCCACAAAACACTCCTGCACGGCGGTGCGCAACTCATGTTTCGCATGGTTCGACAAAATTTCTACATCGCACGTTTGAAACGGAAAATTAAGAGCTGTATCACCCGGTGTCATACGTGCACGATCCATAAGCAACGATTAAAAACCCAGATGATGGCCGCACTACCAGCTGAGAGATCGACGTTGTCGCTACCATTTACGCATACCGGCGTCGATTTCGCCGGACCATTCGACATCAAGACCTCTGCTCTTCGGACCGCACCATATCTAAAAGGTTATGTCAGTGTTTTCGTGTGTTTCGCCACCAAGGCGGTGCACCTCGGATTATGTTCGGAGTTGTCCACGATGTCTTTCCGAGCCGCGTTCGATCGATTCGTCGCACGACGAGGCCTGCCAAAACGGGTTTTTTCCGACAACGGTCGAAATTTCATTGGTGCTAAAAACGCTCTGGACATTGAATTCGCAAGCTTTCTTTCGAACGCTGCTGACGACCTTCAACAGAAATATTCGCTGCACGGCTTCGAATGGCATATGATCCCGCCCCACGCGCCCCACATGGGTGGACTATGGGAGGCGGCGGTCAAGAGCTTCAAGCTTCATTTTGTGAAAGTTGCCGGACCACATAAGTTCTCATTCGAGGAATTCGCCACCCTGCTGGCCCGCATAGAGGGAGTGTTAAGTTCGCGTCCGCTCACTCCGATGTCCGATGATCCTTCAGATCTGCTAGCATTGACGCCCGGTCACTTCCTTCGAGGAGCCCCTCTCACCGCCTGGCCCGAAGAACCTCAAGCAGACTTGCCGCTCACTACGAGATGGGAAAAGGTGAAAATTCTTCATCATCGCTTCGCCCAACGTTGGAAGTCAGAATATCTCTTGAGTCTACACAAAAGGGATAAATGGAAGGTACCACAACCAAATATGAAGGTCGACGATTTTGTCGTCGTCATGGACGCTCAATTGCCCCCGTTTGAATGGAGAAAAGGGAGAGTCATTCAAGTGCATCCTGGAGATGATGGCCTCGTACGCATCGTCGAGGTGAAGACACAGTTCGGCGTCGTCACAAGACCTATCACGAAACTCTGCCTGCTTCCTGTAGACCTTTCCGAAGCTTTATGACTAATATTCGTCATCCAATCGCAACACCCCCTCCTCCCCCTCTCTTTGTATATCACGATTTGTCCGCTCATGAAGATCTCTTATTCGTTTCAGACATACATCATGGAGCACCAACGGCAATGCGTGATATGTGGCCGCAATCACGGGCTCGCCCGCTGTCGGCGCTTTCGGCGCTGGACCACGGCAAGGCGTCTGCTCGCCGTCCAGCAGAATAAATGCTGCTTCTCCTGCCTGTCATCGCGCCATCTGAGGAGAGAGTGTCCGGCGCAACAAAATTGCAAGACCTGTGGGGAGCGCCACCATACTCTCATCCACCAACAGGCCCGGCCCGTATCGCCCGATGACTCCGGTCCGTGGCGGCCTAGGGAGGTCCGAGAGCCCACTGCGTATGTGGCACGATCTGCTCGGCGTCACTCCCGACGTCGCTCCCACTCTGCACGCCGCCGTTCTCGAGAGCGCAGCCCGGAGAGCCCCCGCCGCCGATCGCCCGCCGGAGCGCAACGAGGGGGACAGCGACGCCGCCATTCGCGTAACCATCCACGCCCGCCAGCCTCACATCCCCGACAGCAAGCACCGAGCTCAGACCGCCATCGCCCGTCACCATCCTCCGGTCGTGCAGGGCCGGGGCCCGAGCGTCATCGCCATCTCACCAGGGGAACTGCTCGCGGGGCGTTGTCTCGGCAGAGACCTCGAGTCCGCTTCGCCCTTTCTCCCTTCCGCCGTTCGTCCTCGACGCTTTCAACATCGAGTGGAAGTCCCTCCCGATATCCGGTAAGGGCCATCGATCGCGAGAGGGTGCGGGAGGCGCTGCGGGAGGTTCAGGAGTTCTTGCTGCAGAGGGAAAGGTAAGCAGGAAATTATGGTTGCGTAGCGCAAGGCGGGCAGTATGTTCGTGTTCGCCGCCGCAACTACGCAGCCGACCCTTTAAAGCGCGGCGAATTAGTCAAATCTCCTTTTTCTTGGTACAACTTAAAGTTCGAGCTCGAGCGAGTTCTGGCCTCTAAACGTGCAACATTCGAAAATTTAATCTCGCCGAAAAACGTTCGTGCGCGCAACGTCGCCCTCCGACAAAAATCAAACCGCCAAAAAATCGAAACGAAATCTCTTAATTGAAAAGTAAACCAAAAATCAAATCGTCAAAATATTTAAAAAATAAAATTATAACCAGAATCAAAGTGAATTTATAACAAGTAAGAAAGCTAAAGTCGGTCAAGCCCGACTTTGAAATACCCAGCGTCCCGAAATTATGAGCGCACTATGTTTTGCTTCTCTATTTGAGGGCGTGGCAGTGGGAGGGCAACATAAATTATTTCCCTACACCTTTCATTCGCCTTGGTGAACCTATGTTGCGAATTCGAAGCTTCTACGCCTTTTACTTCGTAAGTTACGAAAAATCTTCATTTTTGGGCGTGGCAGTGGGCGGGCCATAAAAAAAATTTTCCTACACCTTTCATTCGCCGTGGTGAACCTATGTTGCGAATTTGAAGCTTCTACGCCTTTTCTTCAGAAGTTATGAAAATTCTCTATTTGTGGGCGTGGCAGTGGGCGGGCTACATAAATTTTTGTTCCTTCACCTTTCATTTGCCTTGGTCAACCTATGCTGCGAATTTGAAGCTTCTACGCCTTTTACTTCACAAGTTACGATAAGCCCTTATTTTTGGGCTTATTTGTGGGCGTGGCTCTAGGAGGGCGGCGTCCATTTTTTGCCAGGATATGTCCCTTTTCGTAGTTTACCAGTACACCAAATATCAATGGAATGTGTTGAGTGGTTCGCAAGTTACAAGCATTTTATTGAAAACACATTATATTCATTTTTGGGCGTGGCAGTGGGCGGATGTCTCCCATTTTTACTTAGGATCATACTCGGATCCCGATATACCTGTGTGCCAAATTTCGACTTGATTGGTCCAGCCGTTTCGGAGGAGATCCGACCACGGACGGACGGACAGACGGACAGACGGACAGACGGACGGACGGACAGACGGACAGACGGACATGTCTAAATCGATTCAGTTTTTGATCCTGATCATTTCTATATATATTTTTCTATATCTCCGGAGCTTAATTCTCCCTGTTACAAGATTTGCACAAAACTAATATACCCCGCTTACGCTGGGTATAAAAAGAAAAGAAAAAAAAATAACAAAATCAAACCAAGAAGACAGTGCACTGAATTGAACAAAGTGAAAACAAAAGACCACATCGCCTAGAAGGCAGATTTATTTTATTTTTTTTTATCGATTACGATCCATTTTTATTATACTACCGCCAAGAAGGCATCCAATTTAAATTTACGTTAAAAACTAACAAATAGTCCGCGTCGCGTAAACGTCGCACGAGAAACCATCGCATACGGCAACCCCTCCAATCTGCAGCGGAAGACCAGGTACGTGCCCTTATTTGCTTGCCCCTCACATTAACACACATCATAAACTGTATATAAAAAACTTTGGAAACTTGGAGCCTAGGCACCATTTTATGGTACACTACTGTACTACAATAAAAAAAGCAGGTCCTTTTAAATATATGTGGAGCATGCGCTTTGAAGGCAAGCACAAAGTTATGAAAAATATTTGACAGTTTCTTCATCAAGAAGAAATAGTGCACTTTCTCTTGTTAAAAAAGTAAACTACCAGTTTGCAAATTTTTTGTTAAATAATACTCTACCAGCAATGCTCGTTTATAATGAAAGCATTGGGTTGATGAAATATCAGAGTGTATCAAGATTTTTCTTATTTCTTTGAAAAAAGAAATTAATCAGTTTGAATATATAAAAAAAATTAATTATAAGGGAACTTTATACGAACAAAAGCATTATTTGTGTATATTATGTAGTAATAAGATAAACTTGCGTAAAATTGAATGTTTACTGGTAGAAAACAAACAATATTTTTTTGTAATTACGTCAGAAATTGAAATAAGAAATTTCTATGAACATTTTCAAAGTTTTGAAGTTGGTAAGAGGTTGAAAAATATTTTTTTAATCATATTGATAGTTTTATATCTCCGCCAATTCAAATTCATACTTTAATCAATGGAAAATCTTATTTTCGATTCAAATCGTTGTAAATTAAAGGTGCAAGAACTATGTAAATAAATAAATAAATAAAATTAAAAAATTAACTGTCTTTTATTTCTTAAATATAAATTTTTGGTAATATTGACTGTAAAAACAGTCATTTATAAATTAACTAAATTTTTGGTAATATTGACTTTAAAAACAGTCGCTTACAAATTAACTAAATTTTTGGTAATATTGACTGTAAAAACAGTCATTTATAAATTAACTACCATTTTGGTAATATTGACTGTAAAAACAGTCGCTTACAAATTGACTAAATTTTTGGTAATATTGACTGTAAAAACAGTTATTTACAAATTAACTCTTCTCCTACTGTAAAATTGACATATTTCAACGTCGGATGGGTTTTAACTGTAATTTCAGTTAAATCAAACAGTGATTTAGTTATTTTTACTAGTTCAGTTCTTTCGGTGTATTAAAAGAACGAACATTTGAAAGCGGTGTGAGAACACTGAAAAATATTTTTGCAATTTTTTATATTGCTTTACAAAAAAAACCGAACTAATTTTTAGGCTGGAATTTTATTACCATGGCGTTCATAAAAAACAAGCACCGCAATCGAATCAATGATAGACATTTAGAAGATCTCTCTTCGCACGCACTGTCTGGTGCTAGTTCTCTTAATGCTATGTCATCTCCGCTGTCTCTCGCCGCTTCTTCTTCGGGTACTGCTGTTCTTGTTGTTAATGAGGAGAGAGAATTTCAGTACATAGCGTCTAATAACAACATTAATTCTCAGTGGACTGAAGTCAAAAGCAAAAAACGGAATGCTGCTGCTGTTGTTGTTGGTTCTAATGCATCATCTGAACTAAATGTACTTGTTCGTAAAAAGTGGTTTCATCTATCTTCTTTTCTTCCCAATGTTTCTGAGGATGATATAATTAACTATGTCGTTTATCATATTAAAATCGTAAAGTCACAGCTGTCTTGCTACAAGCTAATAAAAAGAGATACTCCGGCTGAATCTATCAAAAGAATAAATTTCAAGCTTGGCGTCTCATCAGCTCACGTAGAAAAACTTATGTCTGCGACTTCTTGGCCTACTGACGTAAGAGTACGACCTTTTCGTTTTTGTACAAAAGAAGGCGATCAAATGAAGAATGCATAGTTGGCGACGAAAATGCGCTTAATATTTTTTATCAGAATGTATCTGGGATGCGCTTAAAATCAGTACTGAGTTTTTCTGAAACTTCATCTTGGGACGTGGATGTTATTGTTTTGTGTGAAACTTGGTTGAGCGCGGAATGTTTCGACGAGGAATTTTTTGATGCTAATATCTACCATGTTTTTTGCGAAGATCGGGATTTTCTGTTAACTGGATGTCGGCGGGGTGGTGGAGTATTAATAGCTGTGAAACGTACTTTTTTAGTGCGTTCGGTAGATCTTCTCAATAATGACTCTTGCTTAGATCAACTTCTTGTCTCAATTTGCGGTAATTTTGGTACACTATATCTCAGTGTTTCCTATATCCCACCAAATAGTTCCTTTAGTTTATATAAAGCGCATATTGATAACATTTCAAATGTTGCGTTAAACTTAAATGGAGATAATAAACATTTATGTGTTCTTGGGGACTTTAATCTAAGTCGTTTAGTCTGGGTTCAAGCTAAAGATAATATTGGGCTATATACAAGTTATGTTACGAATGCAATTGAATCTTTTGTTTTGGAAAGATTTTCTGACTTGGGCTTAACACAGGTTAATAATTGTTTTAATAAGCTCCATAGGTTACTGGATCTCATATATATTAATTCAAATATAAATCTTACTATTAATGTATCATCATTATCTTTATCTTGTGCCAATGTTCATCATCTACCTATAGTACTAAGCTTAAATCCGTATCAATTTCTACCCTTAAAATCGTCTGATATTAATACTCATCGCTTGGACTATGCTAATTGAAAAATTGAGAATGTGATACAAAGACTCAACAGTTTTGATTGGAATAATGAATTTTTGCCGCTTAGCACTGTTTCGGCATTTAGTCTTTTCAAAGGCAAGTTGGTGGATGCAATTTTGGAGAATACTCCTCGCTTAAAATGTTTTTCTTACCGAGTTCCTTGGGCAACCCCTGGACTTAATCGCTTACAAAATTATCGAAACAAATACCTTAAAAAATTTGTTTCTTCTAATAATCTTGTTTTTTTTAATTTGCACAGATTTTACATGCGTGAGTTTAATTTCCTAAATAAATATTTATTTAAAAATTATGTAAGTAAGTTTGAGTCCAGTATAAAGGAAAATCCTCATGAGTTCTGGCGATATGTGAATTCAAGAAAAACTAGCTCTGATTTCCCTAAATCCATGTTTTTGGGTGACACTTTTTCAAATTCTCCGATGGAATCAGCAAATCTGTTTGCTGAGTTTTTTCAATCTAATTTTGAGCCTATAAGTGATGCTACTGGTTATCCTTCTGATAGCTTCTCTGATAATAATCCAACTATTGACTTTGGAATGTTGGAGTTATCTGATAAGGACATCTTGCCTGGTATCTCAAAACTTAAAAACTCCCTTAAAGCTGACAAATCTGTTTGCTGAGTTCTTTAAATCTAATTCTGAGCCTATAAGTGATGCTACTGGTTATTCTTCTGATAGCCTCTCTGATAATAATCCAACTATTGACTTTGGAATGTTGGAGTTATCTGATAAGGACATCTTGTCTGGTATCTCAAAACTTAAAAACTCCCTTAAAGCTGACAATGATGGTTTGTCGGGAGCCTTATTAAAGAAATGCGCGCCTTCTATTGCTCTTCCTATTCGCCTTATTTTCAATAAATCGCTCACTCGTGGTGACTTTATTGATTGCTGGAAAGTAGCTTTTATAACACCCATATTTAAGTCTGGTGACAAAAATAATATTGAAAATTACACTGCACAACAAAATCGAACTTTTTGCGTGCCTTTGACTTGAAACCAATTTTTTTTTGTAGTATTTGTTTCGCTGAATCTCAATATATGCGTAAAATTTTAAAGTTAGCTCGCGTTTTTTAAATATGCGGTAAGAAAGGTTTTGCGAATTTTTGTCAATATTTTTTAGTCGTAGCCCCATTATCGTTCGACCGTTTCAAAAAAACTTTAATTTATATGAAAGAAGAGTAAAAATACAACATATTCTTTATACAGATGGATGAAATCGGTTCAACAGTTTAGGCGCTATAGGTCGATAAAGGCGAGAAATTTATGAAATTTTTAACAATTTTGTACAAAAACTTGATTTCAAACCCATATAATTTCCGAAAAAGATCCGGTATTCAAGTTCAGGCTATCTTAAGTAAAGTAGTGGAATTCTAAGAGCATTTCAAGACCACGAAAAAAAAATCCGATGGGTGGTTTATATTTAAATTGGATTTTTATAAAAAATGAGACGACTTTTTTTACGCCGGAAAATATGCCACAAATATTTTTGATTTCTGTCTTTAAGTTATATTTATATAAAAAAAATCTGTGGCATATTTTCCGGCGTAAAAAAAGTCGTCTAATTTTTTCTAAAAATCCAATTTAAATATAAACCACCCATCGGATTTTTTTTTTCGTGGTCTTGAAATGCTCTTAGAATTCCACTACTTTACTTAAGATAGCCTGAACTTGAATACCGGATCTTTTTCGGAAATTATATGGGTTTGAAATCAAGTTTTTGTACAAAATTGTTAAAAATTTCATAAAATTCTCGCCTTTATCGACCTATAGCGCCTAAACTGTTGAACCGATTTCATCCATATGTATGAAGAATATGTTGTATTTTTACTCTTCTTTCATATAAATTAAAGTTTTTTTGAAACGGTCGAACGATAATGGGGCTACGACTTAAAAATATTGACAAAAATTCGCAAAACCTTTCTTAGCGGATATTTAAAAAACGCGAGCTAACTTTCAAATTTTACGCATATATTGAGACTCAGCGAAACAAATACTACAAAAAAAAATTGGTTTCAAGTCAAAGGCAATTTTATTGTTGAGCAGTGTTATAGACCGATTTCTAAACTTACAAATATAAGTAAGCTCTTTGAGTCGATAGTTAAACAAAAAATATTTTTTGCTGTGAAGGGTGTTATCTCCCCTTTCCAACATGGCTTTTTTCCTGGTCGTTCTACCATCACAAACCTCTGCTGGTTCTCGGAATAGTGCATAGCATCTTTCGCAAATGGTTACCAGGTTGACACAGTGTACATGAATTTTTCTAAAGCATTTGACAAAATTTCCCATCAGCTTTTAATAGCTAAATTGAGTAAAATTGGTTTCCAATCTAATTTTATTTTATGGCTGAAATCGTATCTATCAAACAGAATCAGTATTGATAAGCAATCATCCCTACCATTTAATGTTACTTCAGGTGTACCCCAAGGTAGCATTCTTGGACCTTTACTTTTCGTCTTGTTTACCAATGATATATTTAATTTCTTCCATTAAATCTTCTGAGTGCTTGCTATATGCGGACGATTTTAAAATTTTTCGTAAAGTAGCTAATGCCGAAGAATCTTTATTACTCCAGTCGGATCTTGATGCCCTTAATGATTTTTTTACTACAAACCATCTCTTTCTTAACTTAAAGAAATGTGCTTTTGTAATGTACTCTAAATCTAATAATCCTTTGATTACCTCTTATTCACTTGGTGGATCTCCATTAAGTAAACATGAGGTTTTTAAAGATTTGTGTATGTCACATAATTACCTTTATACATTAAATTAGTGATACCTAATTTAAGCTATGTAGCTTTTCACGTAATAGCTTTAACTTTTCGGAACTTATACTTTCAAAACGTATTATTACTTTTAGACAAGCTTAGTATGGTTCTTTTATGGAACCCATCTTAACTCTCATATATCAACTTGAGTGTGCAAAAACCTTTACTGGTTTCACTGCCATTCTTACTCTGCTATCAACTGCCACCTTAATAACAGTCTTTCTGGCCTAAAATCGCTTCAACTGAGACAACTTTCTCGTTACTGTTCTATCGGATTGCTAGTGCGGGATTAACTGTCCTTTACTTTAAGTCCATTAATTTTAGTTCCTGTTAATCGCTTAAACGAGGACTTTTTCTATATTGTCTTCAAGTCAAACATTTTTAAATTTCCCTAATAGATCCTTGAACATTTAACGTTTTTTCCAATCATCTATTTTTTTTTCACTAATTTGCTTGAAATGTATTTTAAATATATTTTTGATAATTTTATATTTAATTTATTTTGAAATTAGTATTTAAATATTTTTAATATGTGTTTTTATTTCTTTCTTAAATTGTAAAAATTTACTTAATTATTCAATATAAATAATAAATAAATAAATAAATTTGCTTCGATTAAGTCTGAACTAGAAATAAACATTGATGACTTCAAAATTTCCTTAAATTAATTTTTTAAATTTAATTTTGATTTTAATTTGCTTATTTACTCATGAATTTTATTTCATAATGCATAAACAGTTTCTTAAAAAAAAATTTTTGAATTCTTTACGAAGTATTTGAACGGTAAGACATGACCATTTCGCCAAATTATAAGTACAAGTTTCGAATTTTTTTTTAATCGTAGAAACGATAGTATTTGTTTCGATAAAGCCTAAAAAAAATTACATCTTTTAAAGACGTAAAGTAAACGAAAATAATTTTCGTAAGTCGAAACGCAAATTGTTTTCTTTTACGACCGCAAAGTTTACTTAAAATAAAATAAGTATAGTTTTTATCAATTGTTAAATAACCTAAGTTATATTCGATATTTGTATATGAATTACTTAACGGAGGTAATTAATTTATGAAATATTGTTAAAGTTGGAATTTTATTGTAATATAACGGATGGATCTAAATTTTTTTATTTATTTCAAAGAAATTGTTTTGTTCCTACACTGAGTGAGTCTGAAATTTGATAAGGAGGAAAATTGATAGGAAATAGGGTTTAAGAAGCCAAAAGTTGAGCAAGCCTGCAAAAAGAGAAAAATTTAAATGAGTTTTACCAAATCCATGTTGAATGAAAAAATGTGAAATAAGAGACAAATTATGAGGAAGATCGTGTTACAAAACGAAATTTTGAGGTATGGATAATAAAATTGACAAAACTGGAAATCGTGTATGACATAAAAGCGTTAAGGAGAAATCCGAAATAAAAAAGTTTGGGTTTTAATTATACAATTAATTTTAAAACAAAAAAAAAAGTATGCAAAAGTTTGTGGAAGGTTAAATACCAAAAATGCTAATTTATACGAAAATAATTAAATTCTGAAAATAGCTAAAAAAGAACGCAAAAAACTTATGAAAATAAGATCAGTTTTAAAATCCTTATCAATTACCGCTTTCTTACATATTGCGTAAAAAAGTACCAAACTTTATAACGAGATTAATCTACAACTCTTTATAATATTTCTAACATTTAAAAGTATTTTAAGGAACAATAGGATCTTTAAATATTTAAAGTATTTTTAAACATATTTCCATATTGGCTTTATGTCCAAAAAATAAATGCGTTTAGGAAATATTTAAAATGGATATTCAAAAAATTTGTTAAAAAAGCTAAAGAATTTAATTCATTAAGGACAAGGGAAAGCAAAAAAATATTTTTAGCGAAAAAAGAAGTTACAAATTCTTCTTTTTAGGAGCTTTATTTGCAATATTCTTAAACACCCCATTCAAATTCATTAAAAACTTTTTTTTATAAAACCATAAAATTCATTTTTATTACCGGCCATAAATATGACAACATTCCTTAAGCCAAAAATTTTTATTCAAAGAAATCGGCCTAGTGAATGGTTTACTATTTCAAGGAGAACAATCCAGACATTTAGGCAAATTAATGGAACTTTTATTTCAAAACGGAAAAATTTTACTCGTTTTACGTTTCCTACCTCAAAAAATAATTGAATTCGTTACTTCATTTGAAAAATATCCAATTGTTGCTCTAAAAATGGATTTTTTTACTCGGAATAAAAAAATAATCTTAATTCCTTGCGTTAAACGAAACATTCCATTTTGGAAAGACTTATTTATATGATGACCATTACCAATTTACGAATTAAATTAATATTTAAAAACCTTTCAAAAAGACAATCCAAACAATTTCATCGATATTTAAATTTAAAATACAATTTCGATAAAGTAATACCAAAACTTTGAGGAAGACACACTATATTTATTTAAGTATTCACACACATATTTATATACTAATACCCATATTAATTTTTTTAATTTTTGAAGATTAAATTTTTTTGGATTAAAATGTAAAAACTCTTTTTAATTAAATAAAATTTAAACATTAAAAATTTTTATTTTGACGTAAAAATAGCTTTTCACTAAAAGGTAAATGTACAAAAAATGAGTAATTACAAAAAACTTATGATAATTTTTGTAATAAATTGTTGCATTATGTATAAAACATAAAATTAGCTTATGTAGAAAATTTATTAATTTTTAACTTAATTGCAAAATTAAAAAAAAAAACTTTCTGTAAAATTTTTTGTCATTAGTCAATTTGGCGTTAGGGTCGAATATTAGCTTGTTTTAAAAAACTTTTGTTTAAATTTTAGTTTTTGTTGTACAACTCACATTTCTTGTACCTGATTGATGTGGTTCCCTTAGAAAAATAATCCAATCTGCATTCTTGCTAAACAAGCGTAACAATCCCTGTAGCGATTAATCCCCTGCGGTGGCGAATTTTTTTTCTAATTATCGGAAAATTGATGTAGGAAATATACCATCAAAAAGTAATTTTTTAATTGATCTTGGTAGAGAATTATTCAATTTAACTTCAAAATCAATTTAAAATTACATCACAAAAAAATAATTGTAAGCACTTGTTGTATGCATGACGTGTATACTGATACTTCGATAGGAAACTTGTTTAACCCCAATGCTTTCTAACCCCCCGCACCCAAAATTGGAAATTTCACTAAATTTTGTAAAATTACTTTGCTACATTTTAACAGTCTCCTACAAATAATTCTCCTTCTCGAAGTTCATTCATCGAATTTATATAACTAAAAATTCAATGTAAAACTCGAACTTAGATTTTCTACCGTAATTTATTCGCTGAGTTTATTTTATAATTTTAAGTTCAAAAAAAAACTGTAACTTGATAATAATTTTAAAATCATATTTTATTTTCGTATTTATTAAATTTTAATTTCTCTTATTAAATCCTAACTTAAATCCGAATTTGAAGATTTTTAAATAGTGTTTAGAAATAATATTTATAAAATTTTTTTAAAAACAAACTTTAAGATTATACCTAATTGAAAATTTCTTGTATTTTTATCTTGATTACTTTAAATTTAAATTTTTAACGGTCAACGATAAGGGGCTAACTTAAAATATTAATTCAAAAATTTATAGGGTATTGAAATCTAATAAATTTTATAATTAATTTGATAATTAAAAAAAAAATTTTAAAAATTGCTTTCACTTTTGCGTTATAATGTTCTAATTAAAATAGTTTTTCAATAACAAATAATAATTTTGTTGAAGTTTATTTTTTCATGTTTCTTGTTTACACAAAATTCGGTTTCGATATTCATTTTGAAATGGTACATGATCAGTAAGAATTTTAAACTTTAAAATTTCCCAATTTATGCTAAATAAATGTACTGCTAATTTATTTGTATCTATTATACGAATGTATTATAAACATATCTACATAATTACATTTAAAGGTACATATGCCTATTTATATTCAGATTATTTTCATCTTTACTATTCAAAAAAATCCATTTTAAATTTTTTAGTATATGCTAAATTTATTACTCATCATTGTCTTTTTTATAAACCTTTTTTAATTTTAAAGAATTCATTTTTAACTTAAAAATATTTATTACTCTTATCATTGTGTTCATTAATAACATAGTTTAAAATTGGTTTTTGCGTAAAGTCTTAATTAAATAATTACCTTATATCTAAACCTTTCCTAATGCTTTATTCTGGTCCTTTACCTCACAAACCTCTCTGTTCTCGGAATAGTCAAGCTTTGCAAATGGTTACAGGTTACACATGCTAATTTTCAAACATTTGACAAAATTTCCATCAGCTTTTAATGCAAATTGAGTAAATTGGTTTCCACTTCTATTTCTGGCTGAAATCGTATCTATAAACAAATCAGTTTGATAAGCAAATCCCTACCATTTAATGTTCTTAGTGACCCCAAGTAGCATTCTTGGACTTTACTTTTCTCTTTTTACAATATAATTTTAATTTTCCTTAAATTCTGAGTGCTTGCTATAGCGGACTTTTAAAATTTTTAAAACTAATCCAAAATTTTATTCTCCAGTAATCTTATACCTTAATTTTTTTATAATTTTTCTAACTTAAAGAAATGTGTTTTAATTACTAATTAATAATCTTTATTACTTTATTAATTGGTGGATTCATTAAGTAAAATGAGTTTTTTAAAGTTTGGGTTATTTAAGTTGTTAAATTTATAATTGATTAAAAATAAATATACCTAAATTAATAATGTTGCCTTTATTCAGGTAATGCATAAACTTTGACTATAATTTCAAAACGCTTAATTTCACTTGTTGAATAAGCTTAGATGTTCTCTTATTGAACCCATATTATTTATCAAAGATTAACGTTTCAAAAATCATTACTGTTTGACTGGCACCTATTAATGATCAATGCACTTACTCAAAGTTCATAACCTAAAATCCTTAAACTAAGGAAATTTTCGTTTTTTTATCGGAAATTGTTATCGAGGATTGACTTCCTTTTTCTAAGTTCATAATTTTAAGTTCCTGTTAGATCGTTAAACGTACTTTTTTATTTGGTCTTAACGACAAACATTTTTAAATTTCACAAATAGTCTTTGAACATTAAAGCTTTTTATCAATCATATATTATTTTTTTGCTAATTTAGCTTGAAATGATTTAAATATATTTTTAGATAATTTGTTTTTAAAGTTGATTTTAAATTAAGTATAAGAAATATGATTTAAATTTGTTTTTTTTTTCTTTCTAAAGCGAAAAGATTTACCTTAATTGACTTACAAAATAAATAAATAAATAAATAAAAAAATTTGCTTGAATTAGGTGAACTACGAAAAAAATTGATGACGCATAATTTCGCTAAATTAAATTTTGAAATTTGCTTTTTAATTTCATTTTGTTAATTTATAAGATTTTTATTTTCGTGCAAACAAACAGGTTTGATAAAAACAATTATTTGAATACAATTAGACAAGTATGTTGATATCTGTAAGACACAGCAAAACCGCCAAATGAGAAAGGTACAAATTTGAGTTTTTTTTTTGAAACATATTTAATAACGACAAAAACAAAAACAATAATTTTAAAGCCTTAACAATTATAAAAAATAATTTTACGGAAATAAACAATTGTTTTATTTATCGTGACCCAAAGATTACTTACAAAAAAGAAAATAAGGTTTCTTTAAAGTCTTATTACCCATAGTTAATTCATATTTGATCTGGATTAATAAAGTACTAATTATTTTCGAAAATATTTTTCAAATGAGTTTATGTAATATAAGCATTGATTAAATTTTTTTGTTTATTTGCAAACAAATAGGTTTGTTCAAGCATGAAGTATTTAAAATTTCATAGAGGAAAAAATGAATGGAAATAGTTTGAAAAACTAAAAGGATGTCTTGCAACCAAAAATTTGAAACAAAATTTAAATACTAATCAATTCAGTTTAATGAAAAAAAGAAATATTTTTAGCGAAAAAATCAAGGTGAAATTTCGTAAATGTGCATTTTGGTTTGCAAATAAAATTAAACAACGCATGTTAATTCTAAAAACAGTAAAATGTTAAAACCAAGAAATCAACTACTTAACGGTGGAATTAACATCATTACTTTCAAACACAAAAAATTTTACCTCAAATATGCTGAAGCCTTAAAATGTTTAAATCTATTTATGCGAGAAAAATTCAAAGTTTTGAAATGAGCTGTAAAAAGAAAGCCACATTAAACTGTGAAAAAAGTATCAGTTTTAAAATCCTCCATCCAATTAATGTAATCCTTCCATTATTCCGAAAAAAGTACCAAACTTTTTTAAAGGCAGAATTTGAAACATCCGAATTAAAAATATATTTAACATTTAAAAGATATTATAAGGAACCCATTGTAGCTTAAGATTTTAAATATTTTAACCATATTCCATTTGAATTAATTGACGAAAAAAAAAACTTTGCTAAATGACAATTTAACAATTGTATGCATATTTAATTTTTAAACAATTGAAGATTAAATTAATTTCAGGAAAGAGAAGAAAAAAATATTTCTTTGAAAAATGCAAGTCTACAAATTTTATATTTAAGCGTCATATTATTTTTAGAAAGTTTGAATCACAAATTTTATTAAAAAAACATTTTTTTTTAATAACATAAAAATTAAATTCATTACGGCCATAAATTATGCAGTCATTACATTTCACACAATAGAGCTTTACTGTCAAAGAAATGCTAGCAATAAAAAAACTTAGGTAATTTCCAATAACAAATTCTGCATTATAGACACATAAATGGATTTTGTAAAGACTTAAAATTTTTACTATTTAAGTTTATTAAACAACAAACATTTTTGTAAAACTTCGTTTGTCTTCGAAAAAGTAAGCCAATTGTGCTTTTACGGATTTTTGAAAAACGGATTAAAATTTAAGGTATTTTGCACAACAAGCACATTTTTTGTACGCTGATTGTAGTGGTGGTATCCTGATAACAATAATAATTCAATTGATTGTTGCCTAAAAAAGAAAACCATGTGGCGGTCAACCCTGCGGCGAGATAATTTTTTTTTTTTATTTTTTGGAATATGAGGTAGATAATAATAAACACTTAAAAATTTAACTTTGAGGTTCCTTTCCCAAAATTGAATACAAAAAAAAAAATTGTAACTTGTTTTTTAGATGTCAACTTTTGGCTGAAAATTATTTATTCTCCAATTTCTAACCCCCCCCAAATATGGTAACTTTAACAATTTAAAATTGCATTTATTCTTCCCAAATTTTACGCCACGACAGGAAAACTCACCCATTTAAAATCGCAAATTCGCTCCATTAGCTACCATAAATTTCGCTTGCTACATTTAATATTTAAGTTAAAAAAATCGAAAGAAAGCCTATGTATTTATCGTATAATTTGTTAGGTACCTTATTTTTTTTGTTAAGTTGAAATTTTAAAAATGGCATATTTTGAAAAAAAATCGGTTTTTTTCAAAAATCCATTTTAAATAACCCTCGGATTTTTTTTTCGTCTAAATGCTCTTAATTGCCTCTTCGCCTAAAAGCGAACTTAATCAGGTTTTTGAAATTATATGGGTTTGAAATTTTTTGTAAAATTGTTTAAAAATTTATAAAATTTCCCTTCAACCTATACAAAGATAACGGATTTCATAATTAAAATAGTAATAATTTTTACTCTTTTATTAAATAATTTTTTAACGGAACGAAATGGCTATTAAAAATAATTGCAAAAATTCGCAAAACCTTTATTAGCGGATATTTAAAAAACGCGAGCTAACTTTCAAATTTTACGCATATATTGAGATTCAGCGAAACAAATACTAAAAAAAAAAATGGTCAGTACAAAGCAATCATTGTAGAGACAGTTATAGACCGATTTCTAAACTTACAAATATAAGTAAGCTCTTTGAGTCGATAGTTAAACAAAAAATATTTTTTGCTGTGAAGGGTGTTATCTCCCCTTTCCAACATGGCTTTTTTCCTGGTCGTTCTACCATCACAAACCTCTGCTGGTTCTCGGAATAGTGCATAGCATCTTTCGCAAATGGTTACCAGGTTGACACAGTGTACATGAATTTTTCTAAAGCATTTGACAAAATTTCCCATCAGCTTTTAATAGCTAAATTGAGTAAAATTGGTTTCCACTCTAATTTTATTTTATGGCTGAAATCGTATCTATCAAACAGAATCAGTATTGATAAGCAATCATCCCTACCATTTAATGTTACTTCAGGTGTACCCCAAGGTAGCATTCTTGGACCTTTACTTTTCGTCTTGTTTACCAATGATATATTTAATTTCTTCCATTAAATCTTCTGAGTGCTTGCTATATGCGGACGATTTTAAAATTTTTCGTAAAGTAGCTAATGCCGAAGAATCTTTATTACTCCAGTCGGATCTTGATGCCCTTAATGATTTTTTTACTACAAACCATCTCTTTCTTAACTTAAAGAAATGTGCTTTTGTAATGTACTCTAAATCTAATAATCCTTTGATTACCTCTTATTCACTTGGTGGATCTCCATTAAGTAAACATGAGGTTTTTAAAGATTTGGGTGTGATGTTCGACAGTAAGTTCACCTTTATACATCATCAAAATTATATGATCCCTAAATGTTATGCTATGTTAGCCTTTATACAGCGTAATAGCTTTAACTTTTCGGATCCTTATACTTTCAAAACGCTATATGTATCACTTGTTAGATCTAAGCTTGAGTATGGTTCTCTTATATGGAACCCATCTTACAGCTCTCATATCAACAGACTTGAACGTGTGCAAAAATCCTTTACTCGGTTTGCACTGCGCACTCTCTACTCTGCTGATCAACTGCCACCTTACTCAACGAGGTGTTTGCTCATTGGCCTAAAATCGCTTCAAACTAGAAGGACAACTTTCTCGTTACTGTTCTTATCGGACATTGTTAGTGCGAGGATTGACTGTCCTTTTCTTCTAAGTCTCATTAATTTTAATGTTCCTGTTAGATCGCTTAGACACGTTGACTTTTTCTATATTGGTCTTCAACGTACAAACTATTCTTTAAATTCTCCACTAAATAGATCTCTTGCAACATTTAACGCCTTTTTATCCAATCATTCTATTGATTTTTGTTGCCTAGATTTAGCTTGAAATGTATTTTAAATGATATTTTTAGATAATTTGTATATTTAAGTTATATTTTGAAATTAAGTATATGAAATATTGATTTAATATTGTGTTCTTTTTTTTTCTTTCTTAAAGTCTGTAAGAAGATTTACCTTAATTGACTTCAGAAAATAAATAAATAAATAAATAAATAAATTTGCTTCGTATTAAGTGCTGCAACTACGAAATAAACATTGATGACTGCATTAATTTCGCTTCAAATTAACTTTTTTGAAATTTGCTTTTTGATTTTCATTTTGCTTCAATTTACTCATGATTTTTATTTTCAGTGCAAAGCACAAACCAGTTTCTGAACAAAAAAATTCATTTGAATGCTCAGTTGTACGAAGTATGTTGAACGAGTAAGACATCGAGCCATAACCGCCAAATTGACGTAAGGTACAAGATTTCGATTTTTTTTTAATCGTCGAAATCGATAGTATTTGTTTCGATGCAAAGCCTAAAAAAAATTCACATCTCTTTAAAGCACCGTTACAAAGTTATAACGAAAATAATTTTGACGTAAGTCGACAACGCACATTGTTTTCATTTTTTCGTGACCGCAAAGTGTTACTTACGACAAAAAGATATGATATAGTTTTCTTATAAAGTGTTAAATAACTCTATAGTTATATTCGATATTTGTATCATGGAACTTACTCAAGCGGAGGTAATTAATTTTCATACGAAATATTTTTCAAAGTTGGAAGTTGTTATTGTAATATAACGGATTGGCATCTAAATTTTTTTGTTTTAGTTTGCAAAGAAATCTGTTCTTGTTCCCTACACTGACAGTGAGTCTGAAATTTCGATAGAGGAGGAAAATTGTGTTGGAAATAGAGGTTTGAAGAAGCCAAAAGGATTCGCAAGCAAGCCGGCAAAAAAGAGACAAAATTTGAATGACGTTTTACCAAATCCATGTTTAATGAAAAAATGTGGAAACTCATGTGCTGACAAATTCAGTGAGGAAGATCGTGTTGCGATAAACGAGCAATTTTGGGGTATGGATAATAAAATTAGACAACGAGACTGGTTAATATCGTGTATGACACGTAAAAGCGTTCAAAGGAAGAAATCCGAGACTAACAAAAGGTTGTGGAGTTTTAATTATACAATTAATTTTAATAACACAAAAACAAAAGTATGCCAACAATTTTTGCTGAAGACGCTTAACATATCGCAAAAAATGCTAATTTATACGAGAAATAATTCAAAGTTTCTTGAAACAGCTGAGCTAGTAAAAAGAAAGCCGCACAATAAGACTGATGAAAATAAGGTATCAGTTTTAAAATCCTTCATTGCCCGATTACCTGCTGTTCCTTCACATTATTGCCGTAATAAAAGTACCAAACTTTACTTACCGGCAGAATTTAGAAACATACCAACTCTTTATAAGTATTATTCTAAGCATTTAAAAGATATTTGTAAGGAACCAGATCAGGTATCTTTAAGAGTATTTAGAAGTATTTTTAATACATATTTCCATATTGGCTTTCATGTGCCCAAAAAAGACAAATGCGCTTTATGTGAAAAATTTAACAATTCGGATATTGCAACAAAAAATTTGTTAAAGCAGACTGAAGAATTTCAAATTCATCTTAAGGACAAGGAGAAAGCAAAAGAAATATTTCTTAGCGAACAAAAGCAAGGTCTTACAAATTCTTCGTTTTTATGTGTGAGCTTTGATTTGCAGAAAGTTCTCAATACACCCCATTCGATTATTTCATTAAAAACATTTTTTTTATAAAAACCATAAAAATTACATTTTTATTACCGGGCCATACAATGATGCCAGTCGATTCCATTCACAGCACAATAGAGTCTTTTACTCGTCAAAGAAATGTCTGGGCCCTTAGTGAATGGTTTACTATTATTTCCAACGCGAGAACAAATCCTAGACATTATGAGTGCAAATTAATGGAACATTCTGATTTCAAAGACTGGAAAAATTTTACTCGTTTTACGTTTCCTACCTCAACAAAAATAGATTTTAATTCGTTACGTTCTGCTGTATTTGAAAAAGATAATCCAATTGTTGCTTTTAAACATGGATATTTTGATAACTCGGAAATAAAAGAATATAATCTTAATTCCATTGCACGATCTAAACGAAACACTTCCATTTTTAGCGAAGGACCTCTTTCTTTATATGATAGACCATTACCAATTTCTCGAATTAAATTTAATGATTTAAAAACGCTTTGCGAAAAAGGCACAATACCACAACAATTTCATAGCGAGTATTTAAATTTAAAATACAATTCATCGACTAAAGATGAATTACCAGAAACTGATGAGGAAGACACACTATAATTTCTTTGAAGTGTTGCACACACACTATTTGTGATATACGTAATACCCCCATTATTAATTTTTGTTAATTTTTGAAGTATTAAATTTTTTTGGTCTTAAAATGTAAAAATTGTTTTCAATTAAATAAAAATTTAAACATTCAAAAAGTTATGATTATTTTGGCGTAAGTAACATAGCTTTTCACTAAAAGGTAGTAGCTGTGACAGCAAAAATGACGTAAGTAACAAAAAACACATATGGGCATTTCCATCGTAACTCACGCGACAGGCGTACGACTTCAAGGCTTGCTTACTCGAAAGCTTATGTAATTAAGGTATAAAAAATTTACAATGTACATATATTTTAGTAGAAGTACTAACGGTATGGTCTATCAAAATTGTCCTTGCAACAACTAACTAAGAATAGCAAAGTTAAATGTTTTCGTAACCCACGCGACAAAAAAAGGAAGTGCGTTTTACAAGGAAAGTTACAAATTGAAAATTTAGCGAATTTTTCGTACACAACTTGCCTTCTTTTAATTTTTGAAATAATTAGAAAACTGTGAAATTTTATAATAAACCCACTTAGCCAATCAATTTTGGGTATTCAATAATATATTGAGCTTTTAAAAAATATTTGCCGTAACTCACGCGACATAACTCACGCGACAAAATTTCCGTTAAGAAAATTAGTGTTCAAATATTGAAAGTTTAGCTTTTAAACAAAGTTTTAATAAATATAAAATAACATAACAAAAATGTATTTCATTACCAAAAAACAAAAAAAAAAAGTTAATTCCAAAATTTAAGAAGATAAAAAAATCAGTCAAAGATTCATATTACACTTACACGTCTATAGTGGCTCTGGGAAAGCGTACGGGATGCGTGCTATGCTCTTGATCCCAGGGTCCGAGGTTCGATTCCCGGCACAGACGAAACGGAGTGTAATGTTCCAAGCCTAGCACTGGTTTTTCAAAAATCGCATGTTCGGGGCACACTACATAATAAGACATACACTCACACAAACACAAGAAAACCTCCTTGGTATCACAAGGGGCCGATTAACGGCCTAAGTGGCAGCCACTTCATCCTACCTACCTACCTACACGTCTATATCTTAATGTTATGCTTTTTTGAATAAAAGGTTTTGGCGACTGCAATACAATTTTTGTTGACAAATGAAAAATAATGATTATTTTTTATTCCCACAATATTACGAATTTTGACCGTTTGTGTCTTCCTATAATCTCTCCACTTTCCATCATCTTTTCTTAAATTCGATCTCCACTTCTTCTTTCTTTCTTTGACTTTGTTGTTTTCTTCTTTCTTTTCCATCTTTTTGCCCAAAATATAAAAACATTAAATATTATTGAAGCTTTCGTATTCGAATTTGCTCTTACCGTAACTCACGCGACAGATTTCAACAGCAAGTAATAGATATGTAAACAAAATATATAGGATTTTTTTTTATCACTTTTAGTTGTTAAACTTATTCTCTCTTTAGCCGCAAAAGATCTTGCACTGAAATTTTTTTTTTATAATCACACTGGTCAAAAATTACATATATTCGTAACTCACGCGACATAAAAATAGAAATAAAAACAATATAAAAAATTTACAGTTATTTCATATGCAAGCGCTCTCTTTGCATAGTGGGACTAACATTCAAAATTATTAGACCAAATTTTACCCAATACCATTCCTTTTAACCAGCCGTAGGCTTATAAAATGTTCATAGAAAAATTATATCAAGATTATCGAAAAATTTCGCCACATGTTTCGACAAGGTTTTTTTGGGTTTAAATATTATGTAAGATATTAAAACTTTCAGAATTAAAGCTTCATGTATAAGAGTATTCTAATATATAAAAAAATTTGACTTAGCAGCACATAAAATTTTTAAGTTGTGGTTGACATTTCTGTGGAAATGCCCATATAGAGGTAATTTTTGTAATTAAATTAGTTGCATTATGTATAACACATAAAATTATGCTTATGTAGAAAATTTCATTCAATTTGTTAGCTTAATTGCAAAGAAATTAAAAAAAAAAACCTTCTCCTGTAAAATTTGCTTTTTGTCACTTACGTCAATTTGGCGGTTAGGGCTCGACATGTGTCGCTTGTTTTCAGAAGAGAACTGATTTGTTTAAATTTTAGGTTTTTGTTGTACCAACACTAGCACATTTTTTGTACGCTGATTGTAGTGGTGGTCATCCCTGCTGAGAACACTATAATCCAATTGCTGGCATTCGTTCGCCTAAACAAGCAGTAACAATCCGATGTAGGCGGGTTCAATCCCCGCTGCGGCGAGCGTAATTTTTTTTTTTTTTTTGGGAATACTTAGGTAGATAATAATATAACATTCAAAAAATTTCTAAACTTAGAGGAATAACTTGCTTTCATCCAAACATTAATAATGCAAAAAAAAATAATTGTAAGCACTTGTTGTATGCATGACGTGTCTGACTACTGGATAGGAAACTTCAGTTTATAACTCCCAACTTGCTTTCTACCCCCCGCTCCCCAAATTGGGTCAAACTTTACCACAAATTTGAAAATTGACTTTGCATCTTTCTAAGTCCCAATTTTTCCGCCTGCGACAGGAATCGAACTCGAGCCCTCCAGGTTACAAATCGCAACACGCTCCCATTACGCTACCGAGAGATCTCATTCGCGAGTGCTACATTTAATATATTAACGTTCAAAAAAATCGAACTGTAGAGGCCTCGTATGTATTTACGGTATCTTTATAACAAACATATTATTTTGGGTGGATTTGCGATGTTCTTAAGAAATTCAGCGTTTTCAAGAATTCATGAATCAAAAAGGATCATGAACGCATCAATCATGAATACTACGAGCATGCGTTCTTGTTTTACAACTGGAGAAGAAATGTTTCATGTGTTTTCAAGGCGTCATGAAACAAGCATGATCATGAACGCAGGAATCATGAATTCTACTGGCATGCATTCTTGTTTTACAACAGGGGAAGGCATGAATCATGAATACTACGGGCATGCGTGCTTGTTTTTACAACTGGGTTAAAACGCAAAGAATTTCGATGTAAAAAGTACAAAGTACAATTTTATTCTGAGCCTTTGATTTTCAAACTGCTCACTTATATAGAAAATTTTTTAGTACAACTGAAAATACAAAATGCAAACTGCAGATCTAGTTCTAAGAGGAAAATTACATGGTTTCAAAAAGGAATTAGACTAAGGCCCAAAAATGTGTTTATGCTTAAGAATGATTCAAAAGAAAATCAAAAGAGAAAAGAAAATAAATTATGCTGCGTTAGACGGTCCGTTAGACGGGCAACGTTGGTGGGTTCGGTGGAATAGAATATGTAGGAGCGCTGGAAATTTCCCCAGGTGCTTCAGGCGGCGGTGGTTGTGCTTGGTATATTTTTATCTTAGCTTTTCGTAATTTTGGGTATACGAAAACTAGAATGATGATGGTGGCGAGGAATGATATTGCGGAGTAAGTGGAGATATTTTCGATTTTCATCGTTGACTTGATACTGGCTACATCTTCTTCGTATTTGAATTGGTATTGCCTAAGTTTTTGCAGGTTCAATTTGTTATGGACTGATGCGGCTGTAACAGGTGACTGAGAGAATGTAGTTAGGTGAATTCTTTCCCAGAAAAGCAGGGGTTCGCTTTGGAAGACTTGCTCATCTATTCGGATAGAACAATTAACAAAGTGGATTAGAGCTGTACCTTCAATGAACTATTGGCCTTCTCTGCAAGTAGAGTTAATAAAGGTTTTTGGCAAATTAGAGATGAATATTAGAGATGATTAATTGTCTTCTGGCTGGAAGATTTTTGTCAATTTCCCGACATCGTTGAGGTGACATCTGCTTCCTTTTTGTTGATGATTCAGCCAATGCAGGTGGATTCGTTCATGGCTTGTTGGTGGTTTGATGCGATGGACGTTATTTATGCGTTGGCGTTGCTTGTCAAAGTATTGTATTGATATATTGTTGTACATAATATAGGGATAAGTGTATATTTCTTTTGTAACGTAAATTGGTAATGGGATTATGTGGACAAAATCAAAGTGTGATACATCGAGGTATGATATTTTGATATTGAAGATTATGTTTGTATTATTATAGAAGGCTTGTAATTCAAGTAGTTCATAAATTTGATCGTTCGATACGATTTCAATTTGATTTTGCTCGTTCAAATACTTTTGCAGATATGGTTGTTAAGAACGTCTAAATTATAGTTGATTTGATTTGAGATGTTCATTTTTGAAAGGGTGTCTTCATTTCTATTGATCCTTATTGAATTTGCTTCGTTATTATTATTTATATAATTTTCCATTATTGCCTGTTGGCTGTTGATGTGGTTTGTGAGGTCGGTTAGTCTTTTCATTATTTGTTTGTTTGTACTTGTTTGCATTTCAACCCCTGCGAGAGGTAAGTCTCGTTTGCAAGTATATTTTCTTTCTGCGTATTGAGTTCGTGTGCATCGTTTGCGTCCATATTACCGGTTTAATATTTAATGGCCGTTCCCAATTCGTCTACTAAGCCACGTTTTAGTCTTTTTGTAGGGCATAGCGATTGTAATTTTGTTTCAAGTTCCAAAAGCTTGAGTTTTGTTATTTTTATTGAGTCTAGCAGGGTTTTGGTGTTTTCAAAGGCGAGGATGGTTTTAGTAATTTTCCCGATGCTTATCTCGTGGTCAGTAAGGTTGATTATGTAAATCAAATTCCTATGTCCATTGATAAGGCGAGCTGGCCCTAGTGACAGTTGAAGTATGCCTGTTGAGTTGCTGAGGTCATTTATCTCAATGAGTTGTGAGAGGGTAAGAGGGAATCTGTAATAGTTATTTGTTAGTTGATTTTACTAATTTCCTTTTTTTCTGAGATTTGTGTAATTTTTTATCTTTGGAGGTGATAAGTTTGGCGTGATTATTGCATTTTACATTTTGTTTGGAAAATCGTGGGGTAATTTTGTTTCTCCTCAATATTTTCTATAGATTGGAGTTCCCCCTTCTAGCTTAATTGGGTCCTTTGTTGTTCAATTAGATTTGTCAATGCGTTGTGCTGTTTGCCCTGCAGGTTCATCCTTTACTAATGGAAATAGTTTCTGTTGAAATAAATTAAGTTTTGTCAAATAGTCGTGTTCATTAGAAAATTTGACTGTATTATTGCATTGGTAAGTTATGCCATAAAAGAGCTAAAATGAGGTTAGTTTAGTGACGGAGTGTATGGAGTTGTTGTAGGTAATGAAAGTTTCGGAGAAGATCTCATCGTAGTTGGCATCTAAATGGTTTTCCTTTCTAGTTGATAAAATTATTCTATGGATTTCTGTTAGAGTTGAGTGTTACCTTTCGACGGGAGAGTTGCTACTGCTCTGTTGAAATGAAGTGAAGTGTAAGTCGATTTGGTATTTTTAACAGAACTCCTTAAAAATTTTTGAATTCAGTTCTGCTCCTTGATCGCAGACAATTTTACGGGGTACTCCATGTGAACTGATGAATATTTTTAAAGATTTCAGTACCGAGATACTACTTCCAGATGGCAATGTGAAGCCTGCTGCGAATTTACGAATTTTGTCGATTATCGTAAGAGCTTGTTGTTGATTAATGCTGTAAACGTCAATACATAGTATATCTAAAGGTTTTGTACGGTTTTATGGTGTGAGAAATTTTATTTTTAGTGGATTTCTGTCATATTTGAGTAGATTGCATTTTTTACAGTTCGCTATTGTTTGAGATATTTTATTTTTCATGATTGGAAAATAATAATCTCTCCTTAAGTGATTATAGGTCTTGTCAATGCCTTTGTGGTTGCTATTGTTGTGATAGTCGCCTATCAAATATTCGTGTTTGTCTGTATTTGTGACATCTTCCAGTTGAACGGTACAGCGCACTGCCTTAAATATTTTGCTATTTGCAAAGTATTTGGAGTACGATTCCTGAACGAGTTTGAATCTGTCGTCGTCGGTAAATATTGCGGTGATCTTTTTTTGTATGAGGTATGCTTTCAGAATTTCTGTGATTATGTCTATTGAAATGTTTGTCTTTCGTAATGTACGTTTGAGTTTGACTTGAAAAAGGACAACCAGCTTATCGGATTGATTACACTAGTTTACAGCCATTTTGTACAGGAAACACCACTTTACTTTTCTTATAGATTTTGGGTCCCTGAATCCGAAAACCTCATCAAAAATTTTTTGAATGGATTGGTTTTTGAGATATGACCATTTGAAATTTTGGCTCTTTTTTTCAAAAGTACTTTCATTTGATGGATCATATCTCGAGATAGAAACAAACTACTTAGTTAAATGATGTACTAACTTAAAGAATATAAAATTTTAAATCAAAATATGTCCCTTTTTTATGATATTATGGTACAGTGTCAATGTAACATAAGCCAAAAGTTCAAAAAAATATTTTTTTCTATTCAAAATTAAGAAAAAAATATCATGTTTAAATTTAAAAAAAATACAAATCCTAAGACTGTATTTTTTTTTTAAAACCACACGTATAAAATGAACCCTTGTGAAGAAAACGTGATACCAACGAATAAAATCTATGGGTTAATATTGAAGTTATGTCCATTTATGTACAACTTTCAAAGTCCTTCTTTCGTTTACACCAACGAGTATGCTTTAACATTTTTAAAATTATGAAAGTCTCTTTATTTATAATATTTTACTCAATAAAGTATGCTTTAAATATTTTAAGCTATCAAAATCAATGAAGCAAACCAAAATTAGAAATAGTTTGATGTTTTCTTTTGTCTTTTGTTCTCTTCGGTATTTGATTCGCGTATAAGAAACCAAATATAATCTCCCATCATTCTTTCGTTCCAAAATCCCTGGTAGCGAAAAAGGGGAAAAGTGTATAAATGGTCTTGAGAAGTCAGGGTATTGCAGGATGGGGTCATTGGTTAATAATGTTTTGCAAATATCAAAAGCTGCGATATATTTAGGTGTTAATTCAACTGATTTTCCATTTTTCACGCATTCTGTTAGTGGTTTGGTTAATTTAGCAAAATCTTTGATGAATTTTCGGTAATATCCTAAAAGTCCTAAAAATGATTAAATTTCTTTCTGTGTTTTTGGAATTGGGAAATTTGTTACTGCGTGAACTTTTCCAGGGTTCGGTTTAATACCGGCTGTCGAGACAATATGGCCTAAAAAGCGATTTCTTTTCTGAGAAAGTCCGATTTTGTTAGTTGAATTTTAAAATTGGAAGCTCTGTATCGTTCGAAAACTTTTCTGACGTTTTCAATGTGTTGTTGCAAGGATGTGGAGAAGATGATGATATCATCTAAAAAGACTAGACATATTTTTCCGATTAAGTCCTTCAGGACATTGTCCATAACTCGTTGGAAGGTGGATGGGGCGTTCTTTAACCCAAAGGGCATTCTTATGTATTCGTAATGTCCTCCTTCCACCGTAAATGCGGTTTTTGGAACGTTCTTTGATTGCATTTCTATTTGGTGGAAGCCACTTGCGAGATGTAGGGTTGTGAAATACAAACATTTTCTAAGTTTATCAAGAATGTCAGCAATGTTAGGAATTGGATATCGGTCAGTGACAGGTTTTTCGTTAAGTTTTCTAAAGTCTATCACTAGTCTCCATTTCTGTTTACCGCTTGAATCAATTTTTTTTTTTGGTACGATCCAAATGGGAGATCTCCATGCCGAATTGCTGGGTTGAATAATTTTTTGGTCGAGCATATCTTGTATTTGTTTTTTCACGTCTTCTTTGTGTACGTATGAGTATCTATAAGATTTGGTGTACATGGGAATTTCATCTGTAGTTGGAATTTTGTGTTTAATTGTGTTGGTGAATGTGAGGGTTTGATTCTCTGTATAGAAAATATCGGAAAATTTATTGCAAAGGCTTAATAAGGCTTGTCGTTCCTCATTGTTCAAACGTTCGGTGTTTATTAATTCACTGAAGTGGTCAGGTGGGTTAGTGTCATTAGTGAGGGCTTCAAAGTTATGCAGTTCAATGTGGTTTGAGACATTGTATTTTTTTACTTTTAAAGGTTGTTCGATTAATAGTGTTTGGTTGTCTGGTGAAATGTTTGTAACTTCCATTGAACTATAGTTATTTTCAGCCGTATAAATACCTTCGGAGATTTCAATATTGTCATTGAATTGAATTTTGCCAATGTAAAAGTCGCCACAGCGCGTGTCCAGTGGATTTTTGATAATTGATTTTGGGTATGGTTCTAAAGTATGTTTTCCTGAAGTGAAATTGGGTTTACTGATTAAAGGGATCCTTGCGTTTTTTGTAACCAATGTGTGATTGGAAAGGTCTATGCTTGCATGTAAAGGTTTTAAAAAATCGAGTCCTAGTAGTCCATCAAAATAATGGTGGAATTTAAACAAAAGAAAATCAAACGAACCTTTGACATTAAATTCGTTGAAAATTGGCAATGAGGTTTTATGTGCTAATGTGGGTTGTGCTAATGCTGTAATTATTTTTTTGCAGGAGATTATGTTATTTTTGTTAATGAATTTGGGATTAATGACAGAAGATGATGAGCCTGTGTCGACTAAAAATTTAAGTGGTCTACCAAATGGTGAGGCTATATTGACATGAAGAAGGTTAGTGCCATGCAGGTTAATATCTACGTATCCTGTTGGTCGTTTGAGGCAAATGGCGAAAAATGTTCAGTGTCATCTGAGTTGTAGTTATCTTCTTGTTCTTGGAATTGGTCCATGTCAGTCAGTGTATTGTTTGGTGGTAGTTCAGGCTCATTTTCTATGAAATTTACATTAGCAGTTCCAGGATGGTGCATTTGGCGTGAGCGAGGTTGTTGGTTAAAGTGGTTATTGTTACTTCGTAGATGTGAGTAGCCCGAGCTGGTATCCATTGGGTCTGGTGGTGGCAATTTCTTATACGTTGAAGAAGGAGGCTTTTGTGTATTGGGAAAATTTGATTTATTTTGGTTGGAGTTATTGAAGGGATTATTAAAAGTAGTCTGGAAGTTTGATGGTTTGCAAGGGCCGACTGAAGTTCGATTATTTCTTGATAAAAAGCTTCGATAGTTTTGTTGCCTTGGCGTACCTCATGTAAGTCTCGAATTAAGGACGTATCTGTTCGTTTATCCGAATAATGAGTAATTAAGTTACTTTTAATTTCGTCCCAGTTAAGTCCTGTCCCGTAAGTTTTTAATACTTCATTAGCTTGACCTTCTATTTTATTTATAATGGCCCTTAGTAGTATTCGTTCTTGAATTCTGTTATCGGTGTCCTTAATAAAGAGTAGCATTTCCTCGACATTGTTAATAAATTCGTGAAGGAGTCTAGGGTTGCCATAGAACTTAGGCAGATCTTTTATAGCATCTGGGATGCGAAGTTGGGTGAAGAGATCGCTGACATTCCTAATAACAGGTGGGGGTGGGGGTGGCTGCATTGGGTAACGCAATTGTATTTGAGCAAGTGGTGTTTACAATGAATGAGGTAGAGTTAAATCGTCTGAATTCATATTTTGAGGTATTGAATATGGAACTAATTGAATATTTTTGTTGTTTGTGACTTTTGTCATTAAAAATTTTAGAAATCTTATCTAAAATTTGCTTTGTTTGTATATATATTTAGAAACTTTCTTAAAATTTGTTTTTTTCTTTTTTTAATTTATATATATATATTTTTTTTTCGAAGTTTACAAATTATATTTGATATCTTTTACTTAGACAAGACTTACATGCATAACATGGTTACTACGTTTATTTTCAGGAACATAATGATGTTATGGTTGCTGGAAAGACGGCTAGGCGTTGGAAATTGGACTGGATTTTTCTTCGCAGGATATTGTTGATTCCTTGTTCGATTTTTATTTATTTATTTTGTTTTTTAAATTTAATTTATTAGTTTTATCGGCTTTCGCTAGTCGATTAATCAAATTTATAAGTTCGAATGTACTTTTCCCAAAAAGCCCTTTCACAATATGCCCTTGTGTGGAACTTTTGAATTTTGAACTAAACACTACCTCGATATGCCTTCGAGGATTTTACTGTGAACTAAGCGATATACCTTCGCGGTCCAAGATAGGACTTAGGTTACAGTAACCGTATTTAATTCTCGCAAAGTACTTCGTAGACCGCGCCAGATATAGTTCGAGTCGCGAGGGAGCCGATTGGTTGATTAGAACGCAAAGAATTTCGATGTAAAAAGTACAGAGTACAATTTTATTCTGAGCCTTTGATTTTCAAACTGCTCACTTATACAGGGTGTTCCAAACTCAATGGATCACCAAAAGGGAGGTGATAGGGGGAACCCATACAAGCACAAAATTGCAAGGAAAGGGGGGTTCATCTTGCACTCGTGAGGAGCTAGAGACGCGGAGAGAATTCGACTAAATTGGTGAGCATACTTTTAGGCGGATATGTAAAACTAAAACACTATTCAGAAATTTTTAAATTTCTTAGATTTTTCTTTTTCTCATGCTGCCTAAAAGTGTGCTCAATAGATTTGATTAAAATAACTTTTCTGGGAGTCAAAAATACAAAATAATTATTTTCAAACCTTAGGCCGTCCGCACATGGGTCGTATCGTCATCGTAGCGTATGCGTTACAACGTACGATAGGCATACGATTGGTTGTCTCACGCCTGTATTCAAAGGCAGAGGTGCACACGACTCGTCCGCTACGCGTAATCGTAGCAACCAGCGTGAAGCAATACGAGAATCGTCAAGCAGTGTCGTACGCTAATCGCCCTGTACGATTTGACGATTGCAGTTTGCTTTGAAATTTCGAAGAAAATGCACGTGTTTTAAAGGACAAAAATGTCTGACGAACTGATAAAATTCATTCATTTGGTAGAAGAACAGGAATGTTTGTATAAAAATAATATACAAGCGTATTCTAATAAGAATTGCACAGAAAAAGCTTGGACCGGAATATCTCAGCAGATGAGTTGGTCAGGTAAGTACAGTAATCAATAAAATTAGTTTTTGTGTTTTCATTATGCGTTTATTATTTACACACAATAATTCCATTGCCACGGCAAAGCGGAATTCGAGGAAAGAAAGTAGTTCGATAAATAATTCCGCAAATTTTGGGCTGAAGAGTTTTCATTTATATTAAAATTTTCCATCTCTGGCCGAACTCTTTGACTTTGCTGTTGTTGTTGGTCTCTTGTATTTTCATGTTGATATGGGCTGTACGCTAAGCCCTCTTTTACTCTAATAAAATTGTGTAAAACGCAAGCACTTTGTACAATAGAAATTATAGTTTCGTATTTTCGGCACCGTATAGGTGTCAAGAAAATCTGAAATTTTTGAGTCATCATCCCAAACGTGCATTCTATAGTTTTTCTACCACGACTGAGCCTATAATTAAATACTCGCATTTTGTTGTCAATATTTCTTTCGGGATAAGGCCGCATTATGCTTTTCCTCAAGGGAAAAGCGCTGTCTGCTACAAAGTAATATGGAAACTCATTTCCACTTCCGTCATAAGGAAGCTTAGTCAAAGATGGTAAATTATTGTGACTTTCCAACCAACGGCCAAATGTTGAAATTCGAAAAATTCCCCCGTCACTATTTCGACCAGCAAACCCGCATTCTATTGTTGTAAATAAACCATCAGCATCGCAACAAGCCAATAAAATTAAGGAATGATAGCTTTTATAGTTAAAGTTGGCCGATCCGGAATTTGGATATTTTTGTATTCGAATATGTTTTCCGTCGATGGCTCCTAAGCAATTTGGCAATTGCCATAACTCAAAAAATCTTTTCGATATTTGTTCCCATTTTTCCTTATTTGGTAACGGCATGAATGATTGCTTCAATGAATTCCATATAGCTTTTGTAGTTTCTTCTACAATTAGTCCTATGGTTGTTTCGCCTCTTTGGAAATACAAGCTCAGTGCGGTAAACGAGCTCCCAGTAGCCAAATATCTAAAAAAAAAAAAAATTGGAAAAATTTGTAAAAATGATTTCTTATAATTGAAGACACGAGTGGATGAGTGTTATGTCGCATTTTTCTATTTTTCCTGTTCTATGCATATATGAATATACCAGGCGCAGAGTTTCAGATCTTCCAGAAACCATATTTGTGAATACTTTACAAATTTTAGTAAAAAAAAATTTAACTCGTTTTCCTATTCCAATGCTTTTCGAAACTTTAAACTCAGTTTTCTCGAAATTACAATTTTGTTACATAGCACCTTCTTTGACTCATGTCTTCAAATATATGTTTAGTTTTACGATTCTACACATTTTTATTTGACCTATATTTTGCAGTGACATTTTGTAAGGAGAAGTGGAGAAATGTCAGGAATGGCTATGTTCGCAGCATCAAGCCGTCTCCTAGTGGCTCATCAACATCACAGAGGAAAAAATATTATTTGCACGATATTATGGGGTTTGTCCTGCCATATGTCAAGCCCGTACAACATTCAGAGCAAACTGGTAATATTATGTTGTCTGACTTGGATGAACATCATTCAGAAGTAGGGGAGGCGATGGAAAATACTCCAGAAAACAATAATGTAGCGTTCGACACAAAAAATGCATCTGAGGACACTTCATTTAATAAAGGAAAAAATAAAAAAAGGAGGAAGTGTTCTGAAGAACATGACGATATTGAAAAAGCCGTATTAGGATATATCCAAGAAAAAAAAGGAAGGGAGACGCAAGACAATTCTCGGAAGATGTTTCTGCTAAGCTTATTACCGGATCTAAATAACCTGTCCGATAGGCAATTTCGGCAGTTTAAAATAAAAGCAATGGTCATGGTGGAAGAGTTATTAAACGAAGGGCAAGAGGGTTCGAGTCAGCGTTTTGTTCAGCCACTAAAATCAAATTCTTGCAGTTTTGCAAGTACGCCCTCTCCTTTTGCAAGAGATCCACCCACCCCCACATCTGTCATATACACCACAATGCCAGACAACTCCATAATATACACCGCAACGCCAGATTCATTGGAAGTTAATTCATCTCACGACAATAGTAACTCCAATACGTGGGATGAAATTTTTAATTCCCAATAATTTTATTTTCTTATGCTTACTTTTAAATTGGCAAATAAAGGAATGTTACTTACCTCAGTGTGATCATAACCCTTTCCTCTGGACTAATGCATTCGCGCATGTTAGTATTTTTTTTCTGAATTAAAGGCTTTACTATCATCACCAGCTCTTTAAAAGTATATTTCGACATTCTGTAAAATGCATGAAATTTTACATCGTCTTCCGCTAATGCCTCTGCTGCAATAAATAATCTTCTGTCCGAATTTTTTTGTATGTACGGGTGCACCCAATACTTTCTTTTAATTTTTTTTTCCGGTTCCGAAGATAGGCTAACAAAATTAATTCGTCTTCATCGCTCGACATCTTTACGCGTTGTGTTTTGACGATAACATGCTGCGTAGTATGTGAATCAATAGCCGTATCGTAATCGCATCTCTGCGGCAAATGTATGATCTGCCGATGAAGAGACGATGACGATACGACCCGTGTGCGGGCGGCCTTAGTTTTGCATTGATTGTGAAACTTTTGTTTAGCAACCATGGTATCAAATTGACGAGAAAAACTCACAGTTTTCGAAAAGAGTAAAAAAAGGAGCTCGATCGTATTTTTTTTAAATAAAATCACTTTAAAAGCCAGAATTACACTATTTAAGGCTTAGATAGTAAGGTAGTACCAGAGAAAACAGAGTTGAATTATTTAAAATCGTAGTATGCAGTGTAAACGGCAAACCGCCAAGCTTTTCATATCATATGTGATTTTGAGTTTACTGTGAGTGAGGAGCACCAGTGAAAAAACCAAAGTATTGTTTTTTGCATGTGTCCGTTTTTCCGCCGTCGCCGCTATGGAGACGAGCCCCTATTCAAACCAAATTAACGAAACTTTGATTGCTCTCTGGTTCTACAGCTCGAACTCCAGCGACGGCGACTCACTCTTCTTCTGTCGCCTCTGTCAACGCGCGCATCGCCGCTCCGCACATCCGAATATATTTTCAAAATCGTAAAAATCGTTAAATCAAACCAATACAAAACAAGTAAGAAAGCTAAAGTCGGTCAAGCCCGACTTTGAAATACCCAGCGTCCCAACATTATGAGCGCAATATGTTTTGCTTCTCTATTTGTGGGCGTGGCAGTGGGTGGGCCACATAAAATATTTTCCTACACCTTTCATTCCCCTTGATGAACCTATGTTGCGAATTTGAAGCTTCTACGCCTTTTACTTCGGAAGTTACGAAAAATCTTCATTTGTGGGCGTGGCAGTGGGCGGGCCACAAAAAATTTTTTTCTACACGTTTGATTCGCCTTGGTGAACCTATGTTGCGAATTTGAAGCTTCTACACCTTTTACTTCGAAAGTTACGAATTTGTGCTGCGAATTTGAAGCTTCTACGCATTTTTTTCACAAGTTACGATAAGCCCTGATTTTTGGGTTTATTTGTGGGCGTGGCTCGAGGAGGGCGGCGTCCATTTTTTGCCAGGAAATGTCCCTTTTCGTAGCTTACCAGCACACCAAATATCAATTAAATGTGTTGAGTTGTTCGCAAGTTACAAGCATTTTACTGAAAACTTAATAAATTAATTTGTGGGCGTGGCAGTGGGCGGATGTCTCCCATTTTTACTTAGGATGATACTCGGACCCCGATATACATGTGTGCCAAATTTCGACATGATTGGTATAGCCGTTTCGGAGGAGATCCGACCACGGACGGACGGACAGACGGACAGACGGACATGTCTAAATCGATTCAGTTTTTGATCCTGATCATTTCTATATATATTTTTCTATATCTCCGGAGCTTAATTCTCCCTGTTACAAGATTTGCACAAAACTAATATACCCCGCTTACGCTGGGTATAAAAACCATAAAAAAAAGTGTAGAAACGCAGAAGTTAAGTGAAAAAAAAAAGAACAGTGAACTAATTTAATCATAAAGAAATCGCCAAGAAGGCAAGTGTTTATTTTTTTTCTCTCCGTAAGACGCCACGAAGGCCACCATTCCTATACTTAATAAAAAAAAAAAGTAATATTAAATTTTTAAAAGCAACAATCGCGTCGCGAAAACCGCCGACTCCAAAACAACGAAGAAAGCAGTCAAAAATTGGCCACTCCACAGCAGGAGCAGCACATCCAGGTACGTCCCCCTCTAACTCTCCCCCACCTCAACATTTGGCGATCCTGCCAGGAGCCTGGAATCGGCTCCGGTGGACCAATCTATGTAGGAAGTAAGAAGGTGAGCCACGTGCATCACGCCCTGACCTTCATTCGCCCTGGTACAATTTCAAGGGCACGGACTAACGGTCAGAGCGCGTGCAGCAGATAACGCAATAGAAGCGTGGACGATCGCCCCTTCCCCTCGACTTCAGCGTTTCATATTGTTAGCGTACCCGTTGCCGTTTGGCGTAAACGGTGGTTTAGTGCATGGCGAATAGAACAACAACAACCTAGCGGTCTGACGACTCGTTGTCTATTTTTCGGCTTCTCGTTCCCTTCATTTGAGAACGAATAGAGAGAGAGAGAGATAGTAGGCCGACGAGCGAATTATTTTTCTTCCCTTTTTTGCTCTCTGAAGGGCTTTGCGAAAACGTTTCTTATTGCTTTAATCGCTCTTTCTTCGTGAGAGTTTCGTTGTGATTTCGAACAAAGAACACCGCGCAATTGTCCATAGCAAGAGCCCGTGCATGCGAGCTGATACACCTACATATATACATATGTGCATCGTGAAAATCACACCGTCCTAATTATTGCGTAGGTCAGCTTCGCCACAGTGTGTCGAAAGTTGCGACCAATCTCTTAAGCTGTAGCGATCGAACATCGAACATATATCGATCAAGCGTGTACGCTCGAAACAAGAACAAAAGAGTTTCCCAGCACGTTGTTTGTTAGCGCCGCTGTTTGACGGTCGGTAACGTATCTGTGCATACAACAGCGTCGATATTGGTGCGCTGCTATCAGTGCGTAAAGAACTCGGTCACGCAGGGAGTTTGAAATTTGTATGCTGTGTTTTTCCGAACAAATAAATTATTCGAATTTTAATATTGATGAATTTATTGAATCGATTTGATTTCTCATCATACCACAGTTTGGGGCCACAGGAGGAGTTCGGGGTGTTGCGAAGGTGAAGGTCTATATTTGCAGTGCGCTACGACAGGCATTGACCGAAAATTTGTTCAACCTCGACTCTTACGGAGTCGAAAAAATTACATCGATTGCGAAAAGTGAATTCTAAATTTTTAACGATCACCATGGCATCCAATTGGAATTTCAATTTCGAGCTGGAGGATCGCAAAGGCCTGTGCCTTTATGCAGCTGATTGTGATCCAGTGACTTCGACGGAGTCGCTGTTAGAGCTCGTGACGGATGACATCAAAACCGCTTGGCAACGCGTCCACAATGCCTTCAGTGTAGCTTGTGAAAGAGGTGAATGGGGTGTTGGAGTCGTCGCACGTGCTCCGATAGCTTTGGACGAATGCCAACAACTCCAAGTTATAGCCCGGGCACAACTCAGCAATATGCTATGCGAAAAAAGACATGCTCCTCCAACGCAATCGTGTTCTTCACATCAAGAGCCTCCGGCCTGGGAAAAAATGAATGCTGTCATCAAACGCCGCTGTGAAGTTCTTGAGGGCTATTCCAAATCCACACAATTTAAATCTCCAACGGCAGCCTTCAACCAAATGGATTCTTCAAAACACGAGTCTCTTACTCAAGATCGAACTGCGGAACCGTGTATTTTATGTAGCGGCAACCATCCTCTGCGTCAATGTGATCAATTTCTTCAGATGTCAGTCGACGAACGGGTTCAAGCTGTTTCGCTGCATAATCAATGTCTAAACTGTTTCTCGGCCGGTCATCTAAAGGCAAAGTGCAATAGTTCCTTTCGCTGCGCGAAGTGCCAACAACGACATCATACCTTGATGCATTTTCCAAATGCTACTCCAACACCGGATGGCCAAGTTTTTTCACCCCCATTGACATCTCCCCCGGAGATGGGCCCGTCGCCAACGAGCCAACCGGCGCATATTTTTGCGCAACCGAAGATTTCGAATTCCGTGAGCATCCCCCCCACGTCACCGGCACACGCGCACGTGTCCGACAGCCAAACTCAGCTGCTTTTGCCCAAGGCCATCGCACATGTCTCACTCTTGGATCAGGGCTCGCAAAGGACATTTATTACTGAGCAATTGCAGCAGCAGTTAAATTTACCAACATCGCACAAAGTATGCATTCAAGTAGTGAAAAAGAAGTGTACGCTCACTCGCGCCTCGCCACGTTCCGCGTGCAAGCATGAGATCGACGCCGTTGTACTTCCAAACCTGACAATCCGGCTTCCAGCCAAAAGGGACTCCAATCTGGATCCTAGACACACTTCATTGATTGAGCTCGCCGATCCGCATTTAATGAATCCTGGCCGAATCGACACGATCATCGGCTCCAATATTCCGCCTACGTCGCTATCTTCAGGAGTCAAAATAAATATTGGAGGCAGTTTTCTTGCACCACGTTGTGTATTCGGATGGCTTTTGAGTGGGCCCATCGCCAGCAAAACCATCGAAGCGTTTACGACGCACGTCTCCTCCGGAGGCATTCACGAGCTACTTCACGAGCTGCTCAGATCATTCCAGGAACAAGAGGAATTTCCCAATACTCCACCCGCTACCACGGTGGATCTCTACGGCGAAGAAGTTCATCACCAAACGACGTATCGCATCCGAGAATTTGTCTATCAACAGCCGCTCCACGATATGTTCGAGGCCATTTCAGGGCAAGAAGTTATGAATCCCAAGCCATTTGATCCTGGAGGAGGGCTCTCCGCAGTCATCAGGGGAGCGGAGGTGCTACTGACGTCACCTTCGCTTTCTGATACGCTCCGCGTATCATCATAGGAGCGTCACCGCTCACCGTCGCTCTAACATTCCCGCAACATCCCCCCTCCCCCTCTTCTTTGTTTAATATTGACCATCTGCTCGCTAATATACTTCGTCTTTTCTGCCCCAAGCAACTGGGGCTTGCCCCTCGTCCAGGAATTTGTGCAGGAGGTGCGCAGCCAGGAGCAGGAAATACTTATTGCGTAGCGCAAGGCGGGCAGTATGTCCGTTTTTCCGCCGTCGCCGCTATGGAGACGAGCCGTTATTCAAACCAACTTAACGAAACTTTGATTGCTCTCTGGTTCTACAGCTCGAACTCCAGCGACGGCGACTCACTCTTTTTCGGTCGCCTCTGTTAACGCGCGCATCGCCGCTCCGCACCTCCGAATATATTTTCAAAATCGTAAAAATCGTTAAATCAAACCAATACAAAAAAACCATAAAAAAAAGTGTAGAAACGCAGAAGTTAAGTGAAAAAAAGAAAAGAACAGTGAACTAATTTGATCATAAGGAAATCGCCAAGAAGGCAAGTGTTTATTTTTTTCTTTCCGTAAGACGCCACGAAGGCCACCATTCCTATACTTAATAAAAACAAAAGTAATATTAAATTTTTAAAAGCAACAATCGCGTCGCGAAAACCGCCGACTCCAAAACAACGAAGAAAGCCTTCCAAAATCGGCCACTCCACAGCAGCAGCAGCACACCCAGGTACGTCCCCCTCTTACTCTCCCTCACCACAACAGCATGTAACTCCTCAGGGATGCATTTGCGACCCTGCCATACGATTTTTGGTCCGTTTGGACCCCTCTATCAGCTCCTTTTTTTGATCTATTGAGTATGGAACACCCTGTATTGTACAAAGTACAATTTTATTCTGAGCCTTTGATTTTCAAACTGCTAACTTATATTGAAAATTTTTTAGTACAACTGAAAATACAAAATGCGAAGTGCAGTTCTAGTTCTAAGAGGAAAATGACATGGTTTCAAAAAGTAATTAAACTAAGGCCCAAAAATGTGTTTATGCTTAATGCTATGTTCTCACTAGGCCGGGTTAGGGTTATCGGCGAAACCCAGGGTTTCAAATGTCAAAACGCATATGAAAAAAATCATCTAACCCGAAAATAAACCCCGGGTTAACATTTAACTCTGAGGTTAGCGCAGAGTTGCATTTGAAAATTTCAGTTACATTTGCTAACGCCGAGTACAAAAACCGGGTAAAAATTTAATACGAAACTGGCAGGAAGCTTTCACGTGCAGAAAATGAGTGGGGAAGGATGCACGTATTTGGATATGTAAATTTTCATCACAGGTCGTGGAACGTTTTGTGATGCCGCTTTCATCGTTAGCTCCATTAATCTATTTTTTGTTCCTGCGGTTATTCCAATGGTCTTCTAATATTATTGCTTCCAATATTCCTTTGGCTTTTTCAGCTTCTTTAAACATTTCTAATAAAGCAAATTCAATTTTTATTTTCAATTTCTCGATGATATAGTATATCAGATATACCTTGCGCAATTTTTATATTTCAAACTCCCAAGCCGGACATTATTGCATGCATGTAATGAAAACAACGGCCATCTCCCAAAAAACTTCATTAACAGTAAGGGTTAATAATGCGAGTAGTCGCAGTGTGAATTTTCACCACTTCGGAAGTAGTGCAGAAGTAGTGCACTTTCCGGCTGGGTCATACGACGTTTGTAAACCTTAACTCGCTCTAACCTGATATGAACGCGGGTTAAGTACTTAACCCCTATAGTGAGAACATAGCATAAGAATGGTTCAAAAGAAAATCAAAATAGAAAAGAAAATAAATCATGCTGCGCTGTGACATTTGTGGCAGCGCACAGTGAGGCCGCTCCATATATTTCTTGGAAAAAAATAGAAGGAGTGGTCGTAGAGCATTGAAATTTTGCATAAGCACTTCTGTGGGCTAAACCATACATGGGCACACTGCAGTATATTTATAATGCATTTATCATTTTAAGTACCAGTATTATCTTAATGCTACTGAAATTTCAATTTGCATTACCAGTAAATTTTTACTGAGTACTAAAATTTCACTTCCATTACCAGTACTGATTTACTGGTACTGAAATTTGACTTGCATTACCAGTAAAAGTTTACTGGTACTGAAATTTGACTTGCATTACCAGTACTGATTTACTGGTACTGAAATCTCACTTGCATTACCAGTACTGATTTACTGGTACTGAAAATACCTACTGATAGTGTAAAATCAATGCAGTATCAATGAATTTGTACTTACACTGAATATGGTATTGAATATTGGCTTTGTTGTTTGCTTGTTTTTTCTTTCTTTTTATTTTAGTTTATTTAAATTTTTTTTTTTTTTTTGCCAAACATGCTTATCTTCTTTTTTCTTAATCAGAAAGAAAGAGCATTTATTGCAAAAACATCAGCTCATATTCAATGCAATAGGAACATTGTATGAAGAAGCATAGAGAAATCAGAACACAATGAAAAAGAGTACAATAAAAAATTATTGCACGGTAAATTTTATGGCCTGCACACTTTGTTTTAGAGGGTTAGAATATTTCATTTGTGCGTACGAGCGTAACACCCACAACCACTCGAGATAGACCATACAAAATAAGTATGGAAATGATCAGCGTCACCAGGAGGTTCGATTTAGCCATGTCCGTCTGTTCGTCTATCTGCATACATTTTCTTATCGAAGGAGTTGAGCTATCTTCACGACATGCATGTCCGCAGGGAGATGAGTAAGTACAAGTTCGAGAATGGACCAGATCGGACCATTTTGAAAGGTACGTCCAGTACTAGGGTCTGTCACAAAAATACCAAAACTGCCCGAAAATCTGAGTTTTTCGCGATATATCAATGAAAATTAGAATTTGAGCTTATATTGAAGCCTCAATTTCCCAAAATTTGGAAAAGCGGACATGACAAGAAGGCAGTTTTGATAAAGAAATAGGGGGAAAAATCGCAATATAAGGCCCTTATTGGCATTTAAAATCTCTAGTATACCTTGTCTTAATGGCTGGTATTAGGGCCTCTTTTGAAAAATGTTAAAACATACATATTTGTGTCGGGTATTGTATTGTCAGGTTCGCCTGACTATAACACCCTTATTTCTTTTTCTTATTCTTAAAACTGATTTTGTGTATAATCAGAGTAGAAGCGAGAGGGGTTGCAGGGGTACTTAAAAAATGTTGCTATAAAAATATCGAAAAGTAAAACATTAAGTGAAATTCTCGAATAAATATATTTAAATGGTTTTATTGTATTTTATGAATTGCTATTTTCACCAAAATACAGAATCTAATTCTAAAATTGTGGCTTTACTTGAGTTTTACTAACCCTTTCCCCCTACATCAAAGGTCTCGCTACGCCCTTGATATATGTAAGTCAAATATTTCACTGATGATTTTGTTATAGAGTAATTCAAAGACTAAAAGCACGTGAGTTGTAATATTGAGTCATAGTGTTGCGCGTGATATCGTTATAACTAATAAAAAGTTTAAACTGAAATATTTCAATTTTCGGCCAATTAAAACTAATAATATGAGTGATTTAGATTTCGATAGTGACGATTCGATCAAAGATCCAGATTTTGTTTGCGAACCAAATCTTCCAAGCTGTTCAAATGGCCGTGGCTTACAATTATGTTAAGTGAAGATATTCTGAGCAATACAAATTATGTTTTGGAACAAAGTCTTTTTAGTGACTTAAGTGGGACTTCAAATGGCACATCAGATAGTTTAACCAATGCAGAATTGGTTGGTGTAAACAAAGTTCTCTTTAGTGAAGAATTTTTTAAAATTGTTGATAAGGTAAATTAAAGTGATAAATGTCGTCATATGTTATTTAATCCTCCTCAATTGTATTCAAATGTAGATGAACAGAACTCCTCATCAAAAAAGGATGTGTGGCTTGATTGCAGCTTGTCAAGTTTGTGGAAAAAAAATAAGAGGATCGCTGCGTGTTAGTTCGAACTTCATCAAACATTTGAGAAAGGAACATCCGCAAAAATTTTCCGAATTCAAATCAAAAAAAGAAGACAGCAGACAGAGTACAGGCCGCAAATCTTCTTTTCACCGTGACCTGTTGAATTTTATTTGCGAGACTACGTCTCCTTTGTCAATAGTCAGTGAAAAAAGCTTTCAGAAATTGTTTCCTGGAAGAAGTATTCCGAGCAGGCGTTCAATTACGAGGCTTCTTTCAGAAAGTCACACTCAATATATGAAAAAAGTGACCATCAATCTAGATAAAGTTGAATTCGTCTGCGTAACTGCTGATGTGTGGTCAGGTGGAAGGAGATCATTTTTGGTTACACTTGCCACTGGTTAGACGCTGACAACTTCGAAAGGAAGTCTGTAGCACTGGCTTGTCAAAGGTTTAAGGGGATCCACTCTTTTGATCGTGTGACGAAGATGATATGCGCCATAAACAAGCAATATCATATACCTGTGGAAAAAATCGTTTATACGATCACTGACAATGGATCAAACTTCATTAAGGCATTTAAAGAATTTGGAGTTGACTTGAGTAAGCGATATAATTATTTATTCCAATAACGCAATTTTTATAGCAATTTTTTATTGATTCAGAATTTATTAAAGAACATGGAAGTGATGAGGAACATGACCCTGGCTCGGATTCAGATAGCTCAATGGATGATTCAGGTCCTGAATTTCGTTCTGTGACTCCCCGACTGTCAAAGCATTTTCCTTGTGCCAGCCACACTTTAAATCTTCTGGCATCTACAAATTTTAATAAAATAATAAAATCCTTATGTCAGGATATCGGAGATATCCATAAAAGGTCGTTTGACAGGTAAAAATTTACATAATTCCAATCGCATACTATCTTCATTCATATTTTTTTCCTGTGTAGGTGCACACAGATTTGGAACAAGGGTAATCGACCGAAATCTGCTGAAATAATCAATGCAGTTATAAACGGAAATTTGATAACTCCATGCGTAACAAGGTGGAATTCACTTTACGATTCCGTAAAGAAGTTGCTGCAATACAAAACAAGCTTACCAGAACTGTGTTTTCGTTTAAATATTCCCACCATTCTCAATGATGAGCTTGAGTACTTAGAGGAATACATGAAGCTTATGGGACCTATAGCAGAGGCTATTGACTTTCTTCAGGGCGAAAAGACCATTTATTTCGGATACTTTGTACCTACCATCGTGTCTCTAAGAATAAAAATGCGTCGTCTGGAGCCTGCGAGTTTCAAGTTTTTAGGCGAAGCAAACATAAAAATGCAAGAAGCTTTGCTTAAAACGTTTGAAAAATATTTTCTAGTGCAGCCTGACGCGTGGGATGCTGTTATTGCGGCAATATGTGTTCCAGATATTAAATTTCGATTCATAAAAGCTCTGTTAGAGACAGTGACCTCACAGACTGAGGAAGAAATTTAAAAAATGTTCAACACTTATGTGATGAAGTATGGCAAAATAGCCGATGCCGATACACGTGCTCTGCCTCAGACCCCACAAAAAACATTCTTCGATTTTGGGGAAGCATATGATGGTAAATTTCTTACTCTTCAATTTTTTTTTAGATATTTGTATTAAAATATGTGTTTGTATATCTAATTTTCTTATATAGATGTTGCCGTACAGAGTACTGACTCGGAAAATTATCTGCAGGAAACGATGTTATACCTTATCGAAAAAGACACAAGCATACATTGTCTCAAACGTCATCCTCCCATAAAAAACTTTTTTTTAAAATACAATACCACATTACCTTCATCCGCGCCAGTAGAACGGTTGTTTTCCTTTGCTGGGATTGTAAATCGTTCCAGAAGACAAAAACTTAGCGATGAAAACTTCGAAATGCTAGTTTTAAGAAAGGCTAATAGCATCGAGGAAAAATAAAATACAAGAACTTTGATTCCACATTTTAATAATTTATTTAATTTACTGATAGTGCATTGATTTTAAAATACCATTAGGTATTTTCAGTACCAGTAAATCAGTACTGGCAATGCAAGTCAAATTTCAGTACCAGTAAAAATTTACTGGTAATGCAGGTCAAATTTCAGTACCAGTAAAAATTTACTGGTAATGCAGGTCAAATTTCAGTACCAGTAAAAATTTACTGGTAATGCAATTTTTTTTCAGTAATCAGTAAAATTTTACTGGTAATGAAAATTGAATTGCAATATCAGTAAAAAAATAATTTTACTGCATTTTTACTGGTAATGAAAAGTGCCCATCTATGGGCTAAACTAAGATATTTTAAAAAAATCTTGGAAATCCATCCCCTTTGCCACGCCCACCTCCCATATAAGTGCACATGTCAAAATTTTTATTTTTGGACATAGGGACTTGAAATTCGGGACACTTCTTAATTGAGTTCTCCTCAAAAAAAAACTAAAAATAATGCGGCCGCCATGCCTACTTTTGGTTTAACGCCAATCGGAAGTTGCAAATTTTACACACAGCCAAAAAGGCACATAAAATCCGACTAAACTATAACAAAGCTAAAAAGATGTCTCTATGGTTTCTAGTCAAGAGATATCTTCCTAAAAATAAGAAGATTTTCTTTTTAAATATATTTATTGGGGGTCCCTCCCTCCTTCGTTCCTCCTTTTCTTACTTTTGCTTGTTTTTATGGGTATATTTTATATTTCTTGTTTATATATTTATTTTCATTTAATATGATATCATATTTATTCTATTTTGAACTGTTCTGTATGGGATTTGAACCTGGGAATTCTCGATTTCTAGAAATGTGCTCACTCGTAACACCATGTTCGCCGAACCGAAAGCCAGGGACTTTATTCATTTATAAAATTAAAGTCAAACAAAATTTTGTTTTTAAGGAATAAGAATTGTTTTGCATATTTTCGTTTGAACTTAATTGAGATATTTCCTTCAGTTCTGGTTTAACTCGACATGGCATATTGGTTAGCGAGCTCGGCTAGCAATCTGAATGGCCCGGGTTTGAATCCTGCCGAATCGAAATATTTTTTTTTGTTTTTAGACAAGAAATTTTATTAATTTTAGTTATAAGAAAACTACTAAAATTAAGAAGAGTTTTTTAAAAATGTTTTTAAGAACATTTGATACAAGGGGACCTATGAAACTTAGTACTATTCCTCTCAATTTATTTGTAGGCTCTAGAACTATATGTATTTTATATGAAGTGTATGAGAAACTAAGATGAAACCTTTTTAAATATTTTTAAGAGGACAACTATTAAAAATAAGAAGAAATCTTTTTAAATATTTTTAAAAAGATATGATACAAGAGACCTAATGAAATGAAGAAGTTTTCTTCTTAATTTATTATGTAGGCTCGAGAATTATATGTATTTTATATGAAATGTATGAGAAATTAAGAAGAAACCTATTTAAATATTTTTAATAAGATTTTCATATAAAATTTAAATAGATTTCTTTTTAAAAATTACTTCGTTTTCATTCCCTCTCTAACCCCTTGCTCTAAAAATTACTCAAGAAGAAATCTTTTTGATTTTATGAGGTCATATTTTTCTGTGTGTACATGTTTTTATTTCCTATCTAGCATTATATGGAATTTTCACATAAATTAAAGAATTTCCTTTTTTTTCCCAAAGCTCAAACATTGGTTGTCTCCATTCAAAAGAAGATAATACCCTCAACAGCCTTCCGCGAACGATATTAGGCTTCGAAATCACCGAAAATATCTCACAAATGCATTCCGCTTTTCTAATAAAGCATCCCAAGTTAAAGTGTGTCATAGAAAGAAATTGATGTTAAATATGTTTTTTATGTAAACATTGAAATGTCATTTAGTTTCGTTACGCCTACATATTCGTAAACAAAAATAATGTTTCATATATAAATCGTTCCATGTTTTAATTACGTAAGATCTAAAAGTATACCCCATTTTTTGTCTTATTGAGCATTTGTATGAAATATTGCTGTGACTTTTGAAATTCAAACCGATGTTACTTACAGAAAAGGTATTAGAAGGTGAATTTTTTTTGTTTATATTGAAAGTATAGACTCGTATCTTCCACTTGTATATAGTAAGATGGCCAAGCAAGGCAAAGCACATAAAGCTTTATTCCAACAAAAAATGAGAAGTTGATATTTTTTACTCTAATTTCTGGACAATTATAATAATTATTCTACTCTTGTAATCTTAAAAAAATTTTTTTTCACATGAAAGAGTAATTGCTATGTTTCCACCAAAAAATAAAACAAAGGCAGTAGCGTTGGGTTTTCACATAAAAAATGTTCTCTATTTGGACTACAATTTTAATCGGGAATTTATTGAATAACATTCCTTTGATTATTGTTAGTTTTTCAAAAAAAAAATCAATTTTCAAAAAAAGAATGTCGAATTCCTCATATCCAAATATTTCTTTATAAAAGTGAATCATTAAAATTTTGAAATTCAAAAGTTTAAAAACCCTATTTTTTCCACCGATGCCCCACTGTGCGGCGGCTTGCTTGAGTCATTCGGTTCGGCTTGTGTGTTGTTCGTTCCGACGGCGGGTCGGCTATTTGAAATCTGACTTGTTTTGTTATGATAGGTCGTATTTTGCTGGCTGGTCAAATAGCAAGCGTTTAGTGTTGTTTAAGTGGAGTATGTGTCGATCGAATAGGGCACATGTGCTATTTAAGAAGGGTACATATAAAAAATTAAAAAAATTTTTGGAAATCATATTACTTGCCTTTAAACATGTTGAAATATCAAATTTCATCAAAACATCTTAAAAAACTTGGATATTAGAGAAATTTTTGTGAATTTCTCAACAGACTAAATTGTCCGATCAAGTCCATTCTGGAACTTGTTCTTACTCATGTACCTGTGGGCACGCATACCAAATTTAAAGATAAAGATAGCTCAACTCCTTCGATAAGAAAACCGTATACAAACAGACGGACAGGCTTGGCAAAATCGAATCGTCTGGTGAAGCTGATAATTTCTTTACATATTTTGTGTGGTTTTTCTCGACCAATTCTGGATGTTACATACAAACAAACGCAATATACCCTCGACACAGAGTATGTCGGGTATAATGAAACATCTACAAAAAGGAGTTTGTAAAAAACTTCGGTTCTGTTAATGGTATGGTTCATCAGCAGATTCACACAAAACTACTATTCTTATTATTCAGAAATGTTCTCAGATGGTTTTTGTCTGTCTGTCTGTATACAGTTTTCTTATCGAAGGAGTTGAGCAATCTTGACGAAATTTGGAATGCCTCCTCACGGGGACATAAGTAAAAGCAGGTTCGCGAATGGACTTGATCGGACGATTTTTAGGGGTACCTTTAGGGGTACTAGGGTCTGTTATGAAAATCACAGAAACTGCTCTAAAACCGGATTTTTTCAAGATATTTTGATGAAATTGGATAGTTGAACATATTTAAAGCCAAGTTTTCCAATTTCTAAAAAAGGCCGAAGGGCGTTTTTCGATAAACACCCGAAATTCAACTGGGACTTGAACGAAAGTTGGCACTTATGCTTTTCTTCAAGCCATCAACAGCCTCTCTAAAAATTTCTTTGAAAGGTCAATTATTAAGGGTACTTCCAGTACTAGGGTCTGTCACAAAAATCTCAAAACTGCCCCAAAATCTGATTTTTTTTGAAACATTTCAATGAAGCTTAGAATTTGAGCGTATATTTAAGCCTCCGATTAGAATTTCCAAAAAAATTGAAAAAGTGGGCGTGGCAAAGCGGCGGTTTTCGTAAAGAAATTCAACAAAAGTCGGTATATGGGGCTCCTTATGCCCTTAAACACCTCTTGATATTAAAAATTATTTGAACATGTGTGTCAGTTACTACATTTATGCGTCCGCTATACGCAAGTAAAAATAATTCGTAAACTGTTTGAATAAACTTTTTATGCGGCCGTTTTAATACGTAAATAGTGAAACTTTTCAGCGCTGCCTGACTTAAAAATACAATTGCATGGCAGCATCTGTATTCTTCGGAAGCTTATGTTTAGCATGGGTTAGTTCTACCAGATCGTAAAAAACATGAAAATCGTCAAAAATAATTGGCAGCACCTTGAGCTTTATTTGCAAATAGATTCGTTATTCACGACTTGTTTTCGCAACTAACTTATTTGCATATAATAATTCAACTTAGCGTTTATATGGCAAAATTTGCTATTTGCAATAAGTATTTTAGTTTGCAAACAAGGCAGGGGCATAATTACGGTGACCATCATATCTGTTTTTAGCAGTGGTGTTCTGTTTCTTAGGCGCTTGTGCTGCGTATTTTTTCTAGTGGAAAAAAAGCGAAAATTTCTAAATTCGATCGTATTTATCCTTGGACTGATTGAAAGGTTCGTTCTCTGACAACCTCGTAAAAGATTTAAATAAACTAAGTTGAAGACTCAAAAACAAATATTTTTGTTCTGTTTTTCAATTTCAATTTATGGTCACAGTAGGCGTAATAGTAGTATGTTACTACGTTTATGCGTATGCCTTATTTGCAAATAAAAATATTGCAAACAGCAAATTTCCCCACATAAACGCTGAGTTGAATTCTTATTTGCAAATAAACAAGTCGCGAAAATAAGTCTTGAATAACGAAGCTATTTGCAAATAAAGCTCAAGGTGCTGCCACTTATTTTTGACGATTTTCCTATTTTCTACGATATGGTATAACTAACCCATGCAAAACATAGGCTTCCGACAAATGAATATGTTGCCACGCAATTGTATTTTTTAGTCGGGCAGCACTGAAAAGTTTCCCTATTTGCGTATTTGAACTGCCGTATAAACAGTGAGTTAACTATTTGCGATTTATTTTTATTTGCGTATAGCTGACGCATAAACGTAGTATGTATCGGCTATTCTATTGCCACGCTCTCCCGACTAAAACACCTTTACTTGTTTTATATAAAGATCTTCATTTTTGAACGTCCTGGAGATAGCCCTTAAGTCTATAACACATTACATAACACAACAAAATCGAACTTTTTGCGTGCCTTTGACATGAAACCAATTTTTTTTAGTAGTATTTGTTTGGGTGAATCTAAATATATGCTTATAATTTGAAAGTTAGCTCGCTTTTTTTAAGTATCCGCTAGGAAAGGTTTTGCGAATTTTGGTCAATATTTTTCAGTCCGAGCCCTATTATCGTTTGAACGTTTCAAAAAATCTTTAATTTATATGAAAGAAGAGTAAAAATACAGCATATTCTTCATACATACAGATGAAATCGGTTCAATAGTTTAAGCGCGTTAGGTCGATAACGGCAAAAATTTTATGAAATTTTTCACAATTTTTTACAGAAACTTGATTTCAAACCCATTTCATTTCCAAAAAATATCCGGTATTCAAGTTCAGGCTATCTTACGTTAAAGAGTAGATTTCTAAGAGCATTTCAAGGCCAAGAAAAAATAATCCGATGGGTGGTTCATATTGTAATTGGGCTTTTAGAAAAAATAAGACGACTTTTTTTCGCCGGAAAATATTGACAAAAAATCGCAAAACCTTTCCTAGCGGAGATTTAAAAAACGCAAGCTAACTTTCAAATTTTAAGCATATATTTAGATTCAGCGAAACAAATACTACAAAAAAGAAAAATGCTTTCAAGTCAAAAAAATTTAGTGTTGAGTAGTGTTATTTGTACCGGAGTCGAATAGAATTACCGAATGAATAAATTATACAAAAATTATCTTTTCGAAAGCTTCTTAAGAAATAAAATGTTAGATAACTGATTATTTTATCGTACGAACTCATGATTAATCAAGCTTTTTTAAAACCAGTATGCAAAATAATTTTTTTTTTTTTTTTGCGATCGTAGCGCTCAAAATGAGATGCGATTCGGCTATGAACTGCATCTGGAAAGAGAAATATGTGAATAACTTTTAAGGTTGCACACTCAAACCCGCAGCGAAGGAGTACAAAAAGATTTTTGAATTTCCAAGTTTTTAAGATTGTTGGTACAATCTCAAAATCGTTTACGATTCAAAGCAGCTAGTAGACTTGAGTTTTCTTTTTATTGAATGCTTGTCATGATAAGTCGAACGTTTGCTCACAATTTATGATATCTTTATTAAGTCTGGTAATTCTACATATACTTATAATTATAATTATCGAATAATGCAGATAAAGCTCTCAGGTTAATAATAAAGCAATGAAATCGGCCACTCAAAATTTGGTAATCTCTAATGGCCGTAGTTAAAAACTGCGGAATGAGTATTAAACGAGCATGGCCAACGTGAGAAGGTTTCATTGACGAGTTGCTCGTCAGACCAAATCGTTTTAAGGCCTCAAGCCATATTTTCTGATCGAATTGTTCGAATAAGAACCGTGAATCGAGTTCTCTCTTTAATAATCTTTGCGAAATGCATAAATATCTTTTGTCTTTTTTCTTTTTGTCGATTTTGGTGAATCGTCTCAGTGCGCTAGAAAATGGGCTTGCGCGAACTCCTCCGATGGGTTGGATGTCCTGGCAACGGTTTCGTTGCATTACGGATTGTCAAAAACATCCGGATGAGTGTATCAGGTGAGTTCTGAGTCTCTTATTCTTAATGCAAGGAATTAATTTAAATGAGAATAAAAAGAAAACTTCGCGATTTCCACGGTGGCATACCTAGTATTCGCTCAACCATTAAATATCCCGTCTCAAATCGCTTCACTACTATTTTTGCTCTATAATGTTTGATATTTTTAAGTGAAAATCTCTTCAAACGCACAACTGATTTGATGGTTTCGGAAGGATATGCAGCTGTAGGATATGAATACGTCATAATAGACGATTGCTGGTTAGAGAAAGAACGTGACAATGAAACGAAGAAGCTTGTGGAGCACAAAGAACGTTTTCCCAGCGGCCTCAAAGCACTTGCTGACTATGTGAGATCCAAAAAAAAAAAAAATTTGATTCAAAAACAGATAATAAGCAATAGCGATAATTTTGCAGATACACGCAAAGGGATTAAGGTTCGGTCTGTATCAGGATTATGGAACTTTCACTTGTGCTGGTTATCCTGGCGTTATAGATCACATGGAATTAGATGCACAAAGCTTTGCCGATTGGGACGTTGATTATGTTAAATTGGATGGATGTTATGCGGATATAGATGATATGGATAAAGGTTATCCGGATTTTGGTCGATTTTTAAATCAAACTGGTCGTCCGATGGTTTACTCGTGCAGTTGGCCAGTCTATCAGGAAGAGAATGGCAAAATGGTGCGTAAGGAAATTCCTCACATCAAGAGAGTTATCAAAAATATTTTTTTGCTTTAGCCAAACTATGAAGCATTAAAGAAACATTGCAACTTATGGCGTAATTGGGATGATATTGAAGATTCGTATAGCTCGCTCGCAGGCATAATGGATTATTTCGCTAAAAATCAAGATCGCATTCAGCCACATGCTGGCCCAGGACACTGGAACGATCCTGATATGGTTATTACTCTAATTGAACATTTTTGGTGGCTTTTATTATACTCAAAGTCTATTTAATTTAGCTCTTACTTGGTAATTTTGGACTTTCTTACGATCAGAGTAAAACGCAGATGGCTGTTTGGGCTGTTTTGGCAGCACCACTTCTCATGTCAAATGATTTGGCATCTGTTCGTCCGGAGATAAAAGAAATTATCCAAAATCGGTACGTTTCTTTTTTCTATTTCTCCAAAATTTTTGTTACGAATTTTGATCGACTATTTTATACTTTTAGGGACATAATTGCCGTTAACCAAGATCATTTGGGAATTCAAGGACGGCGAATAGCTATTAAAAATGATATTGAGGTATTTTTTGCTCTTAAGTGTATCGTAATTATTTATATCTTCATTTCTCCAATAATCTTAAGGTACATGCCCGTCCAGTGCTTCCCATTAACTCTGCCGGCGGGTTTTCTTATGCAATTGCCTTTGTTAGTCGTCGCGAAGACGGCATCCCTCAAAATGTCCAATTCAGCTTGAGGGAATTGAAACTTAACAATGCAAAAGGCTATAAAGTAGCGGTAAGAACAATCACTGTACATCAAAAGTTGTATTAGTTTCTTTTTCGTCGATTATTCTCAAGGACCTCTATAACAATTCCCAATCGCTTGGACACTTTGAGAAGGATGGTGAATTTGAGACGCGAGTGAACCCTCTCGGTAATTTAATTTTTCTATCTGACCGGAATATGTTGTTGATCAATTTTTATGATTGTTCCACAGGTGTCCAGTTCTACAAGTTCACAGTCGAATAGGATTATTGCTCGTATGTCAAAATGACAAAATTAAAGATATAAACATGTAGTTTTAATTATGCTGAAAGTTTATTATGGGCAAAGGGTGGGCAAGTTTAAAAATTGATAAACATGTTAAGAAAGGTTTTCGGATGAGGTTTTGAACTCAAAGAAAGTTTGTACATAAATTCGGTGCGCAATCGACAGACAAACGCAGGAGTGCCGAAAAACAGTATAAATGAAAACCACTCTCAATGCGTTGATTTGTTTTCTTGACTTGATCTCTTCGAATTCTTTGCTTTCGCGTTGTCTTTCTTTCCTCGATTTCATGATTTTTCAGGGTTGGATTTTCCACATAAAAGTTTCTATGCATATCATGATCAACGGGCAGTGCTGCCACCAAATCTTACATAAATTAAACAAAAAATGTATATTTTCGAACAAAATTATGCATATAATTTTTTGAGTTATACATAAAAGATACACAATGGAAACATTTTACAAATGGCTCAGCCAGACAGATTTATTAATCTATCTCCCAAACTACTTTTGTGTCCATTTTCAAACTTTCACAGTACATTTGTAACATTTGAAGTTGATGTCAGCGCTAACATATAAACCAATAATTTTTAGTTAAAAATGTTTCCTCATATATTGTAACTAGTCGGTCAATAAAAATAGGACCAATAAACTACATACACCAGCACGCTGGCTCACCTGAAACGTATCAATATATTATTAGCATGATAATGTGGTTTTATGTGCAGCTTTCTTTTTAACAAAAAAGCTAATTTTTGAAAAATAGCAATTCGTCTTAATATACATAAATTGTTCGAAAAACAAATTATATATTGAAAATACAGAAGCAGGCGAAAAGATACAGATTTCGTATAATTATCTGCAAAGTGGCAGCACTGTCAACGTGGTATCATCCAGTGCTTCCATTACGACACTTCATTTCCTACCAAAATGTTGTCGAAAACCTACCAAAACCGTTGGCAGCTTACCAAAATTCTTTAATTTGAAAAAATAGGGGTTTTAGGCGGTTTAATATATACAGGGTGTACCGAACAGGCACGGCAGAACGGCGTTTACATGGGGTAGTTGTACCCACTCGAGATTTTCCGAGTGGGTATTTTACCCACTCGAAATTTTCCAAGTGGCTATTTTACTCAGTAAAAATTTCACGAAATTTTTGGAATGCCAGTTTTGACAAAAAATTTTTTTCCAATTTTTTCATTTTGAGTTAATATGCAATGTTTCCGTAGAGCCTGTATCTTTGCGTTAATAAAGAATGAAAAGCATTAAACGACATAAGCCAAAACTACCAAACGGAAGTATTTGGAAAATACTTGGCCGCGAAAATTTAATACGTAAAAATTTTACCCTAATAATTGTCTTTTTAAATAAAATGTTATTCTATTATTTCGGAGGCATTTACTGCATGTATGATATGTTGTACATTCCAAGTCGGAAGTTAATACGTTTGGCGGTTCAAAAGTTATAAGTATTTTTTTCATTTTTGGAGGTAGGAGTGGGCGGATCACGCCCATATTTTGCAGTAATATCCCAATGAGTGAAAGGTATGTACGTTCCAAGTCCGAAGTGAATATGTTAAGTAGTTCAGGAGTTATTAGCATATTTCATTTGTGGGGGAAGCAGTGGGCGGATCACGCCCATATTTTTCAATAACATCCCAATATGTCCAAGGTATATATGTTCCAAGTTTGAAGTGAATATGTTAAGTGGTTCAGAAGTTATGAGCATTTTTCTATATGCGACGGCGCGCCTTTCCAAGAATGCGGAATGTATTCTATGTACATATGTACGCATGTACAATATTGCATCAGCTTTTCTTTCTAAATGCTTTGCGGTAGCATTTGTTTACATACATATATACAAATGCTCGTAACTTCTGAACCACTGAACACATTCACTTCAAACTTGGATCATATATACCTTGGACCCATTGGGATGTTATTGAAAAATATGGGCGTGATCCGCCCACTGCTTCCCCCACAAATAAAATATGCTAATAACTCCTGAACTACTGAACATATTCACTTCGGACTTGGAACGTACATACCTTTCACTCATTGGGATATTACTGCAAAATATGGGCGTGATCCGCCCACTCCTACCTCCACAAATGGAAAAATACTTATAACTTCTGAACCACAAAACTTCGGACTTGGAATGTTGTATGTGTGTACATATAGATGTAGGTACATATGTACATATCGTTAGCTTCGGATAGATTGCGGAATTGTCTTTAAGTTTTTAATTTTTTTTTACATGAAGTGCGTTAATTTTTGTTATTAAATGTATAATATGAAATAATATTTTTAGTATATTTTATTGTACTTGACTTTGTAACGAAATCATGGGAATGTTCAATTTAAAGCTAAATATGGAAAAATAACATAATCTTAAGCTCGATGAGATATATATTTGGCTTTTAAAATTTAACAAGAGGCCGAAAAAATGCGGAATTGTCTTTAAGTTTTTAATTTTTTTTTACATGAAGTGCGTTAATTTTTGTTATTAAATGTATAATATGAAATAATATTTTTTGTATATTTTATTTTACTTGATTTTGTAACGAAATGATGGGAATGTTGATTTCGTGGGAGCTTTGTATACTACTCCAACGCAGCAATACACCACCCTTCCCCCTTCGAACTACTACCCACTAGAGGTGGAAAACAATCAATGTTAACATAATGGTAAAATTAATAAATAAATGGTAAAAATAAATTCCATTAAATTAAATTCTAACAAGCTTAGTAGTTGATGAAAAACAATAGATTGTCGTAGAACACCATCAATAGGGTAAAACATTTAAAAACATCGTCGATCTATCCCACAATCGTGCACTATTGATGGTTTCTGATAACTAACAATTTTTTCCATCAACTAAGGTTGTTAGAATTAAATCAAACTTAATCTATTTTGCATTTTTAACTTTCTTTTCATTATTATTTATTTTAACTTAAAAACATCGATACTATCGATGTATCGATGTTAACATCGATTTTTTCCCACCTCTACTACCCACTCGGGAAAAATCTGTTCTGCCGTGCCTGGTACCGAACACTTTTGTAAAAAATGAAACCATCGATAGGTCGAGGCAAGAGAAACATTTTTTGTTTTCAGACAAAACTCTCTTAGTGGTACCGTTTAAAATATGTAGCGATTTGAAAAAATTTCACTTTTGGATGCAGATTTCCACCGAGAGAAATAACAACAGTTAAATCAACTTCTAAGAACAGTTAAAGTAAGAGTGGTCAAATAAACTGTATTCCGCGTTAAATGCACTGAAAAAGGCAGTCAAATGAACAGTTGAAAAACAGTTACTTTTTATGTTCAAATTCGCTTTCGTTCACTTAGACGTATAAGTTCGCATTCTGATCAACCGTCTCCGAAGTTTTCGATAGCTCATGTGTTTATGCTGTGACTCGACAGTCGTGAGCTTCGGGGTTCTATCCCTGCTGGCGGCGGGAATTTTTCTGAATTTTTTTTTAATTACAGTTTTTTTTTTTGTTCAGAGTGTAGTTGTTTTGGAAGACAAAAATTTTCTCCTAAATTTTTAAGGTTTTAATTTAGTTAATTTTTTTTTAATGGTTCATTTTCAGGCAAAAAATTTTGGGAGTGAATTCCTTAAGCACGTTCCCCAAAACTTGAGCAACCATAAGCTCAAGTGAGCATTTTGACCAACAAATTAAATTCGTTCGTTTAGCGTAATGGTTAAGACGTTCGCCCAGCGAAGTGGAGGTCAGCGGTTCAAGGCTCGGCCGAAGCGAGAAAATTTAAAGAGATGAAAGAGAACAAGATTTAAATAGAAACAAATAAATAAAGAAAAAATATAATAATTTAATAAAAAAAACAAATATTAATAAAAGAATATAAAAAAAAAGTCAAAGCAAAAAATACATTTTTTTTCCCAGTCGCTGGTGACAGTTGATTTAACCACGAGACAGTTATATCAACCATCAGGTAGTTATATCCTTATTGACTGTATTTGTACTGTTGAATTGACCGCTACTACACATAAGCTAAGAATTAACGGTGAACTCGGTTATTTTAACCTGCTTTTTCAGTAAATATAACTACCTTTTTCTCTCGGTGTCAGTGTTTTAAAAAACTACTTATTCAAAATGAAAAATTTTTAATTTAAACAACCTTTTTTTGAAATATTGATTGAGCATTATGTGAGTTTTTATATTTTTTTACTCAATATCGCAATGAAGTTTTCTATAGAAGAGTCAAATCTGGTGACCTAGGTGGCCATTTTATGGGTCCATTTCTCGCAATCCAATTAGTTTCATATTTCGGATAAAGTTTGTTTTTACCCTCAGTACGTAGTTTAGTAAAGAAAACTAACAGAAAATTTTCATCATTAAATCGTTAAAAAATGTTTGACAAATACTCTGTTAAGTGTAAGCTGATTGTTATCAATATTGAAAATACATGACAAGAAGTGGGAAAGTTTAAAGGGAATAGATATCGAAGATGGACAATTTACAAGAAATACTGGTGTAGTATGTATACACACGAACGCACAAACTCATTTTTCCACTTCATTCACGACATAAATGGTTTCATATGACCAAATTCTTTTTTGCAGGCAGCGTCGCACAGTGTCACGTCTCCATACATTTTTTGGAAAAAAATATAAGGAGTTATCGTAGGGCAGGAGTTTTACTATAGGTCTAATTAAGAAAATTTGAAAAAATCATGGAATTCCGCACACTGCCGCCCCCACCCCCCATATAACGGGAAATCCTAACTTCCGCAATTTTTATCCTAGAGAGTTAAAATTCGGTACATAGACTGATGGACATATAAAAATGAGCAAAATGAAAAAAAATTAGAATGCCACGCCTACTTTTTGAAATACGCCCCTTCAAAGTTTGAAGATTTATAGGATATTTATCCTTATAAAAATTTTCAAAGGAAATAAAAAATGTGAAGAATTTTTTGCGGATTTGTAAACTTAAAACATATATTAATCAGAAAACAAAAGCATTTTTGGTCATACGCAAGCTCTATAGAGAGTATGTTCAAGTGAAAACGCGCGAAAATGCAAAGGATAAAGCGCCTCTTCGCTGTGTTGAATATCGTTGATACTTTTCAAGAAATATAATTTTCATTGATTTTTTTCAACATTTTGGTTAGAAAAATATCCAATTATAGTGCAAAGCTTTAAAGAAATTAAAATTTTTAAAAACTGATTAAAATTTTTCAATGAAACTGTACAAATCTTTATTAATATTCAAGGTATATCATATACATAAATAAATAGCGAACTTATTTTTACAAAGACTCACTCCCAGAGCTTTCCAATTTGGAGTCTGATGAAATAAAAGCCTCAAAATCGATATTCAAAGAAGATATACTGTCATCATCATCATCATCACCATTATCTAATATGTTTTGGTCTACCTTTACCTTTGCTAGTGCTTGGTTGCTAAACGAAATAAAGAAACATAATTTATTAAACAAAACATTTCTTTATGTTTGCAAGCCCACCTCGTCATCTTCCGGAGCCACAACGGAAATATTCTTATTATGTTCCTATTTTACAATTAACATGTTAAAATAAATTTCAATAATTTACATATTAAATGCACTTTCACTCAAATTTGCTTCGAAAGGCGAGCTTAGCCAATTCGCGTATTTCGTAAGAAACCGCTCTTTGTATCGATTGCACCTATTCCACCGAGAGTAAAATGTCAAACTAATCATCCTCAATCTTTCTTTTAGTTTGTCTTCATCAATATTTCCATTTATTTCATTTTTGACAAATGAAACCAGATCGCTTTGCTTTTCTGTTGTTGTTTTGTGAGAAGCCGCTATCCAAACGTTAAACAAATCGAAAATTTTTAGCTCCGAGGTCACTATAGAAAAAACGCTCCTATTACGAACGGAGCAAATTGGGGCAGCCTATCTTTTTATATGTTATTCTACTTACTTATAGCAACAATATTTTATAAAAATTGGAAGAACGAAATTTTAGAAAATGAGAAATTCAACTTTGAAAATTAAACTTGATTTCAAATTAATTCAACTTCTTATTGTTTACTTTAAACCAATGACAAATAACGTGTTATAAACAAACTTAAAAAAAAATAAGGTGACCAGGTACTACTAATTTTATATTTTAATTTGACATATTAAACTTAATGATCGGATCACAACTCACAAGTACAGAGCAACTAAAGCACAAGTAATTATATTGCAGTTTTTGTGCTCAAAAACAACAATTTACATAACTTTCAAGTTTGAGAGCATGCTGTGGGGCAATGGCTAAACATATTGACATAATTCTTTTTGATTTTTCTTAATATGAATATTATCTATCGAAATTCATAAAATTATTTTAACAATTCGAACCTCGATTTTTGGCATTTTTTTCCGCTCACGTGACACTGTGCGTCGTCGAATCGTGGGAAAGTGTTTTGTCAGCATCAGTGGCGTAGGTAGGATTTTGAAAAGGGGGGGGATTAAAAATAGTAATAAGTTTTGAAAAACTCAATAAAAACTCAAACTAATACAAGATGTATTATTTCAACCCAGCAAACATTTGCATAAGCTTTTTACAAAGGTGCTTACTATTCATTTGTTTCCAAGAAATTTTCCAAACTTTTTCCAAGCATATATGTGCTATATTAAATTCGGAAACATTTCCCAAACGCTTTCCAAATGTGTTTGGGAAACGTTAAATTTCTCAAGTACTTCGCAAATCCGTACATACATCGTACATACATACGAGGTGTCCACAGTTCGATTTTTTTCGAACGTTAATATATTAATTCTAGCACGCGCGAATGAGATCTCTCGGTAGCGTAATGGGAGCGTGTTGCGATTTGTAACCTGGAGGGCTCGAGTTCGATTCCTGTCGCGGGCGAAAAAAGATTGCGGAAAAAGTGGGACGTAGAAAGATATCTGTGGTAAAATTTGATCCACTTAGAGGGGAGAAAGGAAGTTGGCAGTTATAAATTTAGGTTCATATCCGGTCGTCAGAAACGTAATGCATACGCATGTGCTTTCAAAAAATTGTTTTAATTTTTTCATAAATGATTGGATGAAAGCTAGATAATCCTCTAAGTTTTGAAATATTATTTAAATTTTTTATTATCTACCTAAGTATTCAAAAAAAAAAAAAAAAAAACCTCGCCGCAGCGGGGATTGAACCCGCCTACATCGGATTGGTACTGCTTGTTTAGGCTTGGAAATTATTTATTTCGATTGCTTGGATTTATATGTTTTCCAATCTGAAATCCAATTGAATAAAAAGGGAGCCGTTTTGGTTATTTACACTTGAATTCCAAATAAAATCCAACACTTTGATCCAAGCCTTTTGTTTGCGGGCGCAAATTACTTCCAATTGTTTAGTAAGGGTAAATGTTTGCTGGGAAATTTCATTGTATCACACAATTATGTTGGCATTTCATGCCGGTTGAACCACATTTTAAATCAAAGAATGAAATTAAGCCGCCTTGGTTTTTTTGAAAGTTCATCAAGAACTTCATCTGCACATATAACATAGGTACATTTTTGTGTAAGGCCAAAGCTGCCTGGCCATTGAGCCGATTCTGAAATTAATTGAAATGGCTGATTTAAACAAAAAACCTAGAGCAAAAGTTATAATATACCTGTCCAATTGAGTTCCTTAAATAAGTTTTAATGCGCTTTAAGCATGAAAATGTCCTTTCGGCTGTACTGGTTGATACTGTCAGCGTTGCTATAATTTTAAGCAGAAGAAAAGTGGCTGGAAAGGTTTCTTTTGGACAAACATCTATAGCTATTTAAGCTTTTTCGTTTTTTATATTTTCCCATTTAAAAAAAAAACTCATGGCAGCGCTGTGTTCGCTTAAATGTAATGCTCGAATTCGTCATCGATTACACTAGTTTACAAAAAAAAGAGCAGAGACGAAATGATGGTTTTTAGACTAAATTGGGGTCGCTGATCACGTTTTTTTTCCAAAGAATAGTTTTTGAGATATTGGCAAAAAACGTGTTTTTTGGTTACTTAATGAAATTTTGCCAAATAACTCCAAAACGGCTAGCCTAAATAAAATAAAATTTTATCAGCATGAAGCAGAAAACTTTCCCCTTTGCAACGATGTATCATTTGTTACAATCGGTGTCTTAGTTTTTGAGCTATAGGCATTTGAACTTGAAAAAATTTGACTTTTTTGGGTTTTTTTTGAATTTTCAAAATTTCATTTTAACTTTTAAGTAAAAAAAATTTTTTTTCAATTTTTTTCGGTAACTAAAAATGATAAACATATATTTAACGTATATAGTAAACAAAAATTCTTTCAAATCGGTTGGCAAATAAAGAAGTTATAAGAGATTTTCCAAATTTACTCAAATTTTAGTGCCCTTATATTAGGTGTAGTAAAATCCATTATTTTTCCAATAGATGGCGTTATTTATCTGCATCTCGCGTTGTATAAGTCCGATCGTGTTCCGCTAGGGGGCATTACAAAGATGACAGTTCCTACTAAAAAAGCTTTTTTGACACTTTTTTGATTGATTGATTCAGTTTTGTTTGAGAGCTTGTCAAAGATGGACATCAGCAAAGAGAAAATTCGCTACATTTTACAGTTTTTCTTCGATAAAGGAGAAAACGCAAGCCAGGCGGCTGAAAATGTGAATAGCGTTTATGGACCTGATACTGTAACAGCCAATCATGCGCAATTTTGGTTTCGTCGATTCCGTTCCGGTAACTTCGATGTCAAGGATGCACCACGCACTGGAAGGCCAATTGTCGAAAATGTCGATAAAATCATGGAAATTATCGAGTCCGACCGTCATGTTAGCACTGTTTCGATTGCAAAAGAGCTAAAGATTGCACAAAAAACCGTTTGGAACCATTTGAATAAGGCTGGATACACAAAGAAGCTCAATGTATGGGTGCCACACGAGTTAACGCAAAAAAACCTCATAGACCGAATTTCCATAAGCGGCCAGCTTTGGCCAATAGGAGAGGAATTGTGTTCCATCAGGACAACGCCAGGCCACACACATCGATAGTGACTCGCCAGAAGCTCCGGGAGTTTGGTTGGGAGGTTCTTCTGCATCCACCTTATAGTCCGGACCTGGCACCAAGTGATTACCATCTGTTCCTGTCCATGGCGAACAATTTTGCTGGTGAAACATTCGCTTCAAGAGAGGCTTCTGAAATTCGACTGTCTCAATTTTTTGCTAATAGGAACGAGGGCTTCTATGAGAGAGGCATAATGAAATTACCTTTAAAATGGCAACAAGTTATCGAACAAAACGGCGCATATTTGACCTAAATCGGGTCATTCAAACTATCTTAAATAAAGCCCTCAATTTAATGCAAAAATTATGTACAAATTGGATTATTGCTTTCAGTGACGTTGAAGTGGACCGGTTGATTTTAGTACTGCGACGTCTATGAGTAAATTTGGAAAACCTCTTATAACTTCTTTGTTTTCCAACCGATTTGGAAGAAATTTGGTTTTCTAATAACGTTAAATATATGTTTATCATTTTTAGTTACTGAAAAAAATTAAAAAAAATTTTTTTTTTACCATTTTCGTGATCAGCGACCCCAATTTAGTCTTAAAACCATCAATTCGTCTCTGCTCTCGCGAAAGTTTTAAATTCTGTAAACTCGTGTTATTCGCAAGCATAGATCTAAAAGGGCACCCTTATGCAGGGTACACATGGGCACATGGGGACGCAAACAAATATTATTCTAAAAAACTCACACGCAACAATCGTGGTTTTTACTTTGTGCATATATACCGAAATTAAAACACATTCATTCCTTCACATTTTATGCGGCAAAGGGGGGGATATATCCCCTTTATCTCCCCCCTTACCTACACCACTGGTCAGCATACCTCACAAGCTAATTCATAAGATTCTATATTTTTCAATTGTAATTCATTTATGCTTACTTAACATATTTTTGATATAAATAAAGCTTGAAGTTCAGTTGGAACTTCAGATTGGATTTACATGCGAAACCTTTTGCTTTTCCATTCTCAATAATTGGCGTATCTCTGCCGTATAAATATAGAGATATTGGGCGCTAGCCGCCAAATAGATTTGCGAGTCCTGCCGCTCAGCAATAGCGGGGCATAACAAAATAAAAACCTTTAGGATATAAAGAAATAAAAACTATAAAATAAAAATATTAATTCTTCTACGCGAAGGATACACTACATGGCGATCCTGCCAACCAAATTTGGATCCTTCTGATCCTTTCCTAAAAAAAAAAAAAAAAATAAAAAAAAATAAAAAATTTACAATTCCTTTGCCTAAGCAGAAATTTCCAAAAAAAAAAAAAAAAAAAAAAGATTTTTATTTTAACCATAGCACTAGGAGCCTTGCCATAAATTAATCTCCACTCAATTTTAAAGCTTTGAACAAATCCATGGATTTTTTTATACGCTCAGACAAATTGAGATGAGAATCACATACACAAATTTTCATTAAAGCTTCAAAAAAAAAAAGACTATATTTAAAACCCAAAAAAAAAAAAAGTATATATCTATATATTTTTCCCAATATATTGTAATTGCTCTATGTCATAGACGACTGAAGACGCTCACCGAAATATATGCTTCATGGAAAATACTTAGAAGACAAAAATCCACATTTGAGAAATACAAATACATTTCATTTCCAAAAACCATGGGAACCACAAACTCTAAGCCAACAACACAATCGGGAGACCCGCAGGTTCAGATAATCAACAATCAAAATTATCATTCAGAAGTCCTGGATCAACACGAAGTCATTTTATGGGCAATTCTAATCATTTGCATATTGAATTTAACTGACGTCAGATCCAACTAATCATATATGGAAGCATTGACGCAAGAAATACTTACGCGTCTAAAACATAACTTGTCCAATCTCAAAAAGACCCCGACGAGAAAATACACAAAGAAAACTCTCATAAGTAAAAAGGAAGAAAATGAAAAATTGTACAACGGGCTGATCGACGCTATTAAAGACGCGGAGGAAAATTTTCAAACAGCAGCCACAAAAACAGCAAGAGAATTATATTTTGCTATCCTCACGATTTTGAACAGCAAATTGGAAGACCATAGAAAATTAATAACATTTAAAGCAGAGCCGGATTAAGGTTGCCGGGGGCCGGGGCCCAGAGAATGGTGGTGGCCTTTCTGTTAGTAGAAAGATATAGGATGAAATTTCACACAATAGCAGAAAATGTGTTTGTAGAAAGGTTATCAATTATAAGAATGAAAATATTTTTCAACGTTCACATTTTGTTTATTTAACAGTTTTCATAAAATATTTTTTTTTATTCAGCGTCTTTTCAACCAATATAAACTTTTCTCGATTTTATCCTAGCGAATTCTTCAATGAGAGTTTCAAACGATAATTTTTTTAATATGTCGCTTTCGATACTCAAAATCATCAAACTAGTCAGACAAACAGTTTTTTTGCGGTTAGTTCAAAAATAGCAGTTTTATTCTTGAATAAGAAGTGTAGTTTTCTTTAAAAAATGTTCCTGTCTCAGAAATTCGTATGATAAGAAAGGTTACTAATAGAAAAAAAATACAAGTTGTTTGTCAGAGACATGATATTTGAATTTCACTTGCTCGCAGAGAATTTCGGAAAACCTCACCAACAGTTGAAAACAACTTCTGGTAGGTATACATATGTTCATAAGTAGTGGACCATTATTCCCAGATCAGGGGAATTCTTTTTTCTCTGCTCGGTGAGGACAAATGGAACATACATTTTTTTTGATCTTTTTGCGCACGACCACAGAACATGTAATTCAAATTTGGTTAAAAATGTACGGAAAAAATTCCGCTCGATTTTTCGCTAACCGCAAGAATGCATTTTTCTCCGCTGTCCAACTTCAAAATCTGCTAGATCTAGCCGAAAATCTGCTGATCAGGCATCACTGCTTTTGATAATGATCCTTCAGACTTATTTCGTTATACTTGTTTCCACCACATACATATGGCAATTTCACCACATAGAATACTTATGGCCTTATTGGAATTTTTCAAATATAGAAATATTGGAAGTAATAAAGAAGTTATGAAGAGTTGAAAATTGCTTCGACGTATTGTCTCTGTAAGGGCGAAATGGTTAAAATAAATCGTCATAAAATCACTTATTCCGCAAAACAAATCTGCTGCTCCACGAAAAAGCGGTCAAGTGCGAGTCTGAGTAGAGCGAATATTATAAAATAAAATTGACTATGTAGCATATTTTCACTAAACGACAGATTGATTGTTAGCAAAAGTACGTTTTGTGATTGATAAAAGGGTTATTCAATTCTTAAGTCCACTGAGTAACCGTATAAATAGGTGAAAACTTTAAGAGAGTAGTTACTGAATATCTTGAAAACTATAATAAATAAAAAAAATTAATTTGATCACGGCTGGTGGGGGCCCCCACGTGGTGGAGGCCCGGTGCCACTGGCCCCCTGGCCCCCCCTATAATCCGGCCCTGATTTAAAGTCATTGCAACGTGCGTTTCGTCCTTTTTATCATTATACCAGAAAAATAAAAAAGAAACAAGAATGACAGAATCAAACTTCAACGTGATACAGTACACTAAGGCCATACCAGAATTTTCAGGCAGATTAGAAGATGCTCAAAAATTTATCAACTTAATCAAATTATTTAACGCAGAGATTCCAGATAGTAAAAAACCCACTTATTTTGCATTAGTCTTCAACACCAAAATACCAGATAAAGTAAAAACAAAACTCGAATTACTTGGCACAACTGGCATAGAAAATCTAATACAAAATTTAAAGGCAATATTCAAGCCCAGAAAAACTGCAAACACTGTATTAGATGAATTATCCAGAGCAACACAAGGCCGAAAACCAATATCTAAATTCGCTGAAACCATCGAAAGTTTAATTTCGGAATTAAATTCAATACAAATTTCAACGCTGCAAACACCAGCAGAAAAGGCAGCTATAATCAAATCAAATGATGTGATAGCCCTTAATGTGCTAAAACGAGGCATAACAAATGCTAACATAGCACAAACAATTGCAGCAAGTAGAGTCACCACTTTTAATGAGGCTCTCCAAATAGCGCAAGAATCAGATCATACGGAAGAAGCTCGTATCATGATGTATAGACAGCGCAACGGAAAAAACCAGCATAAAGGTAATCAGCAGAGGCAAATTTGTAATAGAAGACATGATAACAACAGACAGACACAACAACATCATTCGCAAAACTCAAGTCATCAAAACAACAAAACATACAACAGACAGCAGCAATACGATCGCAGAGGAAACAACAACAACAATTACAACATTCGCTTCAACAATCGCTACAACAACAACAACGGTAACCGACTAGGCACGCGCGATCGTCTCGCATATCAGCAAAGTGCACAATACAACAACAACAACAATTTCCAAAATCAAAGGCACAACAACAACAATGCTCGTGCGAATTCAAATTCGAATAACTCTCAAAGCCAAAATAATGTAAGGCATAATGCATTTTTATACCCAGCGTAAGCGGGGTATATTAGTTTTGTGCAAATCTTGTAACAGGGAGAATTAAGCTGCGGAGATATAGAAAAATATATATAGAAATGATCAGGATCAAAAACTGAATCGATTTAGACATGTCCGTCTGTTCTTCTGTCCGTCTGTCCGTCTGACCGTCTGTCCGTCCGTCCGTGGTCGGATCTCCTCCGAAACGGCTGAACCAATGAAGTCGAAATTTGGCACACATGTATATCGGGGTCCGAGTATGATCCTAAGTAAAAATGGGGGACATCCGCCCACTGCCACGCCCACAAATGAATTTATTGTGTTTTCAATAAAATGCTTGTAACTTGCGAACCACTCAACACATTCCATTGATATTTGGTGTACTGGTAAACTACGAAAAGGGAAATATCGTGGAAAAAAATGGAGGCCGCCCTCCTCGAGCCACGCCCACAAATAAGCCCAAAAATAAGGGCTTATCGTAACTTGTGAAGTAAAAGGCGTAAAAGCTTCAAATTCGCAGCATAGGTTGACCAAGGCAAATGAAAGGTGTAGGAACAAAAATTTGTATAGCCCGCCCACTGCCACGCCCACAAATAGAGAATTTTCATAACTTCCGAAGTAAAAGGCGTAGAAGCTTCAAATTCGCAACATAGGTTCACCAAGGCGAATGAAAGGTGTAGGGAAATAATTTATGTTGCCCTCCCACTGCCACGCCCACAAATAAAGATTTTTCGTAACTTCCGAAGTAAAAGGCGTAGAAGCTTCAAATTCGCAACATAGGTTCACCAAGGCGAATGAAATGTGTAGGAAAAAATTTTATGCGGCCCGTCCACTGCCACGCCCACAAATGAAGATTTTTCGTAACTTCCGAAGTAAAAGGCGTAGAAGCTTCAAATTCGCAACATAGGTTGACCAAGGCAAATGAAAGTTGTAGGGAAATAATTTATGTTTCCCACCCACTGCCACGCCCGCAAATAGAGAAGAAAAACATAGTGCGCTCATAATGTCGGGACGCTGGGTATTTTAAAGTCGGGCTTGACCGACTTTAGCTTTCTTACTTGTTTGTAAATGGCACAGAGCAACAGGGAAACTTGAGTACCCCCGATACCGAACAGGTAGCAGATTAGGTCACTCGGGGAATTATATGAAAATTTTTCATTTCACTGTAAATTTTGATCACAGTAATTATGCTTATATTAAATGTAATAATAACATTCTTTCATTTTTAATAGATACAGGGGCAGATATATCATTAATTAAATATCAACATTTGTGTAATATATGAATTGACAGTAGCGACTCATGTGCAATTTCAGGAATCTCAAAGAAAGACATTGTGACTTTAGGGACATGTATTTTGCCTATAAATATAGAGGATAGTGTTTTAAGACACAAATTCAGTGTTGTAGATGATTCATTTCCTATAAGGTCAAGTGGAATTTTAGGAAGAGATTTTTTTGCAAAGTTCAGAGCAAAGATTAACTATGAAAATTTTACCTTTTCTCTTACACATAGAGGCATCGACCACATTTTTGATTTAATTCCCAAAGAAGTTCTTCTCACTAATATAAGGAAACAAAAATATTTGTCCACCAACGATTTAAACTCGCGATGGTTAAAGTTGAAAACGCTTTTGAATTTACAAAATTTAGACTATTCCACTAGCAAATCAATAACGGCTCTTTGCAATAAATTTCAAAATCTATTTTATTTAAACAATGAAGAATTATCAGTTAATAACTTTTATGAACAAAAGCTAGTACTAACAGACTACAGTCCTATTTATATTAAAAATTATCGCCTTCCCCATAGCCAACTAAATGAAATCAATAAACAGGTTCAAGAACTGCTAAACAAAGGCATTATTGAACATTCTACTTGCCCCTACAATTCACCTTTACTAATAATACCAAAAAAAGACTCAGGACAAGAAAAAAAATGGCGATTAGTAGTTGATTTTCGCCAGCTAAATAAAAAAACTAGTCGATGACAAATTTCCCATTTCAAGATTGGAGGATGTACTCGATAAATAAGAAGGTGCTAAATATTTCTCCACATTAGACATGACAAATTCATTTCATCAAATTCCGCTCAGTAAACAATCAAGACCTTTAACAGCTTTTTCAACAAACAACGGACATTATCATTTTAAAACCGTTCCATTTGGATTAAAATTAGCTTCAAACAGTTTTCAAAGAATGTTGACAATAGCACTCTCAGGCTTAGAAAATATTTACTTTATATATAAAGACGACATTATAGTTTTTGGCAAAACAATATCAGAGCATAATTCAAATCTTCAACAAATATTCCAAAGATTACAAAAATACAATTTACAGTTAAATGCATCAAAATGTAACTTTTTTAAAAACGAAGTAATATTTTTAGGTCATAAAATAACAGACCTTGGCGTAACAACTGACCCAGAAAAATGCAAGGTAGTGAAAGACTTTCCAAGACCTACAAATTCAAATGAAGTAAGAAGATTCGTTGCATTTTGCAATTATTATAGAAAATTCGTAAAAAACTTTGCAGAAATGGCAAACCCCCTGAATAATTTACTCAAAAAGAACGTAGTTTTTAATTGGAGCCCTGAATGCGAAAAATCATTTCAAATATTAAAAACCTCACTAATTAATCCACCTATCTTACAATATCCAAATATCCAAAAAGAATTCATTTTAACAACAGACGCCTCAAATTATGCACTTGGTGCAGTACTTTCTCAAGGTACAATAGGATCTGATCTTCCAATTGCATATGCAAGTAGATCTTTAAATACACACGAACTAAATAAACCAATAATAGAAAAAGAACTTTTAGCTTTTCATTGGGCGATAAATCATTTCAGACCTTACCTCTATGGAAAAACTTTCAAAATAGTAACAGATCATAGACCATTAGTTTCATTGTTTAAACACAAAAACCCCTCTTCAAAACTCACCAAACTTCGAATGGATCTCATGGAATATGATTTTGAGATTATTTATAAACAAGGAAAATTAAACACTAATGCTGATGCACTTTCTAGAATTCCAGTAAATTCTAATGAATTAAAAACTTTGATACCATGCATTGCAGCAATAACTAGAAGTACAACTAAAAATGTGACCCGTCCAAATAGAACACCTACCCCCACAAAGAGGATTAGCTATCCGCACATGTGGGAATGCATATCTATTTCGGATGTACGAAATTTGCCAATTCTTAAATTTGTGCAAACACAAGGGGAGAATAAATGTACAAAGCGTAAAAATCTGCAGACTTTTGCCATCATTAACAACGATGTTCTTATTGAATCAAGCGACAAAGCATACTGCACAAAACCAGTTTTGGAGAAGCTGATTTCAATATTACACTGCAATGGCATAAGTAAGCTAGCTCTTTCTAAGAAAGACCTAGTATTTGAAACTATAAGTCAACAAGAATTAAAATCATTATATGAAGAAACACTGCAGAAACAAATAAATAAGGGATTGTGTACTCCAATAAATATTATTGTGTTCGAACCCCCCGAACCAATTAAATACGAACCTGATCAGTTACGTCTCATTAAAGAAAATCACTTGTCTTTACTCGGAGGTCACACCGGTGTAAACAGGACAATAGCTAAGTTGAAACAACGCTATGTCTGGAAAGGTATGAATAAAATGGTAAAGAAATTCATACAAAATTGCGAAATTTGCAAGAAAAATAAAATTACCGTACATACTAAAGAGAAGATGATAATCACTGAAACCCCTTCTAGTCCTTTTGAAGTAGTATCAATTGACACAATAGGACCCTTACGCCCATCAAATAATTTCAGATATATTTTAACTCTACAATGCGACTTAACCAAATACGTCGAAGCTTTCCCTATGACATCTAAAGAATCATTAGAAGTAGCAAAAACGATAGTAGAAAAATTCATTTTAAAATATGGTCATTTAAAAACAATGAAAACAGATATGGGAAAAGAATTTGTAAATCAAACTATTTCAGAAATTTGTAGTTTATTAAACATTGAACAAAAAACCTCAACACCCTATCACCACAAATCTTTAGGTGGAATAGAAAGAAATCATAGAGTTTTCAACGAATATCTTTTATGTTGCACTGAAGACGCAGAATGGGATAAGAATATACCTTACTATACGTTCTCTTATAATACCACTCCACATACAAGCACAAAATACACCCCCTTTGAATTAATATTTGGAAGATTACCAAGCTTGCCAACAAAAATTTACAGTAACGAACCTATTTACAATTTTGATCGTTTTCAAAATGAGCTCAAAGTGAGATTACAAAACGCACATGAGAATGCAAAAAAAGTATTTGATTAACTCAAAAATTAAAAATAAAGAATGTTATGACAAGATTTCAAATCCTATTGAATTTAAGATAGGTAGCCTAGTTTTCTTAAGAAATTATGCAGGTAAGAAATTAGACAGTCCTTATGAAGGTCCTTTTAAGATATTAGAACGACAAGGTGTTAATTCAGTAATATTGTATAGGAATAAAAGAAAACTCCCAGCAAACATTTAGCCTATGCTTTAGCGAACGTTCGCCAAGAATATGTTTACGCGACCTTTTCTAGAAGAACAAAAGGCGATGTTTTCTCAACTCTACCAACAAAGAATATGTAAAAAAAAATATATTGCTTTGACGAACGTTACGCGAGCAATCCGCAATACATTGCGTATTCATCTTCCAGACGAGCATTGCCCAAGTCACTTTTGGAACAGGTTTATACAATGTTTTTCTAATATATACCTTGTGTTATTGTAGCTTTTGCTTTATTCAATCAAGTAGTCCTTGATTTTGTTATTAGTTCAAAAATAAATTTTGATAGTGAGTTCTGTATGGATTTGGATCGACGAGTGTATACATACATTCTAAAGGATACAAAGGATAAAGGTGTAAGGATTTCTGGCAGGATTGGAATTTGGCGCTTGCAGGATTTTGAATAGCGCGTGGCTTGTTCATCTGAAGGGTAAATGAGAAATGCAATTATTAGACTTAGCGTAAAAAAACAAACATATGTAAGTGTTGTGGAATCGATTGAATTTAAACCATTTCCTTAATATATCCGAATATAAGCAATTGGTTTTTGACTTGAGATCAATATCTGCGCCAATAGCGAACAAGAGCAATGTTGAAGTCAGCAGAGTGCTTAAGGAAAAGAAGTAAACGTGAAGCCTCAAAATTGCTTTCTTCGATTTTTGGAGTCGAAACAAAAAAGAAAATAATTAAAGAAAATGTTGGAAATTGCGAAAAAAATATTGAAAATTATCAAGAAGGCACGGGGCACGGTGAGCATGAACAAGAATAAGACCACAGTAACGGAATGGATTATTTAATGGACGACAGCATTAAAAGCGATTCTGACTATGATGAAAGGTTAGCAAAATCAAAAACATTAAGGGAACAAATAACCAAATGGGCAGTAAGCCACTCGATAACGAATACCGCTTTAAATGAGCTATTGTGTATTTTAAAATGTAACGAAATCGACGTTCCTAAGGATTCTCGAACTCTAAAAAAAACGCCCAAAGAAATAATAACAAGAGAAATGGGTGCTGGAATATACCTTCATTATGGAATAAAAGATGCACTGACGGATTTTTTGTTACAAAAAAAATTAGAGACAGAAAGCATTGAGCTGGATTTCAATATTGATGGCTTACCATTGAGTAAAAGTTCGAATAAGCAAGTATGGCCCATTCTAGGTAGTGTTGCGAACACATCATATGTTTTCTTCATAGGAGCTTATGAAGGCGACTCAAAGCCAAAAAGCGCCACCGAATTTATCGAAGAATTCGTTATAGAGCTAAATGAACTCGTAAGAGAAGGACTTCATTTCGCGGAACACTTCTATAATATTAAAGCAAGAGCTTTTATAATGGACGCACCAGCTAGATCTTTTGTTTTAGGGATAAAAGGCCACACTGGATACTATTCCTGTACACGCTGCAGAATAAAAGGGCAACTGATAAAAAATCGTATGACTTTCCCCTTTACTGAAGATCGGCTCCTAAGATCTGATTACACCTTTAGAAATCGGCTTCACCCAGAACATCACAATATCCAGACTCCCACAGTGATGGAAACCATCGAAATGAATATTGTTAAACAGGTTGCATTAGACTATATGCACATAGTTTGTTTGGGAGTTACGAAAACGTTAATTAAGGCGTGGATAAAAGAAAAAGGAGAGATCTACTCTTTGCCTTCTTGGAAAATAAAAGAACTAAATCTTAAACTAATTGAACTAAGGACTAGTATACCACGGGACTTTGTGAGAAAACCGCGCTCGTTGAATGATGTTGACAGGTGGAAAGCAACCGAACTCAGACAATTTCTCTTATATACAGGACCGATTATTTTAAAATCTATATTATCCACTGAACGATATGAGCACTTTCTTAAATTATCACTCGCGATAAGATTATTATTGCAACAAAATGACGGTGAGTCAAAATGGACTTCCGCACAAAGCCTTTTGACGAGCTTCGTGAAAGATGTGCCAAAACTTTATGATCCGAAATATTTGACATGCAATTTCCACTATTTGCTTCACCTTCATGAAGATGCTATACAATACGGCTCATTAGAAAGAATAAATGCGTTTAAGTTCGAAAACCATCTTCAAAAAATAAAAAAATCAATCAAAAAGTGTAACAATGTAGCTGCTCAAATTTATAATAGACAAGTTGAAAAAAGCTACATAGATTTTTATGAACCATCTTCTAATCAATTTAAATATAAATTTGAAAGGAGTTCCAAAATCGTTTTTGCAGTTGAAGGCCTCAACTTTTACTATTCTAAATTGCCACCAGATAACTATTGTTCGATCAATAATGATGTTGTCCGCATAGTAAAAATTGAAATGGGTTATGAAGGCCCCACGATTTTTGGAGAAGTAGTAGAGGGCCTGCAATCATTCTTCGATATTACACTGTCATCGAAAAGCGCAAACATATACTGGACAAATGAAATTAAATCAACTGAAATAATTTCATTTACTTATAATAATATTCAAAATAAATTGATGTGTTTGCAGGACAAAATTCATATTGCATCATTTTTCTTCATACCTTTAATCCATCGCTGTACATAAAATGGACGACAGCTTTACAAGTTCAGGTAAATTGTCTCATTCATTATGATAACGAAAATTTGTTATATCTTACTTTTGCCTATTATAGTATCCTTATTTGAAGACTTAGAGCCGGTATATACTGAGTTAACGACTGTTTCCAGTGGTAAGTATTATTTGCATCTCAAATTTCTTATCTTTTACTTTTGATCTTTAACAGATTCACTTCCAACTGTTTCACGATTGCTACAAGAAAATAAGGAAATGTATGAGCAACAAAAAAAGAGGGATGAAAATTTTTCAAAGCTCATTACCAGATTAACTGAAGAAGTATTTTCCCTCCGCGGAGAAGTTCGACAACTCAGGGCCAACATTAATAGTAATAGTGTTCATCACATTGACTATGGTATACTTCCTTCACTTCCGTTAAGCACAATAAAACAACTGGAAGATTTTGATGAAGAATTACATACAAAAGAGAATTTGAAGACAGCATTTGTAAGACAATTAAAAATATCGAGATTGTATAAAATAGGTCACTGTTCTCTAATTGTTTGAAGTTCTTTTTCTTTTCACAGAAACAAGCAGTGCTTTATGTTGGCGGTGATGAATTGCCAAGTTTTTTAAGAGCTGCCTTAAAGAAGGTTTTAACGGATGAACTGGCCACAAAGTTTTCTTGGAGGGGAACGAATGATAAAATTTCAATCCAAAAGTATTTTTTCCTCCAAATAATTAAAGGTAAAATTTTTGTTAACCTTTTTAAATATAAATTGAAGTTAATATAATTTTTAAAAATACAGGTGCCTGCTTCCAAAAATTTTCCTCTTCGGATGAAAAAAAATTTTCTTCAGTTCTGCAGCAACATTTGATACATGCCAAGGGCCGCATTAAAAAGCGAAATCTTAAATCAAAAACAATATAATAAGTTTTTCATTATTAATTACTCTAATTTCTTATCGAATCCGTAAAATTATAATAAAATTTTAATAACAAAAAAAAAATATATATAATTGGAATAGAAGATGTTTCAGCAATATATAAGGAACACATTTGCTGAAACATCGTCTATGGGACTATTCCGCGATGTTTTTAATGTATCGCCTATTGCTCTTCCAAAACAGTGTCGGGCGACCGGACAACTGCCTAACAAGCTTCTCTATTCCGCGATAAGAAAGCAACGGTTGCGTGCGAGCTAAACATCGCCGTGGCGAGTCGCGGAACACTGTTCCGCGATAGAAAATGTTTGCTGGGGAAGATGTTTGAGCAATGTATAAAGAACACATTGCTTAAACATCTTCCAAGCAAAGGTTGCGCTATATTATTCTTTGCTGAAACATCGTCTATGGGACTATTCCGCGATGTTTTTAATATATCGCCAATTGCTCTTCCAAAACAGTGTCGGGCGACCGGACAACTGCCTAACAAGCTTCTCTATTCCGCGATAACAAAGCAACGGTTGCGTGCGAGCTAAACATCGCCGTGGCGAGTCGCGGAACACTGTTCTGCGATAGAAAATGTTTGCTGGGCTAGTGCATAACAACAATTTAAAACTATGTGAGTAAGAAAATACACAAAATATAGATACTATATTTTAAGCATTAGTTAGAAGCATGCGATAAGTAAATTTTTACCCGATAACACAAGTTTACAGCCATTTTGTACAGGAAACACCACTCTACTTTTCTTATAGATTTTGGGTCCCTGAATCCGAAAACCCCATCGAAAATTTTTTGAATGGTTTGGTTTTTGAGATATGACCATTTGAAATTTTGGCTCTTTTTTTCAAAAGTACTTTCATTTGATGGATCATATCTCGAGATAGAAACAAACTACCTAGTTAAATGATGTACTAACTTAAAGAATATAAAATTTTAAATCAAAATATGTCCCTTTTTTATGATATTATGGTACAGTGTCAATGTAACATAAGCCAAAAGTTCAAAAAAATATTTTTTTCTATTCAAAATTAAGAAAAAAATATCATGTTTAAATTAAAAAAAAATACAAATCCTAAGACTGTAGTTTTTTTGAAAAACCACACGTATAAAATGAACCCTTGTGAAGAAAACGTGATACCAGCGAATAAAATCTATGGGTTAATATTGAAGTTATGACCATTTATGTGCAACTTTCAAAGTGCTTCTTTCGTTTACACCAACGAGTATGCTTTAACATTTTTAAAATTATGAAAGTCTCTTTATTTATTTTACTCAATAAAGTATGCTTTACATTTTTTAAGCTATCAAAATCAATGAAGCAAACGAAAATTTGAAATAGTTTGATGTTTTCTTTTGTCTTTTGTTCTCTTTGCTATTTGATTCGCGTATAAGAAACCAAATATAATATAAGCGCCAAATCTAATGGAAAAACAAAATACAAAATTCTCACCAGTTGCACCAGTAGCAGCTGCCACGGAATTCCATGCTGTTTCTTTATATAATTTATTTTTGTACTCCTGCTTCGACTTATCGTACAGATAAGGATACATTTGCACCGCTTCAATCAGTTTATGTTCCATTTTCGGTTAGGTTATTTCCGTTCGTTGCGACAGATCAAAATTTATTTTAAATTAACTGCAATACAATCAGGTAGCTGTCAAATTTCACGACGTACGTCGAAAGTTGGGAGTTGCCCAACTTTTGTACGCCGCATTGACGCACACGTACTGATTGGGCAGCATATAATACAAACGCATGTATTTCAACTTACCTGTCAGTCAAATGACGTGACGTATGACTGAAGACGGAGTCTATGTAACAAGGCCTTTAGTGTCAGTGATGTATGTTTCCTTTTTTTTTAAAACAGCTGTTATTGTCAAAATAAAGCACATATTTTCAAACGAGGTGTCAGTTGAATTTCAAAAATAAAAAATAAAATCCAAATGTTTACCTCAACATCGATTGCCTTTTTTATAACTCCAAATGAAAATGAGACCCGCATTGAGGCAGTCGCAAGAAGGCAATTAAGGGATGCTTCAAATCCTTTGGAAATGAACTCCACGATGTAAGTAGATATTATAAGATTTGCATACTTATTAAGTAAAGCATATTTTGTGTAGGTTTCAGACAAATTTCCGACTTTCGAAGGAATCGTTTTTGTATGTTTTAAACGAGATAGAGAGCAAATTGCGAGGACGAAAAAACAAGTCATCCATACCGAACATATTGAAGCTGTGCACAACTTTAAGATTTCTTGCGCAGGGCTCATACCAACAAAGTGTGGGCAATGAGGCGTTGGTAGGCTTAGCGCAGCCCACAGTCTCTATTGTTTTGACTGAATCCTTGAGTGCTTTACAAGGCTCGCTCTGCAGCAAGTGGATGTGCTCTAAGTATACAGCAGAAGAAAAAAGAAAAGCCAAGTCAAACTTTTTTCAGGCATGTGGTATCCCTGGAGTAATCGGATGCATCGACGGGACACACATTAAAATCGTGGCACCAGAGAAAAGTTTGCAACATCTGTATTACTGCCGTAAGGGATATTTCAGTATAAACGCAATGATAGTAAGTATAACTATTTGTGTGTTCGCAACGCTAAAATACCAATTGTTTATATTTTCAGATGTGCGATGATTTGATGAACATCAAATATATCAATGCCAAGCATCCTGGAGCTACTCATGACTCCATGGTTTTTCAAATGTCTGGCTTAAAACCGCAATTGGAGTCAATGTACAGCCGTGGTGAAAAGAACACTTGGTTATTAGGTATTCAGATAACTGAGTCATATTGAAGCCGGCTTTTGTCTTAAATTAAAAATTTTTTTAGGTGATGCTGGCTATGCCTTAGCTCCTTACTTGCTGACACCTTTCAGAAGTCCTGAAGGAGGTTCCTTGGAAGGACTGTATAATTCGCGGCATTCCAAAGCACGAAATATTATTGAAAGGACGATTGGGGTTTTAAAGAGCCGCTTCCGATGCTTGCTAAGTGCTCGAGCGCTTCACTACATTCCCTCAAAAGCCACTTTAATTATAAATGTTTGTTCGGCTCTACGTAATATTTGCAACCAATATAATGTACCTTATGACGAATTGGACGTTGCAGATGAGCAAGGTGGAAGTCTGGAAGATGCTGAAGAAGCAAGTACAAATGATGGAGCTTCCATACGACAAGCAGCCGAAGAAATAAGAAGGAATGTGCTGTCGTGCTTACATTAGTACTTGTTTTCATTTTTATTTCGGAAAAAAACAAAATAAAGCATCAAGTACAACTCCATTTTTATTGTGGCAAAAAATTAAAAATATTAAAAAGGGACATTTTGAATGCATTATAGTGGATTATATGCTAGTTCAGTTCTTTCTATTTCAGTTCATTTATAACAATTTTTGATATACCACAGCGGTATTCACATGATATGCATGTTTTGTTTAAGCTCAAGAATTTTTTTTTTTTCGAGCTCAGCTAGTCGAACTTTACTTTTGTTCTCCACATCTTTCTTATAAATAGCAAGTTTTTCCTTTTTTAAATCATAAATGTTTTTGTTGTAGTTCTCAATTTTTTAAAGATTGCGTATGATTCCCTTGAGAGTATTCAATGATTCTGCTTGAAAGTTTTCTTGATTTTTTGTTTGCTGCTCTAACAGCTCAATTTGGCGATCTTCTTTTCGTTTCATTTTTCGCTTCGGTGTTTTATCCACATTCTCCTTCTGAACTTCTTCATCGGACAAGACTTCAATGTTCATAAAGACATCGCTTTCGTTCTCATTCTCATTTTCGATTTGATTTACATTTTCGATGCCAAACTCCTCTCCTGGCGGGTTATTAAAAGCTGTGTAGCTCATCAGCCTGCTTACCGTCTCCTCTAAGTCGGAAAAAGGAATTGTGTTATTTGGCCCACCTCCAGTCGCCAAGGTTTCTGCACGGTTGTGTGAACTCTTTTTTTCGTTTTGTATTTTAAATCATTCCAAACCTACAATATTCTTGTTTTGTTAACTCTGTGCCGGTATTATGCGTTTCAAAACTGCTTACCCGTTGCCATGCGTCTGCTGGACGTACTGGTGGGCCCAATGAGTTGAACTCCTTGGTTATTTGTTCCCACCGTGGTTTTGCAAGGTTCTTGGGACATAATCCTCTTGCAATATCCGTATTTTCCTCCATCAATGACGCAAGACGCTCTAACTGCGTTTTGGAACTCACAACTCTTGGCCTAAAAAATTTGCACTATTTCGATTCCATTTCATTCAGAAATTCTATTTACTCCCTTTAGCACTTACATTTTTTGTAAAGAGTAAAAAATTTTACAATTTATTTATTTATTTAATTTAATTTATTGATTATTCGATCGAATGTCACAAGAACTTAGATCTTATGTTTCAGACATCCGTCATTAATAAGGAAGACGCGGACTGAATACAAGAAACAAAATAAAATAAAAATACAAGAAAAAAACAAGTAAGAAAGCTAAAGTCGGTCAAGCCCGACTTTGAAATACCCAGCGTCCCGAAATTATGAGCGCACTATGTTTTGCTTCTATATTTGTGGGCGTGGCAGTGGGAGGGCAACATAAATTATTTCCCTACACTTTTCATTCGCCTTGGTGAACCCATGTTGCGAATTTGAAGCTTCTACGCCTTTTACTTCGGAAGTTACGAAAAATCTTCATTTGTAGGCGTGGCAGTGGGCGCGCCACATAAAATTTTTTCCTACACCTTTCATTCGCCTTGGTCAACCTATGTTGCGAATTTGAAGCTTCTACGCCTTTTACTTCACAAGTTACGATAAGCCCTTATTTGTGGGCGTGGCTCACGGAGGGTGGCGTCCATTTTTTCCCGGATATGTCCCTTTTCGTAGTTTAACAGTACACTAAATATCAATGGAATGTGTTGAGTGGTTCGCAAGTTACAAGCATTTTACTGAAAACACATTATATTCATTTGTGGGCGTGGCAGTGGGCGGATGTCTCCCATTTTTACTTAGGATCATACTCGGATCCCGATATACGTGTGTGCCAAATTTCGACTTGATTAGTCCAGCCGTTTCGGAGGAGATCCGACCACGGACGGACGGACAGATGGACGGACGGACGGACGGACAGACGGACAGACGGACGGACGGACAGACGGACATGTCTAAATTGATTCAGTTTTTGATCCTGATCATTTCTATATATATATGTCTATATCTCCGGAGCTTAGTTCTCCCTGTTACAAGATTCGCACAAAACTAATATACCCCGCTTACGCTGGGTATAATAAAAATAAAATTTCCTAAAGATAACATAGTAAACAATATTTATTCTTATAGCTAAACACCTATTGCAAGTATAACACCATACAATCACTTAAAAAAATAAATAAATAAATAAGCACATCAATAAATAAATAAATAAATAAATTTGACTTAATAATAGGTACAAAAAACCATCTTGCACTTGAGAAAAAATTAAAAATTAATAAAAATTATTTACTCTTGAAATATTCTAGGAGCTCCTTTTTAAAGGTAATCGAGTTGCCTATGCGTTGCAAATTAATAGGTAACGAGTTCCAACGACGCGTTCTACAGACGAAAAATTGACGGTCAGATATGATCGAGCGCGATGCAAATGTTATTAGTGAATTATTTCGCTTAGATTTTGTAAATTTCAGTTTATTGAAAAGCTGCTTGGGTTCTCTTGTGAAAATTATTTTGTGTAAAAGTAGCAGACATTTAAAGTTGAGAAAATCGTCGAATGGGATTCCATATATTTTCACTGAGTGTGCACTGATGCGATCGTAACGCTTGAGGTCAAATATATGGGCCAAAATTCTTTTTAATGCCTTCACTTCTGTCCCTGTCAATGAAAATCAGTTTTTCTGAAGGAGCAAACCATATTAATAAAAAATTAATTTTAACAAAAAATTTATGAATAACGAAATAAAATACTCTAGTCGAATTGAAAAAAATCAATGATTAACAAAACTTAATTTTTTTCCTTCGCAAATTACGGTAACATTGTTGTCTTATCTTGTCTTGTCTTGCCAAACAAGACAACAATGTTACTGTAATTTGCGAGTAAACAAGATGGAAGTTTGGTAATATTAGATTTTTTCCAATTGGAATAGAGTATTTTATTTCGTTATTCATAAATTTTTAGGTAAAATTTATTTGTTATTTATTTGATTTGCTCTTTTACGAACACTGATTTTCGTTGACAGAGACAGAAATTTAGGCATTAAAAAGAATTTTGGCCCATATATCTTGCGATATTGTTAAAGATGACATTCAGTTTTTGTCGGTGGTTAGAACATTGCATAAATTTCACATCCGTATGTGACAGTTGGCAGGAGGTAAGTCTTGGCGAGCAACATTCTTATGTGTGTAGGTACATAGGTTTGTGTTGCCCATAGATTGCGCAGCATTCCATACACCTTTTCAGTCGCATTACAGATGTGATTGTTCCACGAAAGCGTGCAATCGAAAGTAACACCCAGATTTTTTACTTTGGAGACATAGCCCAGTGCCTCATTTGCTATTTTAATCTTTGGTAGGCCTGAGTAATCGATTGTTTTCTTACTTATCACAATGCATTTCGATTTTTTGGGGTTTAAGCTCAGATTATTTCTACCGGCCCACTGCGCAATACAGCTCAATGCATGGTTGAGAGACGAAATACAGCTTTCAATTTTATCTATTTGACATGCTGTATATATTTGCACATCGTCGGCGTAGGGGAGAAGTGGCATGAAAGAGCCAGGTTTTGAAAGAGCCACTTGCATTATTTCGGTAGATTACCAACGGATTTGGTCGGTAATTAATTTTTCAAGTGGCAGCACGGATATCCCGTTACCCATAAAAGTTTGACAGTTCGTCGAAATCAACAAGCGCAAGTGCAGCGACTCAAAGTTTTTGGCATTGAAAAGTAAATATTTTGATTCATTTATTTTCTTTTTTGGTATTTTATTGTGAATTTATATAGTTACATTGATTGCAGATCAAGTTTGTGCATATATTTGGTGTTGCAACTCCGTAAAAACAGAGCCGCAAAACTTTTGATATTGTTGTTATTTTGTAGGTTATCTGATTTTCAAGAATAAGTTATGAAAGAGCCGAGTGAAAAGGCGTTGAAAGAGCCGGCTCTTTCATAGCCGGCTCTTTCATTACCCTGCACGGTGGATTCGTTTTTTTGCTTAATTATGTGACTTGGTCTGTTGAAAAATTAAAAATTACCAAAAATAATTCCATCACGTCAGAATTTTATTGTTGGGAAAAATTTAATTGTTATCTACTTTACATAAACATAGCTCAGTCATTAGCAGGCTCGTGTTTAGGGATGCGACTTTGAAATCTTGGATTGGGGGAAAGCGTGTCGGAAATTGAAGAAAAATTTAGTAAAATTTATTAAAAATGCATGTCACGGGGTGATGGAATTTTTTAGATATTTTAGAATTTTTTAAAACGTGGAAATCTTTACAAAAATTTATAAAAAATGCTATGCAGTTTTTAATTTGCAAACCTGTGTAGGTAATCGATATGCACTTTTTTATATATTATATTAAAATTTTGCTTCAGATATCAAATTATGGAGAATCTTGGTCCTCAAAAACGGAAAAGACCCGAAAAGTTGACGATTGAAGAAGCAATCAGTGAAATTTTGGAGAAAGGTCAGTCCATAAACAAAACTGCACTTGCGTTCAATATATCGCGGGCTTACTTAGCTAAAATAGTTAAAAAAGTTAAAGCTTCTGGCGAATCATCGTATAAACACTGTCCTCATATAGGAAATAAGCGTATTTTCACAATAGACCAGGAGAATATGCTTGGGGATTATTTAAAGACTGCTTCTAAAATGTGCTATGGTCTAACAAGACTCCAAGCCAAGAAGCTGGCATTTGATTACGCCAAGGCCAATGATAACTGCCCAGAAAAATGGAAGGAAATGGAAACCGCAAGTGATGATTGGCTAAAAGGGTTCATGAGCAGACACAAAGATCTAACTGTCAGAAAACCGGAAAGCACTTCTCTATCCCGTGCAACAAGTTTTAATAAAACTAATGTTAGCATTTTTTTCGAGAAACTGAGCACTGTTTTGCAAAAATACAGTTTTCCTCAGCACATGATTTTTAACGCCGACGAAACAGGATGCAGCACCGTCACCAATCCTCCTAAGGTCATCGCTGAAAGAGGTTCGAAGCAAATTGGGCAAGTTAGCTCAGCCGAACGAGGAACATTGGTGACGACTCTGTTCTTTATTAATGCTGTTGGCGGGGTTTTACCGCCAGTTTTTGTGTTTCCTAGAGTAAACTACAAAGAGGTTATGTTAACGAATGGTCCACCTGGAGCTTTAGGGTTGGCTCAAGCCTCTGGATGGATGACTGAGGAATGTTTTGTTAATGCGCTTCAACACTTTGTGAAACATGTTCAGCCATCAGTGGAGAATCCAGCATTGATATTGATGGATAATCACAGCTCACATGTGAATCTCAGAGTGGTTGAATTTTGCAGACAAAACTTCGTTATTATACTAACATTCCCACCACACTGCAGTCATAAGCTGCAACCACTTGATGTCACCGTATATGGGCCTTTCAAAACTAGATATCGCATTGTCATGAATGAATGGATGTTGTCAAACCCTGGTAAAACAGTCACTATTTATCAAGTTGGACAGTTTGTAAAAGAAGCATATATGTCAGCTTTTAGTCCCCATAACATAACACAAGGATTTTTAAAAACAGGAATTTACCCCTTAAACTCGAACATTTTCAATGAGGACGAATTTTTATCTTCCTATATGACCGATAGACCTCATCCCCACTCAAACAATTGTAATGAGGTAAACTTGCACTCGGAAAATATTGAAACCTATTCAAGATCAACACCTGCGCCTTCTACAAAATCACTTGAATCTTACGAAGAAACTGAGGTTGTAACAGAACAGACTATCGGACCAGCTCCCCGTTCAATCTCCACTTCTAGAGTTGCAACTCCGACACAACAAATTATTTCACCGGAAATGGTCAGACCATTTGCTAAAGCAGGACCAAGGCAAAAGTCGACACGAAAAAATAAAAAAATGTCGTCTGCCATCATAACTGACTCTCCCGAAAAGAAAAAATTAGAAGGGAAAGAGGGTAATGCAAAGAAATCAAAAATTGTTAATAAGAAACTGGCTACCAAACAGTCCAAAAAAACCGTTAATAGAAAATCAAAAATAAATCAAGTAAATTCTGTACCGGACCATGACTCTGATTCTTCCGACTCTATCGTATTGGCTGAACTAAAAAAATCGGTTGTTCGAAATAAAACAAACTCCAAACCAAATAAAAATGGTGATGATTGCGCAGTTTGCAGCAAAACATATGAAAGCAGTGATCAACATTGGTTTCAATGCAAAATTTGCTCTGCGTGGGCTCATGAATTCTGCGGCATTAAAGGAAAATTAATTTTTTTTTGCAAGACATGTTTCTAATTTTAAGAAAACGACATAGTGAACGTTGACAGAATTGTCTTTTTTTTTTAAAACAGTGCACATTTATTTTTTACATACTGGCTCTTTCATAACTTTCAGTGGCTCTTTCAATACCGACCAGTTATGAAAGAGCCGAATGTTACCTTTTTTTAAAATGAATATTTTTTTAAGTTTTATATAGTTTTTAAGTTTTTTTGGTATGCAATTACCTGCTTTATTAAATAAATAATAATACGAAAACGAAAAATGATCATATTTTTCATGAAAAGCATGTTTTTTTGCTCTGTTTAGTAAACTGGCTCTTTCATGCCACTTCTCCCCTACATGTGCATGTCGCAGTCGTACAAATGTAATGGGAGATCATTGATGTAGCAGGAAAACAAGATTGGTCCTAATATGGATCCTTGTGGAACGCCTTTTCTTAAGTCTAGCGGTGATGAAAACTGATTGTCAAAGAATACCGACTGTTGTCTTTCACATAAATATGAATTTAAAAGCTTAGTAGCGGAAGATGCGAAGTGGAATTGGTCTTCAAGTTTTCTTATCAATATCGAATGGTCAACTGAGTCAAAGGCTTTCGAATGATCTAGGAGAGTGAGAAAAGTTATTTTATTGCAGTCAATATTGCGTCGAATGTCTTCGGTTACGTCAAGCAAAGCTGTGATGCAGCTTCTGTGCTTTCGAAAACCTGATTGCTTTTCAGAAAGTAACAAGCATTCTGTGAGATGAGAATTGATTTGTTTGTTGGCTAAAAATTCAAATGCCTTCGATAGAATTGGCAGTATGGCTATGGGTCTAAAATCACCCTCGGATTTCGGAATTGGTATAATTTTAGCATGTTTCCAATTGCGCGGAAATACGGAGGTCATGAAAATAGAATTGAAAACGTACGTCACATACGGCAAAAGATGGGGCAAAAGAATTTTGAGGATCCTGGGACTAACTCTGTCTAGCCCTGTTGCATCAGAATTTATCGACGAAAAACTCTTGTATACTTCTAATTGACTTACACACCTAAAACTAAACGAATTAATTATCACAGCAGGGTTTCTAAAGGAACTATTTGTCACAAAGGAGGTTGGTGCACAGGCTGATGGGTTGCTTATCACATATGTTGTTGAAAACAAATTTACGATTGAGGCCATCGAGATCGACGATCTGCGTTTTTTGAGAATTTTCTTTACCGATCGCAATACTGCGAATAATTTTCCACTTGCTTTTGCTGTCAGCGGCCTCAGAAAATTTTGCACTAAAGTACTTTCTTTTTTCTTCTCTAATTTTTTTTGATGACTTGCGAACGAAGATTTCTGAAGAGATTATAAAAAAGAGGAGTTTTGTATCGCTTCCACTTGTTGTAGGCTAAGTTACGCTGTTGGATGAGATTATTTATTTCCCGATTAAACCAGGGCTTACGTGATTTATTTGGGACTTTCTCTTTTAATGGCACGTGCATGTCATAAAACAAGTTTACGTTATTTTCCAATAACTGAACTTGTTTATCAACAGACGTCATGTAAAAAATTCTGTCCCACCCAAATCCTTCTAAGTACATGTAGAAGGGAAAGGTGGCATAGATTTTTATAATCACGATAAAAGAATAAGTCTGGTGAGTTTTGCGATGTCTGAAATTGGAAGAAAAGGAAGATCAAGTCATGCTTAGAAAATAGAGGGGCAGATATCTGGTCAAAAAGGAGTACTTTAGATTTTTTGTCAACAAAGAAGAGGTCAATAAGTGTTGAGGAGTTTGAGGTGAAATGGGTTGGCTCCATGTTATTAGCCAGTGTTAAGCCTAAACTGTGCATTTGTGTGAGAAGTGAAAATTCCTTAAGTATATTGTTATTGAAATCGCCTGCTAGCACTATATTAGTGTATGTGAGGGCTATTTGGCTCAGTTGAAGTGCTAATGACGAAAGTTCAATATCGTTCTTAGGTCTGTAAACGGTGCCAATTAGGAGCTTTGAATTTTGATTGACTATCTCCACAAATATATATTCAACTTCATCGCTGCTATCACTTTCAGAGACGATTTTATATTTTAGTTTATTTTTATGTAGAGCGCGACTCCGCCACCGCGGGTAGTACGATCGTTTCGTAAGTACCATCTTTGGAACTCTCTATGCTATTTAATAGACGCATTATTAAAAGGCAAATTGAACACGAACGCAACGCAAAAGGGGGGAGGAGCTTTACAAATTCGCAAAAACAAATCAAGAGAGGGCGAAAATGTAGGTCGTGCAAGACTACTAAGAGCCCTAGGGTAAACAATATTAAGTAAAGAGTGATTCATTAGAGAGCAATTAAAAAAAGAGCGATTAAAACAGTAAGCAAAGAAATAAGAGTAAATATAAGAAAAAGAGCAAAAAATACATATAGACGCACATATGTCCGCAGAGCGCTGTTTACATTCTGTGTTCACGAAAAAGCTCATCCAGCATTCCAAGGCTTTTAATTTCGAGTGCATTAGAGCTTTGCGATTGCTTAATGTGCACACGACCACGAAAAGTGTAAGCAGCCCAGATCGTTTTATTGTTCTTGAGACGTATCGCTGAGCGAAGAATTTGTTGTTGTTCCTTGGAAATATAATACTTTCATTGAGGTATATAGGTACGTCCGATTGTATGCCGACGTGCTGAAGTAAGAGAGTCTTCTGATTCTGTTTACGAAAGGTAGTCGCAGGCTCCAATACCATTGCTTTATCCGTGACAGAATTAAGTGTGATGATAACGGGAGCGTGGGTGACAGATTTGTTGTTAGATTTTTGTCGAAAAATTGTTTTGATATCGGGAAGTGGACATTTAATGGTTGTGCAAAGAGTTTTGAAAGTGTTTTGTAGATCTTCATTTTGAGTGAATGGTAATCCGCGCAGTATCAGTTCACAGGCTACAGCATTCTCGTGCACTTTGTGCAGCTTGCTCTCCAGTTCTCTGACTCTGCCAAGCAGCGCGGCCAGGTGATTTTCGTTGGTAGATACCCGGTCACTGACGGACTGTAGCTCTACGGAGATTTGTGAGACTTTCCCTTCAATGTGGTCAAGTCTACCCATGACAGTGTCGAAACGTGAGTTTACCAAAGCCACCAGTTCATCAAAGCGTACATCCAGTGTTCTCAGATTAGACGTAGAAGGAGACAATAGACGACCAGCTGAGCGCAAGTGAGAGCCTATGTTGCTGTTGTTTGAAGCACCTGTCGTTTCACTTTGTTTTTTCCCCATTCTCTTTGATCAGATTCGTTGAGTTTTTTAACAGCTGATACTCAAAAAAAGGCGCGAGATCAAATTGGAGAGATTTGTTGCTATAACAAGGAGAAAACTAGCACGAAATTAGTTTTTTCACTGGATTATAGCAACTTCGGCACTGTTTTCGACAATGTTTAAGTTTTCTTGGTTCAAAATATTATTTTTATGTTAACGTTAACGCAGTTTTTATTTAAAAAAAAAACTTGCAAATTAATTTTTAGTTCGCGAGCACTTAATTTACGTATAGATTGTTTGAGTGTTGCCAACTTTCAATATTTTTCTGCGTATCGTACACAATTTTTCATCCGCTTCGCAATACCATATGTTAACGTTATACGATAAACGCTAACTGTCAGATATAATACGATAAATTTCAATTCGTAATATGGCATAACAGAATGCAAGCGTTTGTCGTGTATCGTATGAATTCATAATAGGGGGGTAAGTTTTTATTCTTTATGAATTAACGGATACTCAGAAGCAAGCAAAAAGTAAAAACTTAAAAATTAATAAAAGTCTCATGCATTCCCTCACGGACCACGCGGAATAGAAGAATCACACCCTTTGAATGCGCAAAAAAATTATAAGTTACCTAAGGGCACCTGCACACGAACGGCGATGAGCGTTGACTAGCGCCAAATTTTCGCCGCACGACCCAGCCAACCATATGGCGAGCGCTCCGAAGAAAGAGTGAAAAAGGACTCCTACCTAGACACTTTCAAGGAGGGTTTGCGCAGCGCTCCGAAGAAAGAGTGTAAAAGGACTCCCAATTAGACACCTTAAAGAAGCGTTTTCGGAGCGCACCGAATCATGAGCGTAAAAGGACTCCTTCCTAGACACCTTCAAAGAGTCTGCGGAGTGCTCCGACAATGGGCTCCTCAAGAGCACCGTCAAGGAGTGTTCAGGGAGTCACGCTTTGAACGTTTATTATCTACCTAGTTCGCGTTGATTTTTTTCGTACTTTATGGTTTCGAGGAAATGCAAAGGCAAAACGAAGTAGTAGCCAGTTTAGAGGAATTGCTCCCGTTGACAGGAGATGTGGGAGAGAAAAGCTGTTTGGGGAATTTTTAACGGCTGAAGTTTTACAATGTCCTAAGTACAACTCAAATAATGTCCAACTATATGAAACTTTTTGGCAGTTCTGGGCCTTTGCAACAACAAATCAGTGCCTTTGTTGTTTTCTTGTTGTGCTTGTTGTTCTTGTTAAACTGAAGACATCTCCTTCATAAATGCGCCTTGAGTGAAACTAGTTGATAAAAATAATAAGAAATATTTTTTTTGAGTTCTTTAGAAATTTTTATAATGCTAGAAACAGAACAAGACGAATAAGCGAATATTCGCTTTACGTCGGTGTTTAAAATTCAGTAAGTTTAACGAATTGGCCACAAGAAATATTTTTACCAATTGTTTTGGGGAAATTTGGCCCAATTTAGTGATTGTCACGGGAGTGTAAAAGAAAAGTAGGCAGCACTGCACGTATTTCTCGTTAGAAATGAACAGTTGCTTATGAATTTCGTTTCCACAATCACGCGTTGGTTTAAAGTGTTTTGGAGTCAGTTAGTAATTAATAATTTGTTAAATAATTAAAGAAATGCCCAGGCGAAAGTATTGCTTAAAAAAGAGATCTGAAAGAATTATAGCTTCGATAACTAAAATGAAAGATTTTAAAGATGAAATAAATAGTGACTTCGATTTGAAGTGCATTGCAGAAGGTCAAGCAGATCATTGCCGAGAAAGCTCAAAAACAGGTTTGGAGTTCTCGTATGAGGAAGTGCAAGATTTCAGGGAAAGATCATCCACCGGGTTTGAATTCTCGTATGAGGAAGCAACATATTTTGAGGCAAACAAATCCTCATCCAATTTAAAAGAAGATTTGGCAGAGTGGGCAGTTGTATTTAATATTTCTGCATCAGCCCTTAATCAGCTTTCGAAAATTCGCCGCCATGGCAGTATTTTGAATGCTGACTCGCGGTCTCTTAAAAAAACTCCAAGGCAAGTACCATGTGTTCCAATGGGTGCAGGGACTTACGTTCATTACGGTGTTGAAGACTGTTCAACAGATTTTTTTGTTAAAAATACATTTACAGAAAATGTAATTAAATTAACCCTAGTCCTTATAACCGGGTACAGGTGTGGCCAGGTGTGGCACTTTGGAGTGATGTACCTCCTAAACCATTTAATGTAATTTTATAAAACTCCGGATTTAGGAAGATTACGGTAATCCGCGACGACTGCCATCTCAACTGATGTGCTGGGTCAAGGCATTGAGGAGCTATGATCCTCCAAAGTCTTTACCCCCATAAACGTATATCCAAGTACAGGTGTGGCCACTATCTTTTTGTGCAATTTTATAAGTTTTCTACATAAATAAAACAATGTTCTTTTGTTATTAGATAATCTAAATGTATGTTTCTATTTATATATATTATTTCTTATAACTTAAGCTATTTATTTTTTTTCTTTATTGTTGCAAATTTCGCATACAAACAAAGTGCTTGAATGCTGCAAACAAATTGGCCGTTTACATGAGTAACGTTTACATGTAAAGAGTGCGTCTTCTGCGCTCATTTTGCTTCTCTCGAAAAGTGGTTTTTATTGCTGTTCTACCCAACGGAACTGGACGAAATTTTACTCACACTTAAGGTGAGATGACACTACGTGTGCAATTCACATATAATTGCTCAAAAAAATGTGTGACACATCTGAAACAAATAAAATTTAAAGCAAATTTATTTGCTTAGGGTATTACACTACGTGTGCAATGCACACATAATTGCTCAAAAAATGTGTGACACATCTGAAAAACAATTGCACACATAACATTTTATTTGTAAAATATTGTAAGAATTATTTTGAGCAAACAAATTATTCATCGATTTCATTACGTGTGCAATTTTTATTACGTCAGTGAACAAATATTCGTGCATTGCACACGTAGTGTCATCTCACCTTCAGTTGAATATATTTCCTTCATGACAGGTAGTTGAAATCCTGAAGAAATAACAACTAAATATGAATAAATTGCAAAACATTCCTACTGGCCACACCTGTACTTGGTTATACGTTCTCGTAGTAAAAGTTGGTTATGAGGACTAGGGTTAAATGTCAATGTGGATGGACTGCCACTGTTTAAAAGTTCCAAGCAACAGGTGTGGCCTATTTTATTAAATATTCATAATACATCCCAGGTGCTCGTTGCTGGAGCTTTCGTGGGTGATAGCAAGCCTCCAAACGTTGATGAATTCGTTTCAGATTTTGTTACAGAAATGAAGCATTTATTAAGGAATGGTTTTAGCTACAAATCTTATTATTTCACAGTGCAAATAAGATCATTTATTTGTGATGCACCAGCGCGTTCATATATGCTTGGAGTAAAAGGCCATTCTGGCTTTTCCAGTTGCGTTAAATGTCACCAGCGGGGTGAAACATATAAAAAAAGAATTATATTCAAGCCTCAAGTGTGGCCCTTACGCACTGACGAACAATTTCGATCGAAGACTGACAAAAACCATCACAACATAACTTGTTCTTTAAAAATTGAAGAGTTGCCAATAAACATAGTTGAAACATTCGCATTGGACTATCTGCATGTTGTTTGCCTTGGAATTGTTAAAACTATGATGGTGGCATGGTTAAGGGAAAAGAGCCTGAAAACGGATAAAATAGTTCTTCTCAATGAAAACCTATTGTCACTAAAAAATTGCATTACAAAAGAGTTTAACAGGCAGCCTAGGAATATTTCAGAACTAGTGCGATGGAAAGCAACTGAATTTCGACAGTTTCTTTTATATACAGGGTCAGTTGTACTTAGAGATGTATTGACAGAAGCAAGATATGAACATTTTATGCAACTAAGCATTAGAATTCGTATACTTGTTGGTCCGGAACTTTGTTTAACGAAAAATAAGTGTGCCCAAGCACTACTTCTAAGTTTTGTGGAATTATTGCCCATTCATTACAGCTCTGTTTTTCTAAAATATAATTTTCATTGCTTGTTGCATCTCTCTGACGATGTTCTTTTATATGGAGATACTTTAGATTTCTTTAGCGCCTTTAAATTTGAGAGCTTTTTATTTAAAGTGAAGAAAATGGTTAAAAATGGAACCAACATAAGTTTTATAATCGGATGGTTGAACTGAGCATTAACTGTCCTAACAGAACACCACCTTTCATTTCTATTTTAAAGAAGGGCTTAACCGGGGATATCATCTCAATTGAAGCGAATGCGTCTTTCTATTCTATTAATTTCCCAAATAATTTCTATATGGTAGGATCACATATTTTTCAAATCAAGTCAATAGAAAAACAAAAACATTCAATTGTAATAGAGTCTAACGAAGTCATGAATCTGGAAGATTTATTTAACGAACCCTTAAAGTCAAGATTGGTGCATATTTCTTGTTCACCATCTCTAACGTTAAGTGATCAAAGCTTTACGCATTGCATTTCCAACATTTCGCGAAAAGTTTTACCACTCCACAACAACAAATTCTTGATCTTTACAACAATTTTTCACAATGAACAAATTCACGGAGATTTTTTCGTATGAAAGTGATACAGAAATTGCGCCTTCAAACTCTTCTCAACACAATGGTAAGAGTATCATTCTCCAAAATTGAGTTATCAATGCATCAACTTTTTTTTTAAGATTACCAAGAAAGTATACCATTAAATATGTCACAACAGGCCCGTAGCCAGAAATTAACTTCGGGGGGTGACAGCGTCGTAGTGAAATATTTACGGTGGTCAGGGTGAGGGGGGGGGGGGTGTGGGGGGTTTCTGGTACGGTGTCTCTTATCCATATATTTATAATTTTTTAAGTACAAATTTTAATAAAAAAAAGTTTATGTTTTTTTAAATATTTTTAATTAACAATGAAGCAGTAACAGTATACATTAGGGTCATTCTTTTACAAACCTTACGGATTTCAGAAGAAAACAAGTAAGAAAGCTAAAGTCGGTCAAGCCCGACTTTGAAATACCCAGCGTCCCGACATTATGAGTGCACTATGTTTTTCATCTCTATTTGTGGGCGTGGCAGTGGGAGGGCCACATAAATTATTTCCCTACGCCCTTCATTCGCCTTGGTGAACCTATGTTGCGAATTTGAAGCTTCTACGCCTTTTACTTCGGAAGTTACGAAAAATCTTCATTTGTGGGCGTGGCAGTGGGTGGGCCACATAAAATTTTAACCTACAACTTTCATTCGCCTTGGTGAACCTATGTTGCGAATTCGAAGCTTCTGCGCCTTTTACTTCGGAAGTTACGAAAAATCTTCATTTGTGGGCGTGGCAGCGCGCGGGCCAGTTAAATTTTTTCCCTTAACCTTTCGTTTGCCTTGGTCAACCTATGTTGCGAATTTGAAGCGTCTACGCCTATTAATTCGGAAGTTACGAAAAATCTCCATTTGTGGGCGTGGAAGTGGGCGGGCCATATAAATTTTTTTCCTATACCTTCTTTCATTCGCTTTGGTCAACCTATGTTGCGAATTTGAACCTTCTACGCCTTTTACTTCACAAGTTACGATAAGCCCTTATTTGTGGGCTTATTTGTGGGCGTGGCTCACGGAGGGCGGCGTCCATTTTTTGCCAGGATATGTCCCTTTTCGTAGTTTACCAGTACACCAAATATCAATGGAATGTGTTGAGTGGTTCGCAAGTTACAAACATTTTACTGAAAACACATTATATTCATTTGTGGGCGTGGCAGTGGGCGGATGTCTCCCATTTTTACTTAGGATCATCCTCGGATCCCGATATACCTGTGTGCCAAATTTCGACTTGATTGGTCCAGCCGTTTCGGAGGAGATCCGACCACGGACGGACGGACAGACGGACAGACGGACGGACGGACGGACGGACAGACGGACATGTCTAAATCGATTCAGTTTTTGATCCTGATCATTTCTATATATATATGTCTATATCACCGGAGCTTAGTTCTCCCTGTTACAAGATTCGCACAAAACTAATATACCCCGCTTACGCTGGGTATAAAAATACTGATATCTCCGAATGCAATGAAAAATGGCATACTTCATGTTTGAACCAATTTAATTCAAATGTACTAGAAGATTTTTATCTAAAAAAAGTTTTTTCCAAATTTTGCACTTTATTACAGTAGCTTTCAAACTATAATTTAAAATAAAATAATTTTGTTTGCTTGTTTACCAATTAGAATTAATAACAATTATATTATTCAAATATTTTATACATGCCTTTCCCCCAAGTAAAATCAATTTCAAAAAATATCATTTTGTTCTCCTTTCTTGTAGCCGAAAAATATAATTTTTCCAGAAATCATTATTTTTGAAAAAAATGTATAAAAATATTACTCCCGTTTTCCAAAAGCTGTCACATTACTTTTCTTGAGCCTTTTTATATCCAGCGTAAGCGGGGTATATTAGTTTTGTGCGAATCTTGTAACAGGGAGAACTAAGCTCCGGAGATATAGACATTAGGGTTTTTCTTTTCCCGCACTTTTTCATTTCCCGGGAATTCGGGAAAAAAAATGCAATTCCGGGAACTCCCGGGAATTACCGAAAATCACTTGTTTTTTAATAATATAAAATTTTTAAGATAAACCAGTTTTTATTTAAACAAAAACAATATTTCGTATTGTAAAATGGAAAAAAATACATAAAGAACACAAAAAAAGAGATCAAAATTCAGTATTTTTTGTACAGCATAAATGAATGTTAAATATAAGAAGAGTTAATTTAAATTTTGAAGAAGATAGGTTTTTAATATTGACAGAGCGTTTATAGACTCGACTGAAAGTCTGTTTCTTTCGTAGACAAGGATCTCTACTCAATCCGTAATACGATTTTTGGCGGCGTTGTCTTGCGTTTGGCAAAAAGTGTATAGGCGGCATTGAGCGGGGAAGTCGCATACAGCGCTTTTGGTGACGAAAAAGAAATTTCATATATTAGCTCCGAAAAAACAGCAAATTTTATTCATCTAGAGTTGTCGACGATTTGTTCAAGTCGTGCACCCATCGTCGAAGACGTTTTTTCGGCGCAAAAAAGTGCATGTCCCGCTCAAAAAGGTGCTTGATTATGATCGATATTCGACTATTATCGATGTTCCACGTTAAAACATCGTTGTTCTGGCACAATTTTTGCAGTTATAAAATTATCGGCGTAAATGAGCAATAGCATACATTTTTGGCAACATCGAAGTTATATTTCTGTTTAGAATCAGCAATCCTTGTAAGGCTCACAATATTTGCAATATCGATGATTTTCCAACAACGAGCATCCCTACACCTGCCTTAACAAATGCACTGGGTAGTGAATACCGCTATTGCCAGTGATTGCGAATTTATTATGACGTACCTAATGTTTAACATGAAACATTATTTGATTTTAAAAGAATTTCTAAAAAATAATTTGGAGAAATTTTACGTGATAACTTATTGTCAGTGATTGCGAATTTCCAGAATTTTGGCCTAAAAGTATGCATATGAAAAATGCATGACTTGCAGCGTCGGAAACATTCAAAATAATTTTCCATGCATACATTTAGGGTGGATTAATTATCAATTTGACTGTTTCTGATTACTTCACTATGAAGTTAGCATTACCAGGGGTTATTTTCTAAAATAAAAGAGTTACAAATTTTCTTTTTCTACAACAAATTTACAACAAATTAGCTACAAATTATTAACTAATTTTGATTCCAAAAATTTAAAAATTTGAGGGTGGTAATGCTAACTTCACAGTGAAGTTAGCATTACCAGGGGTTATTTTCTAAAATAAAAGAGTTACAAATTTTCTTTTTCTACAACAAATTTACAACAAATTAGCTACAAATTATTAACTAATTTTGATTCCAAAAATTTAAAAATTTGAGGGTGGTAATGCTAACTTCACTGTGAAGTTAGCATTACCAGGGGTTATTTTCTAAAATAAAAGAGTTACAAATTTTCTTTTTCTACAACAAATTTACAACAAATTAGCTACAAATTATTAACTAATTTTGATTCCAAAAATTTAAAAATTTGAGGGTGGTAATGCTAACTTCACAGTGAAGTTAGCATTACCAGGGGTTATTTTCTAAAATAAAAGAGTTACAAATTTTCTTTTTCTACAACAAATTTACAACAAATTAGCTACAAATTATTAACTAATTTTGATTCCAAAAATTTAAAAATTTGAGGGTGGTAATGCTAACTTCACAGTGAAGTTAGCATTACCAGGGGTTATTTTCTAAAATAAAAGAGTTACAAATTTTCTTTTTCTACAACAAATTTACAACAAATTAGCTACAAATTATTAACTAATTTTGATTCCAAAAATTTTAAAATTTGAGGGTGGTAATGCTAACTTCACAGTGAAGTTAGCATTACCAGGGGTTATTTTCTAAAATAAAAGAGTTACAAATTTTCTTTTTCTACAACAAATTTACAACAAATTAGCTACAAATTATTAACTAATTTTGATTCCAAAAATTTAAAAATTTGAGGGTGGTAATGCTAACTTCACAGTGAAGTTAGCATTACCAGGGGTTATTTTCTAAAATAAAAGAGTTACAAATTTTCTTTTTCTACAACAAATTTACAACAAATTAGCTACAAATTATTAACTAATTTTGATTCCAAAAATTTAAAAATTTGAGGGTGGTAATGCTAACTTCACAGTGAAGTTAGCATTACCAGGGGTTATTTTCTAAAATAAAAGAGTTACAAATTTTCTTTTTCTACAACAAATTTACAACAAATTAGCTACAAATTATTAACTAATTTTGATTCCAAAAATTTAAAAATTTGAGGGTGGTAATGCTAACTTCACAGTGAAGTTAGCATTACCAGGGGTTATTTTCTAAAATAAAAGAGTTACAAATTTTCTTTTTCTACAACAAATTTACAACAAATTAGCTACAAATTATTAACTAATTTTGATTCCAAAAATTTAAAAATTTGAGGGTGGTAATGCTAACTTCACAGTGAAGTTAGCATTACCAGGGGTTATTTTCTAAAATAAAAGAGTTACAAATTTTCTTTTTCTACAACAAATTTACAACAAATTAGCTACAAATTATTAACTAATTTTGATTCCAAAAATTTTAAAATTTGAGGGTGGTAATGCTAACTTCACTGTGAAGTTAGCATTACCAGGGGTTATTTTCTAAAACAAAAGAGCTACAAATTTTTTTTTTCTACAACAAATTTACAACAAATTAGCTACAAATTCATAGCTAGTTTTTAATCTAAACTTTACAAGTGGTAATGCTAAGTTCACAGACATATTTTATTTACAAAAAGACCTGTTAAAGAAAACATTTTTTCACTTTCAATAGAAGAAGGACGCATTGTTAATATTGCATCAAACAAATATTGAAGGTTTGTGGTTCTTTTACCAGTTCCCTCGAAATACTTAAATTCTTTTTTTAAAGACAATTTTGATGTAATTTTCTTTGTTTCATTGGCTTTGTTGATTGCTATATTTAAAATTTCTTGAAATGGAATATGTGAGTGATCATCTTCATCGCAGCTTGTAACTTCGTCAACTTCTTCAATATTCCCGAAAAGACGAATAAACAAACTTTCAGCATAAGAAATTACAATGTTTTTACTTGCGTATAAAAATATGGAATTATCATAACTTATGTTAAAAAAATTTGAATCTTTTAAGTATTGTATAAGTGAATACAATTTTTTGTGTCTGCGTTCTTCGATTCGATTTAATAAGGCTTCGTACATGACTTGCCCCAAAGGGGTAGAAACTGATTTTATTTTTTCACAAAGAGCAAGAACAATAGCGTCAGCAGCAAGTAAATTCGTATCTCTACGACAAAGAGCTTCCAAAGCTATTTTGATTGGCTGTAAAATATTCGCCAAATCCTGTAGTGTGGTAACATTTCTTTCGACCCATAATTCTGGCATATTTAAGTCTATTAGAGCTTTTTTAATAGAATTTTTTAATAATAAGAACTTAGATATCATAGGAACCATTGAGTTCCATCGCGTTACAATGTCGAGTTCGAGAGATATTTCTTTCATATGTTCTTCGACCACGTACTTTTGTAGCAGGCAATTTTTCAATGGACTTCTTTTAAAGAGTTTTATTATTTTACGGGTTTGATCCAAAATATTTTTGTAATTTTCTTGTTTAAAGGAAATTTCACAGTTATTGTTGTTGTTGGCAACATTTTCGCACACACTTCCAAAGTCATCGTCATTTCCGTCGCTATCGCTTGTTTCAGAATCACTTCGGGGAACTGTGACAAGTTTTGTTTTATAGAAAACATCACATACTGCTAAATGCAGTCCGTGACTAAGACAAAATACACCCTCAACGGGACTTTCACTCACAAATTTTTTCATCACGTTGGGATTGTCAGTAATTGTGGACACAATATGATTTTCAAAATTAATTCCATACTCTTCTAGACGATTTTCCATTAAATTCCTGATTTCAGTTGCACCACTCTTACCAGAAATATTAACCATTCCTAAATTAAAGAAATTGCTTGTATCTCCTAGGAGGCAAATATTTAAATACCTCCTGTTTTTATTGCTGGTCCATTCATCCATAACCAAAGAAAATCTCTTTTGGTGCTCCAATTGGTCTTTAATTTTCTGTACAATTGTTTGTTTAACCTGTAAAAACTTTTGAACAATCAATTTTTGCACATCTTTTTCGGTTTTTGGTAGATGGAAGCCACGATAAGCTATTGATTCTCTTATAAAGTTACTTCTTGTTATTGTTCTTATAGATAATCCATCAACTGTGGCCAGCTTCAAAACTATAGTACTCAAATCTTCTTCTTTTGTAACATATTTTTCCAATGTTGTTTGAACTTTTCTCAATTTTTCCGGTGGCTTGTCTGTTTCCACATTTTCAAATTTTGTTGGATGGATTCCTTTTAAATGTCGCAATAGCCCGCTCGTGCTTTTCCCCTTGCATGAAATTGATTTAGAACAGATATTGCACACCGCTGAATCCATTGATTGCTTTTTAAAATAAGACCATACAACCGAGGTCTCCATCTAATAAGATATATACATATTTATAATTTGGCATACCAATTTCAAAACTGTTTAGATACCTTGCAATATAGAAACTTCAATGCGCATTTCAAGAGTTTCCCAAAATGCAATTATTATTTTACAGAAGATAAAAAAACTTGTTTAAGGAAAACAAACTTTTAAAACAGATGATCAAACACAACTGTTTTTTTTAAATGTTGCCAGCTCAATTTTATGGGAATTCCCGCTAATTTTGGCGGGATTGCGGGAATTTTTAATCAGCGGGTAACCCGGGAAATCCCGAGAAGGGAATTCCCGAATAAAAACCCTAATAGACATACATATGTATATAGAAATGATCACGATCAAAAACTGAATCGATTTAGACATGTCCGTCTGTCCGTCCGACCGTCCGTCCGTCTGTCCGTCTGTCCGTCTGTCCGTCCGTCCGTCCGTCCGTCTGTCCGTCTGTCCGTCCGTCCGTCCGTGGTCGGATCTCCTCCGAAACGGCTGGACCAATCAAGTCGTAATTTGGCACACAGGTATATCGGGATCCGAGTATGATCCTAAGTAAAAATGGGAGACATCCGCCCACTGTCACGCCCACAAATGAATATAATGTGTTTTCAGTAAATTGCTTGTAACTTGCGAACCACTCAACACATTCTATTGATATTTGGTGTACTGGTAAACTACGAAAAGGGACATATCCTGGAAAAAAATGGACGCCGCCCTCCGTGAGCCACGCCCACAAATAAGGGCTTATCGTAACTTGTGAAGTAAAAAACGTAGAAGGTTCAAATTCGCAACATAGGTTGACCAAGGCGAATGAAAGGTATAGGAAAAAAATTTATATGGCCCGCCCACTTCCACGCCCACAAATGGAGATTTTTCGTAACTTCCGAATTAATAGGCGTAGACGCTTCAAATTCGCAACATAGGTTGACCAAGGCAAACGAAAGGTGTAGGGAAAAAATTTAATTTGCCCGCCCACTGCCACGCCCACAAATGAAGATTTTTCGTAACTTCCGAAGTAAAAGGCGTAGAAGCTTCAAATTCGAAACATAGGTTCACCAAGGCAAATGAAAGGTGTAGGGAAATAATTTATGTGGCCCTCCCACTGCCACGCCCACAAATAGAGAAGAAAAACATAGTGCACTCATAATGTCGGGACGCTGGGTATTTCAAAGTCGGGCTTGACCGACTTTAGCTTTCTTACTTGTTTTTTATTGAGTTTTCGTCTTTTTACGAAGCTGCGTAGCCTGCTTTAGTCAAAATAGCACTGCGTGTAGTGATGTAGTCGCAAATAATGGAAAAAGAAAAGCGTTTTTCAAAGTTGACTAAAATTGAAAACTGGGAAGAACCGAATGACTGCAATAAATAATTGCTTGCAAGCGCAACTACATTTTTTCGACATTGCTTAGGACTGGACTGGGCCGTTTAAAGCTGGAAACAGTCAAATCGTACACTATCGTTACGTGCGAGCTGATTGAACCTAGTATATGAAGAATGTGTGCTTATATGCTGCTAGTCAAAACGTATCATAGCGTAACGTGGTGGATGAACCTATTGAATTTAGATTTTTTACGTGTTAGCTGATTCGTTGAGAAAGAAATTTTTGTGTGCAGCAGACATTACAAAACAAAACAAAGGAAAGATAATTGAAATAGTAATGCAAAATAATTGCATTTATAATAAATATTCGGTTGGCTATAAAAACATAGAAGCCAAAAGCTGATGCCAAGGTGTATTTAATAAGGTGATAGCAGTTCACATATGGGCGATTCCGCTATACACGATTTTCGATACTAATTTTTTATTTACGATAAAAGTGGTTTTTTTTTGTCAATAGTACAAAGAAGAAAGTCGAAATTTAATATTAACTTTATTTATATTTGATTTAACTCCATATTTCATTAATTGGCGCGTTTCAAAGTATTAATATTCGAAAAGTCTGGCAAAACTTTAGTCATACCAATTTTGTTGTTTTGATATGCCTTGACTAACAATATAAGCTGAATAAGATTGATGATATATATTTAGTAAGAGTCTTTATTATATTCTGTAGGTTCTTAAGGAATATCGGTTAAAATGACAACAGAGCAACACAAGGAAACTGCTTCGCAAAAATATAGACGGAAAATAAAAGAAAATGGTGAGCTTTATTCCGAATACCTCCAACGGGAAAGGGCTCGTGATTCCAAACGGAGAGAAGCGATGAAAAAGAAAATGGAGACAGACGAAAATTTGAAATTATTGGCTAGAACCAAATCCAAAGAAAGAATGCAGGCAACTAGAAAGCGGCGTATAGAACAACAAACTGGACAAACAGGCAGTGGATACCGCAATCCTCGCACACTAGGGAAGGCTCTGGCAAAAGTAAAACGTAGTCTACCAGCCAGTCCCACCAAAGCGGTGGAAGTTGTAAAAAAAAATAGCTTCCGAATTGCATATTGCTGTCCCTTACAAAAATGACGCCCCTCAAGGAAAGCCTCGAAAGCTGACTGATGAATGGAAAAAACTGATTTTCGATTTTTATAATAGGGATGACATCAGCAGACAAATGCCTGGCATAAAAGATGCGAAAACAGTCAAGTCTACTGCGGGAAAAAAAATGCGAATCCAGAAAAAAACTATGATAATGAGCATTCGAGAAACCTTCGAAATTTTTAAAGAAATTTATCCCGATATGTCTGTAGGTAAGACTGCTTTTTATAATCAGAGACCAGCCCACATTCTGCCGATTAGCGATACTCCTCATAATGTTTGTGTATGTACAGCTCACTCAAATTATATTAATCTTCTTCTCGCTATATCAAAACATGCGACCGACTTTCCTAAAACTCACCAAGAGCTTCTTAAACAGGTCAGTTGTAGTGTCGATAATGAAGACTGCATGTCCAGTAGTTGCGCTGTATGTAAAGAACCTAAAATTTGGGATATTAATATTGATTCCAATCCCTGCGTTTACTGGAAGACTTGGACCATTCAAAATCACAGGCCAAAACAGATCGTAATTTGCAAACCTTTCAATGAAGCACTAGACGAACTACATGGCAGTACTGGTAAATTTAAGCTACATTCTTTTGTTAAAAATGTACAGTCGGATTACTTCCAAATCGCAAAAGAAGGCCTGACCAGTGAGAAAGCTGTTGTGCAAATAGATTTTGCCGAAAACTACGCGCTAATTAGTCAAGACGAAATATGTTACAATCTGCGCATTGGTCTCATGCACAAGCCACGCTTTTCACGTGTTGTATTTGGACTACCGACAAACTTCATTCATTGGTTATAGTAAGTGATGAACTAAGTCACAATAAATATACTGTTCATATCTTTCTGCGAAAAATATTTGAATACATCAACTCGGTCTCTGATAACATTACATTTTTGTACATCTTCAGCGATAATTGCGCCGCTCAATTTAAGAATAGATATGTAATGTCAAGTATAAATGCACTCAAAGCAGAATATAGATTCAAGCACCTTGAATGGAACTTTTTCGCTGCCTCACATGGAAAAGGGGCTGTTGATGGAATTGGTGGAAGTGTTAAAAGATCAGTGTGGATCGCTGTCAAATCCCGGAAAGCCATCGTCAACAGTGCCCTAGAATTTTATAATTTAGCTCGCAGCCTCTCCAAGAATATCTTATTTAAATATGTGGCAAAAAAAGAAATAAATGAAAAGAAAGCCACGTTGGATGAACAATGGGAAGGGCTCAAACATATACCAGGCATTCAATCAAAACATTTCTTCCAATTTGAAGAGGCTCATAGCATTTCTGTGGCGCGCACCTCGCTGTCTCATTTTAAATGCAAATTCGTTTTGAAGTCGGCAAAATGCAATACTAATGCAGAAAGTGATTGGAGTGATGACGACTTGGAGCCTCTTTCAAATCTCAAAATATGAAAAAAACTCCGCATCCAGATATATTTGAATTTATAAATAACGAAACTCCATCAACGACTTTTCAAGCTTCTAAATAATGACGATGAGCATGTCCTGAAACTTCTCCTGTCGAAATTTCTGTCTTAAAAAGATATTTTTGCGATGGTTTGTATGCCCTCGTACAATTGCTCTGCAAAACCGGCAAAAAAAAAAGACTGGTTGCACCCGCGATAATTTGATGTTGCACCCGCGATTCATATAAAAATGAATAACTCTTTGTTTATTTTTCTCTTGTTAACACTTTTCATTTCCTGTAGTTTGTTAAATATACATCTAACAAAATATAAGGGTATAGCACATAAAATATTTCACACTTAACAGATTTATGCGTTTTTTGTCTCTGATCTAGAAACGTAGGGCCAAATTTGTTGCACCCGAGATGGCAATTTAAATCGTTCTCAGGACTTGAATAGTATTATTTTGAATTACTTGTGACCTAATATGCAATTAAAATATTAAGATGTATCCCTTTCAAGACTATTTTTATTAAAAATGTTTTTTATTTAGTTACAATAAACTAAAACATACGTGTAAATGTTGCACCCGCGATAATGGAATCGCCCATATGTCTTTTTCTTCTCCAAGTTTTTTTCTTAGTACGAGCAGGTGTGAGAATCAAATATTTCAATTTGAAAATTTTTGATTTAGATATTTCATCGTACTGCAACAATAAAATTCAAAAAACAACTATAAAATCCCCTGTTGTTTTCGTCGAGCTCAAAATATCTTGAAATTTCGTGGTACTCGCAACAAAAAAAGGTCCCAATTTTTTTCCTGATTTGTACTTGTTGTAAAACTGCTATCACCTTATTAAATACACCTTGGCTGATGCGTTGCTTCGTTTTGACTATTACCACGTTTATACAATGGAATGTGTGAAACCGCATCAGACCAAGACTGTTTTTCTGATCTGATTCGAAACGCTTTCAAAAGCGCTTTGAAAACACCACGTTTCTTACAAAACAGGGATGTCTACCAATGCATAAAATATACCTTAAACAGGGCTTCTAGAAAATGTGTGTACAATATCACCAACCGAAAACTAAAACCGCCAAAGCGTTTTGTTAAATCCCTTGGTACGGAGTTGAATAGGGAAAATTAACGGAAAATCTTCATCATTAAATCGTTTGAATATGTTGACAGCCGTTTTCAACAAATTTGACAATAAAAAGTGTGACATAACATTTTTGGGAGCCCCCTACCCCCTCTTTTATAAAACTGTCACGGATGAGCTAACCCCTTCCCCCCTCCAAACGTGACATCATATATGGACGCTCCCAAATTGTATTTCGAGACCGCCATAGTCTATCAAAAATAGCCACAATGGCGGAAAATCGCCAAACATGGCAGCCCTAACCCTAACTTTAACAGACCTGTATGTGTCGATATGAATCAGCTGATGATGATATTTCTCAAGGCACTTCGAAGCGCTTATTTATCATTACAAGTCGATTTCACATTTTCATGTCGTTTTGAAAAAGCAACACTAGTCGATGCGGTAAAATTTTTCGGTGTGACTCATTGATCCGTTTATATATGCGTTTTCACATAAATCGGTTTCACTGAAATCGGATTGAAGATGCGTATAAACGTGGTATATGTGGTACCTGTCAGCCACGTCACGATACGATTTTGGACGATACGATCAGTGCTGTCGTTTTTGAATCTTGGAATAGCAGTAGTAGCAAAATATTGAATAAATGGTAGTTTTTTCAAGATAAAAGTAGTATCTAAAGCTTAGATTCTAAACATTGAGGTATGTCTATCTCTATACCTCACTTTTGTGCGTATGATTTTATTTAACGCTATTCTGAAAAATATTTTTTTTTGTCAAGCCAAGGTTACTTTATATATGCGATAAAGGGTTGTTTAGAATAAAATGAAATAGTAGTACATTTGAAATTTCAAATGTATGGAGGCGCACGCACACGCACGATTTTCTCGCAGCTCACGCGCTATTGGAATTCCCGCTTTAGAGTCGCTTAATACCTCTTATCAGTGATGCCAACTAAGCGCTTTTCGAGCTATATTTTGCCAAGACTGTGTCCGTTTATTTTGTGCCGTTCGACGTCGAAATCATGCTAAGTGTTAATTCCTTTCAATCAGGGTCTTCATAAATCAAATGTTTTGACCGCCAAAAAATCATAGTTTAAAGCCGCTAATATTGAATTATGTAGTTCCTTACCAAATAAATAAATACAATCATTAAAATTTTCTTAGCTTCGGGGTGGCCTTCGCCCCCTGCGATTCAAAACGATCTATTTGGTGTCCTTTTATTTTGTTTATTTGCACAGAAGTATTCAGACGTTGTATTCAATCGGGAATACAGCAGAAAATACTTTAACAATACTATATATGTACTTGATTTATTTTAGACATAAGTACAAGAATTGAAAAGCTAGAGGAAGACAACAAGAAAATGCATTCTCGCCAACTAATTGAGTTGACCATGAATCAACTGCTTTTAACGCCCAGGAAAGAAAAGCCGATTTTAAAAACTCCCTTCAATTCAGCGGAGGACTTTGAGAAGTTCGAGGATAATGTGAAGAATTCATTTGAACTCAGCGAGAAATTACTAAGTTATTGCACAAGTCTAACCAAATAATATAGAATACCTAAATACCTAGCCGTACTATTTAAAAAGTCCTGGAATTTTTTAATTGTACCTTGTAGTTTCTTGTTCTATGATTTTAGCCTTTGTTGCAGTCTTATATTATTCTTACACTTATATCTACCATTTTTTAGGGAAATGAAATTTTCAATCACGAAGAAAGTGATCCATCGAAGTTCATTCGCTTGGTGTGGAGAAAAATTATGAATGACAACGTGGCTTCCGAATTTTCCTGGAAGGGAACATCCAAAAAAAAAAGCTGTCGATGTTATGGCAGTGACCAATGCATTTAGAGGTAAACAAAATCTCATAAAACATTACTTTTGTCTAAAATTTCAATTTTGTAGGAGCATTTAGCAGAAAATTTGTAGGCTCAAACAAAGAATTCAATCGAGCGAGCGCAAAGTGGTTCCAAACGTCCAAAGAACGTGTTGCCAAAAAGCAAAAACCAAATTAAAATTTTTACTTTCTTACTATGTATACATACGTACTTTCAATGAATGTAATTCAGTTTTAGTTCTCATCAATATTAAGCGTTAATTGTTTTTATGCATACATACGGCCTTTGAATGAATTTAATTCAGTTTTAGTTTTTAAAAATATTCAGGTGTGTCGCAGAATCCGATGTCGGTCTCGGAAGTAAAACCCACCGAAATTTCATACAGAATTTACTAATTTTGAAGCTTTTGGTTTTGAGTCGCAGCAATTATCGGTTCTTAATTGCAATGAACCATATTTTATCCTTCTGCCTGTGAGACATATGTGAAAATTCAGTCGACTATAATTCCGATTCCGACAGCTATCGGATTCTGCGACACACCTAACTAAGGCATTAAAAATTTTTTATATTAAAGGAAAATACTCAAAAATATACAGAATTTCTCAATTTTATTAAATTATAAATAAAATTAGCAGCATTTAGGAAAAAACACCAGCAAATGCTCACTTGAGAATGCAGTCCCAAAACACTCCCTCTGGGTTATCTCTGGATGAATTTAGGAGTCCTTTTTTCAACATTTATAGGCGAATAGAGGGGTCCGCACGGAGTCCTTGCGGTTTATCTAAGGGAGCATTTTAAGACGCCGAAAACACTCCTTTTAGGAGTCCGCAGGGCACACTTTTTCATATATTTTGAATGTACCCTTTTCTCCCGCCAACACGCTCATTTAGGATCCCTTTAGGAGGCTCCTTAGGAGCGTAAACGCACCGCATTGGGAGTCCTAAAGGTGCACCGTGCGGACTCCTATGGTTGGCTGTGGAGTTTCTCTGCCCGTTTTGCGTCGTAGAAGTATTCGTTGTAACAGATTGGCTGATAAGTCCCCGGTCTAACAACGAAAAACACATTTTGAGAACGAAGTTCTTTATGAAACGATAGCGACAGGGGACCTAGTCGAGAAAAAGTGAAAAACCGCTATAAAATCCACGTTACCTAAATTGAAGTTCGCAAAAAAGGGTATAATAACCTTTGCAAAAAGAAAGAAATATACATATATTTACGTAAAATGACTTGCTGATGGGGCCGAGATATTATACTTTTTTAGGCGACACTTATTTCCGACGATATCCCGAAAAAACAATTAATTATTAAATTCAGAAACTACACAGACACATACAAGCATAAATGCATTCAAACAAAACAAAACAATATGTGGTGCTGCCAGACTGAACGTTTTCAGAATAACTCCGATTAGTAGGTTTTTGCAAATACATAAGGGCATTTTAGGTAGCTTATAATTTTTTTGCGCTATCAAAGTATACGTCAATTCGTACATAATTAAAACATATTTAAAATCATCGTCTGTACTCCGGGGGCTGCGGATGTTATATCGGTGTGAAAAATATCGATACTTTAAAACATCTTTATGTATGAAAATTTGCATTTTCGAGACTATCTCATTTGCGATGGAAAACCCTTTACACGTATGCTTTTTCAGTTCCAGTATATTCTGCTTATCTAAATAAGCACTTTGAGGGCTCAACGCTGTTAAAGTAAATTAAAAGGAAGTAACAAACTCACTACTTTGAAGAAAGGATATCAGAGTTGAAATTTCGATGACAGGTTGACAGAAATATAGGAAATGTGTGACTTAAATGCAACCCTGTGAGTCCGATTACTTGTAATAAGCGTATGCGTTCAAGTAGCGAAAGTAATTCAAAGTACTTATTTGTTTTTATACCCAGCGTAAGCAACGTATATTACGGTATCTTGTAACAGCCAGAATAACGCTCCGTAGATATAGACATACATAATATATATATATATTCTTGATCAGGATCAAAAATTCGATTTAGACATGTCCGTCTGTCCGTCCGTCCGTGTCCGGATCTCCTCCGAAGCGGCTAGACCAATCAAGTCGAAATGTGGCACACAGGTATATCGGGGTCCGAGTATGATCCTAATTAAAAATGGAAGACATCCGCTCACTGCCACGCCCACAAATGAATTTAATGTGTTTTCAGTAAAATGCTTGTAACTTGCGAACCACTCAACACATTTCATTGATATTTGGTGAACTGGTAAACTACGAAAAAGGACATATCCTGGAAAAAAATGGACGCCGCCCTCCGTGAGCCACGCCCACAAATAAGGGCTTATCGTAACTTGTGAAGTAAAAGGCGTAGAAGCTTCAAATTCGCAACATAGGTTGACCAAAGCGAATGAAAGAAGGTGTAGGAAAAAATTTTATGGGGCCCGCCCACTGCCACGCCCACAAATGGAGATTTTTCGTAACTTCTGAAGTAAAAAGCGTAGAAGCTTCAAAATCGCAACAAAGGTTGAAAAAGGCAAATGAAAGGTGTAGGAACAAAAATTTATGTAGCCCGCCCACTGCCACGCCCACAAATGGAGAATATTCGTAACTTCCGAAGTAAAAGGCATAGAAGCTTCAAATTCGCAACATAGGTTCACCAAGGCGAATGAAAGGTGTAGGAAAAAATTTTATTTGGCCCGCCAACTGCCACGCCCACAAATGAAGATTTTTCGTAACTTCCGAAGTAAAAGGCGTAGAAGCTTCAAATTCGCAACATAGGTTCAGCAAGGCGAATGAAAGGTGTAGGGAAAAAATGTATGTGGCCCGCCCACTGCCACGCCCACAAATGAAGATTTTTCGTAACTTCCGAAGTAAAAGGCGTAGAAGCTTCAAATTCGCAACATAGGTTCACCAAGGCGAATGAAAGGTGTAGGAAAAAATTTTATGTGGCCCGCCCACTGCCACGCCCATAAATAGAGAAGCAAAACATAGTGCGCTCATAACGTCGGGACGCTGGGTATTTCAAAGTCGGGCTTGACCGACTTTAGCTTTCTTACTTGTTTGTTAATAAAATTAATATTTGGACGGCGTTCTTTTAAGAATTCAAGTGTTGTTAAAGACATTCTGATATGTAACTCAAAAATACAGCAAAAAATTTCGGGTAGATGCGTTTTTCACGTAAGTGCATAAAATTGTCTGGAAAATAATTGAATGCAGCTAAGCAGAATATACTGTGTATCGCATTTTCGCTTGTTAAAAACAGTTGAAAACAACAAACAGCCGTCTTGCATACATATATTTTTCGATTAATAAAAACAATTGAGTTTTGCGAAAAACCTTGCTGCGAATTATATTTACTAACATTTATAAATACCATAATGAACTTCGTTCTTATCTGGTGTCCTATGACACAACTCAACTTGTTTTGTCAAAATTCGTTTTTATTATTTAACATAATTCCCTTCAAGAGCGATACAACGATTATAACGACCTTCCAACTTTTTGATACCATTTTGGTAGTACTCCTTCGGTTTTGCCTCAAAATAGGTCTCAGTTTCGGCGATCACCTCTTCATTGCAGCCAAATTTTTTCCCTGCGAGCATCCTTTTGAGGTCTGAGAACAAGAAAAAGTCGCTGGGGGCCAGATCTGGAGAATACGGTGGGTGGGGAAGCAATTCGAAGCCTAATTCATGAATTTTTGCCATCGTTCTCAATGACTTGTGGCACGGTGCGTTGTCTTGGTGGAACAACACTTTTTTCTTCTTCATATGGGGCCGTTTTGCCGCGATTTCGACCTTTAAACGCTCCAATAACGACATATAATAGTCACTGTTGATGGTTTTTCCCTTCTCAAGATAATCGATAAAAATTATTCCATGCCCATCCCAAAAAACAGAGGCCATTACTTTGCCAGCGGACTTTTGAGTCTTTCCACGCTTCGGAGACGGTTCACCGATCGCTGTCCACTCAGCCGACTGTCGATTGGACTCAGGAGTGTAGTGATAGAGCCATGTTTCATCCATTGTCACATATCGACGCAAAAACTCGGGTGTATTGCGAGTTAACAGCTGCAAACACCGCTCAGAATCATCAACACGTTGTTGTTTTTGGTCAAATGTGAGCTCGCGCGGCACCCATTTTGCACAGAGCTTTTTCATATCCAAATATTGATGAACGATGTGACCAACACGTTCCTTTGATATCTTTAAGGCCTCTGCTATCTCGATCAACTTCATTTTACGGTCATTCAAAATCATTTTGTGAATTTTTTTGATGTTTTCGTCGGTAACCACCTCTTTCGGGCGTCCACTGCGTTCACCGTCCTCCGTGCTCATTTCACCACGCTTGAATTTTGCATACCAATCAATTATTGTTGATTTTCCTGGGGCAGAGTCCGGAAACTCATTATCAAGCCAAGTTTTTGCTTCCACTGTATTTTTTCCCTTCAGAAAACAGTTTTTTATCAAAACACGAAATTCCTTTTTTTCCATTTTTTTCACAATAACAAAAGTTGCTTCACAAAAGACGCTCTATCTCACAAACTAATTGACTTACAGACGTCAAATTTTGACACGAATCATTTGAAGGTTGCCACTATATAAAAATAATATGCATTTAATACTAGCGACGCCATCTATGTGTCAGACCGGGGACTTATCAGCCAATCTGTTATGTATACGTGGATGTAAAAAATTAAAAATATCGCGACAAATGTTATAAAAGGACAGCTTGCGGGAAGATGGACGCTATTTTCGACGAAAAAATTTTTAATTCGATTTTAACCTTCTATCATAATATATGAAATAAGTGGAACGATTTTTTTTGTTTCGTGCCCAAGCGTTTAATTAATCCTTTTTGCATGAAATATTGTATAATTGGGACAACATTTTTTTCGCTATAAATAGGTTCGGTAACCCTTTACTGCTGTTTCCATGGTTGAAACGATACTGAAACTAGCGTAAGTGCATCAGTCGTCGGCAGTTTTAGAATTTAATTTTTTTTTAAATTGTCGTCATAGCGTGTGTGAATTTGATAACGGATGTATAACTAGTTATTACAGTTCGTTAACATTTAAAGCCTCAAACTAGATCAGTTTAATTTTAAAATTATTTATTAAAACTAAAATAAAAACTGCAAATTTGTAAAAATAAAACGGGCACATTGTCCTATAGTCGGCACATTTTTCCCTGTTTTCGGCATGTTGTGGTCTATTGTCGGCATATTAAAAAAAACTAAAAGAGAACATAACTTAAAATAAATCAACAATATTCCCGTAACAAAAGTGAGACCATCTTAATATCAAAAAATTAACAACGAAAAAGGCACTTTCTCTTAAATACTATTTGTTTCTTGGCTCTGTGCATTTTAAATGATACCACTGAGGGCATATATCACAACCTACATGTAGCAGCTTCTCATCTTCGGCCTCACTGTCTAACTTCCCATCACAAGCACCACATATTTGCTTCTTCTTCCCCCTTTAGGCTTTTGGTGGCTTGTTTTCCTTTTCGATTTTCCGTTTTTCTCGCTCTACATAGTTTCCGTTGGTTAACGGCTTCAGCTTTGGCCATATTTTCTCTTTCCTTTTCCTGCACGTGCTCCCTCCATGCGAGAGCGGAAATGGCATTTGATGCCTTAACTTTTGGTTTCGATTGTGAGGAAGTTGATGGTTTTGGAAAAAAGAGGTGTTTTCCAAATGAAGGTTACACTGACGAATTTTCGACTAGATTCGTTGAGCCTGAAAAAATAATTCGCACATGAAAAATAGCCAATTTAGGGTTTTTTGATTTACCTGTGGGGGACAGTGCCGTCTTTATGCACGGGCCCACACACTTTAGGGCTAGGGGCCCTGCATAGGCTAAAGACGGCTCTGGTGGAGGATGAAGAATGAAATTTTTTATTATGTTGCTGCAAATGGAAGAGCTGGGAGACGGACATTCGGCAGTCGATTGAAAACTGGGTTGGCTCGCCAAATTTTGACACGAATAATTAAACGATCCCAAGCAAAAATTTTTTTTTATGTGATGTTTGTGATTTTTTTCCATTTCGTCAATTTCCAAAATTCCTTCCTCATTTATGAAATATGCACCGTGCTGCACCGTGACATCGCTTATAATTTTAATTTTGTCCGTTTCATTTCCATTTTTATCCACAACTATTAGGGTTTTTCTTTTCCCGCACTTTTTCATTTCCCGGGAATTCGGGAAAAAAAATGCAATTCCGGGAACTCCCGGGAATTACCGAAAATCACTTGTTTTTTAATAATATAAAATTTTTAAGATAAACCAGTTTTTATTTAAACAAAAACAATATTTCGTATTGTAAAATGGAAAAAAATACATAAAGAACACAAAAAAAGAGATCAAAATTCAGTATTTTTTGTACAGCATAAATGAATGTTAAATATAAGAAGAGTTAATTTAAATTTTGAAGAAGATAGGTTTTTAATATTGACAGAGCGTTTATAGACTCGACTGAAAGTCTGTTTCTTTCGTAGACAAGGATCTCTACTCAATCCGTAATACGATTTTTGGCGGCGTTGTCTTGCGTTTGGCAAAAAGTGTATAGGCGGCATTGAGCGGGGAAGTCGCATACAGCGCTTTTGGTGACGAAAAAGAAATTTCATATATTAGCTCCGAAAAAACAGCAAATTTTATTCATCTAGAGTTGTCGACGATTTGTTCAAGTCGTGCACCCATCGTCGAAGACGTTTTTTCGGCGCAAAAAAGTGCATGTCCCGCTCAAAAAGGTGCTTGATTATGATCGATATTCGACTATTATCGATGTTCCACGTTAAAACATCGTTGTTCTGGCACAATTTTTGCAGTTATAAAATTATCGGCGTAAATGAGCAATAGCATACATTTTTGGCAACATCGAAGTTATATTTCTGTTTAGAATCAGCAATCCTTGTAAGGCTCACAATATTTGCAATATCGATGATTTTCCAACAACGAGCATCCCTACACCTGCCTTAACAAATGCACTGGGTAGTGAATACCGCTATTGCCAGTGATTGCGAATTTATTATGACGTACCTAATGTTTAACATGAAACATTATTTGATTTTAAAAGAATTTCTAAAAAATAATTTGGAGAAATTTTACGTGATAACTTATTGTCAGTGATTGCGAATTTCCAGAATTTTGGCCTAAAAGTATGCATATGAAAAATGCATGACTTGCAGCGTCGGAAACATTCAAAATAATTTTCCATGCATACATTTAGGGTGGATTAATTATCAATTTGACTGTTTCTGATTACTTCACTATGAAGTTAGCATTACCAGGGGTTATTTTCTAAAATAAAAGAGTTACAAATTTTCTTTTTCTACAACAAATTTACAACAAATTAGCTACAAATTATTAACTAATTTTGATTCCAAAAATTTAAAAATTTGAGGGTGGTAATGCTAACTTCACAGTGAAGTTAGCATTACCAGGGGTTATTTTCTAAAATAAAAGAGTTACAAATTTTCTTTTTCTACAACAAATTTACAACAAATTAGCTACAAATTATTAACTAATTTTGATTCCAAAAATTTAAAAATTTGAGGGTGGTAATGCTAACTTCACAGTGAAGTTAGCATTACCAGGGGTTATTTTCTAAAATAAAAGAGTTACAAATTTTCTTTTTCTACAACAAATTTACAACAAATTAGCTACAAATTATTAACTAATTTTGATTCCAAAAATTTAAAAATTTGAGGGTGGTAATGCTAACTTCACAGTGAAGTTAGCATTACCAGGGGTTATTTTCTAAAATAAAAGAGTTACAAATTTTCTTTTTCTACAACAAATTTACAACAAATTAGCTACAAATTATTAACTAATTTTGATTCCAAAAATTTAAAAATTTGAGGGTGGTAATGCTAACTTCACAGTGAAGTTAGCATTACCAGGGGTTATTTTCTAAAATAAAAGAGTTACAAATTTTCTTTTTCTACAACAAATTTACAACAAATTAGCTACAAATTATTAACTAATTTTGATTCCAAAAATTTAAAAATTTGAGGGTGGTAATGCTAACTTCACAGTGAAGTTAGCATTACCAGGGGTTATTTTCTAAAATAAAAGAGTTACAAATTTTCTTTTTCTACAACAAATTTACAACAAATTAGCTACAAATTATTAACTAATTTTGATTCCAAAAATTTAAAAATTTGAGGGTGGTAATGCTAACTTCACAGTGAAGTTAGCATTACCAGGGGTTATTTTCTAAAATAAAAGAGTTACAAATTTTCTTTTTCTACAACAAATTTACAACAAATTAGCTACAAATTATTAACTAATTTTGATTCCAAAAATTTAAAAATTTGAGGGTGGTAATGCTAACTTCACAGTGAAGTTAGCATTACCAGGGGTTATTTTCTAAAATAAAAGAGTTACAAATTTTCTTTTTCTACAACAAATTTACAACAAATTAGCTACAAATTATTAACTAATTTTGATTCCAAAAATTTAAAAATTTGAGGGTGGTAATGCTAACTTCACAGTGAAGTTAGCATTACCAGGGGTTATTTTCTAAAATAAAAGAGTTACAAATTTTCTTTTTCTACAACAAATTTACAACAAATTAGCTACAAATTATTAACTAATTTTGATTCCAAAAATTTTAAAATTTGAGGGTGGTAATGCTAACTTCACTGTGAAGTTAGCATTACCAGGGGTTATTTTCTAAAACAAAAGAGCTACAAATTTTTTTTTTCTACAACAAATTTACAACAAATTAGCTACAAATTCATAGCTAGTTTTTAATCTAAACTTTACAAGTGGTAATGCTAAGTTCACAGACATATTTTATTTACAAAAAGACCTGTTAAAGAAAACATTTTTCACTTTCAATAGAAGAAGGACGCATTGTTAATATTGCATCAAACAAATATTGAAGGTTTGTGGTTCTTTTACCAGTTCCCTCGAAATACTTAAATTCTTTTTTTAAAGACAATTTTGATGTAATTTTCTTTGTTTCATTGGCTTTGTTGATTGCTATATTTAAAATTTCTTGAAATGGAATATGTGAGTGATCATCTTCATCGCAGCTTGTAACTTCGTCAACTTCTTCAATATTCCCGAAAAGACGAATAAACAAACTTTCAGCATAAGAAATTACAATGTTTTTACTTGCGTATAAAAATATGGAATTATCATAACTTATGTTAAAAAAATTTGAATCTTTTAAGTATTGTATAAGTGAATACAATTTTTTGTGTCTGCGTTCTTCGATTCGATTTAATAAGGCTTCGTACATGACTTGCCCCAAAGGGGTAGAAACTGATTTTATTTTTTCACAAAGAGCAAGAACAATAGCGTCAGCAGCAAGTAAATTCGTATCTCTACGACAAAGAGCTTCCAAAGCTATTTTGATTGGCTGTAAAATATTCGCCAAATCCTGTAGTGTGGTAACATTTCTTTCGACCCATAATTCTGGCATATTTAAGTCTATTAGAGCTTTTTTAATAGAATTTTTTAATAATAAGAACTTAGATATCATAGGAACCATTGAGTTCCATCGCGTTACAATGTCGAGTTCGAGAGATATTTCTTTCATATGTTCTTCGACCACGTACTTTTGTAGCAGGCAATTTTTCAATGGACTTCTTTTAAAGAGTTTTATTATTTTACGGGTTTGATCCAAAATATTTTTGTAATTTTCTTGTTTAAAGGAAATTTCACAGTTATTGTTGTTGTTGGCAACATTTTCGCACACACTTCCAAAGTCATCGTCATTTCCATCGCTATCGCTTGTTTCAGAATCACTTCGGGGAACTGTGACAAGTTTTGTTTTATAGAAAACATCACATACTGCTAAATGCAGTCCGTGACTAAGACAAAATACACCCTCAACGGGACTTTCACTCACAAATTTTTTCATCACGTTGGGATTGTCAGTAATTGTGGACACAATATGATTTTCAAAATTAATTCCATACTCTTCTAGACGATTTTCCATTAAATTCCTGATTTCAGTTGCACCACTCTTACCAGAAATATTAACCATTCCTAAATTAAAGAAATTGCTTGTATCTCCTAGGAGGCAAATATTTAAATACCTCCTGTTTTTATTGCTGGTCCATTCATCCATAACCAAAGAAAATCTCTTTTGGTGCTCCAATTGGTCTTTAATTTTCTGTACAATTGTTTGTTTAACCTGTAAAAACTTTTGAACAATCAATTTTTGCACATCTTTTTCGGTTTTTGGTAGATGGAAGCCACGATAAGCTATTGATTCTCTTATAAAGTTACTTCTTGTTATTGTTCTTATAGATAATCCATCAACTGTGGCCAGCTTCAAAACTATAGTACTCAAATCTTCTTCTTTTGTAACATATTTTTCCAATGTTGTTTGAACTTTTCTCAATTTTTCCGGTGGCTTGTCTGTTTCCACATTTTCAAATTTTGTTGGATGGATTCCTTTTAAATGTCGCAATAGCCCGCTCGTGCTTTTCCCCTTGCATGAAATTGATTTAGAACAGATATTGCACACCGCTGAATCCATTGATTGCTTTTTAAAATAAGACCATACAACCGAGGTCTCCATCTAATAAGATATATACATATTTATAATTTGGCAAACCAATTTCAAAACTGTTTAGATACCTTGCAATATAGAAACTTCAATGCGCATTTCAAGAGTTTCCCAAAATGCAATTATTATTTTACAGAAGATAAAAAAACTTGTTTAAGGAAAACAAACTTTTAAAACAGATGATCAAACACAACTGTTTTTTTTAAATGTTGCCAGCTCAATTTTATGGGAATTCCCGCTAATTTTGGCGGGATTGCGGGAATTTTTAATCAGCGGGTAACCCGGGAAATCCCGAGAAGGGAATTCCCGAATAAAAACCCTAACAACTATACATATTCGAGTCGATTCCTTGTGCATGCAATTTGTTTTGTTTGTTTTGAATGCATGTATGAATGTACAGTGTATAGCAAAAGTAAGTTTCCACCAGTTGGTGAACAGTTAAATCACGAAAAACTTTTTAACGGTAAATCTTTAAATGCATTTATTCATATAACTGAAAGACTAGTTCTATGTCAATGTAAATTAATAGTATTATGAAAAAAAAAAAAACTTATTCTTCTTTATATTGCAACTTAAGGAAAAAGAGAGGATTCAGTGCGTGGCAAAAGTAAGTTTCCATTCGGTCTAATATCCACAGTGTCCACCTTGGTTCTGTGACATGTTTGCCAAACGACTTTCCATTGAATGAACAAGGCGTTCGCATTCTTCTGATGTAATTTTTTTCTAAGTTTCTTTAATACATCGCTTTAACTCAACAATATTCTGTGGGGTTTGCTCTGCTATTGGAATTTTCAGGATGGCCCAAACATTTTCAATAGGTGAAAGGTCAGAACTTTGCGGTGGCCACTCCAAAGTATTAATTTTTTCATCCTTAAGATAATTGGTGACCTTTTTTGCAGTGTGTATTGAAGCATTGTCCTGTTGGAAGATGAAATCCGGCCCAATGAGACTTCTTCCTTCAGGTATTATGACGTTCTCCAGTAGATTAAGGTACACATCTGCATTAACCCGGCCTTCAAGGAATACAATTTTTCCTTTTTCAATTAAGTTCAATTTCTAAATATTTGCTCGAAGAATTTTTTTAATGGGCTTGTGGCACATCAAAATCTTGCTCATGAAATCGTTCATTAATCTGAATTCGAAGATGAACTTAAAACTGATCAAAATTTTTTAAAAGATTTTTTAAATGACTCAATGTAGCTAAATTTTTTCTTGAAATTTTATGATAAATGAACTTTGAATGTTTTTAGAATCTAAAATTCTTGTCAAAATGTTTCTATGCCCAAAGATGGAACCTGGAAAATTTAATTGTTTTTAAAAAAAAGCCTGACTAGACATAAATCTGACAAATAAGTTAAGAGTAATTATAAAACTAGTAATGCTATGTGTTTTCTCATTTTTCAAAATCGGCTTTTTTTAGGCAAAAAACTTTACAGATTTTGCGCGAGGTCTAATCCTTCGAAACTATAAAAGTTTTATAAACCAAAATTTTTTTTTTTTTTTTTTAATAGATTTTGAAAAAATAATATTCCCATTTACATTACGAAAAAAGTTGAAAAAGTGAAAAGGTCTAGTGCACACACATTTATTTATTAATGTTTTTTAGAACGAAGTTCTTTATGAAACGATAGCTACAGGGGACCTAGTCGAGAAAAAGTTAAATTCTGTAATAATTGTGCGTTACCAAAAAGTGAAGTTCGCAAAAAAGGGTATAATAACCTTCCCGGAGAGAAAGAAATATACATATATTTATGTTAAATGACTTCCTCATACGGCCGAGATATTATCCTTTCTTAGGCGACACTTATTTCCGACGATATCACAAAAAACAATTAATTACACTGTGCGACAAAACTCAAGTTTTGGAAAAATAATGGGACGCCACTGTATAGGTTTGATGGTATGACCAAAGGTGAGTAAAACCCTAGCTGGGTTTCGCGATATTAGCAGGCGTTTTGATTTTATGGAGCCCTAAACATCGCGAGCCTTGGTGATTTTGGGCAAAAGTGGTAGCATCAGATTTTGTTCAACAGCTCCGTAAAAATTAGAGATATCGGTTAACTATCTTTGGAAAAGTTGTACCTAATGGTCTAGTGAACACAAATAAAAACAAAAAATACCCATTAAAAAAAAATTCAATAATATTTCTAAAAAAAAGTACCCAAAAAAATCTAAATTTTTTACTTTTTTGGGTATAGCTTGAAGGGAATCCAAATTTTTCCTATACTATCTTTGAAAAAATTGTTGCCGGTAAGAAGCTTAACAACTTTTCTAAACATATTAATGGGATCTGAACGTGTCTGGACTAATTTAAATGCTCATAAATATCATTTTTGTAGTGAAAAATCTCGATTTTTAGCGCTCTTTTCGCCAGTTTTCGACTACAACTCTTAAACTAAGCAAAATTTTAATCGACTGTTCGGGGATAATTTGTAGCTAAAAGAAAATTGAAAAACTCTCTTCATTATACTTATATGATCCGAACGTGTCTGCACTAATTTAAATGCTCATAAATATCATTTTTGTAGTGAAAAATCCCGATTTTTAGGGCTCTTTTCGCCAGAAACACTTTAATGCAATTATGTATATTTTGGGATTTAAAGTGACTTAAACCGCAACGCATGTTCGAAATTATGAGACAAATTTTTAAAAGGATAACATAAAACGAGGCGGGGCTTAAACTCATTTCCGTAATAAATATATTAACGCAATTGAAATATTTAATGTTACCTATTCGTTTTACAAATAAATTCAGTTTCGACCTATACCATCATTTCAATGATAAATGCAGGTATTTAAAAATTTCCATAGTACGCAAAAGTAATATATTGCGTCAAAGAATATCCCTTTTAAGGGCGGGTTAGTCAAATGGGGACAGGTAGCAGAAAAACGGGCGTAAGCAAGATATATACGAAAACTCCCACGAAAAATACATGCAACAGTTTATGACAAGGATCTGGAAAAACCGAAACAGGTACATAAATCTGGCAACATTTCATACCGTTACTCTTTACCAGGAATTTTCTCAATCGAGCCTCGAGAATTTGCCTAAACTAAGCAAAATTTTAATCCTTTTATAATTTGGTAATAATGGTTTTTATTTGAAATATACTTAAGTTATAAATGATAAGGTGTATTTAAAATGTGTATTTGGTGGGATAAATCGCCTTAACCAGCAAGGTATTACAAAGATTCAGTAATGGAATCATCATCGTCAGAGTTTTGATAGAGTTCAAAAAATGAGTCTTCAATATCACTCTGGATTTCTCCTTCTCTATCCTCCACTTTCATGCTATCGTCTTCAGTTTCTTGAAACAAGTTTTTCGAGCGCCAGCATATTTCTGCCATAACAGCGTCTGGGGATCCTTTTCCTCGATATCTGAATGTAAACAGCCAGTTATTAAAATAATGTCTTAATATATAAATGAGTGTGTAAAAACAGATCTTATTACCTTAGTTCAAATGGCAATGCCGTTTGGTGAAAGCGTTCTCCTTGCTCATCTGATTCCGATGGAAGCTGATTACTGAAGTACTCCAAGTGATGATGCAAGTAGTGTATTTTTAATGACATATTAACACCAATTGTTTCAAACGCTGCCAACATGTTATGAATACATTGTTCGAAGTTTTGAGACCGATGATTTCCAAGGAAACCAGCTACCACTTCTTTTATTGAGAACCAAGCAGCCTTTTCGACGTCAATCAAAATGTAATCGAAGCGCTTATCTTTCATGAGCTTACGGATGTCCGGCCCATTGAGAACGCCTATAAAAATTGGCGAATTTGTAAATTTTTCGTTATATATGGGAAGTTGAATTGACCTTCTTTCAATTTATCAATGCTGATTTTGTGTTTGAAAATATTGTCTTTTAAGAGTTCTAAAATATCCAGCGCATGTTGGGGATTGTCCTTATTTCTTAGAAGGGCCTTGATGAAGTTTTTAACAACACCAAGCTTAACGTGAAGAAATGGCAGCAGTATGCTCTCACGTGGCACTAGTGCTTTCTGAATTATATTCATTTCTCCCACTTTGTGATTTCCTCTACTTTTCCATGAATGATTTTGGTATTGATTGCCTTTATATCGAGAATCCCAATTGCATAAGAAGCACATAAATTAAGTGTAGCCATTTTGCAATCCGGTGAGCATTGCTACGACCTTCAGGTCACAGCAAATCCGCCACTTATGCTCATCATATATCACTGATGCTAGGATACGATCCATTTTTTCATACGTTTCCTTTGTATCGGTGGAATATGCAATTGGAACACATGGCTTTTTATTCGTTCGATGTAATAGCACAGCTTTAAGACTCTGCTTTGAGCTGTCTATAAAAAGTCGCCAATCTGTCGGATTATATAATATTTGCATTTCCTCCATAAGTTTGTTGATATCTTCACAATACGCAAATGTTTTGGTGTTGTCGATGGTAAAAAGCTTTTGAAGTTCAGATTGTCGCCTTCTGTAACACGTGACCTTTACGTCTGGCGCCAATATATGTTGTTTATTCAAATGTTTGGCGAGCTCTTCGGACATTCTTTGAGAAAGCTCCAATCTGCTTACAATGAAATCGAGCCGGTCTTGCGAGATCAGAATTGGGGTCGAGCTTGAATATGACGGTCCCGGATCGTATTCAGAATGGTTTTCTGTGCTGTCAGTACTACAAATGGAAGCAGTTTCCTCTACGAGTGGTTGATGCAACCCTGGGACAGTGTCTGTTGAACGTCTCCTTGGTAGTATGGCACAAGGTACCGCCTGGTAATCTAATTTTTTTGCCTTTTTAGTGTTCATACCATAAGTTGTATTGCTACATGCGTAGCAGTTGGACTGATTGTGCTTCCTTCCCGGATTTTTCCACACCATCGGAGTTTCAAAGCGCAGGGATGTTAGCTTTTGTTTATTCCACTTAATAAGTTCGTTGTAACATAATGCACACACTGAATTAGGGGCCCATTTTTTTTTCTCAATAACTTTTTGCTTGTAACACTTTTGGTAAATTGTCTTCAATTCTTTACTTAAACCACGTTTTTTTGTCTTGTAGTTCAGTCTGGCGTTAATTGATATAAAACGGCCACAGACATAACAAAAATTATTAATGCTGCCTTTACACTTTTCCATTTTTCACTTTTCGACTATCACTTGTAATGCACTTTTTAAGAGTTCTACAAAAAACACTTGATGCGTGCACGTCCAAATTAGAATAACTTCAGAATTGGTAGCAGATATATATATATATATATACCGCAAATTCTCGAGGCTCGATTGAGAAAATTCCTGGTAAAGAGTAACGGTATGAAATGTTGCCAGATTTATGTACCTGTTTCGGTTTTTCCAGATCCTTGTCATAAACTGTTGCATGTATTTTTCGTGGGAGTTTTCGTATATATCTTGCTTACGCCCGTTTTTCTGCTACCTGTCCCCATTTGACTAACCCGCCCTTAAAAGGGATATTCTTTGACGCAATATGTTACTTTTGCGTACTATGGAAATTTTTAAATACCTGCATTTATCATTGAAATGATGGTATAGGTCGAAACTGAATTTATTTGTAAAACGAATAGGTAACATTAAATATTTCAATTGCGTTAATATATTTATTACGGAAATGAGTTTAAGCCCCGCCTCGTTTTATGTTATCCTTTTAAAAATTTGTCTCATAATTTCGAACATGCGTTGCGGTTTAAGTCACTTTAAATCCCAAAATATACATAATTGCATTAAAGTGTTTCTGGCGAAAAGAGCCCTAAAAATCGGGATTTTTCACTACAAAAATGATATTTATGAGCATTTAAATTAGTGCAGACACGTTCGGATCATATAAGTATAATGAAGAGAGTTTTTCAATTTTCTTTTAGCTACAAATTATCCCCGAACAGTCGATTAAAATTTTGCTTAGTTTAAGAGTTGTAGTCGAAAACTGGCGAAAAGAGCGCTAAAAATCGAGATTTTTCACTACAAAAATGATATTTATGAGCATTTAAATTAGTCCAGACACGTTCGGATCATATAAGTATGTTGAAGAGAGTTTTTCAATTTTCTTTTAGCTACAAATTATCCCCGAACAGTCGATTAAAATTTTGATTAGTTTAAGAGTTGTAGTCGAAAACTGGCGAAAAGAGCGCTAAAAATCGAGATTTTTCACTACAAAAATGATCTTTATGAGCATTTTAATTAGTGCAGACACGTTCAGATCCCATTAATATGTTTAGAAAAGTTGTTAAGCTTCTTACCGGCAACAATTTTTTCAAAGATAGTATAGGAAAAATTTGGATTCCCTTCAAGCTATACCCAAAAAAGTAAAAAATTTAGATTTTTTTGGGTACTTTTTTTTTAGAAATATTATTGAATTTTTTTTTTAATAGGTATTTTTTTTTTTTATTTGTGTTCACTAGACCATTAGGTACAACTTTTCCAAAGATAGTTAACCGATATCTCTAACTCTTACGGAGCTGTTGAACAAAATCTGATGCTACCACTTTTGCCCAAAATCACCAAGGCTCGCGATGTTTAGGGCTCCATAAAATCAAAACGCCTGCTAATATCGCGAAACCCAGCTAGGGTTTTACTCACCTTTGGTCATACCATCAAACCTATACAGTGGCGTCCCATTATTTTTTTCACTGTCGCACAGTGTTATTAAATTCAGAAACTACACAGACACATACATCCATACATGCATTCAAACAAAAAAAAAACAAAATGTGGTGCTGCCAGACTGAAAGTTTTCAGAAAAACTCCGATTATTAGGTTTTTGCAAATATTATATATAAAGGCATTTTAGGTAACATAATTTTTTTCCGCTATCAAAGTATCCGTCAAATCGTACATAATTAAAACTTATTTAAAATCATCGTTTGTAATCCAGGGGCTGCGGATGTAATATCGGTGTGAATAATATCGATACTTTTTTACATATTTATGTATTTTCATGCATTTTCGCACTTTCGAGACTATCTCATTTGCGATGGAGAACCCTTCACACGCATGCTTTTTCAGTTCCAGTATATTCTGCTTAGCTGACTTTAAGGCAGGCATCTCCAAAATGGGAGAGGCATTTGCGTTAGTGAGCAAGAGAGCGAATGCGCTGAAAAAAATTTCAACACTAATTGCGTGCGCTCAATAAAATTTTCCATCTGAAAAAGGTCTACCATATTTGATAATATCATACGAAATTAAGTTAGACAAAGACATTTTCAAATCATTTTGTTTTATTTTAGCTACTTTTACATTTTCTATTTCTTCGATTCTTGAAATCCACAGTTTAAATTTTTGCAATACAGATTCTTTTTTATCTTTAAAAACCTTTTCCCTTTCCACGCCATGGATTTTATTGAACTCAGAATGTTGACTTTCAACATGTTTTCTTAAAAACGATTCATTCCTTGTTTTAAATGACTTCCCACATAAAACCCAAAGCATGTTCTCAAAAGCATTTGGGATCATAAAGTAGGCTTTGCATTCCATTTTGATAAAATATTTTTTAAGTGTTTTTTAAAAAAAAGTTGCGCAGATCCGCTCGAAGTGTTTTCGTCGGGCGATTGCTACCGACTAAAGAAAGAGCGTAAGGCATACGTGTGAAGTGAGCGAGAAAAATTTTTCTATGGCGTGGAGGTCTCTGCTTTAAGGGCTCAACGCTGTTAAAGTAAATTGAAAGGAAGTAACGACCTCATTCTTTTGAAGAAAGGAAGCCAGAGAAATTTCGATGACAGGTCGACAGAAATATACGAAATATATGACTTAAATGCAACCCTGTGAGTCCTATTACTTGTAATAAGCGTATGCGTTCAAGTAGCGAAAGTAAGTCAAAGTACATATTTGTTTTTATACTCAGCGTAAGCAGGGTATATTTGTTTTGTGCGAATCTTGTAACAGCCAGAACTAAGCTCCGTACTAAAGAGCTGCACGAATATTCTTGAAACTCGTTTCAAGACATTCTATTTTTTTCAAGCATTGCCTTCATTCGTTTCGTTTGAAACGAAACGAAACGAAACGAAACGAATAGAAACAAAAATTTTTAGAGTCGTTAGAAAACCAACACACGCGAGAAACGAAACCTTAGAGATGCGAATACGCAGTGGACCGAAAATTTAGAGCCATGTTCTTAGAATTAAACGCGAAATATTTGGTTGTTTTGTTGTTCTCTCTAAGTTGAGGGTATATTGCGTTTGTGCGCCTGTGTGTAACGTCCAGAACCAATCGAAATAGACCATATAAAAAGTATATAGAAATGATCAGCGTCACCAGGAGATTCGATTTAGCCTTGTCCGTCTGACTGTCTGTCCGTCTGTCTGTCTGTCTGTCTGTCTGTCTGACTGTCTGTCTGTCTGTCTGTCTGTATACAGTTATCTTATCGAAGGAGTTGAGCTATCTTGACGAAATTCGGTATGGAGGTGCAGGGCGACATGAGTAATATTAAGATCGAGAATGGGCATGATCGGACCATTTTTTCGGGTACCTCCAGTACTAGAGTCTGTTCTAAAAATCATCAAATATGCTCGGAAACATGCATTTTTTGAGATATTTCGATAAAATTTGATATTTGAGCTGATTTTAAGGTAAGAAATGTTTTTTTTTCCAAAAATTGGAAAAGTGGGCGTGGCAAAAGGGCGGTTTTTGAAAAATGCTTCTTACACTCACAATTCATAAGGGAATTGGACGAAAGTCGGCATGTGAACTTCTATTATGCTCACAAACATCCTTAGTAAGAACTTTTTTTAGTGGGCGTGGACAAAAGGCCTCATTTGCCAAAAAAATATTTTACACATATATATGTCTGTATAGTGTGTCGGGTATTGTATTGTATTGACTATAACACTCTAGCTTGTTACGTATTACGCATGTACATTTATTTTGAAATCAACCTTAAATCAAACGCAAATGTTTATATCAAACATTAATTTTTCCTTGCGCGCCGTTGCCTTTTGTAAATACATTCCCTTCTACAAAACATTTCTTGTACTCCCAAAACAATTGCAACCAATAACGAAACCTCACGAAACATTCGGGACTGCGCTGTTCGTTTCGTTTCGCTGTGTGGGAATGTGTGTGATGCTTGGACCGTTCTCTGTTCTTATAATTCAAGCATAATTCGTTTCGTTCGTTGAAAGTGCTTGGGAATATAGAGAAGTTTTCGAATTGTTTTGAAGTACGCAGCGCATCAAGCCATTCGTGCAGCTCTTTACTCCGTACATAACAGGTTGGCTGATAAGTCCCCGGTCTGACACATAGATGGCGTCGCAAGTATTAAATGCATATTATTTTTATATAGTGGCAACCTTCAAATGATTCGTGTCAAACCTTGACGTCTGTAAGTCAATTAGTTTGTGAGATAGAGCGTCTTTTGTGAAGCAACTTTTGTTATTGTGAAAAAAATGGAAAAAAAGGAATTTCGTGTTTCGATAAAATACTGTTTTCTGAAGGGAAAAATTACAGTGGAAGCAAAAACTTGGCTTGATAATGAGTTTCCGGACTCTGCCCCAGGAAAATCAACAATAATTGATTGGTATGCAAAATTCAAGCGTGGTGAAATGAGCACGGAGGACGGTGAACGCAGTGGACGCCCGAAAGAGGTGGTTACCGACGAAAACATCAAAAAAATTCACAAAATGATTTTGAATGACCGTAAAATGAAGTTGATCGAGATAGCAGAGGCCTTAAAGATATCAAAGGAACGTGTTGTTCATATCATTCATCAATATTTGGATATGAAAAAGCTCTGTGCAAAATGGGTGCCGCGCGAGCTCACATTTGACCAAAAACAACAACGTGTTGATGATTCTGAGCGGTGTTTGCAGCTGTTAACTCGCAATACACCCGATTTTTTGCGTCGATATGTGACAATGGATGAAACATGGTTTTATCACTACACTCCTGAGTCCAATCGACAGTCGGCTGAGTGGACAGCGATCGGTGAACCGTCTCCGAAGCGTGGAAAGACTCAAAAGTCCGCTGGCAAAGTAATGGCCGCTGTTTTTTGGGATGGGCATGGAATAATTTTTATCGATTATCTTGAGAAGGAAAAAACCATCAACAGTGAATATTATATGTCGTGATTGAAGCGTTTGGAGGTCGAAATCGTGGCAAAACGGCAACATATGATGAAGAAAAAAGTGTTGTTCCACCAAGACAACGCACCGTGCCACAAGTCATTGAGAACTATGGCAAAAATTCATGAATTAGGCTTCGAATTGCTTCCCCACCCACCGTATTCTCCAGATCTGGCCCCCAGCGACTTTTTCTTGTTCTCAGACCTCAAAAGGATGCTCGCAGGGAAAAAATTTGCCTGCAATGAAGAGGTGATCGCCGAAACTGAAGCCTATTTTGAGGCAAAACCGAAGGAGTACTACCAAAATGGTATCAAAAAATTGGAAGGTCGTTATAATCGTTGTATCGCTCTTGAAGGGAACTATGTTGAATAATAAAAACGAATTTTGACAAAAAAATGTGTTTTTCTTTGTTAGACCGGGGACTTATCAGCCAACCTGTTATAGACCAGAGGTGGGCAATTTGAATATATGCAATTTTTGCGATTGTATTGGATACGCGTAAAAGCTCTTTTGCCCAGCAAATCACGTTTCTGGTAAATTTTCCAAATTTTCTCGAAATTTTTCCAGGAATGTCTCTTGGTAAAGCTAAATGGGCATCGGGAACTTTATTCGAAAACATTTTGTGTACATGTAGCAATTGTCCCTCTCTTCCACCTTGGAAATCGCATATGTGTGAGTGAACATCAAAATACTTGCATTTGTGCTGGTAACATTTCGAAGCAGCCCTGCAGCAAGTTTGACTAGTGCTTTACTAGTTCTTGACTAGTGCAAAAGCCACCAGTACTAGTTCTCAACTATACTCCTGTCCATTTAAAATTCTGTCGAAAATCGGTTTGAAATATGTAGGAAAGAGCACCAGTTCAGTTTGCACCAGTACAGTACTAGTTTGTTAGGAGGCGACTGGATGCTTTTGCACCAGTTTAAAACTAGAGGTTTAGTAAGGGAAAAATTTTTTTGTTTTGTTTTTTTTTTGTCCTATAGAACATAATCTTTTCATCCACCCTTTACATGTACATGAAAATTATCCTGTACAGATTTTGTTTGTAAATGTTTTTATTCAAAATAATATAGTTAACTGAACACATTCCTTAAAATAATAAAAAACAACTTTTTTTCTGGCTGACTAAGCCACTAAAAGTAAAACAAAAATGATCAAATTCGTTATTGTAGACTTGAAATTGTTTCACTTTCTTAAATTACTAAAAAAAAAAAACATAATCAGGGATGTTTCATTTTTGGAAAAAGGTACCGTTACCAAAACCCGTAACCCGTAATAAAAAAAACCTTTTTCTGGCTGGTTAAGCCGCTAAAAGTAAAAAAAATTATCAAATTCCTTATTTTGGATTTTGCTCGGAATCTTCTTTACTTAAACCAATATTTTCTTTGGATTTAAGTTTTTCTATGCGATTTCCCTTAAAAATGCGCTTCTTCTTGCGTTGGAACGCTGCTCGCAATTTTGTTTCTGCGGAATCCTCGGCAAATGTTGATATAACATCTAAGTAGTAATAAAAGAGAAAGGAGAATTAGTAATCGTAATATTAGTATTTTATAGTAGTAAAGCAGTTATACCTATAAGTGCAGTATGTACGTTTTTATAGTCTTTTAAGCGCTTTCTTCCGTGCGTCCCCTCCACGTTAAACTGGTTTATTATGTCACTTGATACTATTTCGCATAAGTAGCGTTCCACATTTCCCTTGATTAGGGACTTCATTTGGCGTACCTATGAGGACATAGATGTGCATAAAAAGCAATAAGATCTTAAGCAGATAGATGTTAAAAAATTGCAGACTTACATATGGCTCCGCCTGTGTTTGTAAGACTTTGTCAAAGTTACTTAATTCGTCTTCATTTTTTATTGGAAATATTTTTCACTGTTTTTCACCTTTCTTTAATTTTTAAATTTAAAATTTTTCTGCAACAATCGCTTGCTTATTCAAGGTACGCGCACAATTTTATTGGAACTGTGCCGAATGCAATAGCATGCTACAAAATTATCGATATATTCACACTGCCGATAGCTTTGTAGCCATGCATCAATTAGCCATAATGTATAAATGTGGTGGAAGTTGCACCAAAAGTTGCACTAGTTCCGGTAGATCTAGTAATAGTACTAGTTGTTTTAAGAAAATTTGCCTACGGCTTGCTACAAGGAGATTTTGCTGGGTGTTGATAATGCGGCAAACAACTGATTGTCAGATGCGAGCAGGGCTGACAGTAAGAGAAGTCGCTAAACAAACGAAAATACCTCTAAAGCAGCCAAATTTTTTCTCCAACTGGCGAATTAATAGCCAACATTACCATTACGGCTCACATGACTTTTAGAAACAGGATCGATGTTACTAAATATTTAAAAAGCGAACTCAAAGAAACACAAGTTTGATCTTTAAAGTTCAAGATTCAACTGTGTCTTTATTCCAATATTTTCAAGCTTATATACTACTTAAATCTAAACAAAAGAGAAATTGTGTATATTACCAAATTCTTAACAATTACTTAATGACCTAATAAATAATAGAATGATGTAAGCAATCGTGACATAAATTTGGTCATACGCGGAAGCGATGCAGCTATTAAGAAATAAATGTAAACAGTCAAAGTGTAGCTTAAAGTGCAGCCACAATGAAATGCCCCAATGCCTTCGATCGATCGCGGCAATGTAAGCGATGTAATTTTAGACGCTACCAAAAAGCATTGGAAGTAAATGAATGAACGAAGCAAAGCAAAGTGAAGCGCTTCTGTTCCCGCATTATGTTTGGATTCTTTGGAAAAAAGCAAACGCAAAAGAAGTAAATACTTTTGCTGACCCAGTGACTGAGTTTGTGATTCTTCTTTGGAATTCGAATATTGATTGGATAAGTATTGCGACTTTGTTCGGATTGAACTGATTGCAACAATGTATGAATGGATTGATTTCAAAAGAGTTGTAACAATTTATGATTGACGCAATTAAGGAAATAGCAACAATGTATTTAATGAGTTGCCTTAGTTAAAATATACTACACCTCCCCTGTTTGGGAGAATGATCCTACAATATTTTAAGGGATCATTTACTTCAAAAATTTATATTTTAACACGATGTTTAGTGCCTAATTGCTTTTGCACACATTCACCATTTCATTTTGACAAAATCTGTATTAAACTGTAAAAATTATCTTAGTTTTATTGATAAAAATATTTCTTAATTTTCTTTTTAGTTTTAATATAAAGTTGAATTGTAATTCTTATATCCAATTGATCAACATTATTTGCTTGATTATTAATGGTTATATTAATTTGCGTAGTTTCGATTGAATATATTTCTTAATCTACGAGTCTTACTTCCGATTTTTAATCTACGGTTCTTATTTCTGATTGGCAAATTTAGGAATAGAATAAATCGAAAATTTATTAAATTAAAGTTTAAAATTTTTACATATTTACAAGTTTAACCCGATTTTCATGAATTTTCATTATTTTATTCTCGGATAATTCGATAATGCAATTATTAAAATCGTCGAGTTCAGAAACCTTAAATGGGCCTGTATAAATCGAATCGAATTTTTGTCTTTCAGGGTCTTCCAAAACGACGAGATCTCCCACTTTCAGTGCTTGCGGGATCACGTTTCTGTCATGAATAGCTTTCTGTTGCAGCTTCTTCTTTTCAATAAATGATTTGGCTCTTTTCTGTGCCATCTGGAGCCTAAATGTCACCTCTTTTTCATATGCTTCAATGTTATACAAGGGATCTATATCTTCTGTTTTTAGACATTCTATAATATAAGGTAATTTTCCATAAACAAGTTCGTATGGGCAATAGCCATGATTAGTGGAAAGGGTAGTATTGTAGCAGTATGTAAATGAACCCAGCCATTTATCCCAATCTGTTCTATTTATTGGCATGTAAGATTTCAGATATTCATTAAATGTTCTATGCGATCTTTCTACTGTACCTAGTGTCTGATGATGATATGCGGTTGAAGTAAGGTGAGTGACATCTAGTAATTTATAAAGCTCTGCAAACACCTGATTTTTGTACTCGGTGCCCATGTCCGTAATGACCTTTTTCATGGATCCGAATTGCAAGATGAACTTTTCAAAAACCGCTTTGGCTACTGTGTTTGCTGACTTATTTGGTATAGGTACTGTCACTAAATACTTGGTTAGATCGCAGACAACGGTAACTGCATATTCATTTCCATCATCTGATTTGTTTATGGGTCCTATGGTATCGACTAAATCAGTACCAAAAGCTTGTGAAGGTGTGGGTGTAATTATAAGTGGTTCCTTAGTATTATTTTTTGGTTTGTTCAAAGTGCATTTGCTACAATTTTTAATAAAATGCTTAACATCCCTAGTCATATTTTTCCAACAATAGAAGTTTTTAAGCTTTTTAAGGGTCCTAGTGACTCCAGAATGACCTCCATGAATTGGATTGTCATGATAGAATTTTATTATTTTTATTTTTCTTCTTCTTTTTCCACATATTTTATTTTGGCCGTAATTGCGATTTCTATATTTTTTAAATATTTATTTGCTAGCTCTTTGAATTCATTAACGGATGACATCTTGAAGATATCATCTCTCGCATTTAGTTATAGCTTATCAATCCCTACTTTACAGGCTTCTACTTCAAGCCTTGGGAATAGTTCCCTTAGAGTCACTTTCCCATTGATAATGTAGGCTGATATATTTATTGTAAGAAGTGTTTTTCTATCATGTCTTAGAGCAATTTTTTGATTATTAGTCAATAAAAATTGTAATTTGACGATTCTGTGTACCTGTCTGAAATTTGATACTTCATAGCATCTTTATAGTGCTATAGGTTCTTCACTCAAAGCTTTTTCTTTGCGATTTTGTTATTGCCAAAATTTTGCTTGGTTCGTTCATTTCTTTTAACTGTTCTATAATTATTCGAGATAATGCATCTGTACCACAATTTTCTTTTCCTGTAATGTACTCAACTACAAAATCATATTCTTCCAAATCTAATCGAATTCTACTGAGTTTTGAAGAGGGGTTTTTCAATGTAAACAAATATGTAAGTGGTTTAAGATCACATCGAACTAAAAACATTCTGCCATATATGTATGGTCTAAAATAGTTAAAAGCCCAGTGGATCGCTGTTAGTTCTTGTTCTATTACTGATTTATTGCTTTCTCCTTTTGTGAAGGATTTAGACGCAAGTGCTACCGGCAAATGGATGGTATTGCATTCCTGGCTTAAAACCGCTCCACATGCCAATTTACTGGCATCTATGGTTAGGTTAGGTTGTAGGGGCCGCCCACCAGGAAGGTGGCGCACTTAGACCAAGAAAGGTCCATTGTGTTACCCACGGATTCAGGACACCTATTTTATTTTATAAACCATTTTGTTCGCTCAATAAAGCTTGCTATCCTCACAGGGTTAAGTACCTCGAGTTCCGATAGGGAGTGAAAGAAGTAATATCCCAAGGTTTTAAATCTCAGTTTAGCAAAGGCTGGGCAGTGCAGGAGAAGGTGCTGAGGAGTTTCCTCCTCCTCCTCATCCTGACAACTCCTGCAAAAATCGAAGGCAGGTGCCCGTAGCCTTCTGGCATGTGGACCTATGAGACAGTGACCGGTCAACAGTCCGACTGTCATCGAAAGACGCGTTTTTGACATCCTGAGTAATTCCTCAGTCCGTTTATGCCCTATGCGTGGCCAAGTTAGTCTAGCTTTCTCACAAAAACCCCCGCTTTCCCATCTCTCTTGAAAGGACCTGTTGGCCCATTCCTCAATGAGAAGGCGACAGGTAACAAGAGGAACCTCTGTTTGCTCGCCTGTTCGTGGAGCCGTCAGAGTGGTGCCGTGTCTGGCCAGCTCATCAGCTGTACAGTTCCCAGGAATATCGCTATGTCCAGGTACCCATACGATCTCTATTTGAAAGTACTTTCCCATCTCAAAGAGAAGGAACAGACACTTATTGACCGATTTTGAATTGACCACAAAGGAGTCGAGTGATTTAATTGCTGCCTGACTATCAGTGAAAATACTAACTCTTGTGTGAGTTATCACGTTCCGACGCAGCCATCTAACTGCTTCGCTAATTGCGGCTATTTCTGCCTGAAAGACGCTACAGTGATCGGGGAGTCTAAAACTAAGACTCACATTAAGCGTTTTACAGAAAACACCTCCTCCAACCCTACCTTCCAATTTAGAACCATCTGTAAAGAAGGTCAGACGGTCCCCATCCCGGACGGACCCCCCCTTCCAGTCCTCCCTCAAGGGTATAGAAGTCCGGAAGGGCTTTTCCAGACTAACCGTTGGTACGCAGTAGTCCGTAGTCTCCGGTATGTCGCCCAAGAGAACGGGCATTGGTAGGTTCGAAGTTCTATTCCTTACACCAACTTCCCTCAAACGCAAAGCGGTGATCAAAGCCACCCGCTCCACCGCTATGTCGGGGGGTATAATATTGAGCATCGCACTTAAGGCGAGCGTGGGAGTAGATCCAAGTGCTCCCGTGATACCCATGAGAGCTAAACGTTGGACCTTGTCTAGTTTTTTGCAAATCGAGGTCTTCTTCACCGCAGGCCACCAGACAGCACAGCCATACAGCAGTATGGGTCTGGCCACCACAGTGAAGATCCAGTACACAGCTTTGGGGGACAGCCCCCATCGCTTACCAATGGCCTGTTTGCAACAGTAGAGCGCTACCTCAGCCTTCCTAATGCGCTCTTCAATGGCTGGCCCCCAGTTTAGTTTCCTATCAACTAGAAGACCCAAATATCTAACATTGTCTGTGACGGTTAAGGGGACGCCATCCAGAGATGATGCCCGGAAATCCGGAATTTTGTGCTTCCTTGTGAAAAGAACCAGTTCAGTCTTGCTCGGATTAACAGCAAGCCCACAGTCCCTGGCCCAGGTTGTCACGATTTCTAAATAGGAGTGCATTAGACTACTCAGGGTGTCTAAATGCTTTCCTCTTACCAATAGCGCCACATCGTCTGCATAGGCAACCGTGCGGCATCCATATGAATCAAGCCTTTCTAGGAGGCCGTTCATTACGATGCCCCAGAAGAGGTGATAATACTCCCCCTTGGGGAGTTCCTCTTCTGACCCTTCGCGTCCTTACCGAGCTTCCCCATTCCGCTACGACAGTTCTGTCCGTAAGCAGTCCATGAATCATCTCGACTAATCTGCCCGGTATGCCCAGACTAACAAGAGAACTTGTGATGGCCTCCGGATGTACGTAATTAAAGGCTCCCTCAATGTCTAGGAAGGCCCCCAGTAAGAACTCCTTGTGAGTCAAGGAGCCCTCCACTTGATTTATCAAGCAGTAAAGAGCCGTATCCACCGACTTCCCCCTCGTATATGCATGCTGGGAGTTGGATAGCCTACTTTTGGGAACTTTGCTCCTAATGTATATCTCAAGGAGTCTCTCCAGGGTTTTCAGGAGAAAGGAGGAGAGACTAATGGGACGAAAGTCCTTAGGTGAGGTGTGTGATCTTTTTCCCGCTTTGGGAATGAAAACAACCCTAGTCATCTTCCAGCGCCTAGGGATGTGTCCCAGGCGGACACAGGCAGTGAAGATCGTCTGGAGCCACTTAAGCGCCATACTGAGCGTTTTCTGTAGCTGTGCAGGGAAAATACCGTCTAGGCCAGGTGATTTATATGGCTGAAAGGATCTTACAGCCCATATAATCCTGTTTTCATTGACTATATCCGATAGCAGCAAACTATCCTCCGCCAGGTTCGATGGGATCAGACTAATCCCTTGCTCCTGAGCTGGAGGAAAGTGCTTATCCATCAGAAGCTCGAGGGCTTCCTCGCCACTTGTAGCCCACCCCCCATTATCAGTCTTAATATAACCAATCGCAGGAGCTCTTTTTGACAGAATTTTACGAAATCTTGTAGCTTCTGAGCTGCTTTCCACTGATTCGCAGAAAGCCGTCCATGAAGTCCTTTTAGATTTCCTAATCTCCGTCTTATATATGTTAAGGCTAGCCCTGTATACCTGCCAGTCCTCTGCTTCATTCGAGCTCTTGGCCCTATTAAACAACCTTCTGCACGATGCTCTGAGACATTCGATGTCCTCATTCCACCAGTGCGGCTTAGATTTCCCACAGCGTTTGATTATAGGGCATGCTACATTGTGAGCTTCCCTGTATGCGGTAGTTAGACTATCTGTCATACACTCCAATTCTTCAGAGTTAGTAGGTGTTCGCGGAGTGTCTATCAGAAAAGGCCCAATAGTCTCGCTAAAAGTTTTCCAGTTCGTGTTACGGTTGTTCCTGTACGACAGAACCTTGACCTGCTGTGTTCCAGCATTCACAGTGAACTGTATATACCGATGGTCGGAGAAGGAGTGCTCCTCCAGCACCTTCCAGTCAGAAGAGATGTCAGTGTGATGTCTAGCACTTCTCTCCGGTTAGCTGTTATGAATGTGGGTTCTTCCCCCCTATTGCATATGCCTACGTTTTCGTTGCATAAATAATCAAAAAGTGACTCACCCCTTTCATTTGTGTCCGTGCTGCCCCATATTGTGTGGTGCGCGTTTGCATCAGCCCCCACCACCACACCAATGCCCATGATTCTTGCTTCCGCCAAGAGTCTTCTTAAAACGGGAGGGGGAGCTTCTATATCGTGGGCCATATAGGCCGAGGCCAGCCAGGTCCTCCTGCCACCCGCCTCTATACAAACAGCGACCGTGTCGTGATCACTAAAGTTTTGCAGGAAGAAAGCGTTAAAATTTTTCTTAACTAGAATGCATGACCTTGGTTTACCTGAACCAGTCTGACTGAAAATATTGTAATTTGAGGTGCCAATCCCACAGATCTGATTGTTCCATACCCATGGTTCCTGGACCAGCACCGCATCAGCTCCACCTTGCTCAAGGTGAATAAGAAGATTAGCGGCGGCCGCCTTCGAGTGGTGGAGATTAATCTGAAGTACCCTCATGTACTCCAGCAATCTCCACCATCGTTGCGTCCGCCTCGTCGCTCGACGCCAGGAGGTCATCCTCGAAGAGGCGCGTAAGGCTGGTAATCGACCCAGCTGTGGATATGGACTCCCTTCGCTCTGCAGTCTCCACAGAAGACTGAAGGGAGTCCTCAGCTGCGGTCTCCACCTCCACACCGCACCCAGGTTTCCGGGTGAGGGATTCCGACGCGGTCCCTTGTACAAGGCAACCGATCGCTCATTTGAGCAGGCGACCAATTTCACCTGCCCCTGATGCCAGCCAGCATCGTCGCAGGAGGGGGGAGGCCCTGGATTTTCTTCCAAAACCTGGAAGAAGACGGAAGCGAGGGCCATCTCCACCCACTTCCACTTGTCCTTGGGTATCCTACCCTCCTCGACGCTGCTGTCAAGTACGCCCAGGATTAGGCTATTTTTGGCCACCTCGCTGTAAGACCTCGAAGGATGGACTTTGGGTCTCTTCACCTGAGGAGGTTCCTCCTCCTGAGACCTTTGCCTCTTCGAGGCAAGTCCCACCTTCGAGGCTTCCGCCTGGACCTTACGGGCCCACTCCAGAGATGCAGCTTGCTGCGCAGTAAGCTGCTCTCTGGGAGTGTTCCCGTATTTTTCTGCAATTTTTCCGGCCATGCGTCTGTCCGAGTACGCCTTTTTCGAAGGTGGCATCCTCTTTCTGGGATTTCCTCCTGCCAAAGACTTGGCAGAAGGATTCCCAGTAGAGGTTGCCTCCACTCGAGCAAGACCCTTGCTGGTGCTGGTTCCCTGGTCCAGAGAGCCTCCTGCAGGGGTAGTGCCAGTCGTACTCGGCAGATGCAGCGGCGACTGGGTTGCCGGAATCACAACTGCTGGTGACTCTGGGGGTTTCGAAGCCCTGCCTGCTTTGGCTAGCGGTGGCTTTGGTTTGGGGGGAAAACTTCCACTGGTAACTCCTGTAGAAGATCCCCTGGGATTTGCATTTGGCTTCAAAGCCGAAGAAGAAGAGGCGGTCGAAGGTCCCAGTGCTGAAGACCTTCCTGCGCTCTTTAATGTTTGTTTTGTGTTATTTTTGCTGTTATTGTACATGTAAAAAGGGTCCCCCCTCGTGGCCGCTATCCTTAATCCGAAGTGCAGTCGCTTATATAGGTCCATGGGTATCTGTGCCGCAGCAGGGAGGTCCATGCGAGGGTTGACATGTGCCCTTATGGGACATATGTTCAGAGCCAACCAGCATTAAGCGGGACGAAAGTCAACCGCACCTGCACCACCAACTTAACGGCGACGGATAAGGAACGTACCACGAGGCCTGCCAAGGTTTTACCGGGACGGAGACAACTGTGGCATTAGCCCGAAAGCCATTTCGTTAGGGTATCACCCCGACCTACTTAGGTAACAGAATACCACTGTTGCCAGCCCAAGACGTCAAGTCCGAATCAGGTGTCCAAGAGAAAAGGCCAAGGTCGTTGCCGTTCAAGCCGTAGGTAACTTTACTCAGCACGCAGCCAATCCAACGCGGGAAGCCCCAGTGGAGAAACGAAGTCTCCGTTGGCATAGCCTGCGTGCATCATCGACCCTGTTACCTAAAGAGGGGGGTTTGGTCCGCGACGGAGCTTTGCACCAAGGCGCTATGACTCCGTAAACCATCTACGCAATCTGAGTAGGTGGCACCCCCTATCAGCCACCTGGGGACGCGCCCGATGGGTACCCACCCGCACGGGTACTGGCATCTATAGTAATGCAAAATACTTTATTAAATTTTGGATATTGCAAAATTTTTGGTGTAAGTAGTGAATTTTTCAAATGTTTAAAAGCTTTTTCGCATTCATTGCTCCAAACTTAAAGCGTATTTTTGCGTGTCAACTAAGTAATGGGGCATTTCACGTCAAGTGTACCCGCTCAAAAAACTTTATACCTGGGATTTCGATGAAACTTGGTGGAAATGTTGCGCTATGAAAGTGCATGAATTATGCAAAAGGAGGAGGGGAAATATTGACCGGGTGCCTAGATACAGGGTGTTAAACTTTCGGTCCTTTTTGTATTCAAAAAATTCTACGTCTCGCAAATTAGCAAATGAACAAAATGTGATAAAAGATTTTGATAGATTTTTGTCTGCTCTTTCCGAAAAAAAATATTGAAATTCCCAGAAATTATTATTGATGCACAAAAAAACGGTTTTTATTTTGATAAGCAATTTTTCGCCGAATGCGACATTTTTAATATTTTTTAAAATAATTTTAAACGAAAGCTAAACTTTTTTTCTATAAAATGACATCTCAAACAGGCTGGGATCTCCAAAACTAACGAGTCAATGGCGGTGTAGAACCCAGCGCGAGCCACGCGCCAAGCACGCAGAAGCCGCTATTCAGCTTTATCAACTTGAGAAGTTCAGCAGCCACAGCTGAATAGTGGCTTCTGCGTGCTTGGCGCTGGGTTCTACACCTCCATTGAGTCGTAAGTTTTGGACATCCCATCCTGTTTAAGATGTCATTTTATAGAAAAAAAGTTCAGCTTTCGTTTAAAATTATTTAAAAAAATATCAAAAATGTCGCATTCGGCGAAAAATTGCTTATCAAAATAAAAACCGTTTTTTTGTGCATCAATAATAATTTCTGGGAATTGTAATATTTTTTTCGGAAAGAGCAGACAAAAATCTACACAAATCTTTTATCACATTTTGTTAATTTGCTAATTTGCCAGACGTAGCATTTTTTGAATACAAAAAGGACCGAAAGTTTAACACCCTGTATCTAGGCACCCGGTCAATATTTCCCCTCCTCCTTTTGCACAATTCATGTACTCTCATAGCGCAACATTTCCACCAAGTTTCATCGAAATCCCAGGTATGAAGTTTTTGAGCGGGTACACTTGACGTGAAATGCCCCTAATATGAATTGCATGATTTGCGACATGTGGTATAAAACATCTGGAATAATTGCAAAATGCTATCAATCTTAGCGCTGAATCTGCGTCAGTTGGTTAAGGATAATTTTTGATTGTTTCATATATCATATATACATACATATGACTATCGTCCGGTAAGATACCCTTATCTGTGCATTTATGGCCCAAAAAAACAGTCTAATGGGCGAAAATTGTGCACTGTCTGGATGTAGTTTTAAATTGAATTTTCGGCATGTTGAAAGCACATCTTTAAGATTTTAAAACACATATTTTTCGGAACATCCTATCACAATTAAATCATCTATGTACAGGAATGCTTGTTCTGGCTTCAGTACTGCGAATGCCAGTGTCAACATTCTTTGAAATGAATGTGGCGCTATCTTTAGGCCAAAGGGTAATCTTTTAAATCTGTATGACCCTTGTTATGATGCTCGTCCTGTCTCTGATAATTAAAAACGCCGTGAAGGGTTTCGTTTAAGCTTTTTATTTTACAACTATCTTAAAATAGTTACAACTCTTTTGCTAACTAGTTTACGAAGACCAGACGATAACTTGTAGTCTGCTTTGACCTCAAACTTGCTCTTGCGACATATGACAGAGTCGCACTTATTATGTCGAAATTGTTCTTGAGACATATTCCGTTCTTTCGACATAGCTGTTACGACATACACCTGAGTTGGCTGCTTATGCGAGTTAATTCGGTCACCTGCATTGCACAATTATTGCGCGTGTCGTTCTTATTGCGGGGAAGAAAATGCATTTTCGCCAAAGTGAATGCTTGCTCGCTCGCTCGACGTGCCTGACCTACATCAATAGTATGATCGTTCGCTTGGCGCGCTTGACCTACGTCAATATTTGTATGCGACGCTGTGTGAGTGACTCAACATTCCTCACCCCTTTGAGGAAAGTGCCACAGGGTGGCATGTGGTTTCATAGAAGTCGGTGTGTGCAAACTGATCAGCTAAATATGTTTGTGTAGATCTGTGCTTGGAGGTAAGGTCCGTGTTGTAGCAGGGATAGACGTTTGTGTTGCTGCTGTGGTCTAGTGACGTTGACGGATGTGGTACGTTGTTGGTCGATATATATCGCGGCAGAGATAGTCGTATATGATGATTTTGGTATCTGGGTGGTGTGAGTCTAGTTACGAAGTGCACCGGTGTTGGCTTATATTCTAGGTATACTTATCTCTATTTTCGTATATAATATAAAATTTTTTTCATGAATTCACAGCTTTTCCACGGTTCAATGAGCTTGCATTTTTTATTTGCTTACATTAACAATTATGCAATATTACTTTTGAGTTGCTTAATTTAGCATATATGCCATTGACCTTACCATTTATACATTTGTGTTTGGAACATTTTGACTTGATTACCTTTTTACTTTTAGAAAATATGCTGTTATAAATATTTTTGTGTGTGTTTTTTTTAATTTTTTTTTTATATGTTTGGCTTTTTTGAGTGCAAAGCTCTACAAAATTTCGCATTCTGATTATTGGGTGTGTTTTGTTGTGAGTGTTGAATGCTTTTTATTTTATTTTTGTTGTTGTTGTTGTGTTTCAAGTGTTTGTGATTTGTAGGGTGGTCTTCATTGCATATTTCTTGGGGAAAATTTACGCTCTGGATAAGGTTAGTAGTTTAGTTATTAGCAGAGCCGGATTAAGGTTGCCGGGGGCCCGGGGGCCAGAGAATGGTGGTGGCCCCTCTGTTAATTGAAAGATATAGGATGAAATTTCACACAATTGGGGTATTCACAAAGGTGTGTTAAAATCGTTGGAAAGTCGGAAAATCGTAAAATTTTGACTTATGAAAATTTTTTTAAACTTTTTTTTGTATCTTGCACAACTTTTTAAGCAGTGAAAATTTTCCAATTTTCCGACTTTACTATTTTCCGACGCCTTTGTGAATACCCCTAATAGCAGAAAATGTGTTGGTAAAAAGGTTATCAATTATAAGAATGAAAATATTTTTCAACGTTCACATTTTGTTTATTTATCGAGAGGCATTCGATAAAAATATAGGATCAACTTAAACTTATAAACGAAAAAAATGCAGTCATCTCAATTCGGCAACGACGGTGTAATGGGTAAGCAGATGACCAGTAATCAAGAGGTTCGCGGTTCAATTCTCACAGCGTGGATTTAAAAGAGTTGTGATAAGCAGCATTGGAAACGTTTTTTTTAATTTTTTTTCCAAAGTAGTCTTATAATTAGACTCTTATTTGATTTTTACACTGAAAAAAAGTCACATTTTTATTCGAAAAAAATTCAAGAATCGGTTCGCTTATGGTTCGTAAACGATAAAAATTTCGATAAAAATACGAACCGCGTAAAAAGGTTACTCCCTCACGAATTCAAATTCGATTCGAACTCGCTGTGCTTATTGGGTGTGGTACACTGATGCATGATGTCAATTGTATGGGTAAGTGTACATCAACACGTACACGGGTGATTGATCAGGCGGATTGAATGTTTATTTGGTGCTTCATATATATATATATATATCCGCGATATATCGATATATCGACATATTAAAGTCGAAAATTTGAAATATCATTTCGACTTTATAAACAATCCGGGCGATATACGATATCGACATTCTAATGCTCGATACCCATCCCTACTTATTAGAACGTGCAAAAAATTCGATAACTTCTTATAAAAGTTGCCAGATCGGTTATATTAAATTCTGCTAGGGAGTTCTTCACTTTCCTCTAGATTCTGCGACGTGGTTGCCAATTTAACGGAATCTCCGCGGAATTATAAAATACATGTGTATAATATATCATGCGACCAAATTACTGTTTAAGAAATTTTAAAATTAAATTTTATGGAATTTCGACCTTTTTTGGATACATTCAGCGGAATATTTCGCTGAAAAATTGGCAACAGTTTTTTTGCGGTTAGTTGAAAAATAGCAGTTTTATTCTCGAATAAGAAGAGTAGTTTTCTTAAAAAAATGTTTCTGTCCCAGAAATTCGTATGATAAGAAAGGTTACTAATAGAAAAAATACACGTTGTTTGTCAGAGACATGATATTTGAATTTCACTTGCTCGCACAGAATTTCGGAAAACCTCACCAACAGTTGAAAACAACTTCTGGTAGGTATATGTTCACAAGTAGTGGACCATTATTCCCAGATCAGAGGAATTCTTTTTTCTCTGCTCGGTGAGGACAAATGGAACATAAATTTTTTTTGACCTTTTTGCGCACGACCACAGAACATGTAATTCAAATTCGGTTAAAAATGTACGGAAAAAATTCCGCTCGATTTTTTGCTAACCGCAAGAATGCATTTTTCTCCGCTGTCCAACTTCAAAATCTGCTAGATCTAGCCGAAAATCTGCTGATCAGGCATCACTGCTTTTTATAATGATCTTTCAGACTTATTTCGTTATACTTGTTTCCACATATGGCAATTTCACCACATAGAATACTTATGGCCTTATTGGAATTTTTCAAATATAGAAATATTGGAAGTAATAAAGAAGTTATGAAGAGTTGAAAATTGCTTCGACGTATTGTCTCAGTAAGGGCGAAAGGGTTAAAATAAATCGTCATAAAATCACTTACTCCGCAACACAAATCCGCTGCTCCACGAAAAAGCGGTCAAGTGCGAGTCTGAGTAGAGCGAATATTATAAAATAAAATTTACTATGTAGCATATTTTCACTAAACGACAGATTGATTGTTAGCAAAAGTACGTTTTGTGATTGATAAAAGGGTTTTTCAATTCTTAAGTCCACTGAATTACCGTATAAACAAATGAAAATTTTAAGAGAGTAGTTACTGAATATCTTGAAAACTATAATAAATAAAAAAAATTAATTTGATCACTGCTGGTGGGGGCCCCCACGTGGTAGAGGCCCGGTGCCACTGGGCCCCCTGGGTCCCCCCATAATCCGGCCTTGGTTATTAGCTGTTAGTCTATAACATATATAAAGACTTGTAACTGATTGAGGGTCGTGTTGTTGTGAGCGGTGACGGTTCGACACAGTGGCATGCGGCTAGCTCGCCGTATTTGGGCGTAGGCTTTGCCACCCCGCACATCAACCCAATCAATTATACAAAAAAAATATGTGTCGAAATAGTGGATTCAAAAAGAAAGAAAATTTTTAAAGATAGAAAGCAAAAAAGCAAGCGAGAAAAAAAATTTTGATGAAAGAGAGCAAAAGAAAGAGAGTAAGGATACACAAATACCTAAATCGTCCGATCAAAAAAAAAAAATACACCCCCTAATCCCTGCAGAATAACCCCAAACATTCATTCATTCACCTAACACGCACTACACATACCATCCTCACACATTCACTCATTCATACTGCTATCCCACTAAAAAAAAAAAATCCCGCCCATTTATCACTCCGCCTAATGTCACGGTCCGAAGTCTGGAGCAGCCCACCCACTGGGTACATCACTGCGGTACCCAGTCCAGTGAGTACGCTATAGCTCCTATTTAAAATTTTGAGCGTACTCCCCATTATCCGTAATAAATGTCCGTTTTCTAGTCCTTAGTCCGTTGGTCCATTGTCGTCTATGGAATACCTATTTTCCTACTGGGAATCCCAGAAATATTATTATACTTTACCACATTATAAAAAAAATATAATCAAGCCTTTATTTTCCAGGTATTTTTCATGTTTTATTTACTTTTATTTATTATATATATATGATTTCTTTTCAATACTCAGAAGAAATATACATATATATATATTTAAAATTTTTACATATATGTCTATATTTGTATGCGAAATTTAACACTAATGAATATATGTATATATATTTATATATATGTATACCCTGACGAGGGTAGAACAAGAGAGAGAGAAAAAAAAACTAATCTGGCGGAAATACTAAAAGCAATTTGGTGGTTTTCTATGTGAGCATTACGAAATCTGGTGGAAAGACTAAAGGCAAAAAAAAAATTAACGTTTTCTATGTGGGTAATGAACTTTGGTTCAATGATCAAGCTAATATGGTGATAGAAATGAAGCATATGTTTTTATAGCATAGGAGAGCGGCGGAAAGTTTTCTGGAAGGAATGAAATTCGAAAGAATTTTAATGACCGGAAACCGGAATATTTATTTATTCATATTTTTTTCTGATTTTATTTATTTGTATTTTTCGCTGATTTTATTTATTTGTAATTTTTACAAAAAAAAATTTCATAAAAGAAATGAAGAAAAGAGACTATTTAAAGAAAAAAAACTCTTTCATTGTAAAAAAAACAAAAAAAAAGGAAACCAAAGAAAAAAACGTACCAAACTGTACTTTATTAAATGCAATATAAAAACCAATTACCTTACTTATAGCATTTGGTGGTAATGGAAGATTAAATCCCCTTAGTACCTGCTATAATTTTTTTTTTTTTTTCAAAACGAATATTTAAGAAGAATTAAATTCTCTTAATATTGAGCCAATAGATTAAATCTAATTGGATGTTGCGAGTTAAACTCGTGTTCAAAAACTGACTTTTCTAATACTCTGCTGCGACTTATATAGGACTATTTTCCCAACAACAGTTTGTTTAGAGGACAAGGATCCACCAACAATTTTTCATTTTTCTTACATTTTCATTCTAAAGGAGCTTTTTGAAATTATCCGAATATTTTTTTTTTATGGAAAATTGCAACCCTGGGTTCCCTTCCAGTCTTTATTATATGTTCGTCCTGCTCTCATGATCTTGTCTTTTCTTTTGATTATACTCTCAGCTCTCTCTCATTCTCGAGCTATCATTTTGGATTTTGACAGTTGTAATTTACAAAAATGTAAACAAATATGGTTTTGTTGTGCGCGGAAAAGAAAACAAAATAAGCAGTGTCGTGTGCTTATTTAGAAAAGTGACAGTGATAACAAAATTTATAAAAAGAATATTTAAACAAAAAAAGTAGGAAGATGTCATCTACCACCAGAATCTACTGTTTGGCTATTTTTCGATGGAAGGAGAAGACTTAAAGCTAAGTATTAGATCTTAAGGCTAAAGCTAGGTTATAATTATAAAACAATTTAACTATATTTTCATTCATTTTAATTCATTTTAATTTATTTTAATTTTTTTTAATTCATTTAAATTTATTTTAATTTATTTTAATTCATTTAAATTTATTTTAATTTATTTTAATTTATTTTAATTCATTTTAATTTATAATAATTGTATATTCAATTTATTTTACATTTGCAATTTTTGCAGAGCTTTCGGCGTTTTGGCGCTTGCGGAGTTATTCTGGAAGTGGTGGTGATTCCCGTTTTTGGTGCTTCACGGAGTGCTATGTTGTACGTGTCGTCGCAGTAAATATTTATTTGGTAAAACTTTTCATTGGCCTGCTTTACTACTTTTAGGCGTTTTTTTGGATGGCGGTTTATGGTCAACTCTACCACTTCGGTGAGGATCCGTGGAGTCCCTTCATGAACTTCTGACTCTGGTATGACATATTTTTTTGCGTATATATCTATGGGTTTTTTTACATTTGTCTTAATTTCAGCTACTAGTACTCCATAGCCTCCCCAGTCATCCTCCCATAATTCGTGCTGATGGCCGTCCAAACTCAGACAATCTTCGTCTGCTACTGGTGGTGATGTTGGTGGTTCTGGTGCTATTATTTCCGCTAATGGCAAGTCGATTTCCGGTGTTGACGCATGATTCGCTTGTTCAGGCTCCAGGTTGGTGTCTATTAATGTTGGTAAATTTGTTTTATTATTATGTTGCCTGGGTCGAAGTATTATACGCTTTGTCTTTGGGTCTTGCCACTCGATTAAATCGCTTGGTAAGGCTAATGTACGGCGTTGCAGTCCATTTAAAATGGCTGTTGATTCGCGGAAGTGTTGTGTCGAAATCGCCAACCTATCTCTGAAGAGCTTGGTCCGTGACATACTGAAACGAATCAGGTATTTTATGATACTCGACGCCAAATAATAATAAGATATTGGTTTCGATTGCATTTTTTTATTTATTTATTTATTTTTTCTAAAGTCTCTTTTCTTTCTTTCCATTAATTTCAGATTCTTGCGGATAGCCACGTAACAGACTGTCCCAGAAATAACTGTCCTTTTGTTTTTTTTTATTGCAAAAAAACCAAAGATGTTTTTGTAAAAATTCTTTCAGCTTATGATTAAGTGAACATTACAAAATAAATAAAAATTTTAATTATCCTGAAAAAATACACTTAAAAAAAATTATACACTTTTTTATTAAGGTCCTCCATTAGGTTTTTACCGACCTTTCGTTCACCTTAGTGTATGCCCGACGCCATTTATGTCGAAATATTTCGATGTTCTTCGCAGCTTGTTTGGTCTTCTTAAGGTTCCTTTTCATTAAAGCCCAATATTCGATTGGACGAAGTTCGGGGCAATTCGGAGGATTTGCTTCTCTGGGTACCACAGTGACATTATTGGCTTGGTACCAATCCATCGTTCTCTGGGCGTAGTGAGATGTTGCTAGGTCAGGCCAAAATAGTACTGAACCCTGGTGTTGACGTATAAAAGGCAACAAACGCCGGTCCAGACACTCTCTGATGTAAATTTCGGTGTTGATTGTGCGATCCGTCACAAATTCCTTACTTCGAAGGACACATTTGCAAATGGCCTGCCACACCATGTATTTCTTTGGAAATTTGGTATGTATTTCGGTGGTAAATTTAGAGGATGCTCCACCCCTTCCAACCGCAGTATAATATCCGTGTCCAGGTAACTGCTTGAAATCCGCTTTGCAATACGTTTCATCGTTCATGATCACGCAATCAAATTTGGCCAGGTAATCGCGATACAGTTTTCGAGCCCTCCTCTTGGCTTCGGCGTCCTTTTTTTCTGACCTATCAGGTGCTTTTTGTACTTTATAGCTCCTTAGGTTGTAAAATTTTTTAATCCGTTGAACACTTGACTTCGATGTTCCCGCTTTTGCTGCCATATCACGAACCGAAGTGCCTGGATTCTGAGTAAACAGCCCCTTAACGTTCTGGGCCACCGCTCAGTGCCGTAGCAACCATAGGGACAAAAGGGGGCTTTTCCCCCACGCATTTTTGTTTCTGCCCATGAAAAAATTAAAAAAGGAGAAAAATACATGACAATCGAAAATAAAAGGATATTCAATCATATTTTATTTACTTGCACTTTGCGATCTTTTAGTTTATTGATTCTTAAAAGAATGGTTTCTAGGTTTTGTTCGTCATTTGTCTTGTCACGCACTAGATTTTTTATTTCTTTGTCAATTCGTATCGGAAAAACGGTTTCATCAATTAAAGTGCTGCTAGTGCACACACAAGAGCAAATACCAGGATTGTGTTCCTTGTGCAATGGAAATCACCCTCTACGCCAATGTTCTCAATTTTTGAAGATTCCAGTCGCGGAACGTTTTCAAATTATCACAGAACCAAAGCGTTGCTTCAATTGTCTTGCTACCAGTCACCAACGATCCATTTGCACCAGTCAACACAACTGTGCGAAGTGCCAACAACGACATCACACTTTGTTGCATGTTTCGAGCGCGGCTGCAACACCGGACACGAAAGTCTCTACCCCCTCTTTGACATCTCCTCCGGAGATGGGCCCGTTTCCGACGAGCCAACCGCCGCGTTTTTGTGCGCAACCAGAGGCTTCGAGCTCCGTGAGCATCCCCTCCCCGACACAGGCACCCGCACACGTCTCCATCAGCCAGACTCAGGTGCTTTTGCCAACGGTTCGGGCGCTTTTAGATCAAGGTTCGCAGAGGAAATTTCTTACTTCTTACGACTGCAGCCGCATTTGAATTTGCCAACGACTCATAAAATCTGCAACGTCTCTGGCATGGGTGGCCAATGCACCCAAATCGCGAAAAAGAAATGCACCATCACGCTCGACTCGCCTCGTTCTTCGTTCAAGGAAGAAATCGACGCCGTGGTGTTGCCGAAATTGACCAATTGGCTTCCGGCCAAAAGGGTCTCCAATTTGGATCCCCACGAGATCTCATCGTTGGAGCTCGCCGATCCCCGGTTTATGAATCCAGCCCGCATCGATATGGTCATCGCGTCTGATATCATGCCGAAATTACTGCGGCCGCGCGTCAAGATGAATGTCGGAGGAAGCCTTATTGCCCAAAATTCAATATTCGGATGGTATTTGAGTGGGCCAATCGCCAGCGAATCCATCGAAGCGTTTACGACGCATGTCTCCTCCGGAGACCACCAGGAGTCACTTCACGAGTCACTCAAATCATTTCCAGAACAAGAGGAAGTTTCAGCCTCGCCTCTCCCTCTTCCAGAGGACATCTATTGCGAAAAAATATATTCGCAAATCACATCTAGAAATTCGGATGGTAGGGCCGTTGTGCGTCCACCGTTTAAGATCGAATTTTCTAAAGCCGCTCCTTGCTTGGACTCGTCGCGATTTGGAGCGCTGACGCAATACAGGAGCTTGAAGAAAAGGCTCGCATGGCAGCCACTTATGCGCGACACCTTTAATTCAGTGATCAAGCCCGAGAGTACATCCACGAAGATACGAATCGTTTTCAACGCTATCCAAAAGACCTCTTCCTCCTTATCGCTGAACGATGTGGTTTATGTTGGAGCGGTGCTGCAAGCGTATCTGGTCCTTCGTATGATCAGCTGTGTATTCGTCATCCAGCAGTTCGATCCAGGAGGATTTTCCTCCTGGATTTTTGCTATCGAGGTGTCGACGCGAGTTTTCCACCTCACGCCGCTGCTCCTGATCGCAACACCTCCCCCTCCCCCTTTTCATTTATTGTTCACTATCTTCTCAACAATATCGCCTCCGCCTTCTCCTACCAACGTCGCCACGGCCCAAACCAATCGTCTAGCAGACGCGAACTGGATTGAGAAATTATAGTTGCGTAGCGCAAGGCGGGCAGTATGTTGGTTTTTCGCCGTAGCCACTTTGAGGCCGGGACTTTAAAGAAAGGCGAAATAACCAAACTTAGAGAGTACCCTTTTCGCGTTCGACTGCGCTAACCGGCAGCGCTGCCTGGGAGGACTGCGCGCTGCCCTCTTCACTGTCGAAAAAGTCTCTTCGCGTTAACAACCCGCTCCCGCGCCGGCAAAACGTTAAAATTAAAAGAAAATCCAAACAAAACAAAAAATATAGATAGAGTGAATTACAAAACAAAATATATATAAAATTCAAAGTGAATTAGAACAAAAAAAGAAAATTGAATTGAAATAACACAAAACCAAAAACAAAAAAAAACAAGTAAGGGTGTTATAGTCAGGCGAGCCTGACAATAGAATACCCGACACAGACACTTATGTTCGATTAATTTTTAATATCAAGAGGTGTTTAAGGCCATATGGGGGCCCAATACACCGACTTTTGTTATATTTCTTTATGAAAACTGCCCCTCTGCCACGCCTACTTTTCCAATTTTTTGGAATTCTAATCGGAGGCTTAGATATACGCTCAAATCCTAAGTTTCATTGAAATATTTGGAAAAAGTCCGATTTTGAGGCAGTTTTGGGATTTTTGTGACAGACCCTAGTACTGGAGGTACCCTTAATAATGGACCGATCCAGGAAATTTTTTTGGAGAATGTTTATGGCTACAAAAGAAGCATAAGTGCCAACTTTCGTTCAAGTCCCATTTGAAGTTCGGGTGTAGGGGACAATTTTCGAAAAACGCCCTTCTGCCACGCCCACTTTTAAAATTTTTTGAAATCGTATTACTTGCCTTTAAATATGTTCAAATATCAAATTTCATCAAAATATCATGAAAAACTTCGATTTTAGATCAGTTTTTGTGATTTTCGTAACAGACCCTAGTACTGGAGGTACCCCTAAAAATGGTCCGATCGGGTCCATTCTCGAACTTGTTCTTACTCATGTCCCCGTGAGCACGCATACCAAATTTTGTTAAGATAGCTCAACTCCTTCGATAAGATAACTGTATACAGACAGACAGACAGACGGACAGACAGACAGACAGACAGACGGACAGACGGACATGTCTAAATCGAATCTCCTGGTGACGCTGATCATTTCTATATACATTTTGTATGGTCTATCTCGACTGGTTCTGGGTGTTACACACAACCCAACAAACGCAATATACCCTCGACACAGAGTGTGTCGGGTATAAAAAAAACAAGTAAGGGTGTTATAGTCAGGCGAGCCTGACAATAGAATACCCGACACAGACACTTATGTTCGAATAATTTTTAATATCAGGAGTTGTTTAAGGCCATTAGGGGCCCCATATACCGACTTTTGTTTAATTTCTTTATAAAAACCGCCCATTTGCCACGCCCAATTTTTCAATTTTTTTGGGATTCTAATCGGACCCCTATATATACGCTTAAATTCTAAAAAAATTTTGGGGAGGACGTTACTGGCTATCAAGGAAGCATACGTGCCAACTTTTGTTCAAGTCCCATTTGTATTTCGGGAGTAGGAGACAATTTTCGAAAAACGCCCTTATGCCACGCCCACTTTTCAAATTTTTTGAAATCATATTACTTGCGTTTAAACATGTTCAAATACCAAGTTTCATCAAAATATCTTGAAAAACTCAGGTTTTAGAGCAGTTTTTGTGATTTTCATAACAGACCCTAGTACTGGAGGTACCCCTAAAAATGGTCCGATCGGGTCCATTCTCGAACTTGTTCTTACTCATGTCCCCGTGAGCACGCATACCAAATTTTGTCAAGATAGCTCAACTCCTTCGATAAGATAACTGTATACAGACAGACAGACAGACAGACAGACAGACGGACATGGCTAAATCGAATCTCCTGGTGACGCTGATCATTTCTATATACATTTTGTATGGTCTATCTCGACTGGTTCTGGGTGTTACACACAACCCAACAAACGCAATATACCCTCGACACAGAGTGTGTCGGGTATAAAAAAAAAAAAAAAGGAGAAGTGGCAACGAATTTAACATACCGTTGCAAAGTACAATAAAATCAACCGCGTCGCGCAAACCGACATATCAATCGACGTACCCGGCATCCCCCAGGGTCATCAACGGAGTATCAGGTACGTCTCCTTCATTTGTTGCCCCTCACCTTGACATACTCTTCCCAGCTCTTCTTATGTAAAAAAATATTTTTAAAACTCAAAGTTGTATATTCAAGTGCAGGTTCAAGGCATTATCGATAATAATTTTGTTAACTTGCTGCCCATTGCAGTGAAAGGCCTTCTTTCTCATTGTTTTTAACTGCTTGGTATATTAAGGTCCATTTAGGGCCTCCAAAAAAATTTTTTTAAGAACCAGTTGCAAGGTGGCTATTGTATGCCTTATTAAAACCACTCAATATAATTTTACGTTTTATTCGGAATACAGCAATGCCAGGGGTTTTTCCCATCCCTTTTAATTTGAATAAATCCGGCTTTTGGTATGGGCATCAAGACTTTACAAAATTATCAACAACTTTTAGAAAAACATTGTTCTTCTTCGCAAGCGGAATTAGATCAAGCACCATGTTTTCCTTTCTGTAGACTGGTGCCATGACTTAACCCCATGGAGTTAACGCTAATGGGCGCTATGTCCGTGAGCAAAGCGGACATAAGACCAAAATTCGGATTTGGCCTTATGTCCGCCCTGCTCACGGACATAACGCCAAAATTTTTTGGGACTTAACGCCAAAATTATTATTTTATTTTCTCGGATTCATTTGAACAAAGTTAGCCCTTTTTTTCAATTTTTGATATTTTTCTATAAATATTATTTGTATTTCTCATTTGGTTTTGAAACAGTTGCTATATAAATGAGTGATTTGCATTAATAACACAGGCACACAAAAAAAAAAAAAGTCATGTGCCAGAAAGAAGACCCACATATTCCTATGTATTTTGATGCGCTGAATCCAAAAATGACCTTCAAAAGTTTTTTTCATCGTTCAATTTTCCGCTATTCACCCCCTTCAACCCCCTAATGGCTCAAAATCGGAGTTTTTTTTTAACTCGGAAAATAAGTGCATTTTTTATTTTCTGATCCTCAGAAATAAGTATTCATTAATAAAAAAAGATTTGCGAATTATTTTCTACCCCCCAATACCCCCCAAAGTGATGGGGTGATATTCCGTGTTCACGTAAATCCCAAATAAATAGACATTTATGCATTTTATCTTTTTTCTTTGGTTTGTTGCACCCGAAAGTACCATTTAACAATAACCATGACAATTCACAACCCCTTCACCATCACCTCATTTTTGGGGGGGTGGTGGGTTTTGGGTTGAAATATTTTTTTTGTGAAAACCCGAGTTATATATCAATTTTTATGTTTTCCGGTTCGCTGATTCCGAATATGGAAATGAAATATGATATTCCCATTCGTTTTATAAAATTTGTCATATAAGATCTTTATACATCTCAGAATTTTGGCCTTCATGGCAAGGATAGGAAGAGAGTTTACGATGCAGGGGAGGGTGGGTCTTCTTTCTGGCACATGTTTTTTTTTTTTGTGTGCCTGTGTAATCAATTAAGACAGTGAATAATTAAAATGTCTCAGTGCCAAAGTTTGGAATTTGTGAATGCACGCGCTGGCAGTGTATTGATTTACATTCCAGAGGAGAAACAGCTCTACAAATACAAAACGCAGTACATGAACCAAAATAAACGTATTCAAATCAAGCGTTATATTTGCTATGAGAGTGCGTGCACGGCATCACTTTCGTATGATGAGGAGAATGAAAAATGTTTCCATATTGCGACTAACCAGCTCCATAGCAGTCACGGCGATCAAGAAGAAAGGGTCCAAAAATTCAAAATGCTTCGCCAGATCAAGGACGCGGTGTCAAAACCAACACTGCAGCGCAATAGAGTACGGTTGGCCTTCAATGAAGAATGCCAGCTTGATCACTCTGGAGGAGGAAAATTGGTAGATTTCGCCAAAATGCAACGACACCTGCGCCGATTAAAGACGAAGTCAATGCCAAAACAACCGAAGTCCCCTAAGGACTTTGTGGAAATCTTTAGCAAGGCCGACTTAATGGCGGAGTTCGGAATGTGCCAGAGCAAGATGGAAGAGACTTTTTACCAGACCACTGTTATAGAGGAAAAATATTCGTATACTCTTTTATTATCAGTTCCGATCGCTCGCCTCATTGAAGAGACAGTGGAGCCATTGGAGCGACATTATTTAATGGATGCAACATTTTCTGTTGTACCTTCATATGATTACAATCAGCTGCTAATTATTTATTTTGGGCTTCAAAATCATGAAAGCGCAATCAAATTTCCTTACTCAATAAAAGTTTAAATAACAATTAAAATTTGTAACGCAAAGATACAAATCGCAAAATGTTATCAAAATCGCGCGATTTTTTTAAATAACCTTTTAACAGGCCCTAAATACAGATTTTAAAAAACAACATAACATTTTGCGATTTGTATCTTTGCGTTACAAATTTTAGTTGTTATTTTAACATAAAAATTAGTATTATCGTTGTTAAAATATAAATCATCTCAGGTTTTTCCTTTCGCGGTTGTTCTCATGACGAATAAAACTATTCATGCCTACGAACACATTTTCCGATACATAAAATGTAACATTTTCGATATGAAACCACAATCGTTCCTTACGGACTATGAACAACCCCTTCGAAAAGCGTTGAAAAACGTTTTTCCAGCAGCGTCACTGAAAGGATGTTGGTTCCATTATTGTCAGGCACTTAGACGAAAGGCTTCCAAACTGGGCGAGCTGACGTTGATGATGCGGAAGAATGTAGATGCAAATCGAGTTTTAAAAAAAATATTGACACTCCTATTATTAAATCCTGCCGATATAAACGAAGCGTTCGGTCTTTGTAAACTTGAAATTTTTTCTAATATCAAGTTCTTTAACGCAAACGGAGGAAATGTATTTAAACGATTTCTTCATTATTTCGAAAAGCAGGGGTTAAAAAAGGTAATAAATTTTATTACAACAGAGAATATACCTATAAAATAAAACTATATATTTTACGCGAACATTTACGAAATTGCAGAAAACACCAGAATCCTTTTCAGTGTTTGGTCGTAATGTAAGAACCACTAGCGCTCTTGAAGGATACAACAGCTATCTAAGTACAATCATACCAAAACACGGATCTTTTTGGGAATTTCTAAAAATTATCAAACAGGACGAGTGCCAAAAGTATTATGATTTGGAAAAGGCTTAAGACGGCGCTATCAACAGTACTCAGCAACAGAAAAAGCGTTCGAAAGACAGAAGTCATCTAATTGGGCGCTTAACCTCAAATCAAAAAAAATTGGGCTGAAATCGTTTCTTATGGCAATGACCAATGGCCAAAATTGTATCTTCGATGACCGAATATGTGACCTTCAAGCTAAATGTAATAGCTCTGCCGAATCCGATGACGAAGAAGAAAAAATTCAAATCGACGGAATTTTGTGCGAGATATGCTACAAAAATCAAAAAAGCTTCTTATTCCAACCATGCCGTCATGCAAAAGTTTGTCGCGAATGCTGCGACACACTTAAAGAAAGACATTCACAAGCCGGGACACTTTTCTTATGCCCATTTTGCCGAACTTCGGTAAAAAGTATAATCGAAATATTTTTTTAAATAAAAATTAAAAAAACCAAAAACAATTTTTTTCATCAATCGGTCATATCGCCCATGGGAGTTATGTGCGTGAGCAGGGCGGACATAAGGCCAAACCCGAATTTTGGCCTTATGTCCGCTTTGCTCACGGACATAACGCCCATGGGGGTTAAGTCACGGCACCCTGTAGACTTTGTTGGAAGCTTACTATTCACTCAGCTACACAATCGACGCAATTTTGTTTGCTTTGTGAAGCAAATATAAACGCTTTAGACCATGCCAAAAGTCATTATGCTGAGAGTGCTATAAATATGTTTTCTGAAAATCGGGCCTTATAAAAGCGTTGGTTTTATTTGGCTCAACCACCATATAAGCATACTTGTTTTAAAAAAGGGATTTTTCGAAGAGAGTAGGAAAAATGTAAGCTATAAGAGAGAAATATCGTGTGTGTGGCAGCACTTTTTGAATTGAACTGTTTGGCTACCCCGCTTATATCGTCTCGTGTACAATAGCTCTAAGAAGAACAGCTGATTATTGCGAACACGCTTTAAAAAAGTGTTCATTCGAAACGATTCCTTAAGGTCCGTTAAACGCTTGCATTGAAAGCGTGCTAGTAATATGGTTTTAATTTAAATAGACGTTAAAATTGAAAAAATTATTTGTCCCCCCACGCAAAACAGACACGGTGTGCTTGAAAAATTTTAAATGGAATTTTGGAAGACGTAAAAATTTTTTGATGCACACTATAGTTTTCTTTATTTTGATGAATTCTGGTAAGTTTTAAAAAAATCTGTGGAGCCGTTTTTTTTTTTTTTGAGATTTTCAAAATTTTGTATGAAAAATTTTAAATTATGCCAGATTTCACCATTAGATTTTCAAAATAATACCAATGAAAGATAATTTCTTTGAATAATAAAAAGCAAATGTATTAACGGAATTACTATAAGTATATAGCGCTCACCTCCCCTTGCATACCTCCCCCTCTTAGCAAGATATTGCTTCCAGCCCCTCACTGTGCATCATAACTGACTGCAATCATGCGTGAAATCTAAAATTTTTATATAATTTATATTCATATATGCCTATACATAAATTTATATATACATATATATTATATTGTTAGTATATATTTATATGGCAGGTCCGCGTTTACACGTAGGAAGCAATGTTTCGAGAACATTTGAAGTTATCTTTTGTTGTTTCGTTAAACACTTCTTTGGTTATATCGAAAAAAAACCACAACCTTTTGCCGACATAGCCAAAGAAGATCCTCTCTTTTTCCTGTAGATCACCACTACCTATTTCTTAAGTCTTAAGGCGCACTAAGTAATTGAGTTGGCCTTCATTTGCATTATTACGAATGATATGTAGATATTACATACAGTGGTGTAGCGAACTTTGACGGCGCTTGGGGAAATAGAACATTGCCGACCCTAGCGACCATACTTCCATTCTAGATTAACTTAATTAAGATTCATATTTTAGTTTAATTATTCTTGTCAAAATTAAATATACGACGCGTTTACTTATTCTTTTCATTTAGTAGTGAAACGATCATTTGAATGACTTTGCTTCCATTGCAAAGGATTCCAACACAACTACTGCAAATGAAGGCCAACTCAATTACTTAGTGCGCCTTTAGACTTAAGAAATAGGTAGTGGTGATCTACAGGAAAAAGAGAGGATCTTCTTTGGCTATGTCGGCAAAAGGTTGTGGTTTTTTTTCGATATAACCAAAGAAGTGTTTAACGAAACAACAAAAGATAACTTCAAATGTTCTCGAAACATTGCTTCCTACGTGTAAACGCGGACCTGCCATATAAATATATACTAACAATATAATATATATGTATATATAAATTTATGTATAGGCATATATGAATATAAATTATATAAAAATTTTAGATTTCACGCATGATTGCAGTCAGTTATGATGCACAGTGAGGGGCTGGAAGCAATATCTTGCTAAGAGGGGGAGGTATGCAAGGGGAGGTGAGCGCTATATACTTATAGTAATTCCGTTAATACATTTGCTTTTTATTATTCAAAGAAATTATCTTTCATTGGTATTATTTTGAAAATCTAATGGTGAAATCTGGCATAATTTAAAATTTTTCATACAAAATTTTGAAAATCTCAAAAAAAAAAAAAACGGCTCCACAGATTTTTTTAAAACTTACCAGAATTCATCAAAATAAAGAAAACTATAGTGTGCATCAAAAAATTTTTACGTCTTCCAAAATTCCATTTAAAATTTTTCAAGCACACCGTGCAGAATTGCTACGGCACTACCACCGCTTGGTTCGCTGGACCACTTTTTCTCCCTGATCCTGGTGTTTTTGATAAAGGGGTAAGCTGTCTGTATCGTTTTATGGTCCAACCGACAGTTTTTTCGCACACGCCAACTTCCTTAGCGATCTTTTTGTACGTGGTGTTTGGATTTTCCAGGTGTTTGTAAATAATTGCTTTCCGCTTTTCTTCTTGTTGAGACGACATTTTTTCAGTAGCTCTTTTATTTTACGAATGAGTATTTTTTTCTAATCTGCAATATTTATACTTTATTTAGGTACCAAATATGTTGCTATAGAGTTAACACTTTTTATAAATAGCCTAAAAACAAAAGAAAAGTTATTTCTTAGACAGTCCTTATTTAGTTGACATATTTACTTTACTTTGTCACATGCTTCCGAATTGTTAACTCACGAATTAAATTTTCGTTTCTGGAAATGTGCATGGATAAGCTGTTATTGACTTTTAAATAGCGTGTTGGCCTGTAGTTCCGCACCTGTTATCCATCGATCACTTGCCAACGTTTGAAAAAGTAGAGCTAATCATTTGTACAATTAATTATTAATCCTACCCCTCCACCGTTAAAATAATTCTCCAATGGTAAGTTTATAATTTTTTTTTCTTTTACTCTAATAAATTACACGACATTGTCTTACTTTTTCAGTCCCCGAAAAAATTTTCCTTATGACGTGTTGAGCTGACTGAACAGGATCTCGAACGTCTTGTCCCTGGGAAGTGGTTTAATGATAACTTAGTTTATGTCTTCTTGCGGTGGGCCCTGAGTGATTTCCTAATGCCAAGATCTTGACGGGTGCATTTATTTGACACGCACTTTTAACAGCGTGTGCAGGTGTATCTCGTGTTGGCTCCGAAAGTGTGCGTAGACTTACGAATTGAATGTAATAAATGAGAAAGAAGAAATGTGAATTTTTGTCATTGGTTGTCAAGAAATGAAATAAATTAAATTAAATGCGTTATGGAAATGGGGTGTTGGATCCCAGCTTTAAACTGTTTCAGGCGTGGAATTATATTTAGAAATTATCTCCTCCGTCACATTTTTTCCGATCTTTTTGTTTGAATTTTTCCGTCTGAAAAAACAGCATATCGTTATCAGAGCAGCCGTTATAAACACTGTAACGGCTATTCCTGGTATGCCCTTTAAGTTTCTATGAAATTTCAACTCCTGGATTTCGTTTGCTGTCACGTCTCCGCTTAAAACTAGATCCTGGAAATTCGGAAGATCTGTTGTAAGGACTGGCTCACGTCCTGTGGGAATCACAAATATTTACTTATAGCTCATGACACGTGAGGAAAATCGTAGGAAACCCATCTGGACTGTGCAATTTTCGAACGATATGAAAAAGTTTCCGGTTAAGGACATCTGTCGAGAATCGCATGTACTATTTACTGGCAACTGATTTCCGTTTAAAACAATGATTATGTTGTCCTCCAGTTCAAGGACCTCTTGTTTTTCGTTTTGGTATAACGTGCATTTTCTTGTCACCACGCAGTGGCGGCTTCTTTTTAGTTCGAAAATCGATTTGCCTGCTTCAAATAGGTATGTGACATTGCCCATATCCATCACTGTTTCCGGTTCTGCCTTTATCTGTATTTTATTCTGGTTTGGGGCTGGAATGATGAGGGTCTTAGATACTGCCTTGTTTTCTGAGGGGACTTTAATAATAAATACGATAATTTTTTTGTCGTACGTCGCTACCCCTAGAGAAATTCCTTTGAATTTCTCGAACCCAATGTTGAACTTCGTAATCTCTTCGGTTGACAGTATGCCGGGTTGAAGTTTGCCAGTCCGGGCCGTGGCTATGTTTTGCTGCACCAGTTGAGCTTGGCTTTTTAGAAACTGAATTTTGAAAAGTAACCTGATCGCAATTTCGTCTGCTACTTTCTCGTTGGTTAGATTTTCATAGTTTTCGTATAGATTCTTGTTGTGTCGTTGATCCGTATCGACGAGAATTTTGATTTTCTGTATCGAATCTCTAAAGTTGTTGTTAATGAGAATTAGTTGGTTAGATGTTTCAATTAATTCGTGATTATTTTTGTCCGTAACAGAGAAATGTTCCTCAATGGCTTGCTTGTTGTTTGCGTCCATATTCCCAAAAATCCATTTAATTCCTGTGCCAATACCGCCAAATAACCCTCTTTTCCTTCTATTTGGAATGAGGGTGTGAAGTATGGCTTCTATGGATTCGACTTGTGCTGAAATTAATCCGTCGTAGATTGAGTTGTTTAACGCCTTTTCTGTTTCCAAAAAGGTCTCGAGGATATTTCTTTTTTCAGCTGGGTCTACTTTGTGCAGGATGTAGTCAAATCTGGAGACTTTTTCTGTTGTGCCCATGTTAATCTCTGCGAAAACCAGATTTGCCTCTAATCTTTCGATGAACAGGCGCTGGTAGGCTGCAGACAGAGTCATTAAACAACATAGACCTAAAAATGAAATCTGAAATTTGGTTTTATTAAGGTTTTCTCTCCTGTTTATTTGTCTTCTACGGTGGCAAGATAAAAGAAGACGAGGAATTTTTTTTTTATTTCTTCTTTAATTCAAAAATTTTGAAAATAGAGAAAAAAAAAGTGAGAAAAAAAATTATATTTCTATAAAGCTCGAGACTGTGTGAACTGTAGGTGTCCTGGAAATGCTTTGTTTTTTCCTCGAAGTCTTATGTGTTGGAGAGCGTTCATGAACAAGTTTGATCAAATTTTTATGGAAAACCTTTTCTTTGCCTTTTATTGATATTTTAACGTTAACTAGCCCGGTATTCCCTGTCACTGTGCAGGGTCCTTCCTAGATGCTTGCAAATTTATTTTTACGTGCTTGGTTTTTTAGGGCTTTTTCTCCTGGTTGGAAGGTCGAAGCTCTTTTGCCCTTGTCGTAGCGCTGCTTTGAGCATTCCTTTGCTCTTGTTAAATGCCTCTCTTGATCTCTAGATCGTAGGATCGCTGTATTTGGAACTTCAAAACTTGATCATAGTCATCGAAGTTGTATAAAGAACTCGTATGACCTTTTAAATTTATGGGTATATCGATGTCATAACCAAAAATGATTTTTGTTGGTGTTTGCTTAGTTTCTGTGTGCACCGTGTTGTTATGCACGTGCAGAGCACAGCAGAGCCAGCTGTCCCAGTTAGACGCGTCCTCGTTAACAAAACTTCTCAGATACTCGGCCAATGGCCCGTGGCTAAGCTCCAAAGCGCCATTCGCTTGCGGGTGGTAAGGGCTCGTATGCAACTTGTTTACTCCCAATATTTTGCAAATGTTTTTAAATAAATTTGATGTAAAATTCGTTCCATTATCGGTGACTAATATCCTTGGGATACCAAACCGGGCGATTATTTACAAAAAGAACGCTCTTGGTACCGTGTGTGCCTCTGCATCCGCTATCGCTACGCAGACCATGTATTTTGACAAATCATCCTGAAACGTAAGGATATTTATATTCCCACTCGTTGAAACTGTTGAGGGCCCCACTATGTCTAAAAAGATTCTGTCGCAAGGACGATGTGCTGTATCCGTGATCACCAAAGGTTGTTTGTCATTTCTCCCACTTTTGTTCTTCTGGCAGAGTTGACAAGAGCGTACATATTGTTTTATTTGTGCCTGCATTCCCGTCCACTTAAATTGTCTCCTTATTCTGAAAAACGTTTTTATTGCCCCTCTGTGTCCACCAAGCGGTGAATCATAAAATTTATGAAGAACCTCAGTGATGTAGTTAGGGTTGGTGAGGAATTGTGCCGAATCGTCTGGGACATTGTCCTCTTCTAAGTGTTTGTCGATGTCATGCCGATTCTCCCTCTGTTCGGTTTCTTCTATCTGCTCCTGGGGTTTTCTTGCTGCAGCTCTTGTTACGATGGAAATGCTTGGAGAAAGCCTGCTCAAGGCATCCGCATTTAGGTTTTTCTTTCCTGGCTTGTAGCGTATTTTGAAATCATACTCGGAGAGTTTGTGTCGGAAACGTGCTAGTGAAGTTTGATCCCTAATGTTGGCTATTCCCTTTAGGGGCTTATGGTCGGTGAACACGGTGAATTTTCTCCCCAGGAGGTAAGGACGAAATGTTTTTGTTGCCCACACGATCGCCAAAAATTCCTTTTCTATGGTAGAGTATCTTTGTTCGGTACCGCTCAGGGTTCTACTGGCGAAATAAATAGGAAAATCCTTTCCTGAGTCCTGTGAAAGCACTGCCCCTACTGCTCCGCCACTTGCATCTGTAGTTAGCAACAATGGCTTGGAAAAGTCAACGTACCTCAATATTAGTGGGTTAATTATTGCGGCTTTCAATGTTTCCATAGCGACTTGACACGCCTCATTCCATGCGAATTTTACGCCCTTTTTTAGTAGTTTGTTCAGCGGAAGTGCAATTTTTGCTGTGTTGGGGATGAATTTTCTGTAGTAATTTACCAGACCCAAAAATGACTGCAACTCCTTGATATTTTTCGGCGGTTTAATCGACTCAACGCACTTTTCTCTATCGGGATCAGGAAGGACGCTTTCCTCGGAACATTTATGACCCAAGTATACCACTTCTCTCCTTAGAAACTGGCATTTTTCGGTGTTTAGCTTAAAGTAAATTTTCTTGAGCGCCATGAGGAGCCTTTTTAAACGCTCCTCGTGTTGTTCGAGACTTCTTCCATACACAACCACGTCGTCCAGATATACGAAACAGTCCGTTCCATGAAGTCCCGTAAGGACCGTGTTCATGATCCGTTGAAACGTGGCGGGCGCTCCGCATAACCCAAAAGGCATACGCTTGAACTCGTAATGTCCGATTCCGGTGCTAAAGGCCATTTTCTCTTGGTTCTTTTTGTCCACCAACACCTGGTGGTAGCCGTTTGCTAGGTCTAGCGTAAAAAAATATCTGCTATATCCCAGTTGGTCCAAGATCTCATCAATGCGGGGTATTGGGAAAATCATTTTTACGGTTGTATCATTAAGTCCTCTAAAATCTACAACTTATCTATATTTTTTCTCTCCCTTTTGTCCTGCCGTTTTCGGCACTAAAATAATTGACGAATTCCAGGGAGACACACTGGGTGCAATTATATCCTGCTCCAGCATCTTCTGCACCTGTTTATTTACCTCGGCCATATGTGCCTCGGGTAGCCTGTATTGTCGTCTGTTTACAGGTGCCGCACCAGGTAGAGTAGGGATTTCGTGAGTTGGGACTCCAGTATGTGTAAGGAGTTCTTCATCCAGGTAAAACACGTCCTGAAATTCCTTGACAATACGCTCCATCGAGGACTTTTTGTCCTTGTTCAAATGTTCGTCTGTTATCACTATCTCAAGCAGTTTCTTCATTCTTTGAGTGCCATCATGACTCTGTGTCATGTTTATCTCGGGGCATCTGGTTTGTGTGAAATCCTTTAGGTCTGCAAATGTTGTTTTCATTGTTGCCTTTATGTTCACATCATGCTCAATTTCATTTAAAATAGGTGCATATCCGATGTTTTGCCAAACTTTAGTGATCGCGCCTCCTAGGAAAATATTCGTATCCAATTTGCGCTTTTCCGCTACGACTGTTGAATCTTCTATCTTGAATTTTAGTGGGATGATTTTCATTGACCTTGCAGGAACTGCAGTAGGATTCAAACTACAGATATTCCATTTCCTTTGTATCGATTTCATGGGGAGAACACACAGCTTCTGATATTTATCATAAAAACCAATTCCTTATTAATGGAATCGATCAACGTTCGGTTCCAAAGAACGTCACGGCCCAATATACCATCCGCTGGTAATCCTTCATTCAATTCCACGACCTGTAATTTCAGTTGAAGTCCTTTTACTTCGTTGTGCTGAATATTAACTGTCCCCTGGGTGGTTGTTTCACCCCCGAATGCGCCAGACAAATACTTGGGCTTGATAGTGTCTATGGGCGTGTCCCTTGTTGACGACTTCACTTTTATAAGGCTGGAGTCTGCCCCTGAGTCCATGAGCAAAATGAGCTCACGTAAACGGCTTCCCTACAGGGTATCCGTACAAATGCGTCATTTGCTTCGGCACTATTGTCTAGGCTGTCGTCCCCATTCCATTGATTTACAGTAAAGTTTTCATTTTTTTCTAGTTTCGGCCAATATAATTTTGAGAATCCTTCCTTCTCATATCGCTTGTATCCCTTTCTCGAGTCGTACTCTCTTGGAACGTGAAATATTCTTGATTATCCTTGAAAGTAATTTTCTTCCTTTTGTAATCGATTTTGCTATATTCTGACCGTTTCAAAATCCTCGTTTTCGAGCCACTGTTGCTCACTTCTCTGATTTTATCTGTAGTAATAGGCTCGGCGTTGCTTGATGCTCCCCAGCCGTTTAGTGTTCGCTGGGGGACTGGAAGTTTCCCTGCGATGCTAATGGACGTTTGGGGCAATTTCGCGCTATGTGTCCTTCCTGCTTGCACTCGTAGCAGTTGAGCACTCCTGGTCTTCTGGGCTGTTTTGGCCTTCCTGGTGACCTCAAATTCTCCCTGCACCCTTTATTTTCCTCGTGACCAGGCTTCTCGCATGCCTTGCATTACAGTGCTTTTAGCCTCTTACGGCTCTCTTTACTTTTGTGCCCTAGTTTATGGCAGAACTCGCACTCAGGTCTGCTGTTTTGCTGCTGGTCTGGTAGAGATTGAGGCGGAAATTTTGACGGATCTCCTTTTCGGCACTTATAACTCTCCTCATGCCCATACGTGTCACAAATTTTGCAGAACGGCGTCTTTAATCGTGCTGTGCAATTGGCATAAAAATGGCCTCCCTTCTTGCAGAAAGCGCAAACGTCCGATTCATTTCCAGTTCACATCGCCATATTTATACTGACAGCATCCACTATATGATACCTTTGACCCTTTTCTATTGCCTCCACGAGTTGTCCCAATGAGCTATCCTCTCGCCCGATGCAGAGCTTTCGCAAAGCTTGGGTTCTTAAACCGGAAATAAATGTCCTTACTGCCAGGTCCTGGAAAAATACTACCATTCTGCTGTTTCCATGTGGTTCGTTTATTTCCTTTTTAGCCTCCTCCAGTAGTCCTTAAATTCTCGTGCCATATTGACGGACAGTCTCCTTTATTCCTTGTAAACACGCTGCTTACTCCTCTCTCATATCCTCCAACTCTCTTTTACGCGTATATTCAGCTCTCAAGAGGTCACAAATTTCATCAACGCTAGTGTAAACTCGATCGCCCAGTTTTTTGTAAGCGTCACTGAGAAGTCGTTCCTTTACACAGTCTGCTGCCACCAAGTCATCGCTTTTCTTCAGTGTATTTTTAAGCATCTGGCACCCTACGATAAATTTCTTAAGGCTTACCCCCAGTTCCGGGCCCTCTGCTCCTGAGAAAAATGGCACGCATCGATTCACCATTTCAAGCAGTGAATTAAATGGCGTTTTTGGTTGATACCCATTTTTTGCTGTTAGCTGCAGTTGCGGAGTTGCCAATTCGCCCTCCATCAGACTCCCAATTGATGTTTGAGGGCTTATGGGCTTAAACGGTGATTGCTGGTGCGTAGGTCGGGGTGGATGCAGTAATGCTTGTGTTTGTTTATCTACCTGAACCGATGCTGGCTGCTGCGTAAGCTGTGGAGGTGGTGGTGGGGGTGGTTGCAGTGTCGGCTTATTTACCTTCAATGGTGATGTCTGGTCCTGTGTTGATTCACTGGTTGCCATGCTCAGATTTTTTACCTGACTCGTATTTTCCGTTTTTTCTTGAGTCGCCTGAATCAGTCTGTCTCTGAGGACCTTAATTTGACCTGTTTGTCTCTCGATGGTAAGCTTCTCTTCCGAGATTTTCTCTAAATTTTGTCCTTTGCTCTCCCACACTGCCTTTAGCTTATTTATTTCGTCTTGTTGTTCGACTAGCCCGTTGTCTGACTGCGCGAGAGAAATCTTTAATTGTTTGTTCTGCGCTTTCAGCGGCTTATTGGCGCTCTTTGAATTTACTGAAAATTTGGATATATTTTCTAAAAGGATATCAAACTCTTCTTCTTTTGTCTTACCTTTTATTGAATCTTTAACCCCTGCCAAAAAAACTCTTTTATGATTTTGGGACTCTAAAATTTCCAACAACTTAATATTATAACATTTCGTTAGTTGTTAAAATTCAAAAATCTTTGGTGTTAGTGATTCAATTTTGTCCGCCATTTAGAACAGCGCCAGGATACTTACCACTTTTACCAACATGTGTTAACCTCCGACGCTGATACTTCGCCTTTTAATACTTTTATATTTTTTTTTTTTCCTTCCAAAAAGTTATTTTAAGGAATTGACTGACACCTGCAACTTGGTGAGTAGTAACCCGCCAATCCCTAAAACTTTTCCTTGCGCTAGAATCCGCTTCAGGAGGTCGTAACCACCAATTAACGCTTACGTCAATCCGTGGTGGTACAAAACTCCTTTAAAAAAATCAAACCGAAGGCTCAAAGTCTGTTTTTTTCTTATTTTCCAATGACTCTCACTACCCAGTGTATTAAACACTTAGGCCTGCTATAAGTGTCTTAACACTAGTAACAGATAATGGATTCAATGTTAATAATTTTTTCAGGATCTGAGCCAATCGACAGGATTCCACACGGATTCTTGTTTCTAGGAATCACCAGAAACAGACAGAACTTCCTTAATTTATTTAGGTCCTTACCGGTGACTGTTATTCAAAACGTGATCCGGTTAACCGGCTGCGCCAATGTTATAATGCTCGTCCTGTCTCTGATAATTAAAAACGCCGTGAAGGATTTCTTTTAAGCTTTTTATTTTACAATTATCTTAAAAAAGTTACAACTCTTTTGCTTAACTAGTTTACGTAGACCAGACGATAACTTGTAGAATCTCCCGACTGAAGCTCTGACTTCTGCTTATATAGTCTGCTTTGACGTCAAACTTGGTCTTGCGATATATGACAGAGTCATACTTATTATGTCGAAATCGTTCTTGCGACATATTCCGTTCTTTCGACATATCTGTTACGACATACACCTGAGTTGGCTGCTTATGCGAGTTCATTCGGTCACCTGCATTGCACAATTATTGCGCGTGTCGTTCTTATTGCGGTGAAGAAAATGCATGCTTGCATTTTCGCCAAAGTGAATGCATGCTCGCTCGCTCGACGTGCCTGACCTACATCAATAGTATGATCGTTCGCTTGGCGCGCTTGACCTACGTCAGTATTTGTATGCGACGCTGTGTGAGTAACTCATAACACCCTTGATTTGTTGAAAAGGAAGTAATGTCCCTTGATTCCTCCGAAAGCCCAGTCTGGTGAAAGCCTGACATTAAATCCAAACAGAAAAAGTATTTGGCTCTACCTAGTTGATCCAACACATCGTCTGTTCTGGGGAGTGGAAATTTATCGGCCAACAGTCTTTTATTAACCGGCCTGTAACCTATAACTAAACGCCACTTTTTAGCATTTCCACCGGGCAATGACTTCTTTGGGACCAACAGTAGCGGACTGTTGTATTCTGAAACAGAGGGTTCCACAGTGCCATCCCTTTTCAACTTTTCTGTCTATTTATTTCTTCTTTTTGTGTTTCCGGAATTCTAAAATTTTTGATATAAACGGGATTTGTAACATTCAGGCGAAGCTTTTGCTTATAAAAATTGTTAGTAGTGATTTGATCTGTGTCCAAGGCAAAAACATCTCACATAGCGCAGTCAAACTTTTATTTATAGAGTCTGGGAAATTATTTGACAATTTATTTAAAATTTTTTGTTTTCTATCTTCATCAATGTCCTTGCAATGTTTTTGATTGAGATGGAATATGTTATAACTATTTAGTTTCTCTGTTTTTATTGCTTTGTCCTTTAATATTATATTATTATTAGTTGTGTTAACTATTTTAATGTATGGGTGGGATTTAAACAGGATTGAATTAGCAATAAAAACTCCTTCTGACACCTCTTGAGTAGGTACAAACAAACCTTCAGACAGATCCTTTGAATCCAACTTTCTATAAACTTCAGCTCTTGCTGGTAATGAAATGGAATGTTTTGAAGTAGACGGTTCTATTGACAAAGTTATTGATTTATTACTAAATTTTATTGTGAAATAGCCGTTATCTTTTGAATAATCAATAAGGCAGTTGTATTTTGTTATGAAATCTAGGCCTAAAATTCCGTCACAAGGAATTGGGAAATTAGATTTTACCACTTAACATAAAATGTGTGAGGAAATTGGAATTGTTTTTCATTTAGTTTTCCTTCGACCGGGCTATTGAATCAATTATTCCTTCTCCTATTCCTTTGATCTTACAATTATTATTGGGCAATACGTAACTATATTTTGAGAGATTGTTTTGTTTAATGAGCGAAATGTCTGCCCCGTATCTATTAAAAGCGTGATTGGGTAATTAGTGAAGTTGGTGTCAAAAGTTATGAAACTATTAAAATTTAAATTTAGAGAAAAAATTTGGACATTTACTGTTCTTGGTGTTGTTGTTCCCCTGCATTGCAACATTAAGTTTCCCTGACCTGGTTGGTCATTTTCGATTGGTCTGGCGTTGTATTGCCTGTTTTCACCGTTATTATAATTATTGTTATTATAATTGTAGTTGTTATTTCCACCTCGTGAATTGTTATTATAATATTGCCCCCGGGAGTTATTGTTATTGCCGCGGTTACTATAATTGTTATTCCATCTACCACGAAAATTACACTGTGCTCGAATTTGGTACTTTTTTTTACCGACAACAAGGAGACAAATCCTGTAAACATAAATGGGGGGCGCTGAATTCAGTCCCATCAACTGTTTTTCTAGATTGGCTCTAGTTTTTGATATATCGCGGTTTAAAAATTATTTTAATAAATTGAAGCATACTTTTAGGGGAAGTGAAACTGTTGACATTCGATTTTTTTAAAATATATTTTTTTAATTTAAAGACACAGTTCTCAAAAAGAGCTTTAAGATCTGTGATGTTATTTAACAAGACGGCATAATGGGAAAGCACAAGGCTGGGAATCGAGAGCACTGAAATTCATACCCCAAAAAAATTAAAGCCGAAAAAAAATTTTTTTTATATTTCTGATTTTTTTTTTGAGTGATTTTGCTTCACAGAAATTTCTTTTCCTCGAACTTGTTTCGATGGCCATTTCATAGATTGAACGCCTGCTCAAAGCTGCAAAGGAATTGGGGTGAAGTGGAGTTCATCTAGCAAACTGACTCAAGAAAAAATTCGAAATATAAAAAAAAAAAAAATCCGCTTCAATTTTTTTGGGGTTTGAACTTCAGAGCTCTCGATTCCTAGCCTTGTGCTTTCCCATTATTCCGTCTTGTCAAATATAAAAAAGGAGTCCCAAAATCTAAATTAATTGTTGGGGAAACTAAAATGTTTTAAGTAAAGACAAAATTATTCTTGCATACTCTTGGGATTAATCTTTAAACGCGAAAATCTCCGTTAACTGAGCCAATCCCAATAAATCAATATCACTATTGTATTCAGCGCATTTTACTTAGTATTTCTAGATATGAATGCGGACTGTCGGTTTTTTGAACTAGCACAGTGTTACTGTTCCTGGAATTTCCACTATAATTTTTGTTATTTCCACCATAATTATTGTTATTTCCACCATAATTATTATAATTTCTACCATAGTTATTATATCCCCCGCGACTTCTATTACCTCGGGAACCTCTTCCGTATGAGTTTCTTGTGAAAAATGTGGTTGCTGTGCTGATACTATCTTCTGAAACACCCACAAACTTAGCAACTACCTCATTTTGGAGAACTGACCAGCCTGCATAATTATTTTGGTTCTTTCGCTGCTTGTATTTTTTATTAGTGATTTTACTGCAGACTGAGTAGCATATTTGCTTGTCACTTCAGTCGGAAGGCCATCGGAAATAAAGGCATTTTGAAGCAGGGTTGTTATTTCCTCTACTTACTTGGCAATGGTATTAAGACTTTTATTGTAATGTTTTACATTTGAGAACTTTGCCGCTAGGGCCTCTGTGGAGTCCCCTTTTACTGTGGCTTTAAGTTAAGAGATAATTTTCCAAATTGTTGCCTCGTCATTAACGAAGTTTCTCGCAGTGCCCTTAAGCTTGGTCTTAATCAATGTTACAGCCACAGTTTCATGTGGACCCGCAATAAGCTGAACTTATCCCAAAGCATCCAAGAAACTCTGCAAATTCTCTGATTTCCCGTCAAAATCAGGCAGGAGTTTTGCTGCATTATTTAAAAATTCAAAAACCGATTGTGTCGTCATTTTGGTATCTATCGAAATTTCTTGAAACAGAAGGGACAAATATGTGTCAATCTCGGTGTCTGTCTCAGTGTCCTGCGAGTCAATATGAAAGTTAAAATATTCACTCAAAGATTCTGGAGGCCTTTCCTCATAATTAAACTTTCTCAAAATTTCTGAAAGTCTATTTTTAAGCTTGAGAAATATTTAACATACAGATACCTTTCTTTCCGGCGGAAAATGTTCAAAAGTTTTCTTGTACAGGGATGTTTAACGGTTATGTTGTTTAACCAAATTCCCTAAATGTTTATTGCAGGTAGCTTGTTGGTCTTTTTTCCTTATTGACGCATTTAATTGATCTGTTAAACTCATTTCTAATTTCACTAAATTTTGTATCAAAAGCTAGCCACGACATTTAACCGCTGCCAGACACGATAGAGAAGCCTTTAACCCAGGGATTCCCAAAGACCCCGAGGGGTCGATATCGGTTTCCTAGGGGTCGGAATAAACGAAAACTGGTTTTGGGGGTCGACGAGGTCTAAACCATAGCTGTGAAGTAATGATTACTAATCGTAGTCATTAGTAATTTGATTACTTTTATTCAAAAGTTGAAGTAATTGATTAAGTACGATTCTTTTCTGTTTGGCCCAATAATCCAAGAATTACGAATACAAATAATCAAATTGGAATCAGGATTACTTGCGATTACGAAAAATAATCAAAAATAATCAAAAGTAATCAAAACAGTAATCCGACTACTTTTGAAGATTATTTTTGATTATTTTTGATTATTTTTAGGGTTTTTGTCAGTTCAACTAGGAATTTTCAGAAATTTGATTCAAAAACAAATACAAATATATATAATACAAATATTTTACTATGGAAAAGAACGAAAACACGCAATGCATCATAAAACAAAGAAACTGCTATTATGCACAATCGTTCACACAGTGAAACGAAGTTTTGCTCACACTCGCACATACCGCATTCGAACCAATCATTTCAACCCAATAAACACAAAAACGATAACGAGTTCGAATCGAATTCGCGGAAGGCAATTTTCGCGATATCGCGCTTTTATCGTATTTTGCGCTCGATTCGAATTCGATTCGAAGATAAATAGCGATAAGAATTCGAAACGTTTGCAACGAGCTCGCCTAGAGCTCGCTTTTTTATCGTGGATTTTATAAGAGTCCTGGCGACTACGGCACCCTGAAATGGGTGGCATCTTAAAACACTGTAGGGACGACTTTTTAGTTTTCTATTCTGAAAAGTCCTTGAGGGCTTGGTATATTATATATTTATATATTATATATTTATATATTTAAAAAAATTTTAAAATTAAATTAAAAATTTTTTTATTTTAAATTTCATTTTCAATATGCAACTTTTTTAAGTATAGCAAATATAGGTGGCAGTAGCTCCACTGTCAGGGTAGTCAGTCAAATTCACTAATGATTGAAATATTATTTTAGAGCATGGAGCCGTGTGCGCGCGATTTTTCATCAGCCTCATATCGCTGTAATCCGAATCCATAAATTTAAAGCTATGCTTGTTTCGTTTTGCGCAGATTTTTTCCATAATATTTTAGAATGAATGTTATCAGCTGTTTTTCTACCGCCCAAAACAGGGCTGTTACCATATCTTAAAAACAACTTAAATGACCTGCTGAGGTAGCTTAAAATTTAAAAAAAAATATTTTAAAAATTTCGTCGGTGAAAATGAAAATCAGATTTTATTTTTAAATTTTTTTTAAATTTGCTTGGTAATGTTGGCCCTTAGGCCCGAATTCACCAAGCTATTTAAACAAAACTTAAACGAAACGAAATGTCAAATTTCATATTAAAATAAGTAAATTTTCATTTAAGTTTAATTAAAATAGCTTGGTGAATTCGGGCCTTATTTTATGATTTATAAATTAATTTTAAGATTTAAGAGATATTTTTCAATTTTTATATAAGTATTAGAAAAGAAGTCTTATTTTGTTATATGGGCATTTCCACAGAAATGTCAACCACAACTTAAAAATTTAATGTGCTGCTAAGTCAAATTTTTTTATATATTAGAATACTCTTATACATGAAGCTTTAACTCTGAAAGTTTTAATATCTTACATAATATTTAAACCCAAAAAAACCTTGTCGAAACTTGTGGCAAAATTTTTCGATAATCTTGATATAGTTTTTGTATGAACATTTTATAAGCCTACGGCTGGTTAAAAGGAATGGTATTGGGTAAAATTTTGTCTAATAATTTTGAATGATAGCCACACTATGCAAAGAGAGCGCTTGTTTATGAAATAACTGTAAATTTTTTATATTGTTTTAATATCTATTTTTATGTCGCGTGAGTTACGAATATATGTAATTTTTGACCAGCGTTTTAAAAAAAAAAAATTTTCAGTACAAGATCTTTTGCGGCTAAAGAGAGAATAAGTTTAACAACTAAAAGTGATAAAAAAAAATCCTATATATTTTGTTTACATATCTATTATTTGCTGTTGAAATCTGTCGCGTGAGTTACGGTAAGAGCAAATTCGAATACGAAAGCTTCAATGATATTTAATGTTTTTATATTTTGGGCAAAAAGATTTAAAAGAAAGAAGAAAACAACAAAGTCAAAGAAAGAATGAAGAAGTGGAGATCGAATTTAAGAATAGATGATGGAAGGTGGAGAGATTATAGGAAGATACAAATGGTCAAAATTCGTAATACTGTGGGAATAAAAAAAAAAAAATTATTTTTTATTTGTCAACAAAAATAGTATTGCAGTCGCCAAAACCTTTTATTCAAAAAAGCATAACATTAAGATATAGACGTGTAGGTAGGTAGGTAGGTTGAAGTGGTTGCCACTTAGGCCGCTAATCGGCCCATTGTGATACCAAGGAGGTTTTCTTGTGTTTGTGTGAGTGTATGTCTTGTTATGGAGTGTGCCCCTAACATGCGATTTTTGAAATACCAGTGCTAGGCTTGTAACATTACACTCCGTTTCGCCTGTGCCGGGAATCGATCCTCGGAACCTGGGATCAAGAGCATAGCACGCATCCCGTACGCTATCCCAGAGCCACTATAGACGTGTAAGTGTAATATGAATCTTTGATGGATTTTTTTTATCTTCTTAAATTTTTGAATTATCTTTTTTTTTTGTTTTTTGGTAATGAAATATACTTTTGTTATGTTATTTAATATTTAATAAAACAAAACTTTGTTTAAAAGCTAAACTTTCAATATTTGAACACTAATTTTCTTAACGGAAATTTTGTCGCGTGAGTTATGTCGCGTGTGTTACGGCAAGTATTTTTTAAAAGCTCAATATATTATTGAACACCCAAAAATGATTGGCTAAGTGGGTTTATTATAATATTTCACAGTTTTATAATAATTTCAAAATTTAAAAAAAGGCAAGTTGTGTACGAAAAATTCGCTAAATTTTCAACTTGTAACTTTGCTTGTAAAACGCACTTCCTTTTTTTGTCGCGTGGGTTACGAAAACATTTAACTTTGCTTTTCGTAGTTAGTTGTTGCAAGGACAATTTTGATAGACCATACCGTTAGTACTTCTACTAAGATATATGTACATTGCAAATTTTTTATACCTTAATTACATAAACTTTCGAGTAAGCTAGCCTTGAAGTCGTACGCCTGTCGCGTGAGTCACGATGGAAATGCCCATATGTTAAAAAAATTACGAAATAATATTTATTTTTCAATTTCCTTCAAAAAGTTTTGAAATAACTATTGATTGTAATGTATGTAATAATTCTTATAATTGTTGCTGTCCCTGGTTTTAAGTTAGCTCTTAAAAGAATGTAATTTGGCCATGGGGGTCTGCGGTAACAGTTCATTTTGGAGAAAGAGTCACTTGTCCAAAATGGTTTGGGGATCCCTGCTTTAACCTAACCTGACCACATATTTTTCGGAAAAAATCGGACCCAAAAAAAAAAAAAAAAACTTATAATTTTTTTTCGGCTGAACTCAGATCTCCACAAAAGGATTCATTAAACAAGTAAGAAAGCTAAAGTCGGTCAAGCCCATAGCTGTGACATTGAGATTACGATTAGTAATCAATTAAATTATATTTTAAGAGGAATTATAATGATTATATAATCCTTATATGAGATTTTTCTGGTAAGTAATTGATTACGAATACAAATAATCAAATTGGAATCAGGATTACTTGCGATTACGAAAAATAATCAAAAATAATCAAAAGTAATCAAAACAGTAATCCGACTACTTTTGAAGATTATTTTTGATTATTTTTAGGGTTTTTGTCAGTTCAACTAGGAATTTTCAGAAATTTGATTCAAAAACAAATACATATATATATAATACAAATATTTTAGTATGGAAAAGAACAAAAACACTCAATGCATCATAAAACAAAGAAACTGCTATTCGCCTTGTTTTAGTATGCCGGCAAAAGATAATAGTCTCTCAGCTGGCCCCTGGAAGCCGGAATCCAAACATATTTTTTTCTCTATTCATTTAGCGGTCACCTTATTATTTCATTATGTAGGTATAAGGAACTCTTGCAACCTAATATCAATTTTCCCATGACTTCATATGAGAAGAGCTTTCTTTATTAATGTAGAAATATGTAATAATCAGTATAATAAAGTACAGAGTACGTCTACGAACTCAAAACTTTCTATTATACAAAGGTAAGGATCGTCCAATCCTTCAATCCAGCGAAAAAGGATTGTTCCTGTTCAAATTATTCAAGAACAAGAAAGAAAAATGAAATTAGTTTTAATGAAGGCGAATAGCAGTTTGGAGTAAAATGACTTCTTTGTTTTATCATGCATTGTGTGTTTTCGTTCTTTTCCATAGTAAAATATTTGTATTATATATATATGTATTTGTTTTTGAATCAAATTTCTGAAAATTCCTAGTTGAACTGACAAAAACCCTAAAAATAATCAAAAATAATCAAAAATAATCTTCAAAAGTAGTCGGATTACTGTTTTGATTACTTTTGATTATTTTTGATTATTTTTCGTAATCGCAAGTAATCCTGATTCCAATTTGATTATTTGTATTCGTAATTCTTGGATTATTGGGCCAAACAGAAAAGAATCGTACTTAATAAATTACTTAAACTTTTGAATAAAAGTAATCAAATTACTAATGACTACGATTAGTAATCATTACTTCACAGCTATGAGTCAAGCCCAACTTTGAAATACCCAGCGTCCCGACATAATCAGCGCAATATATTTTGCTCCTCTTTTTGTGGGCGTGGAAGTGGGAGGCCACATTTATTATTTCCCTACACCCTTCATTCGCCTTCGTGAACCTTTGTTGCGAATTTGAAGCTTCTACGCCTTTTACTTCGGAAGTTACGAAAAATCTTCATTTGTGGGCGTGGCAGTGGGCCGGCTTCATAACATTTTTCCTACACCTTTCATTCGCGTTGGTGAACCTATGTTGCGAATTTGAAGCTTCTACGCCTTTTACTTCGGAAGTTACGAGAAATCTTCATTTGTGGGCGTGGCAGCGGGCGGGCCACATAAAATTTTTTCCTACACCTTTCATTCGCCTTGGTGAACCTATGTTGCGAATTTGAAGCTTCTACGCCTTTTACTTCGGAAGTTACGAAAATTCTCCATTTGTGGGCGTGGCAGTGGGCGGGCTACATAAATTTTAGTTCCTACACCTTTTATTCGCCTTGGTGAACCTATGTTGCGAATTTGAAGCTTCTACGCCATTTACTTCGGAAGTAACGAAAAATCTTCATTTGTGGGCGTGGCAGTGGGCGGGCCACATAAAATCTTTTCCTACACCTTTCATTCGCCTTGGTGAACCTATGTTGCGAATTTGAAGCTTCTACGTTTTTAACTTCGGAAGTTACGATAATTTCCCATTTGTGGGCGTGGCAGTGGGCGGGCTACATAAATTTTTGTTCCTACACCTTTCATTTGGCTTGGTCAACCTATGTTGCGAATTTGAAGCTTCTACGCCTTTTACTTCACAAGTTCCGATTAGCCCAAATTTTTGGGCTTATTTGTGGGCGTGGCTCGAAGAGGACGGCGTCCTTTTTTTTCCAGGATATGTCCCTTTTCGTAGTTTAGCAGTACACCAAATATCAATGGAATGTGTTGAGTAGTTCGCAAGTTACAAGCATTTTAATTAAAACACAATAAATTCATTTGTGGGCGTGGCAGTGGGTGGATGTCTCCCATTTTTACTTAGGATCATACTCGGACCCCGATATACATGTGTGCCAAATTTCGACTTCATTGGTTCAGCCGTTTCGGAGGAGATCGGACCACGGTCGGACGGACAGACGGTCAGACGGACAGACGGACGGACGGACGGACGGACGGGCGGGAAAAGGGAATCCTATCACATGCCCGAATAAAAAATGTACATACTAATTTTCAAGTTACATAGATCTTAACACATTTGAAATTGCGACCGGTACCTTGTCAGGCTAACAATCATGAAAGCGTTGGTACGTTACAGCTTTTTAATGCTATTTAAAACTAAAAATAATCCACAAATTTAATTTTTTTAACGGTATTCTTTGAACAATTTCGAATACTTAGAGGAAAAAATAAAGAGCATTTATTTCATCGACATGCTTTACTTTGACACTAACTTTGTTGCATTTAGCGTTGGTATGTTACACAAACTTTGCGGCCAAATGCAACACTATCTGAGTCGCTTAAAATTATACTTTTCGTACTTTTGCCAGCTTAATCTAAAGCTCTTGATTGTTAACAATAATTGGGCTTAGTTATATATCGAAAAATATATACATGTTTTATTTGCTGACCTGGGGAAAATTTTCGACGTTTGACATTTTTCTTCGAACAATTTAAGCTTTTCACAAAACACGCGTGTCCAATTGCGAAAAAAGGTTGCACTATATGAATTTGACAGCAACGTATAGATTACATATCTGTTCAACTATTATTGATATTTTTTTCCAACTTTAATCGAAAAAAATTTTTTTTTCTTCTCATCGATTTCTGTGGAATTGCCCATATACGGTATTCTATTTCACTTGCATCTTCATTCGTTTGTCCGACCATGACTTAGGCTGCCTACTTTTAATTGATCATATTGCAGTACAATATCAAATCAAGGCTGTCCTGCAAAAATCAGTACTGTCCCGAGCAAAGAAATACGATAAGCCCCTTTACCATGCACCTGCGTTTTTTTTTGGGTTTATAACTGCCTTACTTATACATGCTCATATGCTTCCAAAACCGGTTTACGCGAACTATTCTAATTGCTGAATTGGAATATGAACTTCCAATAGCCAAGTATAAATGTCAAATCTTGGAATTAAATTGGCTCACTTTCTTCAGCCAGCGCAACGCGTAAGATCAAAAAAACAAATTTTGTACATAAAATTTAAAGTCTTTTTGGAAAAAAAAAAAGCAGAATATTATAATTTAAATACCTAACTAAAAAGACTACACCTTTTTCAGTTTGATTCCAGAAAATGTAACAATGATATCCGAAAGCATAAATTTGATTTCAGAAACACAACAATGACTTCAGAAAGCGTAAAATTGTATTCAGAATCGTAAAATTTAGTTCCGAAAGTGTAATTTTCAATTCAGAAACAGAACATTGATTTCAGAATGCGTTAATTTGATTTCAGATCCGTTAGTTTGAATTCAGAAATATAACATTGATTTCAGAAAGCGTAAATTTGTTTTCAGAAAGCGTAAGTTAAAATTGAGAAACGTAAGTTTGATTTCAGAAATATAACATTGATTTCAGAAAGCGTTAAATTGATTTCAGAAAGCGTTAATTTGAAATCTGACGAGTAAAATTGAATTTGGATTGCGTTATTTTGAATTCAGAAATAGAGCATTGATTTCAGAATGCATTAATTTCATTTCAGAAAGCGTAAGTTTGAATTCAGAAACAGAACATTGATTTCAGAAAGCGTTAAAGTGATTTCCGAAAGCGTAAGTTAAAATTCAGAACAATATATTTTTATATATGTATTTACATTAAATATTTTTTTATGTACATAGGTTTATATGCCCACTTGCATATCATTGCAACGCAAGTGCATCTGCCTGGAATGTAGTGCTGTGATGTATGGCCCGTGCGCAGTCTCCTCTGGAAATCGTTAACTTTGCCTCGTCAATGAGCCCTTCCAAGTACTGGAACGCTGCTCAGAGAGACCAGGTCTTTGGACTTCTGGAATTATCATATGGCCTTTTACAAAGGTCATTATTTTGGACCATATTATCTCAATGGGATTCAACATTGGGATTAAGGATTTTTTTTATTTCTAACATGCTTATTCTAAATTGAAATTTACGCTTTCTGATATCAAATTTACGCTTTCGGAAATCATTTTACCGCTTTCTGAAATCAATGTTCTGTTTCTGAATTCAAACTTACGCTTTCTGAAATGAAATTAACGCATTCTGAAATCAATGCTGTATTTCTGAATTCAAAATAACGCATTGCAAATTCAATTTTACTCCTCAGATTTCAAATTAACGCTTTCTGAAATCAATTTAACGCTTTCTGAAATCAATGATATATTTCTGAAATCAAACCTACGTTTCATAATTTTAACTTACGCTTTCTGAAAACAAATTTACGCTTTCTGAAATCAATGTTATATTTCTGAATTCAAACTAACGGATCTGAAATCAAATTAACACATTCTGAAATCAATGTTCTGTTCCTGAATTCAAAATTACACATTCGGAACTCAATTTTACGATTCTGAATTCAGTTTTATAATTCTTATTTCAAATTTACGCTTTCGGAAATCATTGTTACATTTTCTGAAATCAAACTGAAAAAGGTGTAGACACTCAATTTAATTGTCTAAATTCGGTCTTGTTGCGTCTCCATTTCCTGCGCCTAAGAAAAGGATCCAAACGTAAACTTCTCCTTTGAAAAAAAAAAACAAGTTGAGTTGTGTCATAGGACACCAGATAAGAACGAAGTTCATTATGGAATTTATAAATCTTAGTAAATATAATTCGCAGCAAGGTTTTTCTCAAAACTCAATTGTTTTTATTAATCGAAAAATATATGTATACAAGACGGCTGTTTGTTGTTTTCAACTGTTTTTAACAAGCGAAAATGCGATACAGTATATTCTGCTTAGCTGCATTCAATTATTTTCCAGACAATTTTATGCACTTACGCGAAAAACGAACCTACCCGAAAATTTTTGCTGTATTTTTGAGTAACAAATCAGAATGTCTTTAACAACACTTGAATTCTTAAAAGAACGCCGTCCAAATATTATTTTTATTAACAAACAAGTAAGAAAGCTAAAGTCGGTCAAGCCCGACTTTGAAATACCCAGCGTCCCGACGTTATGAGCGCACTATGCTTTGCTTCTCTATTTATGGGCGTGGCAGTGGGAGGGCCACATAAATTATTTCCCTACACCTTTCATTCGCCTTGGTGAACCTATGTTGCGAATTTGAAGCTTCTACGCCTTTCACTTCGGAAGTTACGAAAACTCTTCATTTGTGGGCGTGGCAATGGGCGGGCCACATACATTTTTTTCCTACACCTTTCATTCGCCTTGCTGAACCTATGTTGCGAATTTGAAGCTTCTACGCCTTTTACTTCGGAAGTTACGAAAAATCTTCATTTTTGGGCGTGGCAGTGGGCGGGCCAAATAAAATTTTTTCCTACACCTTTCATTCGCCTTGGTGAACCTATGTTGCGAGTTTGAAGCTTCTATGGCTTTTACTTCGGAATTTACGAAAATTCTCCATTGGTGGGCGTGGCAGTGGGCGGGCTACGTAAATTTTTGTTCCTACACCTTTCATTTGCCTTTGTCAACCTATGTTGCGATTTTGAAGTTTCTACGCCTTTTACTTCACAAGTTACGATAAGCCCTTATTTGTGGGCGTGGCTCACGGAGGGCGGTGTCCATTTTTTTCCAGGATATGTCCCTTTTCGTAGTTTACCAGTACACCAAATATCAATGAAATGTGTTGAGTGGTTCGCAAGTGACAAGCATTTTACTGAAAACACATTAAATTCATTTGTGGGCGTGGCAGTGAGCGGATGTCTTCCATTTTTAGTTAGGATCATACTCGGACCCCGGTATACCTGTGTGCCACATTTCGACTTGATTGGTCCAGCCGTTTCGGAGGAGATCCGGACACGGGCGGACGGACAGACGGACATGTCTAAATCGATTCAATTTTTTATCCTGATCAAGAATATATTTACATATATGTCTATATCTACGGAGCTTAGTTCTGGCTGTTACAAGATACCCTAATATACCCTGCTTACGCTGGGTATAAAAACAAATAAGTACTTTGACTTACTTTCGCTACTTGAACGCATACGCTTATTAAAAGTAATCGGACTCACAGGGTTGCATTTAAGTCACACATTTCCTATATTTCTGTCGACCTGTCATCGAAATTTCAACTCTGATTTCCTTTCTTCAAAGTAGTGAGCTCGTTACTTCCTTTCAATTTACTTCAACAGCGTTGAGCCCTTAAAGTACGAAGTCAGCTAAGCAGAATATACTGGAACTGAAAAAGCATACGTGTAAAGGGTTTTCCATCGCAAATGAGATAGTCTCGAAAATGCGAATTTTCATACATAAAGATGTTTTAAAGTATCGATATTTTTCACACCGATATTACATCCGCAGCCCCCGGAGTACAGACTATGATTTTAAATATGTTTTAATTATGTACGAATTGACGTATACCTTGATAGCGCAAAAAAATTATAAGCTACCTAAAATGCCCTTATATATTTGCAAAAACCTACTAATCGGAGTTATTCTGAAAACGTTCAGTCTGGCAGCACCACATATTGTTTTGTTTTGTTTGAATGCATTTATGCTTGTATGGGTCTGTGTAGTTTCTGAATTTAATAATTAATTGTTTTTTCGGGATATCGTCGGAAATAAGTGTCGCCTAAAAAAGTATAATATCTCGGCCGCATCAGGAAGTCATTTTACGTAAATATATGTATATTTCTTTCTTTTTGCAAAGGTTATTATACCCTTTTTTGCGAACTTCAATTTAGGTAACGCGGATTTTATAGCGGTTTTTCACTTTTTCTCGACTAGGTCCCCTGTCGCTATCGTTTCATAAAGAACTTCGTTCTAAAAATCACTTTTGTTTATTTTTTATGCGCAGCGAAATGAACTAATTTCATGCGCGAAAATTAAAATGAAAAACACGCAGAGAGAAGACCAAACAGGCATCAGCAGCAAACACGATCACAAAATGGGTGAGAAATGTCTCGAACAATGTCCAATGGTCGGTGTGAAATGTTTTTTCCATAGATCCAAGTTTATCGTTTATAGATGCCAATTTACTGTTTATCCCGTCTAAATCATGTGATTGGGCAGTAATCTGCGTTGCAGTCGATGTTTCATTTTTAGTAGTAAGCTTCGACGATTCGGCACCATGGGATGTGGAAATTCCACATAATAAATTAAAAACTAAACAGAACCACATTTTTTAATGGCACCCGACCAAAACTTTGAAGAAAATGACACTAGTGCTGTCATTTCTCCCATCTCCCATGAGTGCAATTTAAGTTTTTAAGCATCACTCGCCAAAGTTATTCCACTTAGAATGAACAAATTTCACGCACGCTGGGCAAAATTTCTCGCTTGTATATACAGCACGCACACTCGAGCGTTAGATAATATTCCTCGCACACATACATCGGCGCGAGAAATTTGCACCAGCGGATGTACCATATGGTTTCTAGTTTTTATTGAATTTGCGGTCGGCTGTTGATTGTAGGCAGGCGAATGTTGTGGCTATTAATGAGATTATCCAAAAAACAATTTTTTTACGCTGTCACATGGACGCTATTACGAACGCGCTTGTGTGGGTACCAATTTAACCTGCTCTCGTACGAGAGGCGAATTGAATTCCGACCAATTAACCAATGAATTGATGTTTTTTATAATTCATATATCGCGAAATAATAATCAAGTTAAATCTCTGGATGAATAAAAAATAATAATTTGCAAGCTTTTATTTTTTTTAATGATTTTGTCCCCCTTCGTCATGGTCGGCAAACCTGATTTCATCATGGAATCGAGACCATGGTCTACTTGTAGTTGTCGTCATTAATCGTCGTCGGACATTACCCGCGAAAAATGTACCTTGATTGGGGTTAATTGAAAGATAAGCATAATTCCCTATACTTTCTGATTCTGGAACAAGTAGCCTGACCGCCCTGCCAATGCCTTCTAATGCAACTATTGTTGGATTCAGTGGTGAACCGTCGTAGCTATGATAGTGAATATACCAAAGCTGATCACTTTGATGATAACGTAAATAGGCTAAACCGTGTACATTTTCAACATATCGCCTTGGATTAATACGACTGGTGTATCCATATTGATTGTATCTTATCGCCAAAATCAATCCACGGCCATGGTTTTGGAGATCATTATATTGTGAAGCCTCTCTACCTCCTTCGACATGGTAAACGCGTAAATGAGTGTCATTTAGGCTATCTATCGCTATTGAGCAACCACTTAATGCCGGTGTAAAGAGGAATTCTGGTTCCGTATTCGTTGGTCTCGCTGGGATATCAATATATTGTCCTTGAGGTAACCAGTATGTAGCGACGTTTCCATCCACACGCGGTTCGACCAAGTAAAATTGTCTATTCGAGTATGAATATCTAAATAAATTGAATCTGGTAGCATGCGGGGTGTTATCTGATGGACGCACTACAGACATCGGTGAAACTTCCATATAATTATTTACTCTCCTCGCAGAAGGTATTTGCTCGAGTCGAATTATTCTGGGCTGATCATCATTGACTTGATTAGTCAGTCCAGGTCTCGCTGGCACCAGAGGTTGCTCAGGTCCTATATTCAGTTCGGGACGAAGCAGTCCATTTTCCAAAAATGGCCCGTTATTATATACTTGAAAGGAATTTTGCGAATAAACTGCGTAGATATTGAAGAGTGCAATGCCCACAAAAATTAATGCGATCTTTTGGACCATGGTTCGCACTTAGTTCAGAAAGCGTAATATAAACAATTATGTGCACACAATTCTGAAAGATACGTTAATAATAACGTACACTTATTCCAGATTTTATAACACTTATGATCGTTGAAGAATTTAGACTGAGCTTCATTTCACGTTACAGTGATATTTATACTCTAAAAATTCATAGTTCTGTGTGTGAAGAGATATTTCGGTTTTTTTTCTGTTTCCTGTTTTTGTTTGCTTCTTTGTTCAACATAAACAAGTTGAGTTGTGTCATAGGACACCAGATAAGAACGAAGTTCATTATGGTATTTATAAATCTTAGTAAATATAATTCGCAGCAAGGTTTTTCTCAAAACTCAATTGTTTTTATTAATCGAAAAATATATGTATACAAGACGGCTGTTTGTTGTTTTCAACTGTTTTTATCAAGCGAAAATGCGATACAGTATATTCTGCTTAGCTGCATTCAATTATTTTCCAGACAATTTTATGCACTTACGCGAAAAACGAACCTACCCGAAAATTTTTGCTGTATTTTTGAGTAACATATCAGAATGTCTTTAACAACACTTGAATTCTTAAAAGAACGCCGTCCAAATATTATTTTTATTAACAAACAAGTAAGAAAGCTAAAGTCGGTCAAGCCCGACTTTGAAATACCCAGCGTCCCGACGTTATGAGCGCACTATGCTTTGCTTCTCTATTTATGGGCGTGGCAGTGGGAGGGCCACATAAATTATTTCCCTACACCTTTCATTCGCCTTGGTGAACCTATGTTGCGAATTTGAAGCTTCTACGCCTTTCACTTCGGAAGTTACGAAAACTCTTCATTTGTGGGCGTGGCAATGGGCGGGCCACATACATTTTTTTCTTACACCTTTCATTCGCCTTGCTGAACCTATGTTGCGAATTTGAAGCTTCTACGCCTTTTACTTCGGAAGTTACGAAAAATCTTCATTTTTGGGCGTGGCAGTGGGCGGGCCAAATAAAATTTTTTCCTACACCTTTCATTCGCCTTGGTGAACCTATGTTGCGAGTTTGAAGCTTCTATGGCTTTTACTTCGGAATTTACGAAAATTCTCCATTGGTGGGCGTGGCAGTGGGCGGGCTACGTAAATTTTTGTTCCTACACCTTTCATTTGCCTTTGTCAACCTATGTTGCGATTTTGAAGTTTCTACGCCTTTTACTTCACAAGTTACGATAAGCCCTTATTTGTGGGCGTGGCTCACGGAGGGCGGTGTCCATTTTTTTCCAGGATATGTCCCTTTTCGTAGTTTACCAGTACACCAAATATCAATGAAATGTGTTGAGTGGTTCGCAAGTGACAAGCATTTTACTGAAAACACATTAAATTCATTTGTGGGCGTGGCAGTGAGCGGATGTCTTCCATTTTTAGTTAGGATCATACTCGGACCCCGATATACCTGTGTGCCACATTTCGACTTGATTGGTCCAGCCGTTTCGGAGGAGATCCGGACACGGGCGGACGGACAGACGGACATGTCTAAATCGATTCAATTTTTTATCCTGATCAAGAATATATATACATATATGTCTATATCTACGGAGCTTAGTTCTGGCTGTTACAAGATACCCTAATATACCCTGCTTACGCTGGGTATAAAAACAAATAAGTACTTTGACTTACTTTCGCTACTTGAACGCATACGCTTATTACAAGTAATCGGACTCACAGGGTTGCATTTAAGTCACACATTTCCTATATTTCTGTCGACCTGTCATCGAAATTTCAACTCTGATTTCCTTTCTTCAAAGTAGTGAGCTCGTTACTTCCTTTCAATTTACTTCAACAGCGTTGAGCCCTTAAAGTACGAAGTCAGCTAAGCAGAATATACTGGAACTGAAAAAGCATACGTGTAAAGGGTTTTCCATCGCAAATGAGATAGTCTCGAAAATGCGAATTTTCATACTTAAAGATGTTTTAAAGTGTCGATATTTTTCACACCGATATTACATCCGCAGCCCCCGGAGTACAGACTATGATTTTAAATATGTTTTAATTATGTACGAATTGACGTATACTTTGATAGCGCAAAAAAATTATAAGCTACCTAAAATGCCCTTATATATTTGCAAAAACCTACTAATCGGAGTTATTCTGAAAACGTTCAGTCTGGCAGCACCACATATTGTTTTGTTTTGTTTGAATGCATTTATGCTTGTATGGGTCTGTGTAGTTTCTGAATTTAATAATTAATTGTTTTTTCGGGATATCGTCGGAAATAAGTGTCGCCTAAAAAAGTATAATATCTCGGCCGCATCAGGAAGTCATTTTACGTAAATATATGTATATTTCTTTCTTTTTGCAAAGGTTATTATACCCTTTTTTGCGAACTTCAATTTAGGTAACGCGGATTTTATAGCGGTTTTTCACTTTTTCTCGACTAGGTCCCCTGTCGCTATCGTTTCATAAAGAACTTCGTTCTAAAAAAGGAAAGAAAAGAAAAAAAAAACGTAAGTGAATGGTGTGCCGAAGAATAAAGGCATGGTGATAGAAATTTTATTTCTGATAGGTGCATCTTATCCGTGTCCATCCTGGATTGAGGAGTTGTCGTATATTTGCTTTATTTTGAGCGCCTGGGGACCACATTTGGCTCCCGGGCCAACTATTTTGTTCCGGAAGTCAAAATTTGTTCGCACATTGTTGGTGTGAAGATTTGGATCACGTGTCTGTCGCCGTCACGTTGTTCGTCTGAAGTGCGTCCTTGTTGGGCTTTGTGGAATCTGGTTCACGCTGAATGCCCATCCGAGTGCTCTGAGGTAATTGACCGTGGAGTCGAAGCCGCGTGGCGACGTGGTGCTCACATGCAGTGCTTCCTCTGATGTGGTCGCACAGTTCTTCAGAACGGATTCTGCCCTGAGCTCGGAGAATTGGAATCAGTAACCCGGGATCTTTTGTGTCTAAGAGTCGATTTTTCCTCTAGCGTAGGTTAAGTTCAGTAAAGTGCATCCCCAAAGGTAATCCCAAAGTATAAAAGAAAAAAAAAAAAACAATTCTCGGTCTTGGCCCTTAGCTAATTAACTTGAATTCCCATATCTAGCTCCGCGAAATTGACTCTGTACACTCGACGCTGTGGCAGCTCGATTGGAAGGCCTTCACCGAGAAGCAGCAGTAAGTCCGGCAGATTACGTACGTAAGTCATCGTTTAAAATATTTTTTTTTGTACCCGCAATTTAAAGGGATTGTGTAAATTTTTTGTTGCACTGTGTAAAGTCGCTCCCGCTAAACTCAACAAAAAAAAAAAAAAAAAAAAAAAAAAAAAAAAAGAAGAAAAGAGAAAAAAAAACCCCCAATAGTGTTTCTGCTGCTATTGAACGATCGCTTTTCTTCTTGTGCTTTTTATTAAGAATCCTCCGTATAGGTGTGATACTAGTCTGGTCATTTAACTTTCCGATCCTTTATACTTTTGGGATACATCATTTTTGTAATCGTGTAGATGCATTTTGCTCTAATTTTTCTTTATTCAATGTTCCTAGTAGCATGTAAGCTTACGTCAACAAATTCAAATATATTTGAATAATTTTTATATTAGAAGATGAGGAATTAAAGTTTGTCATGGTTTGAAATTTAAAATATCGGTGCGTATTATTGTAGGGGATTCTAAACACTATCTAATGAATCTAAGGCAGGGTTGGGCATGGAGTAGCTCAAAGCATGAGATGCTACGATCAGTGTTAAGGCCTCTTTCGAATGAGTGGCAATAACCCTTCTTGTGTTCTTGAAATAGTTCCTAGCGGGTTTGGTGGTTTTTTTTTCGTTCTTTCATCTAAAGGTCGGTGTCCACTTCAATAAAAAATTTTTTTGGAGACTTGTACCTTTATTTCGTTTTGACGTCACGTAGTGTAGAATCGAAAAAAATTAGAGATGCAAGACTATCGATACTGTGAGCATCGATAGTTTCGATGGTTTTTGAAACGCTCTGAAAAATTTTTTCCCTCTTATATAAATGGAAAATATTTCATGTCACCAAGTATTCGCGATTGTTTTAATTAGAGATTAACGTATCGATGCATACCGATTAGCACCGCCTGCTGTTCGTTATTATTTTTCGATTTATTTTGTTTGGGCGAAATGAGAAGCGCTTGCTAAAGTGGCTACAGCAGAGTCAGATATTTTGGTCTTAGAAGTGCTGTTAGGGCTATTCTCTTTAACTGTATAAGTAATTCCACTGACGAAGAGTGATCTTTTTCTTTCAAGTTGGCTTTTTAAGTTTGAAAAATGGCTTGCACCTGGTTGCTGACTGATAGACTGGCCCATGTTCTCAACATCTTGAACAATTTTCCTACCGGGATGTTTTGGAACTTGGGTTGTTACTCCATATAACTTATGGTTGTTGTCTAAACTAATCGATGGAGGCGATTGATCGACGGGCATCACTTTTAACCAGAGAAGCTGACAGTTGTAACAGCTGTATAGACCAGCTGTCTCTGTCTAGAAAGTGCCTGGAAATTAGACAACAAAATATAACTATACACGTATGTATGTATTTAGTGATGTAGCGAATATTCGCATTCGCATTCGCGAATATTCGCATGTTTTTTCACATTCGCATTCGCATTCGCAAAATGTTGCGAATATTTTGCGAATATATAATTAGCAGAAAATTGACCAAAAATGTATTCTTTAATCGATTTTTTAAATTTAAATTTAAAAGCCAATATTTTAGCATTTAAAGAATTTTTTATGTGCTACCGTTACACAGATATTGCACTTAAAAAAACCATTTTAGTATGAAACGTATATAAGAAAGTCCATGTTGTCAAATTCTTCCCTGAATTAAACGCATTTGGAATGCCTTTAAGTTCCTTCACATAAATTTTCATACAAGAACGACCGTCTGAGGGCTACTAAACGAAAAACGACAATAACATTGCGTATTGCGCAGGGGCGTTATGCTTGCACGAAATCGTCGGATTAGTTTTGTTGTTGTCATGTGACTGTTTTTTTTTAACACTTTGAAATTTAACATCGAAATGTGTAATTTCTTTTACTTATGAAAGAATTATTTTTTTCCAAAGTTGGTGCGCTATATAAATAAATGAATTGATTTGGTGATGTGTGCCAAATTTGAGATATAGATTCAAAAACTGAATATTCGCATTCGCATTCGCGAATATGAGTAGGCATTCGCATTCGCATTCGCGAATGCTAAAATTTGACATTCGTTACATCACTAGTATGTATGTTTATCCGCAATACTTATCTTTCTTTATGTTCTTAAATTCACAAATTGTGAGTGGAGCGACGCAGCAAAAGGTGGCGAGCCTTGTCGCGGTCCTTACTTGAGCACTTTCTAGAGTTTTTGGTGCTCTGTTTGGTTTCTAGTTAGTTTTTTTTACGAGTTTTACGGAGCTCAAAAACAATTGACTTTAGTATTCGACTAGGGTTGCCGAAAAATCTCTCGAAATTCTGACGTGATGAAATTTTTGGAAATATTGTTGTGGATAATGGTCACTTGCTCGACATTCCTACCGGCATTCTGCGGGCGAGGAATTTCTCCCTCACCTGCAATTCTCAGTTGCGCTCCATCCCATGGTCTGAGTTCTGGCACAACCTTACTCAGCCATTCGGCCGTGGCTTTATCACGACACTGAAGTGTCAGCCAGCCCGGCTTAAAGCTGCATCCAAGGAACTGGGGCTTTGTGGCTTCCCCTTCCCTCTGTTGAAGTATACACTCCAGCAGCATCTGTTGCGTCTTCTTCAGTTCCTCTGTGCACAACATGGTATCCGGGAACGTGATCGGCACGATGTTGACCCGAAGATCGCCGCCAGAATCGATCTGGGAGACATGAGGCGCGGTGTTTTGGGGTCCGTGTCCTGCACCCTCAGTTTTTTTTTTTTGGTGGATTGCCCTCTGGGGTCGACTCGCTGCCCCTTGGGCGTTTGTTTCGCCCATCTTCTTTGTTACGGGGCAGCTTAGCGAGTTTCCTTGCCTCTTCTGGTTGGTTTCCAGCGGCAATGAGTCTCTTAAGGCGTTTACGAGCGGCACCAGAGAGCCTCTCTTTCGTCCTTGACCCATTTTTTGCTTTAGTTTGGCTAGGCTGTGGCTCTTTGTCTTCCAATAGCCTATCCTCCTCTTCAGCAGTTAATGTTACCATGGTGTCATCAGTCAATTCAGAACTGTCGACAGACATGGCATCTGTTTCGACCATTGAAGCAGGGCTTTGGTTAGCCGCCGCTACCGTGGTCGAAGGGCCGAGGGCCCTACTCTGCACAGTGAGAGCTGTACAGTCCTCTTGGATTGAAGTTGTTGTTTCCATACAAGTTCTTTTGAAAAGGGGAAATATAACGGTCACCCGAGGCAGAGCCCCATACCTCGGGAAGGCTAATTGAAACCGGAGGTCGCCTAGGTATCCGGAGTCCGCGTACTTGACCAAGCTACCCTGTGGCCATGCGTTCTTTGGTGTACGCTGTTCTACCAAGAATTAGGGAGTGACAAAAGAGAGTACAAGCTGCAGGCAGAGGCCTGCATGTGAGATAAGGGGTTAAAACATACACAACAATTGGATAGGACGAGCCGGACAAACACAGAGCACTGGCGACTACACGCGTGCCCCAACTGGCACGGTCTTCGCACAGTGCAACATTTAAGGGACGGGAAGGGCAGGATAGCATACAGGTCAATGCCCACAATTTGTCCCTCTGAGGGAGTATCACCGCTCCCCGCCCAACTATAATTCGCCAGATCCCCAACAGAGACATGACCTTGAAGGGGACCTGCCCAGGGCCACCACGAGGAGGTTATAGTTGCACTACCTTCTGTCCGGACCCAGGGTAATATTCTTGTGTATCCCCTGAGGGTTACACAAGGCCATCACTCTATCTCAAACATAGGCCGACCCCTTACGCTATTAGCATTCTTCTTTGGTGCCGCAACCGGACACCCTTTTGCTTTCCACTTTGACCCAAATGAAATCTATTGCATTTCTGACCCAAAAGAAATCAATGCCGCAACGTGCGCAACACGACGCTCTTTGTTTACAGAATGCAAGTTACCCTTTTCCATCAGCACATTGAGTCAGCGATCGGTGACCCTTTTCCATCAGCACATTGAGTCAGCGATCGCAAGCCATCGATCGCTGCCTTTTAGAAACTAGTATAAATAAGCAATGTTAATTCTAAGCGATATTCATTCTAAGTTGAATCTCCAACAAAGGCGTTCCACTCGCCTTCAACATAATTTGCACTGCAAGCGTTCCACTCGCTTTTTAAATAAAATAAAAAAGGAATAAAAATTAAAACAAAAACATCTTTTAATTTTATAATGTCAAAAGACATTACAATATTTCAATTTTTCAGCACACGAAAATCTAATAGAAACACCAGTGCAACTCAAAAGGGGAAATTCAAATTTCAATTATGCCGGCCTGTGTTATAATTTCGGCTCATATGGACGATTTTTGTGAACAAAGCAAAAATTGTGAAATATCGATTTTTTAGTGTTTTGGCAAAAAAATCATAGCTCCATAAATTTTCCACTGATTTTAGCCAAACAGGGCTTATTTGTTAGAAGAAATACTTAACTATACGTAAAAAATTTAAAAATGGGTTTGTCACTTCGATTTCTATTTCTTACAGATTTTTATATGAAAAATTTACCCTGATTTTTTAGAAAAAAACACAATTTTCTTGTATAATTGCACCTCTAGCACTAAAACTACTCATGCAAATCAAAAACTTTGTTTGTAAAAGTTGTAGAGAACTTAATTATCTATAACTTAAAAAAAAAAAATATTAAAATCGGTAGATCGGGGCCCGAGATATGCTTGCAATAGCAAGTGCACCTACGAAATGCACTGAAAAAAATTTCAAAAATTTTTTTCTCAAAAACTCTTCCATAGAAAAATTAAAAAAAATTTTGTTCTTGCTTAGGAGGCCGAGATCTACAGGAAAGTTCTACAAATATTCATTTGCTTTTTATAAATTCCAAATTTGTTAAGCAGTGTTATTATTCTTATTTGAGTGTGTTACGTAACAAACGCAGGTATCCGTCCCTCCCACTTGTAACGTTTCGTAACAATTTTCGAAAAACGCCCTTCTGCCACGCCCACTTTTTAGATATTTAGAAATCGTATTACTTGCCTTGAAACATGTTCAAATATCAAATTTCATCAAAAAATGTTGAAAGGCTTCGATTTTAGAGCAGTTTTTGTGATTTTCGTAACCGATGCTAGTACTGGAGGTACCCCTAATAATAGTCCGATCGGGTTCATTCACGAACTTGTTCTTACTTATGTGCCTGTGAGCTTGCATACCAAATTTTGTCAAGATAGCTCAACTCCTTCGATAAGATAACTGTATACAAACAGACGGACAAACGGACAGCCATGTCTAAATCGAATCTCCTGGTGACACTGATCATTTCTATATACATTTTGTATGGTCTATCTCGACTGGTTCTGGGTGTTACACACAACCACACAAACGCAATATACCCCCGACACAGAGTGTGTGGGGTATAAAAATCGAATGTCAACAGTTTCACTTCCCCTAAAAGTATGCTTCAATTTTTTTAAATAAATGTGAATAAAATTGAAAAAAGCACTTATAGAATACCAATTACCGTTGCGATTGCAGCGGAGTTTTGTACGGGATTTCTATTTAATACAAGTAAATAACGTTATCAAGATTATTTTGTCATGAATTCAGTCGAACATCTTTATAGTGAAAAGGCACGGGACCAGAAAATCACTTCATTATATAGAAATTTCATTTTACAGAAATTATTTACACGTACACTGAAAGTGGAACGAAAAAGCTGTGGGTTTGAAATTATTTTATAGTAGGGAGAACTTCATTGTATAGACGCTCACTATACGGAAGTTTGACTGTATATAGCAACATGAACGATATATATATAATTTTTATTGAAAATAGTCATAATTTTTAAACTGCGATATTTCAAAAACTAGGGCAAATCTAGAAAAACGGGCGATGGTACTGCGCCCCCCAATTATGTTTACCAGATTTGTCTCCATGTTGTCAGTAAAAAAAATAACAAATTCGAGCACAGTGTAATTATTTATATTTGCATATATATATTTATTTGCAATATGTCAATAAATATAAATCAAGTACTTTTTTCCTATTTATTTGAGCCATCAGCGCACATATTCACCGCAAAGAGCTATAAAAAACTACAAATTTTTGCTCAAGTGCGCTCGCTCCGCGAAAGTAAAAGAAAACCAAGAAAAACGACAATTACCTTAAATAATTAAGCTTAAAACGTGAAGTTGGAGTTCCATAGAATATACTCTGCACAATTTCTCTTCTCTCTTTGCAATTTCATTTTTGACCTATGCGGTTAACTTTTTCGTGGATTTCGTGATATACCAAACGAAAAAAATTAATTTGTTTCTTACCAACTCCGCTTTTTCTATATTACGTTTAATTAATTTTGCAGCTATATGACACTTTTATCAAAACACATTATTTTGTGACTTCAAAAAAATTACCGAAAATAAAGTCGCTGAAACAACGACATATCGATTTGAAATTTGTCATTACAAAACTACAGAATAGAACTATCGGTATAACGTTGCCAACTTTTTAACGACAGCGATCCGATAATCATTACGAAGTTTTTAAGAATTGATCAATCGTTAACTTTATCGCTAAGTTCACTTAACGATACGATTTCAGTCGCAAACGAGTTACAGAATTAATTTTTTCCGATCCGATAGTCATTTCGTTACTGCCGTACATGCCGTGACATGAACTTAAAGCCCACGGGCCGAAAATTGGGTTTGGCCTTATGCCCAAAAACAAGAAACTTATAACGCCAGAATTTTCTGGGATATAAGATCAAAAATATTTGGGCATAAGGTCCGTCAGACAAATGGTCATAGCACCACAAAATGCTTCTACCGCGTATTGCTTTCAGACAAACCGCCATATATAAACAAGCAAGAAAGCTAAAGTCGGTCAAGCCCGACTTTGAAAGACCTAGCCTCCCGACTTTATTGGCGCACTCTGTCTTGCCTTTCCATTTGTGGGCGTAGCAGAAGGCGGGCCACAAAAATTTTTTTCTTACACCTTTCATTCGCCTTGGTCAACCTATGTTGCGAATTTGAAGTTTCTACACCTTCTACTTCACAAGTTAAGATAAACCCTTATTTGTGGGCGTGGCTCGAGGAGGACGGCGTCCATTTCTTACCAGGATATGTTCCTTTTTGTAGTTTACCAGTTCACAAAATATCAATGAAATGTGTTGAGTTGTTCGCCAGTTACAAGCATTTTACTAGAAACACGTTAAATTCATTTGTGGGCGTGGCAGTGGGCGGATGTCTTCCATTTTTGCTTAGGATTATCCTCGGATCCCGATAAACATGTGCGCCAAATTTCGACTTGGTTGGTCCAGCCGTTTCGGAGGAGATGCGACCAGAGACGGACGGACAGACGGACATGTCTAAATCGATTCATTTTTTGATCCTGATCAAGAATATGTATATATGGCTATATCTACGGTGCTTAGTACTGGCTGTAACAAGCTTGGCACAAGACCAATATACCCTGCTTACGTTGGGAATCGCACCCTTCCGTGAAACAAAATCAAATCTTCTTGAACTTTTAACATAAGAAATAAAATATATAAAAAAAATTTTTTTTTGTTCAAAGTCACTTTGCAAATAGGAATGTCGTGCACCCTACAGTCGGTGTAAACAAGTAATTTTGAAACTTCAAATAGAAAGTGTTTTTTTCTTTTTCTCTTTCTCGATTTTTTTTGTTACCTGTCGACAAGACAAACGCCTTGAAAGTTTTTTTTCATAACAACTCTTATTATTACATTTTGTTTTCTCTTTTTTGAAAATGCCTCAAAACGAAAGAGAAGCCGTAAAGTAGGGGAAGTTTGCCTTTGCTTCGATTTTTATTTTTAGGTCCGATGACCTAATTAAAATTTGCTCAAGACTTGATCAAACCCCATTAGAAGACCTAACCCAAGGCGTTCTGGAGTCTAAAAAATCGGATATAGACCGTAGGTGGAACATTTTGGTTAACGCCTACGAAGATGCTAAGGTCTCGAACGAAGAAGCACGCACTGATAAATTTAAATATTCTGCCAGCAGAAAATTTGATAAATGCACTGAAGCATTCCACTCTTGCAAGGCAAAGATAAACGAGATGTTGCAGACTTTTAGCACTGCTGCTGAAGCTGGCACCCATTCCACAATTAACGAAACATCTCTTTTCATTGACCACGCCCCTTTGCACATTAGTATGACCCCACCCCCTTGTTAGACGGAGGCTTTTGAAGGATAATTCGAAACTTGGCCAGCGTTGAGAGACCTTTTCACCGCAATTTTCATTGAAAACCCACGACTTAACCCTGTTCAGAAACTATTTTACTGAAGACAAAAGGAAATGCCGAGAAAATTGTCCAACTCAGTTCAGAATATTTTGGTTTAGCATGAGAAACTTTTCGGTCTCGATATGACAATAAGCGTGTTCTTCTGTCAAATCAATTGAATCTTTTACTATATTTGCCCTCCGCAACTACCGAAAGTTTTAAGGCGATGTTATGAGCTCATTTTTTTTTTAAAACAGCAGCCAGCTGAAAAGGGAGAAATATGAACATACATACATACATATAGTCGCGCATACGGTACGGCTGAACGTGCGAACATAGCTAAAAGGAGAAAACTAAACAATTTAGAGCTTAGATCAGCCTTGTTTATCATTCACTTACCTTTGAGGATGGAGTTTCATTTTTATACCCAGCGTAAGCGGGGTATATTAGTTTTGTGCGAATCTTGTAACAGGGAGAACTAAGCTCCGGAGATATAGACATATATATATAGAAATGATCAGGATCAAAAACTGAATCGATTTAGACATGTCCGTCTATCCGTCTGTCCGTCCGTCCGTCCGTGGTCGGATCTCCTCCGAAACGGCTGTACCAATCAAGTCGAAATTTGGCACACAGGTATATCGGGATCCGAGTATGATCCTAAGTAAAAATGGGAGACATCCGCCCACTGCCACGCCCACAAATGAATATAATGTGTTTGCAGTAAAATGCTTGTAACTTGCGAACCACTCAACACATTCCATTGATATTTGGTGTACTGGTAAACTACGAAAAGGGACATATCCTAGAAATAAATTGACGCCGCCCTCCGTGAGCCACGCTCACAAATAAGCCCGCAAATAAGGGCTTATCGTAACTTGTGAAGTAAAAGGCGTAGAAGCTTCAAATTCTCAACTTAGGTTCACCAAGGCGAATGAAAGGTGTAGGTAAAAATTTTATGTGGCCCGCCCACTGCCACGCCCACAAATGAAGATTTTTCGTAACTTCCGAAGTAAAAGGCGTAGAAGCTTCAAATTCGCAACATAGGTTCACCAAGGCGAACGAAAGGTGTAGGGACATTATTTATTTTTCCCTCCCACTGCCACGCCCACAAATAGAGAAGCAAAACATAGTGCGCTCATAATTTTTATGGCCCGCCCACTGCCACGCCCAAAAATGAAGATTTTTCGTAACTTCCGAAGTAAAAGGCGTAGAAGCTTCAAATTCTCAACTTAAGTTCACCAAGGCGAATGAAAGGTGTAGGTAAAAATTTTATGTGGCCCGCCCACTGCCACGCCCACAAATGAAGATTTTTCGTAACTTCCGAAGTAAAAGGCGTAGAAGCTTCAAATTCGCAACATAGGTTCACCAAGGCGAACGAAAGGTGTAGGGACATAATTTATTTTTCCCTCCCACTGCCACGCCCACAAATAGAGAAGCAAAACATAGTGCGCTCATAATGTCGGGACGCTGGGTATTTCAAAGTCGGGCTTGACCGACTTTAGCTTTCTTACTTGTTATTATAGGTTTAGATAATGATTTATTTATTTATCTTGATATTTTAGGTGATAGAAGGGTTTTTATTTATTTATATTTATATTTATTTTATTCCACTACAGAAATGTGCTGTACACAATTTCTGTCTTTTCTAGGTAAATGTCATTTTCAATTCTTTCCTTTGACATTCTCTCTATCTCTCTCTCGATCTTCGAAAGTTTTGCATTCTCTCTGCGAAAGCTTTCGAAGATAAGGAAGGGGAACACGGAAAGTAACACATGCAAAGAGTAGATGTTTTCAGGATGAAATAACATAATATAAATTAGAAATACTATAAGCAGCGGCAGCCAATGATTTATTTATTAGCCAAATGAACAAACAGCTGATTAAAAGTAAACTACTGCGAGGGCGTCTCAAGAAGTGTGAGAAGCCATCGCAGTGGAAATTGTAGCAAGAACAAGAGAAAGATCGAAAGGTTAAGATCGTTGCTTTTGAACATTTCCCCACGCGTATACTGATACCATTCAACAGCCAAGTAAATGCGTAAAGCCATACCTCTGTGTATTTTGTGTCCTGGGCATGGCTATCAATGTATGAACCCGAATGTATTGAGATGTAATTGTAAGCAACACCAAGAAAATCGGTGTTATGATTTTCGCGGGAGTTGCACTGATTCGTTATGTCTAAGGGGGGCGTTCGGGGAAATGAGGTTACAATGAGTAAAAGCTTTTAGCCTACACCGAGAGAAAAAGGTAGTTATAAGGTAAGTGTACCACGTAAGGCCCGGCTCCTCGTAAGGCCCACTTTCATTTTAACCAACTTCTAACTATCAAATGTTTCTGTACTTGCACATGTTGAAACATGTCCTCAAGTTATTTCGTAGAAATAAAAAATTAAGACAATCGCACTATATTTGCGGCGACCACAGTCAATTGAAAATAACAGAGGCGTAAAAAAGCCATTTTTATAGTGGACGATGCTTAAAAAATAATGATCTATAGTGAAATTGTGGGTTGCTTTCTTAAAATAACAAAGTTTGTTGTATTGTGAAGATACAGAGGTATGTTTATGGTAAAAAAATCAATAGCAAATTTTTTTTTCTTGGAAGGCCTATGAAGGCCCACCGTAAAAAATTCAACAACGGTCATTAAGAAACCTTATATTGAGTTGCTCTGAGGTCAAAAGACGGCAACTATACCTTTTTTTTGCTTAAATAGCGTTTAATCTTTAATTCTTAATCAAAAAAAGGTTAGCAACATTCGTTAAGTTTTTTTTTTAAATAAACGAATTTTGTCTGATATTTTAATTTTTTTTACTAGCTTTTACAATATAAATTAACATAAAAGGCTTTCAAAAGTAATGAATGCAAGTTTCGGTTCATTATCTCAAACAAGGAGTAAGTGGGCCTTTTAAGGTACACATGTTCCTCGTAAGGCCCAAAATGACATTTTTTTAAATCGCATTTTAGGAGCTTTTCCGATAATGATTTTTGGTAGAATTTTTTATTTTTCTATAGAAAATTTATCAAATAAAACAACACAAAAACAATCGGGTTTCTATCATCAATACTTTGTACGCTGTAATCGAAAAGGTGTTAGGTGGGCCTTACGTGGTACACTTACCTTATTAACTGAAAAAGCAGGTTAAAATAACCGAGTTCACTGTTAATTCTTAGCTTATGTGTAGTAGCGGTCGATTCAACAGTACAAACACAGTCAATAGGGATATAACTACCTGATGGTTGATATAACTGTCTTGCGGTTAAATCAATTGTCACCAGCGACTGGGAAAAAAAAATTTATTTTTTGCTTTGACTTTTTTTTACCTTCTTTTATTAATATTTTTTTTATACCCAGCGTAAGCGGGGTATATTAGTTTTGTGCAAATCTTGTAACAGGGAGAATTAAGCTCCGGAGATATAGAAAAATGTATATAGAAATGATCAGGATCAAAAACTGAATCGATTTAGACATGTCCGTCTGTCCGTCTGTCCGTCTGTCCGTCCGTCCGTCCGTCCGTCTGTCCGTCTGTCCGTCCGTCCGTGGTCGGATCTCCTCCGAAACGGCTAGACCAATCAAGTCGAAATTTGGCACACAGGTATATCGGGATCCGAGTATGATCCTAAGTAAAAATGGGAGACATCCGCCCACTGCCACGCCCACAAATGAATATAATGTGTTTTCAGTAAAATGCTTGTAACTTGCGAACCACTCAACACATTCTATTGATATTTGGTGTACTGGTAAACTACGAAAAGGGACATATCCTGGCAAAAAATGGACGCCGCCCACCTCGAGCCACGCCCACAAATAAGCCCAAAATTAAGGGCTTATCGTAACTTGTGAAGTAAAAGGCGTAGAAGCTTCAAATTCGCAACATAGGTTCACCAAGGCGAATGAAAGGTGTAGGAAAATTTTTTTATGGCCCGCCCACTGCCACGCCCAAAAATGAAGATTTTTCGTAACTTCCGAAGTAAAAGGCGTAGAAGCTCCGAATTCGCAACATAGGTTCACCAAGGCGAATGAAAGGTGTAGGAAAAAATTTTTTGTGGCCCGCCCGCTGCCACGCCCACAAATAAAGATTTTTCGTAACTTCCGAAGTAAAAGGCGTAGAAGCTTCAAATTCGCAACATAGGTTCACCAAGGCGTATGAAAGGTGTAGGAAAATTTTTTTTATGGCCCGCCCACTGCCACGCCCAAAAATGAGAATTTTTCGTAACTTCCGAAGTAAAAGGCGTAGAAGCTCCGAATTCGCAACATAGGTTCACCAAGGCGAATGAAAGGTGTACGGAAATAATTTATGTTGCCCTCCCACTGCCACGCCCACAAATAGAGAAGCAAAACATAGTGCGCTCATAATGTCGGGACGCTGGGTATTTCAAAGTCGGGCTTGACCGACTTTAGCTTTCTTACTTGTTTTTTATTAAATTATTATATTTTTTCTTTATTTATTTGTTTCTTTTTAAATCTTTTTCTCTTTCATCTCTTTAAATTTTCTCGCCTCGGCCGAGCCTTGAACCGCAGACCACCACTTCGCTGGGCGAACGTCTTAACCATTACGCTAAACGAACGAATTTAATTTGTTGGTCAAAACGCTCACTTGAGCTTATGGTTGCAAAATTTTTTGCTTGAAAATGAACCATTAAAAAAAATTAAATAAATTAAAATCTTAAAAATTTAGGAGGAAATTTTTGCCTTAAAAAACAACTACACTCTGAACAAAAAAAAACTGTAATTAAAAAAAAAAAATCCAGACTAAAGAACTTCGTTCTAAAAATTCCCGCCGCCAGCAGGGATAGAACCCCGAATCTCACGACGGTCAACTCACAGCTTAAACAACTGAGCTATTGAAAACTCCGGAGAAGGTTGATCAGAATGCGAACTTATACGTCTAAGTGAACGAAAGCGAATTTGAACATAAAAAGTGACTATTTTTCAACTGTTGACCATTTGACCACTCTTACTTTAACTGTTCTAAGTGGTTGATTTAACAGTTCTTATTTCTCTCGGTGTAATTATTATAAAAAGGATGTTTAGGGAAGAGTGAAAGTTAGTTAGTTTTCGAACTGTGTTTAGAAGTGTTCAAAAGTGAAAAGTAATAGTGGATCATAGTCAGTGAAGAATAGTGAATTCGAGTTAGAAAATTATATCAGGAGAGTATTATTTGGTTTGGTAGAATTGTTCGCCGGTGTGTTCCGTCCGGAATTTATATAATTATTTATTTAATAATTTTCAATTTATGAATTTATAAATCTTTTCGTGTTTCTCTTCCAAATTCAATTGGTTTAATCCAAGTGTTGCTGATGTTAATTTATTTTCTTCTATTCTATCGTGCCGAGTCCGTCTTCGGGTAAATTAACATATAGACAAACCATTTCGGTTGTGTCGGGTTCCGTTGGAATCTAGCGTGTGAGCCTGTTTCATTTATTTTCCGGCTCCAACTCGAGGCACCCTTCCAAACAGGGATTTTGTGATGTACACGGGACTCCAGCCTGTACCAAGTTTAACCCCCACCCCCCCTCCCCCCCGTCTCCACTGAGAAAGTGGGAATTTATTGTTGTTTCGTCCGTCGCTAGTTTGTGGCGGGAAAAGATGCAACAGCGATTCTAAAAATGTAAGTCACTATCAGTGACTGCCTCGCGACACTCATAAGCAATCAGTGTGGATAATTGGGACCCTTTCGTAGTTCATTTATGTGCAATAAAGCTACCGAAAATCACCCTTTCTTTGTGGGAACAATCTTTAACGCCTCATAGAGAGTTGCCCTCTTGAAAAACGATGAAAGCTTTACTCATTTCAAGAGCCCAAATCGTTGAAACAGTTAGCAATTATAGACAACCTTAAACCTCCTATCAACCACAAACCCGTTATCCAAACGCGACAGCAAAGCCCCTCACAATCGAACACTGCGTTCAAACCCAATTCGAGAGCACAATCTTTCCATGCAGAAGATAAGAAAAACCCCAAAATGAGCTGTCTTTATGCAAAAAGCAGCATCTCATTCGAGTGTGCGCTACATTTCAAAATATGTCTGTTCAAAACAGAACGAAGTTTGTAACAGCACACAAATTGTTTAGCCCCATCTGATACAGAAAAAATTTTAAGAGCAAATTATCGTGCTTGCATTGCAAAAAGTCACATCATTCGATGTTGCACATACAGCAAACTGCACCCCATCAACAAAACTCGAGACATTGTTCGACTTTTCATACTGAAGTTCCTTCTGCCTCAAATCCTGAAACCCCTTCTTCTTCTTCTAATAATGTTCCTTGACCCCCTGATGTGACTACTATGCACACTTCAAACTCAGATAACGTGTTACTCCCAACGGCATTGGTAATAATTCTTCAATCAGGAGAATTGTTCACAGTGCGTGCCTTGATCGATTAAGGTTCCCAACGCACTTTCGTTTCTGAGCGTATTCAGAAACGCGTAAGACTGCCTTTCGATCCCAACAACGTCACGATTTCGGTAATGGGAGGAAACTCGTTCAAAAATGTTACCAAAGCTTGTGCATTTACCCTTGCATCACCGTCCCACAGTCTGAAAATTCCAGTAAAAGTTATAATGCTTCCCAAATTGACAAAATTCTTGCCATCAATCTCTTTTGAGCTGCCTGAGCTATCAGAATTTTTCGGTTTGACCCTTTCCGACCCCAACTTCAATAGGTCAGCACAAATAGATATGGTGATTGGAAGCGACGTCATACCCCTTTTTATGCTGGAAGGTTTGAGGAAAAACTCTAGTGGCTCATTGTTAGCCCAGAATAAAGTTTTTGGATGGTTCGTAAGCGGAACGATCACTCCCAACATATCCAATTTTTCGACTGGAGTAAGTGTTGAGGAGACACCTAATTTGAGTTATCAACTCAACGAATTTTGGGCGCTCGAAGAAGTTTTAGAAAAACAGCTCTTGTCTGATTCTGATTTTTTTTTTGTGAAGCCTTTTATAAAAGGACCACAACTCGTTTACCTAATGGTAAATATTTAGTTCGTCTTCCTTTTAAAGACGAATTTCCAAGTGAAATTTCGCTTGAACCCTCTCGCTATGTTGCAACTAAACAGCTTGAACGCATAGAACAAACCTCAAATAAAAAACCCAATCTGCACACTAAATATTTTGAAGTCTTATCAGAATATTTAACCCCTAACCACACTAAACGATGCTCTCGAACAGAGCTCGTAGAAAATGAAAAATATTTTTTATTATATTTACCGCATCATGCAGTATTAAAACCCGAAAGTACAACTACTAAAGTTCGAGTTGTATTCAATGCGTCTAAGCGCACCCAAAGTTGTATATCTCTTAACGATATACTACATAGTGGTCCAATTTTACAAAAAGATTTAGTGGCCATTCTCTTAAAATGGAGAACTCATAAATATCTTTTGAATGGAGACATAGAGAAAATGTACAGACAAATATATGTACACCCCGAAGATCGAGCTTATCAAAGATTTGTTTTCAGGGCGCACCCTAATAGCTTAAATGAAGATTTTCAATTAAAAACAGTCACATTTGGTATGAAATGCGCGCTTTTTTTTGGCTCTTCGAACTCTGCAACAATTGGCAGAAAATGAAGAAAGCCCTAACTCTTTAGCAGCCGCTGTTCTAAAGAATGAGACCTATGTTGATGACATCTTGTCACCTTGACTCTTGTGTGACTGAGCTCGTTGTTAAAAATAGGTCATGCGGACTTAAATTTAAACCCTACGTCTCGACATTCAATTTTTCATGGCATACCAACTGTCAAATTTATGTCTTAAAATTAGCAATATTGCCAGGGTGGGCGTGTTTATGTTATGCCATCGGCATATGTGAAATGGCGACGAACAAGCTAATACGCTGCGCACGCGCACTCGATGCTTTAAAAAATATTTGTGATTTATTCCAAGAAGAAGAAAAAAGGAAAAAGCCGAAATTTTGGGTGAACCCGTTTTTAGAAGGACGTGACATGCACAATTTGGAAACGCGTCTATTAAAAGATATTTTGTGGGAAGATAGTGCAGAATTCCAAAATTAACTTTATAATGTCCGATGCACGCCACTCCATTTGTGTTAGTTCTTCACACTTTGAAATTTTCTGTATAATGATTTTCAGCTGTCAAAAAAGCAACTTCATTGCCATCTTCATGGCAAGCAATTTATGGCAAGCAATATTGCAAGATATAAATTGCCATCTTGCGGTCTCCATGGACAATATCTACACTTTGATAGATGGCATGCCATGAAACATTACGTGTCGAGATGCCGGGTAACTTAAAAGTGACCGAAACTTCGCCAAATTATGTGACAATTTTCTTGTTACTGTGTTAGTCACGCGAAACTCAACAGAAACTACTCAGTTAAAAACTAGTCACAGAAAACTTCTCAGAAACAAGCAGAAATCACACAATAGAAGCGCTCAGTAACGTACTATGTGAAATGTTGCTACCAAATTTTAAAACTGCCATACAAAAATCTTTCATATTGAATTGAATAAATAATAAATGGACTTTGAGCATCAGTTCAGCTTATTTAGGAAACGAAATTTTACAAACGCTTCCAGTTTTATGGTGAAATATTGCATGCTACCCTCTTCAAAAATTACGCCGCTCAAGAAATATGCTTATTTTATAATAACAGGTTGGCTGATAAGTCCCCGGTCTGACACATAGATGGCGTCGCTAGTATTAAATGCATATTATTTTTATATAGTGGCAACCTTCAAATGATTCGTGTCAAAATTTTACGTCTGTAAGTCAATTAGTTTGTGAGATAGAGCGTCTTTTGTGAAGCAACTTTTGTTATTGTGAAAAAAATGGAAAAAAAGAAATTTCGTGTTTTGATAAAATACTGTTTTCTGAAGGGAAAAAATACAGTGGAAGCAAAAACTTGGCTTGATAATGAGTTTCCGGACTCTGCCCCAGGAAAATCAACAATAATTGATTGGTATGCCAAATTCAAGCGTGGTGAAATGAGCACTGAGGACGGTGAACGCAGTGGACGCCCGAAAGAGGTGGTTACCGACGAAACCATCAAAAAAATTCACAAAATGATTTTGAATGACCGTAAAATGAAGTTGATCGAGATAGCAGAGGCCTTAAAGATATCAAAGGAACGTGTTGGTCATATCATTCATCAATATTTGGATATGAAAAAGCTCTGTGCAAAATGGGTGCTGCGCGAGCTCACATTTGACCAAAAACAACAATGTGTTGATGATTCTGAGCGGTGTTTGCAGCTGTTAACTCGCAATACACCCGAGTTTTTGCGTCGATATGTGACAATGGATGAAACATGGCTCTATCACTACACTCCTGAGTCCAATCGACAGTCGGCTGAGTGGACAGCGATCGGTGAACCGTCTCCGAAGCGTGGAAAGACTCAAAAGTCCGCTGGCAAAGTAATGGCCTCTGTTTTTTGGGATGGGCATGGAATAATTTTTATCGATTATCTTGAGAAGCGAAAAACTATCAACAGTGACTATTATATATCGTTATTGGAGCGTTTGAAGGTCGAAATCGCGGCAAAACGGCCCCATATGAAGAAGAAACAAGTAAGAAAGCTAAAGTCGGTCAAGCCCGACTTTGAAATACCCAGCGTCCCGACATTATGAGCGCACTATGTTTTGCTTCTCTATTTGTGTGCGTGGCAGTGGGAGGGCAACATAAATTATTTCCCTACACCTTTCATTCGCCTTGGTGAACCTATGTTGCGAATTTGAAGCTTCTACGCCTTTTACTTCGGAAGTTACGAAAAATCTTCATTTGTGGGCGTGGCAGTGGGCGGGCCATAAAAAAAAATTTCCTACACCTTTCATTCGCCTTGGTGAACCTATGTTGCGAATTTGAAGCTTCTACGCCTTTTACTTCGGAAGTTATGAAAATTCTCTATTTGTGGGCGTGGCAGTGGGCGGGCTACATAAAATTTTTGTTCCTACACCTTTCATTTGCCTTGGTCAACCTATGCTGCGAATTTGAAGCTTCTACGCCTTTTACTTCACAAGTTATGATAAGCCCTTATTTTTGGGCTTATTTGTGGGCGTGGCTCAAGGAGGGCGGCGTCCATTTTTTGCCAGGATATGTCCCTTTTCGTAGTATACCAGTACACCAAATATCAATGGAATGTGTTGAGTGGTTCGGAAGTAACAAGCATTTTACTGAAAACACATTATATTCATTTGTGGGCGTGGCAGTGGGCGGATGTCTTCCATTTTTACTTAGGATCATACTCGGATCCCGATATACCTGTGTGCTAAATTTCGACTTGATTGGTCCAGCCGTTTCGGAGGAGATCCGACCACGGACGGACGGACAGACGGACATGTCTAAATCGATTCAGTTTTTGATCCTGATCATTTCTATATATATTTTTCTATATCTCCGGAGCTTAATTCTCCCTGTTACAAGATTTGCACAAAACTAATATACCCCGCTTACGCTGGGAATAAAAAGTGTTGTTCCACCAAGACAACGCACCGTGCCACAAGTCATTGAGAACGATGGCAAAAATTCATGAATTAGGCTTCGAATTGCTTCCCCACCCACCGTATTCTCCAGATCTGGCCCCCAGCGACTTTTTCTTGTTCTCAGACCTCAAAAGGATGCTCGCAGGGAAAAAATTTGGCTGCAATGAAGAGGTGATCGCCGAAACTGAGGCCTATTTTGAGGCAAAACCGAAGGAGTACTACCAAAATTGTATCAAAAAATTGGAAGGTCGTTATAATCGTTGTATCGCTCTTAAAGGGAACTATGTTGAATAATAAAAACGAATTTTGACAAAAAAATGTGTTTTTATACCCGACACACTCTGTGTCGAGGGTATATTGCGTTTGTGTGGTTGTGTGTAACACCCAGAACCAGTCGAAATAGACCATACAAAATATATATAGAAATGATCAGTGTCACCAAGAGATTCGATTTAGACATGTCCGTCCGTCTGTCTGTCTGTCCGTCTGTCCGTCTGTTTGTATACAGTTATCTTATCGAAGGAGTTGAGATATCTCGACAAAATTTGGTATGCGTGCTCACGGGGACATGAGTAAGAACAAGTTCGAGAATGGACCCGATCGGACCATTTTTAGGGGTACCTCCAGTACTAGGGTCTGTTACGAAAATCACAAAAACTGCTCTAAAAGCGAAGTTTTTCAACATATTTTGATGAAATTGGATATTTGATCATATTTAAAGGCCAGTAATATTATTTCCAAAAATTGAAAAAGTGGGCGTGGCAGAAGGGCGGTTTTCGAAAATTGTCTCCTACACTCGAAATTCAAATGGGACTTCAACGAAATTTGGCACGTATGCTTCCTTTGTAGCCTTTAACATCCTCCCAAAAAATTTCCTTGATCGGGCCATTTTTAAGGGTACCTCCAGTACTAGGGTCTGTCACAAAAATCCCAAAACTGCCTTTAAATCAGACTTTTTCGAAATATTTTAATGAAATTTAAATTTTTAGCGTACATTTAAGCCGCCGATTATAGTTCAACAAAAATTGGAAAATTGGGCGTGGCAAAGGGGCAGTTTTCATATAGAAATCTAAGAAAAGTCGGTATATGAGGCCCCTTATGGGACCTCTTGATATTAAAAGTTATTTGAACACGTGTGTCTGTGTCGGGTATTCTATTGTCAGGCTCGCCTGACTATAACACCCTTACCAGTGCCAAAGCAACCATAGAGGCAAGAGGGGGCTTTGCCCCCCACGCATTTTTGTTTTTGCCCATGAAAAAAATTAAAAAAGGAGAAAAATACATGACAATCGAAAATAAAAGGATATTCAATCATATTTAATATAATTGCACTTTGCGATTTTTTAGTTTATTGAATCTTAAAAGAATGGTTTCCAAGATTTGTTCGTCAATTAAAGTGTTTATCAATTAAAGTGCTGCTAGATACAGCCGTTGACAACTAATTAGAAACGATGCTTCTCATCTTATAAATCTCCACTTTTCAATTCTTTGCGTTAGTTGAACACTGCATTTCCGCCCACTGCCACGCCCACAAATGTATAGTTTTCGTAACTTCCGAAGTAAAAGGCGTAGAAGCTTCAAATTCGCAGCATAGGTTCACCAAGGCGAACGAAAGGTGTAGGGACATAATTTATTTTTCCCTCCCACTGCCACGCCCACAAATAGAGAAGCAAAACATAGTGCGCTCATAATGTCGGGACGCTGGGTATTTCAAAGTCGGGCTTGACCGACTTTAGCTTTCTTACTTGTTATTATAGGTTTAGATAATGATTTATTTATTTATCTTGATATTTTAGGTGATAGAAGGGTTTTTATTTATTTACATTTATATTTATTTTATTCCACTACAGAAATGTGCTGTACACAATTTCTGTCTTTTCTAGGTAAATGTCATTTTCAATTCTTTCCTTTGACATTCTCTCTATCTCTCTCTCGATCTTCGAAAGTTTTGCATTCTCTCTGCGAAAGCTTTCGAAGATAAGGAAGGGGAACACGGAAAGTAACACATGCAAAGAGTAGATGTTTTCAGGATGAAATAACATAATATAAATTAGAAATACTATAAGCAGCGGCAGCCAATGACCTATTTATTAGCCAAATAAACAAACAGCTGATTAAAAGTAAACTACTGCGAGGGCGTCTCAAGAAGTGTGAGAAGCCATCGCAGTGGAAATTGTAGCAAGAACAAGAGAAAGATCGAAAGGTTAAGATCGTTGCTTTTGAACATTTCCCCACGCGTATACTGATACCATTCAACAGCCAAGTAAATGCGTAAAGCCATACCTCTGTGTATTTTGTGTCCTGGGCATGGCTATCAATGTATGAACCCGAATGTATTGAGATTTAATTGTAAGCAACACCAAGAAAATCGGTGTTATGATTTTCGCGGGAGTTGCACTGATTCGTTATGTCTAAGGGGGGCGTTCTGGGAAATGAGGTTACAATGAGTAAAAGCTTTTAGCCTACACCGAGAGAAAAAGGTAGTTATATTAACTGAAAAAGCATGTTAAAATAACCGAGTTCACCGTTAATTCTTAGCTTATGTGTAGTAGCGGTCGATTCAACAGTACAAACACAGTCAATAGGGATATAACTACCTGATGGTTGATATAACTGTCTTGCGGTTAAATCAATTGTCACCAGCGACTGGGAAAAAAAAATTTATTTTTTGCTTTGACTTTTTTTTACCTTCTTTTATTAATATTTTTTTTTTTTATTAAATTATTATATTTTTTCTTTATTTATTTGTTTCTTTTTAAATCTTTTTCTCTTTCATCTCTTTAAATTTTCTCGCCTCGGCCGAGCCTTGAACCGCAGACCACCACTTCGCTGGGCGAACGTCTTAACCATTACGCTAAACGAACGAATTTAATTTGTTGGTCAAAACGCTCACTTGAGCTTATGGTTGCAAAATTTTTTGCTTGAAAATGAACCATTAAAAAAAATTAAATAAATTAAAATCTTAAAAATTTAGGAGAAAATTTTTGCCTTAAAAAACAACTACACTCTGAACAAAAAACAAACTGTAATTAAAAAAAAAAAAATCCAGAAAAATTCCCGCCGCCAGCAGGGATAGAACCCCGAATCTCACGACGGTCAACTCACAGCTTAAACAACTGAGCTATTGAAAACTCCGGAGACGGTTGATCAGAATGCGAACTTATACGTCTAAGTGAACGAAAGCGAATTTGAACATAAAAAGTGACTATTTTTCAACTGTTGACCATTTGACCACTCTTACTTTAACTGTTCTAAGTGGTTGATTTAACAGTTCTTATTTCTCTCGGTGTAATTATTATAAAAAGGATGTTTAGGGAAGAGTGAAAGTTAGTTAGTTTTCGAACTGTGTTTAGAAGTGTTCAAAAGTGAAAAGTAATAGTGGATCATAGTCAGTGAAGAATAGTGAATTCGAGTTAGAAAATTATATCAGGAGAGTATTATTTGGTTTGGTAGAATTGTTCGCCGGTGTGTTCCGTCCGGAATTTATATAATTATTTATTTAATAATTTTCAATTTATGAATTTATAAATCTTTTCGTGTTTCTCTTCCAAATTCAATTGGTTTAATCCAAGTGTTGCTGATGTTAATTTATTTTCTTCTATTCTATCGTGCCGAGTCCGTCTTCGGGTAAATTAACATATAGACAAACCATTTCGGTTGTGTCGGGTTCCGTTGGAATCTAGCGTGTGAGCCTGTTTCATTTATTTTCCGGCTCCAACTCGAGGCACCCTTCCAAACAGGGATTTTGTGATGTACACGGGACTCCAGCCTGTACCAAGTTTAACCCCCTCCCCCCCTCCCCCCCGTCTCCACTGAGAAAGTGGGAATTTATTGTTGTTTCGTCCGTCGCTAGTTTGTGGCGGGAAAAGATGCAACAGCGATTCTAAAAATGTAAGTCACTATCAGTGACTGCCTCGCGACACTCATAAGCAATCAGTGTGGATAATTGGGACCCTTTCGTAGTTCATTTATGTGCAATAAAGCTACCGAAAATCACCCTTTCTTTGTGGGAACAATCTTTAACGCCTCATAGAGAGTTGCCCTCTTGAAAAACGATGAAAGCTTTACTCATTTCAAGAGCCCAAATCGTTGAAACAGTTAGCAATTATAGACAACCTTAAACCTCCTATCAACCACAAACCCGTTATCCAAACGCGACAGCAAAGCCCCTCACAATCGAACACTGCGTTCAAACCCAATTCGAGAGCACAATCTTTCCATGCAGAAGATAAGAAAAACCCCAAAATGAGCTGTCTTTATGCAAAAAGCAGCATCTCATTCGAGTGTGCGCTACATTTCAAAATATGTCTGTTCAAAACAGAACGAAGTTTGTAACAGCACACAAATTGTTTAGCCCCATCTGATACAGAAAAAATTTTAAGAGCAAATTATCGTGCTTGCATTGCAAAAAGTCACATCATTCGATGTTGCACATACAGCAAACTGCACCCCATCAACAAAACTCGAGACATTGTTCGACTTTTCATACTGAAGTTCCTTCTGCCTCAAATCCTGAAACCCCTTCTTCTTCTTCTAATAATGTTCCTTGACCCCCTGATGTGACTACTATGCACACTTCAAACTCAGATAACGTGTTACTCCCAACGGCATTGGTAATAATTCTTCAATCAGGAGAATTGTTCACAGTGCGTGCCTTGATCGATTAAGGTTCCCAACGCACTTTCGTTTCTGAGCGTATTCAGAAACGCGTAAGACTGCCTTTCGATCCCAACAACGTCACGATTTCGGTAATGGGAGGAAACTCGTTCAAAAATGTTACCAAAGCTTGTGCATTTACCCTTGCATCACCGTCCCACAGTCTGAAAATTCCAGTAAAAGTTATAATGCTTCCCAAATTGACAAAATTCTTGCCATCAATCTCTTTTGAGCTGCCTGAGCTATCGGATTTTTCGGTTTGACCCTTTCCGACCCCAACTTCAATAGGTCAGCACAAATAGATATGGTGATTGGAAGCGACGTCATACCCCTTTTTATGCTGGAAGGTTTGAGGAAAAACTCTAGTGGCTCATTGTTAGCCCAGAATAAAGTTTTTGGATGGTTCGTAAGCGGAACGATCACTCCCAACATATCCAATTTTTCGACTGGAGTAAGTGTTGAGGAGACACCTAATTTGAGTTATCAACTCAACGAATTTTGGGCGCTCGAAGAAGTTTTAGAAAAACAGCTCTTGTCTGATTCTGATTTTTTTTTGTGAAGCCTTTTATAAAAGGACCACAACTCGTTTACCTAATGGTAAATATTTAGTTCGTCTTCCTTTTAAAGACGAATTTCCAAGTGAAATTTCGCTTGAACCCTCTCGCTATGTTGCAACTAAACAGCTTGAACGCATAGAACAAACCTCAAATAAAAAACCCAATCTGCACACTAAATATTTTGAAGTCTTATCAGAATATTTAACCCCTAACCATACTAAACGATGCTCTCGAACAGAGCTCGTAGAAAATGAAAAATATTTTTTATTATATTTACCGCATCATGCAGTATTAAAACCCGAAAGTACAACTACTAAAGTTCGAGTTGTATTCAATGCGTCTAAGCGCACCCAAAGTTGTATATCTCTTAACGATATACTACATAGTGGTCCAATTTTACAAAAAGATTTAGTGGCCATTCTCTTAAAATGGAGAACTCATAAATATCTTTTGAATGGAGACATAGAGAAAATGTACAGACAAATATATGTACACCCCGAAGATCGAGCTTATCAAAGATTTGTTTTCAGGGCGCACCCTAATAGCTTAAATGAAGATTTTCAATTAAAAACAGTCACATTTGGTATGAAATGCGCGCCTTTTTTTGGCTCTTCGAACTCTGCAACAATTGGCAGAAAATGAAGAAAGCCCTAACTCTTTACCAGCCGCTGTTCTAAAGAATGAGACTTATGTTGATGACATCTTGTCACCTTGACTCTTGTGTGACTGAGCTCGTTGTTAAAAATAGGTCATGCGGACTTAAATTTAAACCCTACGTCTCGACATTCAATTTTTCATGGCATACCAACTGTCAAATTTATGTCTTAAAATTAGCAATATTGCCAGGGTGGGCGTGTTTATGTTATGCCATCGGCATATGTGAAATGACGACGAACAAGCTAATACGCTGCGCACGCGCACTCGATGCTTTAAAAAATATTTGTGATTTATTCCAAGAAGAAGAAAAAAGGAAAAAGCCGAAATTTTGGGTGAACCCGTTTTTAGAAGGACGTGACATGCACAATTTGGAAACGCGTCTATTAAAAGATATTTTGTGGGAAGATAGTGCAGAATTCCAAAATTAACTTTATAATGTCCGATGCACGCCACTCCATTTGTGTTAGTTCTTCACACTTTGAAATTTTCTGTATAATGATTTTCAGCTGTCAAAAAAGCAACTTCATTGCCATCTTCATGGCAAGCAATTTATGGCAAGCAATATTGCAAGATATAAATTGCCATCTTGCGGTCTCCATGGACAATATCTACACTTTGATAGATGGCATGCCATGAAACATTACGTGTCGAGATGCCGGGTAACTTAAAAGTGACCGAAACTTCGCCAAATTATGTGACAATTTTCTTGTTACTGTGTTAGTCACGCGAAACTCAACAGAAACTACTCAGTTAAAAACTAGTCACAGAAAACTTCTCAGAAACAAGCAGAAATCACACAATAGAAGCGCTCAGTAACGTACTATGTGAAATGTTGCTACCAAATTTTAAAACTGCCATACAAAAATCTTTCATATTGAATTGAATAAATAATAAATGGACTTTGAGCATCAGTTCAGCTTATTTAGGAAACGAAATTTTACAAACGCTTCCAGTTTTATGGTGAAATATTGCATGCTACCCTCTTCAAAAATTACGCCGCTCAAGAAATATGCTTATTTTATAATAACAGGTTGGCTGATAAGTCCCCGGTCTGACACATAGATGGCGTCGCTAGTATTAAATGCATATTATTTTTATATAGTGGCAACCTTCAAATGATTCGTGTCAAAATTTGACGTCTGTAAGTCAATTAGTTTGTGAGATAGAGCGTCTTTTGTGAAGCAACTTTTGTTATTGTGAAAAAAATGGAAAAAAAGAAATTTCGTGTTTTGATAAATTACTGTTTTCTGAAGGGAAAAAATACAGTGGAAGCAAAAACTTGGCATGATAATGAGTTTCCGGACTCTGCCCCAGGAAAATCAACAATAATTGATTGGTATGCAAAATTCAAGCATGGTGAAATGAGCACGGAGGACGGTGAACGCAGTGGACGCCCGAAAGAGGTGGTTACCGACGAAAACATCAAAAAAATTCACAAAATGATTTTGAATGACCGTAAAATGAAGTTGATCGAGATAGCAGAGGCCTTAAAGATATCAAAGGAACGTGTTGGTCATATCATTCATCAATATTTGGATATGAAAAAGCTCTGTGCAAAATGGGTGCCGCGCGAGCTCACATTTGACCAAAAACAACAACGTGTTGATGATTCTGAGCGGTGTTTGCAGCTGTTAACTCGCAATACACCCGAGTTTTTGCGTCGATATGTGACAATGGATGAAACATGGCTCTATCACTACACTCCTGAGTCCAATCGACAGTCGGCTGAGTGGACAGCGATCGGTGAACCGTCTCCGAAGCGTGGAAAGACTCAAAAGTCCGCTGGCAAAGTAATGGCCTCTGTTTTTTGGGATGGGCATGGAATAATTTTTATCGATTATCTTGAGAAGCGAAAAACCATCAACAGTGACTATTATATGTCGTTATTTTGATAAAATACGTTTGAAGGTCGAAATCGCGGCAAAACGGCCCCATATGAAGAAGAAAAAAGTGTTGTTCCACCAAGACAACGCACCGTGCCACAAGTCATTGAGAACGATGGCAAAAATTCATGAATTAGGCTTCGAATTGCTTCCCCACCCACCGTATTCTCCAGATCTGGCCCCCAGCGACTTTTTCTTGTTCTCAGACCTCAAAAGGATGCTCGCAGGGAAAAAATTTGGCTGCAATGAAGAGGTGATCGCCGAAACTGAGGCCTATTTTGAGGCAAAACCGAAGGAGTACTACCAAAATTGTATCAAAAAATTGGAAGGTCGTTATAATCGTTGTATCGCTCTTAAAGGGAACTATGTTGAATAATAAAAACGAATTTTGACAAAAAAATGTGTTTTTATACCCGACACACTCTATGTCGAGGGTATATTGCGTTTGTGTGGTTGTGTGTAACACCCAGAACCAGTCGAAATAGACCATACAAAATATATATAGAAATGATCAGTGTCACCAAGAGATTCGATTTAGACATGTCCGTCCGTCTGTCTGTCTGTCCGTCTGTCCGTCTGTTTGTATACAGTTATCTTATCGAAGGAGTTGAGATATCTCGACAAAATTTGGTATGCGTGCTCACGGGGACATGAGTAAGAACAAGTTCGAGAATGGATCCGATCGGACCATTTTTAGGGGTTCCTCCAGTACTAGGGTCTGTTACGAAAATAACAAAAACTGCTCTAAAAGCGAAGTTTTTCAACATATTTTGATGAAATTGGATATTTGATCATATTTAAAGGCCAGTAATATTATTTCCAAAAATTGGAAAAGTGGGCGTGGCAGAAGGACGGTTTTCGAAAATTGTCTCCTACACCCGAAATTCAAATGGGACTTGAACGAAATTTGGCACGTATGCTTCCTTTGTAGCCTTTAACATCCTCCCAAAAAATCCCTTATGGGACCTCTTGATATTAAAAGTTATTTGAACACGTGTGTCTGTGTCGGGTATTCTATTGTCAGGCTCGCCTGACTATAACACCCTTACCAGTGCCGTAGCAACCATAGGGGCAAGAGGGGGCTTTGCCCCCCACGCATTTTTGTTTTTGCCCATGAAAAAAATTAAAAAAGGAGAAAAAATAAATGACAATCGAAAAAACAATGATATTCAATCATATTTAATATAATTGCACTTTGCGACTTTTTAGTTTTTTGAATCTTAAAAGAATGGTTTCCAGGATTTGTTCGTCAATTAAAGTGTTTATCAATTAAAATGCTGCTAGATACAGCCGTTGACAACTAATTAGAAACGATGCTTCTCATCTTATAAATCTCCACTTTTCAATTGTTTGCGTTAGTTGAACACTGCATTTCCGCTGTCCTTGTATTCCCATCTGCCTCTCATTTGAAATGAAATGGATAGCCGTTTCGATAGGCTGCTAAATTTGCATGGGTGGGATTCTCAAATGAAACACGTGATTTTTCTTTTGAAACTTAATTAGAAACGAAGTTTTAGCAGTGCCAAAAAGTCAGTTTCTTTTAGTTATTTGTGTATATTTTGGTAAGATTTTATTATTTGGAATCAAGCGAAGGCATATTGAATGAAAAATTATTTAGCTAAATAGCTTAAAAGATGGGAAAAGGCAAAAAATTGTACGTCGGCGACAAGAAAGACAATTATTGAGCTTCGTGAGTTTGGCCTCTCATACCAACAAATCGCTACTCAGCTAAATTGTTCCAAAAAGATGGTAATTGGTGCTATTTCTCATATTCGAAAATATGAGACCCCAGAAAATGTTCCACGGAAAGCTAGACCACACAAAACCTCGAAACGATTTGATAAAGTAATAGTTCGTCTCTCCAAAGCTGACCCTAGAAAGACCTCTGCCGATATACAACGCGATATTATAGAAATGTTTTACAAAGAAATATCAAAAAGAACGGTTGCTCGTCGTTTGGTAGATGCTGGGCTTCACGGCAGACTCGCACGAAAGAAACCTCTAGTAAGGTTGTCTTACAGAAAAAACGTATGCAATTTGCTAAAAACCATGCTAATTGGACAGCTAAAAAATGAAAATATATCTTTTGGAGTGATGAAACCAAGATTTGGCCCTGGTGGGAGAAAGTACGCCCGAGACCCCAAATGTAAAGAACTGAATCCCAGATACACCACGCCCGTAGTGAAACATGGCGGTGGATTTATTTTCGTTTGGGGCTGTTTTTCGTGGAACGGCGTTGGCTTAATTCATCAAATTGTGGGTAGAAAAAACAATGACATTCTGGAAAACGAAATGTTGCCGTGGGCCGAAGAAAACATGCCGGTTATTTGGTCTTTTCAGCAAGACAATGACCCAAAGCACACCTCGAAGTACACGAAAAACTTAATTTCTCAAAATTCCATGAAAGTCATTGAGTGGCCGTCGCAAAAACCTGATTTGAATTCCACTTCACACCTATGGGGTGAAGTAAAAAGAGCCTTCAGGACTCCAAATTTTACAAATTGGGATAATCTTTAAGAAAAAGTGAAGGAAGCGTGGTACGCACCAGCTAAGCGATGCCAAGACCTAATCAAGTCCATGCAAAACCGTTGCGGAGCTGTGTTGAAGCAGAGAGGATTTCCGACCAAGTACTAACAAAAAACAATAGATTTTACTTTTATTTTCCTTTAAATTGCTTGAAATATTTCCGCGTTTCTAATTAGTTGTCCTAATCAAAACTGAGTTTTTTTTTTTAAATGTGAAAAACACTTGGCAACCCTGGTCGAGTAAAGTCGAATAAAGTTCGCGCTCCAGTAAAAAATCGAAATAATAGTAATTAAAGTTCGTATTTAGTGAAACTAAAGTAAAAATTAGGCAGAAGCCCAAAGGAAAGCGGGATACAAGGTTTCGTCGTGAATTCGGTGCCGTTCCATCCAAATAGTAAAGCTAAGTATTGCGACAAACAAACATACAGATATATGTGTTTTGGTTTTATATTTTAATCAAATTACAGACACACACTAGACAAAGACAACTGGTCTCTGCAGCTGTTTACAGCTGACAGGTGTTCCAAACTGGTGGTGGAAATACTGGTTTAAATGCCAGTTAATAGATCGCCTCCAAAGCTAAGCGTGGACACAAACCATCAAATATATGGAAATATCAATAATGTTCCTCAACTTCCTAGTAGGGAAATAAACGAAAGTGGTGACAACCTGGACCAGTCTGACAGTCTTCAACCAGGTACAAATCAATTTTCAACAACACTTCCTCGGGTAAAGCCTTAAAAGCCCCTGTAGCCAGTACTTCTAGCGCTACTCCCAAACTTTCTTCGCCCAATCAGAGCAAAAATGCAGTTGTTTCTGAAAAAAAACCAAACCAAACTATTCAAAAACAAAATTACCAGCAGGCGGTGCTTATCGGTATGCACCGTTATATTAATATAACGAAAAGGAAAAGAAGCCCTTCCGGGAAAAATGACTCTAGGGCCAAGCTTAACAAAACGGAAGTCCCTGCTTCCCAAAAAACATTAACGGGAAATCGTTTCGCCCCATTGGCTGAAATCTCAAACGAGAATTCAACCGAAAATCAGCCAAAAAAAGAGCTTAAACCGCCTCCAATCTATTTGCGTGAGAGGAGCTCAAACGCGCTTGTTGCCAAATTGGCTACATTATTAGGAAATAGCGATTTCCATGTAGTTCCCTTAACAAAGGGTAATATACATGAAACCAAAATCCAAACTACCACTGAGGACAGTTTCCGCAGGGTTGTTAAAGAGTTTGAAGGGGCAAATAAAAATTTTTATACATACCAGCTTAAGAGTAGCAAAGGTATAACAGTTGTGATCAAAGGCATCGAAGCCGAAGTTGACACAAATGATATAAAAAGTGCGCTAGGGGAAAAGGGCTTCCATGCAAGATCGGTCATAAATATATTTAATAAAGCGAAAATCCTTTAGCCCATGTTTAAAGTTGATCTTTTGCCTGACAACTTTAAACTTAAGAAAAACGAAACGCATCCAATATATAACTTGCAATTCCTTTTGCATCGTAAAATAACGGTCGAAGAGCCACACAAGAGAAATGGTCCTATCCAATGTGCCAACTGTCAGGAATTTGGTCACACAAAGTCATATTGCACCCTGCGCCCCGTTTGCGTAATATGCGGCGAGCTTCACCATAGTTCGGTCTGTAACAAAAAAGCTCAAAATGATCGCAGATTAATTAAATGTAGTAACTGCCAAGGAAACCATACTGCAAACTACAGAGGTTGCCTAGTTTATCAAGACCTGAAAAAGCGAATTAATATCAAGAAAGAATCAGCTCGCAATCCTTCAAAAAACATTACTGTCTCTGTACCGTTATCCAATCCAAACCTTAATAACAACCCTGCAACTTCAGGTATTTCGTATGCAAATGTTCTAAAATCTGCAATGAATAATAGTTCTCCCTCTAACGCGAATAATAATCTTGAGATTATGATATCGACTCTAACTCAAAGTTTATCACAATTTATGCAAGCAATGCAAAGCTCGCTCGATAGAATTGTGCAAATGCAAACACAATTAATGACCGCACTTTTAGCTAAGATATGAGTGTTCTAAAAATTTGTGCCTGGAATGCGAACGGGTTAACAAAACATAAACTAGAGATTCAGAATTTTTTAAATCAAGAGGAAGTTGACGTCATGCTTCTCTCTGAAACTCATTTAACAAATAAAAATTTCTTTTCAATCACCGGGTATAAATTTTATCAAACCAACCACCCAGATGGTAAGGCGCATGGAGGCACGGGTATACTCATTCGTAGAAGAATACAGCATTTCTCTATGGATTCTTATAGTTATGAATTTATTCAGGCAACGTCAATCTGCGTCGTATTGCAAGGGAAAAATATCGTACTTTCGGCAATCTACTGCCCGCCGCGCTTTTGTGTTACGGAAACGCTGTTCTTAGACTTCTTTAAGACTTTGGGTGATAAGTTTCTAGCAGCAGGAGACTATAATGCGAAGCACACTTTCTGGGGCTCCAGAACGTGCAATCCCAAGGTTCAACAATTATACAAGGCAATTATCAATAAAAATAATTCTCTTGACTTTGTATCTCCCAGACAGCCAACTTATTGGCCAACAGATCTCCAAAAAATTCCAGACCTCTTAGATTTCGGTATAACTAAAGGTATTGCAAGAGAGCTAATTTCTGCAAAAACAACTACCGACCTCTCCTCGGATCATTCCCCGGTTTTATTTGCTTTAAATAAATATCCGGTTGAAGTTGAACGTCCACTCAGCTTAACAAATCCAAGTACAAATTGGCTAAAATACAAAAAATACATAAGTGCGCATATTCATACGAATTATAAAATTGAATGCCATGAGTATATTGACGACGCCGTAACTGTGTTTAATTCGTATCTAGGATCAGCAGCGCAAAATGCGACTCCTCGTTTTGAATATAGCTCAAATAGGACTTTCTCAAATAGGGAAATCGAAAAACTCGTCGCAGAAAAACGAAGGCTCAGACGCGAATGGCAACGGTCCCGGTCTCCGTTGGCCAAAAACAAACTAAAAGAAGTAGAAAAAAAGCTTAGAATAGCTCTAAATAGGGAAAAAGAATCTAAAGCTCACAACTTTGTCGAAAATCTTACGCCTGTAGGCTCAAATCGTAGCTCCTTGTGGTTGGCAAGCCGTTTTCTTAAGACTCCTGTGCAGAGTGAAACACCTGTTCGGTGTCCCAACAGTGGTTGGGCGCGCTCAGACGAAGAGAAGGCTACAGCTTTTGCTTTGCACCTTAATAAAGTATTCCAACCGAATCCGAGTAATTCTGAGTATACTCTTCCGAACGAATCCGAAAATACACGCAGAATTTCCGTCCAAATTAGTTCAAGTGAAATTTCGGGTATCATAAAAAATGAACTTGTGACAAAAAAAGCCCCGGGACATGATCTTGTCACTCCAAAAATGTTAAAAAATATCCCATCTGTAGGAGTACAGTTTTTAACAGTCTTGTTCAATGCAATAATTAAATTCAGTTACTTTCCAAAAGATTGGAAACGATCGGTCATTAAAATGGTGCCTAAGCCAGGAAAGGACCCTACCCAAACATCCTCTTATAGACCAATTAGCCTTCTCCCTTGCCTCTCAAAACTATTCGAAAAGGTTCTTTTAGCTAAATTAACACCTTATTTGCAAGAGCAGAATATAATTCCAAAACATCAATTCGGGTTTAGGAAACAACACGGTACTATCGAACAGGTAAATCGAATTACCAACGAAATCAGGATTGCCTATGAAAATCGGGAGTATTGCTCTGCAGTATTCATAGATGTGCAGCAAGCATTCGACAAAGTCTGGCACGATGGATTGTTGTACAAAATCAGAAAACTACTTCCCGTTAATTTTCACGCGATCTTTGAGTCATATTTAAAACATAGAACGTTCCAAGTAAAACATAACTCGTACATTACAAAAAGTTTTGAAATCAATGCAGGAGTACCCCAAGGGAGTGTTGTTGGACCTTTTCTTTATCTAGTATACACAGCAGATATTCCTTATAACGATCGAATCGTGATTTCAACATTTGCTGATGACACAGCGGTCCTTAGTCGGCACAAGGACATTAGTGTTGCAACTTCTACACTGCAAGATCATCTCAACAAAATACAAAATTGGCTTTCTAAATGGCGTATCAAAATAAATGAGATCAAATGCCAACATATTACTTTCACGCTCAATAGAAAAGCTTCTCCGGACATTTTTCTCAATAACGTACGCATCCCACAATGCGAAGATATCACATATCCCGGTATTCATTTGGACAAAAGATTGACATGGCGTAAGCATATTGAAGCCAAGAGAACCCAAATGAAACTTAAAGCCATAAGCCTGCACTGGTTAATAAATAGCCGTTCTCCTCTAAACCTTGAGTATAAGATCTGTTATAAATTTTATTGACGCATGAAAAAGAAACTAAAGGTGCATAGTCTGCTTAAGTTAGTTAAATCCCTTTCGGGAAATCCCTTTCGGGAAATCCCTTTCGAAAATCAATTACCTAGTTCTAACTGTACAGGGACAACACTTTGTCGGTATACGTCAGAAGCCGAGTCACTCATTTCCGATACAAAATTTTTGCACCGATTGCCACACGCAGATAAAGGAAAATTTTCATCTGCTCAAAATAAACGTAATCCTCCCCATAAAATCAACATTAAGGGAGATATCAGCATATTATACCTAGCCAATAAGGAAAGAACCTCTAAATTGGTAAGAAAGACTTAAGGAAAATGTTTTCAGTCAAATCTGACTATAGCGTGTTTCAGGAGCGCAAGAGAATTCCTAACCTTAACAGCGGATTTGGCTGGTGGACTCACTTTAAAACCACCAGCCTGATTTTTTTTGTATCAGTATTGCGAGCAGCATTGTTCTCCAGAAAACCAATCGGGTTCAGGCTCTAGCTGACGAAATTGTGGAAACAATCATA